>JALGBA010004296.1:0-600000 GCA_023970755.1 Azemiops feae | reverse complement strand
TAGGTGGTACCTTGCTCAATAGTAGCAACTGTGAGAGGGATCTCGGAGTCCCAGTGGACAATCACTTAGATATGAGCCAGCAGTGTGCTGCAGCTGCCAAAAAACCCAACACAGTTTTAGGCTGCATTAACAGAGGGATAGAATCAAGATCATGTGAAGTATTAATACCACTTTACAATGCCTTGGTAAGGCCACACTTGGAATACTGCATCCAGTTTTGGTCACCACGATGTAAAAAAGATGTTGAGACTCTAGAAAGAGTACAGAGAAGAGCAACAAAGATGATTAGAGGTCTGGAGGCTAAAACATATAAGGAACGGTTGCTGGAATTGGGTATGTCTAGTTTAAGGAAGAGAAGGACGAGGGGGGACATGATAGCAGTGTTCCAATATCTCAGGGGCTGCCACAAAGAAGAGGGAGTCAAGCTATTCTCCAAAACACCGGAAGGCAGGACAAGAAGCAACGGATGGAAACTAATCAAGGAGAGAAGCAACCTAGAACTAAGGAGAAACTTCCTTGCAGAACAATTAACCAGTGGAACAACCTGCCTCCAGAAGCGGTGAATGCTCCAACACTGGAAGTTTTCAAGAAGAGACTGGACAGCCATTTGTCTGAAATGGTATAGGGTGTCCTGCCTGAGCAGGGGGTTGGACTAGATGACCTCCAAAGTCCCTTCCAACTTTATTATTATTATTATGTGCAGCACTGTTAACAACTACAGTAATTATGCCTTCGGACTGGAACAGATCTATTATGGTTCCAATTCATTAAAAAAAGCATCTCCAATGAACCTTCAAGTTTATTTTTTAATTCAGGGAAGTTATATGCTAGATTTCTAAATAATAAATTAATATCACATCTGGAAAAAGGATAGTTAACTGCAGAACTCCAATCTGCCTTCAGGAAAGGGTCTTATTTTCAGGACCATTGTTTCTAATATTGCAGAAAAATATTTCACTGCCTCAGGAGAAAAACTATTGCTGCATATATAGCCCCAAAGGTTGCATTTGACTCTTTCCCTAGATTGAAACTTTGCAAAAACTTAACAAAAGAGTACCTGATAAGTCCTTATAAAAATAGTCAACTGCAAATAAGATGTGATAATGATGATGTTGTAACCAACATTATCCCTAACCAACCCATGCAAGCCCCCCACCAGCAGTTCTCCTCCCAGTGACCTGATGTAACCTCCCCATTGCCTGCCGCACACACCCCCCCGCATCGCCAGAAGCCCTGCGCCACCTCTGTTTGCCTGCCACCTCTGTGCCCCCTCATGCCCTCTCAATGCCAGAACCCCTGCATACCATTGCCATTCACCTGCCATGCCCCCCACAATGCCAGAATTTGCATACCACCTCTATTCGCCTGCAATGCCAGAAGCCATGTGCAATTGCCGTTCGCTTGCTGTGTACCCCCCCATGTCCCCCCACGATGCCAAAAGCCGCACTGGCCTTGTTCCTCCTTCCTCCCATTTGTTGGAGCTGACTGAGTTGCGAGCCAAGCCGTTTTTGTGAAGCCCCCTAGAGGCGCCCCCCCTCCTTTTTTGGTCCCCCCAACACACTCTCGCCTGTCTGCCCCCCCCAGTGGCCCCAGCAGATGCTACTCCCTCCACCACTCCCCCTCTCCTCTGGTCCTGGTGACAGATCTGCAAGGCCATGAGCAGTAGGATGCTTTTGCGCTGCAGCTTTGCTGTTTCCAGCACCTTCCCCTTTTAAAAAAAACTTATGGAGCAGCCACAGCACATTTTTTAAAAATCTTGCATCGCACGCTGGCCCCCCACAACCCCTGCGATCGCCCATCACCAATCACATGCTGCCCCCGCAGCACCATTGTTTCTGCCTGCCACCCGATTGGCTGGGGTCTATTTGTCCCATGCAGCCAAAGGCTGGGTCAAATGGAGTCTGGGTGAATGGGCTGGGACAAAGAGCCAGGGGCAGAGAGCCATTGGCTGTGGAGGGCCAGCAGAGGAGGAAAGCTGGCTGCAAATGGGCTGAGGCGGGTGGCTGGGGGCGAAGGAGGTGCAGCCAAGGGTCTGTGCCTAAATGTCCTAGACCAGACATGTCAAAGTCGCGACGTCACGTGATTGTGGTTTGGAGATAATCGCCTCATTAACTTCTTCACATTCGCTTTTGTATTGGGGCAATCTTGATAGCGCATCTGCTAGGAAGTTTTTTCCCCCTGGTATGTACTGTTTTGCCATTGCCGGCAATGGGGTGGGCGCGGCTTCCATGTGACACGTCCGGCCCACGGGCCGGCAGTTTGACACTCCTGTCCTAGACCCTCCCCTAAACTGCTGAAGATGTTACCTAGCCTGGTAACAAAACGTTCAGAAACCAACCCACAAGCTTGGAGAATGACCCTTCAACCTCATCCCACACCTGAGCTACAGAAACTCGCCACTTATCACATAGATATCAGTAATCTTTATATTATATCTATAATATTCAGGCCTACTTTTTGAGATTCTTCTTAGCACCGCTAAGCTATGTGCCACACATGGTAGTCCTTTTAGACTCAGGTCAAAGCCCATTGGATGCCAGGGCATAGTTAGCTGCATCTAAACTCTGGCTGAAAATTCATCTGTTCTGTTCTTTTTCAGGACTGTTTCTTATCTTGTGGACAACCCATTTATGTAATTATTTTACAATTACATCTCGGAAAATTAGTCATATGGCCTCTCTGAAGATCACCTGTCTGCAGATTACCTCCTCCATATAGGGCAAGGTCATATGTCATAATTTACACATCTCTAAAGTGCAAAAGTGCCTCACTAAAAAAACAAAAAAACAAAGAAGGATGCTCGTGTACATTTGCATGTATTAACTGCCTTGTATATACATATGTAAAACTTGAAATAATTGTACATAATTTCAGAAGAATTGCAATGTAGCTACCACAGTGAAGACATTTCCTGGTGAAAAGTTGATAGAAAGTGTCTTACATGCCTTTGTCTTTAAATTGGGCATGGAATTGGCAACTTGGAGGTGAGCTGGGTTAGCTGAAAACATAGTGCTTGGAGTTCTTTCCAAAGTGTGTTAGGCCAAAACTACTCCGCTGTATTCCTACTTAGGGAACACATTGCCTTTGGAGATACACTGGAGTCCTTTGCTCTTGGCCTTTAGGATCATGTCTTTTTTCTTTCCCAGGTTAGTCTTTACCCATTGAAAAAGACTAAATGTCTTAATAATATGTTATTTAGAATATATAGCTATAAATAAAATGATAAACTTACTTTTTCTCTGTTCAGTCATGTCTGATTCTCCAACACTGCCTGGACAAGTGTCTGCAATTTTCTTGGCAAGTATTTCAAAAGTGGTTTTCCATTGTCCTCTTCCAGGCCTGATAAAAGAGTGATTGGCTTAAAATGATTCAGCTGGCTTTGTGCCTAAGGTGGGAATAGAACTCATTGCTCTCCTGATTTCTAGCTTGATGCCTTAACCACCACACCAAATTGACTCTTGGTTTACTTAGCATAATACAAATTAAAATAACCCCACATTGGGAGTATGCTATTCTACATTAATAGAATGTAACATATTTTTATTATATCAATTATTGGAAAGTTTCATAATTTTTATAATTTTTTTGAAGTGTACTGTAATTTTATTATGAAGCATAATCAATTAGGACAATTTTATTATGAAGGATCACCAGTCATGTTGCTTGGGCTGCAGGATGATGCAAGTATAGTCCATTAATGATTTATTGGTTACTCAACAATGTTGGGTTCTGATGACCTGTCAGATAAGTTATAATATGCTAACAAAGGAAAGGGAAGAAAGCTGTCACAAACTCTGCAAACAGAAAAAATAAAGTCCTGTGTGGATGACCTGTCTAATTTACAGTGCAACAATAGTTTGAAAACAAATTGTACAAGGAAACAGTATACAATATTTCAGATAAGGGGAGGCCATATACAACTTGATATAGGACATAAAATATGACAAGAACTTAACATATTGCCAGAAAGATTTTAGATTTTTTTTTCTTTTCCTTTTTTCCCCTTAGTAGTCATTTTTGCTCCATAACTTTCCATTCTGGACCAACTCATATGACTGTTTATTAACAAGCAGTTGTTCGCAGTCACTGTCAATCAGTTGCTACTGAAAGTGGTTTCTGATCACTTTGACTGGGGCTGATGGACAAATTATTATTTTGTGTATTAATCATTCTAGAGGGAAGATTTCATAACTCAAAAGAAATAGTGAATATTTGCACACAGTGGGAGCCCTATATGCTTATAATTAGGAACTAAACTCCATTAAATGGTGTGGGAAATACTTCTGTAAAAGTAGCACTGGATTCATTCTGAAATGAAATGTTGGTGTTCATTGATTCAGCCTCATGGAATTTTTCTATACAGCAGAAATGAAGTGTAACCACAGAGTAGATAAAGGGCCTGCCTAACTTGTGACATCTCTTGCTTTAAAAAAATATGGTAGAGGATGATAGTTGCTACTTTGCTTATGTTCCTACACTGAATTCTCTTCTGCTTTCCATGTACAGAGTTGGTGAGCCAAAGAGAAGACTAATCTGTTGATTTACATTTGCAGAGAGACTTCAGTGTGGAGTCTAACTGAAATATATAATCTTCCATGTATATTTCCGGGTGGTTGCTTATTGAATCACCAAAAAGAGGGCGAGGAAGGTAACAATTTGCATTAAATTTGTATATGTTCCTTTGATTAATTAGGATGGTAATACATCTCGTCATAGCAGGAAATACTGTTAGTGTACAAGATAAAGATACTTTCTGCTCTCGTTTTTAAAACTAACTTGCCTTGGATTAGGTGGATTCCAGTGGGTTTTTGAGCACCCCCTGGTCCCTGCTCACCTAGGTTTTTACATGTGTTTTGTTTAACATGTGAAATGGTAAAAAGATAGGATGCAACAAAAATGATCACCATCTTCCAGTATGTTACTTTCAATAATTTTTCTGGGTTCTGTTTCTTTACAAAATGAATATGATAAGCAATCCAAATCCAGATTTGTATACAAATACAGCCGTCTGCTTTGAAAAAGAACAAAGTGATGCCAGAATGGTTGCCAGACCTTCAAGAAAGGCCAGGTCAAGAAACAGATAACTGGTAACCATGTTATGATTTTATTAAAAAAAAATTACAATCACTGAGCAGTATATCTGATGTAAAACTACAAACCAGAATTTATTTCCAGTTTTTTGTAAAACCAGACCATACTGAATTATTGGTTCACTTAACCATTGCAAAAATGGTCTTAAAATTGTGTTGGTCATGTGAGTGATCCAATTTTCAACTGCCACAAGTTACAACAGTGATGGGTAAACTCCATTATGATCATAACTTGAGGACTATCTGTAAAAACGTTTAGCTAAATAACTTGTGATAATAACCAATATGTATTTTTATATATGCCCTTTGTCTGCTCTAATTATCAAATTTTACTTCTGGTTTCTGTAATAGTATGTAAATATGACCTTGAGAGACAAGAGGAAAAGCTGCAGATCAGGCATCCATCATGCAAAAGGTATCTTAGCCCATAGAAGCAGAGGGGGCCTAGTGCGTGTTTCAGAAGGGGGACCTCTTTAGTTTTCCTGGGGAAGAAAAGGACAGGAAGGAAGAAATAATTTCACACTTGCAAGATTCGGTTAATGTATCCCTACAAGAAAGAGAGGACTAGTGTTCGTTGTTGTTCTTGTTTAGACTACCTAGAAATGATAGCAGTTTCTGACCAAAATAAAGTATTACACATCAGGACAATAAAAAGATTGAGATACATTATAGTGCAGCAGTAAAAGTAATTTGTTTTACTTTAGGGTTTTAGCCAATATATATGTTTTGAAAGTTGGGATTCTCCTATTTTTAAGATCTCTATAAAAATTGCAACAACCCAGGATCTGGGATAAAGGATTCAATAACCCTTGAACCACATAGATGAATATTTTCTGCATAGGCGATCTTCTTAAATTTGCCTTCAAGGTCTCTTAATGATAGAATATTAAATTGCAGCAATAAAAAGCCTTGTTGATATTTACAGATCATTAAATTACCTAATTATCTTGCTAGTTTGAAGGAATACGTATAATTTTCTAATACTATTCTCAAAAGTAATTCACTCCCCTCTATTGCAGCATTACTTTGAGAATCTCCTGTCCCAGAGTCTGTAATGTCCTGAGGAGAATCCATAATATTGCAAGTTTTCTTTAATTTTCTGCCTCTAGGTAGCATGAAAATTGTCCAGTAGCATTCAAGAAAGTTTTGTAGATACTAAAGTTTTATAGTATACATACTATAATGGGATTCTTAAAATAACATTTCCCTTCTGTAAAGAGATTAGGCTAGTGACAACCTGATCTCTTCCATCATCTAAGATAACAACATGATATTTTCTTTTCATGAAGCAAGAGAGAGAAATTGATGGAGGTAATTTGGAGCTGAACATTCTAGCTGTGCCCATTTTAAGCTCTTATTATTAGCTTTGTGTTAGCTTGACATGTTTGCCAGTATTAATTCTTTTCCACTTTAATCAATGGAAATGTATTTTCAGAACAGCGGTCACTAGGTTTATTTAAAGTTTTCCCATACCAATTTTTTGTTGGATTTCATAAGCACAGTGCTACACATCTCTCTCCCTCTCTCTCTCTCTCTCTCTCTCTCTCTCTCTCTCTCTCTCTCTCTCTCTCTCTCTCTCTCTCTCTCTCTCTCCCTCCCTCCCTCCCTCTCTCTCTCTCCCTCTCTCCCTCTCTCTCTCTCTCTCTTATGTGTGTGTGTGGTGTGTTGGATTTATTAGGATTTAGGTCTCCATGGTATAATAGCTAGTTGATCTTGACCTTGTCTGAAGTTGGCAGGGTTAGGTCTATTTAGTACTTGGACAAGCAGGAAATCCTGGGGCTATAGACTAGATACAGAAATGAAAAGAATCTCAAAAGAAGGCAATGTTACGTCTTTCCGTATTTTAGCCAAAATCCCCACTTAGGTACATTTCTGAAGTCACTAAGGGTAAAGATTTGACTTGAGAAAGAGTTTATTTTTATCTAAACAAGAAAATCCATTTAGATCTGCACTAAAAATATTCTGAGGACAAACAGCATATCTATTATGAAGGGCATCACTGGCTTCTTCTTAAGATGCCATAAATTAGGAACTTTCAGATGTCGTTTATGACCATACTTTTCCACTAACAGGATCACCTGATATTCTGCACTTTATAAACCTTAAGTACTAAGATACATTCTCTGTCTTTTTTTGTTTGTTTTTTAGTCAAAGGCCTGGAATTACTTACTGCCTGTAATTTACTTGCCAATAACCACAAACACATATTAACATCTCTCTGGTGGTCTGTTGTACTTTGGGGCCACTTAGAAGTTGTTTAAGCTCTTTCTGGGTAGCTGTGAAGAAATCACACTTAATAGAAAAATATGTGCTTTACTGCAAAAGGTCATAGGTTCAATCCCTGCTTTTATCAGGTAAGGCTCTCTGAAACTCTGAAGTTTGATGTAGCTTCTGCTGCTCAAACAACAGTGAGGAATGTAGGTTGGAATAAGACATCTTATTTGTCTGCTTCTGGAGCAGATGATTTGCACAATGCCACTTCATTTGTCCAAAGCCAAAAGTTTGCTTGTGATGCAGTCAAATCTAATAGGCCTATATTGTCCCCATGAATAGCTGATTATACATGGAAACAGCATCAAATGTTGTACTTTAAAAGCACCAACAGTCAGTCTCTAGAGCAGGGGTCTTCAAACTTGGCCCTTTTATGACTTGTGGACTTCAACTCCCAGAATTCCTCAGCCAGCGTTGCTGGCTGAGGAATTCTGGGAGTTGAAGTCCACAAGTCATAAAAGGGCCAAGTTTGAAGACCCCTGCTCTAGAGTGAACTAATGTTCATGCTTCTCTTTAGTGAACAGCAAAGGTAAATTCATATTGGTACAATTTCGGTCTTCAAAGTGTTGAACTATAGTTTCAGCCAATGGTGATCAGTAGTCGACATTAAGGTATTTGTAGTTTATTATTCAGCAACATCTCAAGGCACACAGCTCCCTTTCTCTGCTGGAATGTGACACTGATGGTCACAAGAATTCAAACCCTTAATACTATTTTGCTAATGGGATTTTATTTTTCAGTCTTTATGTTCATTGAAATCTTGGTCAGCATTAGCTTTCTCAATTTTTATCTCTAAATAACTTATTTTAAAAAGAGGGGTTTTTAGGTTATGCATTATGCAGCCTATTCATAATCCCCTGTCATCTAATAGAAAAGTCTGTTTTTGACACCTTTGACTTTCATCAGCAAAAACTAGGAGATATTTCTGTTGGTATATATTTTTGTATACATACCATTCAATGGTATTAACCCAAAGTGCCATCAAAGTGGTACAATGCAAAGCAAGTCAATATCAAATAAGATGATCAAAAGTTAAAGACTATATAACAAATTAAGATTTGAGTAAAAAGAAATAAAGAAAAACAATTATTAGAAGCAATAATTTTATTTATTTGTCAAATTTTTATGACTGCCCATCTCATATGAAGTGACTCTGGGCAGCATAAAATAAAACTTGCTATTAAGGGTTACTACAAAGCCAATTAAAACTATTAAAACAGTAAATATAGATAAAAAGACCACAAGTGGGAGAATATCTCACATAATTCAGCCAACACATAGGCTCCCTATTAGCAGTGGATCCCGAAGCTTGTTAAAAATGATATTTTAACGCTTTTTGGAAGGCAATAATGATTGGAGCTAATCTCACCTTGGGAGGGATGATGTTCCAGAGGGCAAGAGCCATTTCAGGTAGGACAGCTAAGGTCAAAGACACATTGACAAGATATAAGAAACAAATACCATCAAGACACTTGCAGCATAAAGAATATTATGTAAGAAGGGTGGGAGTCCTGCATCTATAGGTACATGAACCACAGTACCCATGAATGCTTCTCATTATCCTAAGTACTACTCTACAGATATTTTGGATAATTTTTTTTTGTGTTCCAAGTATTCCCCTGATATTTTTAATATAAGCAGTCTCTGCTTTGGAGCTAATAATATAAAACAGACAAAACAGACAAAGAAGGAAAAAAGTGAGAAAAGAAGAAGAAAATTTAATTTTCTCCTGTTCATATTTCATCCTGAACCATCAACAATTTGTCTACTACATCAAAGCTCAGAATTCTGACTGGACTTGCTGAGATTGCCATAACATTGTGTGTTCACCTAGCTCCTTTTTCACACTTACTCTCCCATAAACATTTACCAGTTGCTTGGTTTCTTGGCTGGCTTTCTTTCTATGCTCCATGCAGAGTTGCTCCTGTTTCTTTGAAGTAGTTGCCAGAGCTTTACCATACCACGAATTATCTGATGAACCTGAGGAGTGGGTAGATAAGCAAACTGTTGTATTCAAATACTGCTCTTTGATATATCTGGGCTTGTAATTGTGAATATATTTATTTTGCTTTGCTGGGGGAAATATTCTCAGCATTTGAGCTGTACTTCTCCTTGATATTAAAATAGTGTGGCTGAGATGCAGGAACTAAAAACACCACTTCACATACATTCCATCTAACAGATCCAAAATTTAATATGAACTGTTTACTGTATAATATATGGAATCCTCTCTGCTGGATTGGATTATTTGCAACTTACTATGCTTTAAAATCTTGGCTTTTATCCTGACATGTGTTCAGTTCTCTTTGAAACAAGCTCCAACACTTGGTGAGATATATTGTATACCATATATTCATCATGACTCACGTCTGCTTGCTATAAGCATGAAACAAATCTATAGACAGAATTTTGTGGACCAAATTCTGCATTGCATCCAGAATGAAATAAAATCACAAAAGGCAAAACATTTTTGAGTCCATAGCTTCCCAAGAAATCACCCGTTTCCCTTTTTTATGGAGGAAAACGACATTTGTAGCATTTCCACATGTGTAGTAATTATCATTGTGAATCTTCAACAATCTTTGCACATTGCTAAAGATTCTGCACTTAATTTTTTTTTCTGTTACCAGCTTAAAAATTGCTTCTGTTGTGATAGCCTCTTGAATTCTAAACGTAGTATTAAAAGGGATGCCTTTGTTAAAATCAAAATGGATGCGTGGACCTACATTACAGCACATTGGCTAAAGTTAACTGTTCTGTTCCATAGATCTGAGTTCTTTCCTTACTCAAAACAATTACAAGTCAATATGGTTTAAGACAATGTCACAAAATCTTCAACATATCAGCTTTTTCCAGGGAGGCATTCCTAATGATGACTTATGAGTATGAGTCAACCCAGTTACACAAAGTATTAAAGACTTGGGAGCTCAACAGGACCAGTGTGCTCTACCCAAGGACATCCCTTCAAGACACTATTGTCTTGCTATATCCTCAAACCACATATTCTTTTACATATTAGTGCAAATAGATGCATAATACTTTATAATTAGGTAGCCTGAAAATTGCAGCACTAATCCTGCTTTGGGAAAAAGATGACCATAGTATCTCTTTTGCTTGTAGGGATTCTGCTTGAGTGTGCTGAAAGATTGGCTACAATACCTTCCTGCAAGACTAGTACATTTTTTTCCAATTAATTATACTGAAAAAGATAAAAGGATAGCAGGAGCCTTTCATTAAAACTTGAAAAGGGATGAAAACCAATTTTATTGCTGGGCATTTAAGTTCCTTCATTTTCCTGGTTTAGTTGGGCAGTTACTTTGCCTTCATTTGTTACTCTAATTATAGGAAACTGTTCTCAATTGCCATGCATGTATTTTGAACCATTTTCATTTGTATAATTTTATCTTTCTAAGGCTAATGATTAAATTCCGTGCTCCTTCATGCATGTATTCTGATTGAAACTTGCATTTAAATTAATTAAACAAACAAAAAGCAACTAGCTAGCCTTTGGGGCTATATTTAATTAAACTCAGGAGACTACTTTTGTCATTATCTGGATAATTGATTAATAAGTTAGTTTTGAACAGTGACTTAGTGTTAATAATTAGGCATGTTTTCCCCATTCTACAGTTTCCATTTTTTTTTACAAGTGGGAAATGGAACTGACATTTAAAACTTGGTATTTAAGCCCTCCTTTATTTATCCATAGAATATTGCAATGGCAACTTCAAAAAGGAATGTACACAATCCAACCTTTGCTCACATAGAGTCACAGGGAATACCATTCTGATTTTCATGAGTAATAGACATATGATGACATTTGAATAACTTTTCAGCTACTCTACTGAGTGCTAGTTTGTGATGGATATCTTGTTCCATTAATATTTATTCCTTTTATAAATGATTAGCATTAATAGAAGAAGTTATGAGGTCACTGCTGTAACCCTGTAGATGTTTTGTATGTAATTATGTGGATTGTGTGTATATGTTTACTTCTATCATGTTCTCATATACTAAATAAATTAATAGAAGAGAATATTTGTAGCTCTGGTTTGAACTGTGAGGTCCTTGAGCTTGCTTGTTTTTTTGTTTTTTGCAGACTTTTCATTACCACACTAGGTAACATCATCAGTGCTAGTATTAATGATTAGCATTAATTTGCTATTATACAAACATAACATTTTGGATAAAGAAGCTCCCATAAAAAGATTTTAGTGGGTTGTACAGAATTACTTTTAAAAGTACTGATGATGATAAAAATAGTTGGTCTCCAACATATACAGTAATATGCATTGAAATTCATTCCATTGCCTTAGCTTGTAAATTCATCAAAATATGAGCTGTTTTTAAAAATCAGAAATGGCCTAATGTAAAAAGAGTTGATCAACAATCAAAGTTGTAAGTACTTCATAAAGTACATGCATTTTAAAAAGGACTTTTATTGTTTTCTACAAGATACCTGAATATTAACCATATATGCTAACTGTTTAAAATTGTTAATAATGTCCTCATTTTATCTGTTGTTAAATAGCAGTGGGGGTGGAAAATATTAAGTGGGCACATTTTGCCTTTAATATTTGCATCTTCCACTTTTGTTAATTCATACTGAGTTCAGTTCTTAGTGAGTTAAGTTTTCAACTCTGGTCTGGTTCTACAAAGCTATTTTGAATGTTTATTATGTAACTATGACCCAAATTACTGGTTTCAATTAAAGAATTCTGTAGAGAATTATACAGTTGTGAAAATTCTATCCTTCACTACTTAGCCTCTGGTTTGACTCTGCCCTCGCCCCCCCCTTCCCAGAAATAAGATATTTTCTGGATCTTAGATTGATGAGACTAAGAGTTAGCAAGAGTGGTTATTTTCCTACTGAATTCTGGCAATTGCTGTTCTCTTTTTCTGGGTGATGAACAATATGGATCTAGGAATCTCATGGGCGCAGGTATGTATTTGGACTCTTGAAGCAGAGTATACTTCCCTTTTATTCCCTAAAGTTGCACTAAGGATGCTGTTGCAATAACCAAAGGAATGTGAAACCTTTGACAGCAAATAATAAACTTTTCTTTAGCAAATGTATAGCCCACCTTTATTTTACTAAGAAGAAATATGATGAAAAATATTAATATAGACAATATTTATATTTCTTCTTCAAGATGAAACTGAAAAATAGAGACAAGAGGCAGTGTTTACATATTAAAATATTGGGATAAACTGTATAGAATAGAATAAAGCTGGAAGGGACCTTGGAGGCCTTCTAGTCCAGCCCCCTGCTCAAGCAGGAGAACCTATACCATCTCAGACAAATGACTGTCTAATCTCTTTTTTAAAATCTCCAGTGATGGAGCGCCCACAATTTCTGGAGGCAAGTTGTTCCACTGGTTAATTGTCCTCACTGTCAGGAAGTTTCTCCTTAATTCCAGGTTGCTTCTCTCTTTGATCAGTTTCCAATCATTGTTTCTCGTCCTGCCCTCTGGTGCTCTGGTGAACAACATGACCCCTCTTCTTTGTAGCAGCCCCTCAGATACTGGAATACTGCTATCATGTCTCCCCTATTTCTTCTTTTCTTTAGACTAGCCCAGGGGTAGGCAACCTTGGCTCTTTTATGACTCATGGACTTCAACTCCCAGAATTCCTGAGCCAGCATGCTCAGCTTGGAAGCCTCTCCCTTTTCCCTCAGCGTGGCTGGCTCAGGAATTCTGGGAGTTGAAGTCCACGAGTCATAAAAGAGCCAAGGTTGCCTACCCCTAGACTAGCCAAACCCAAGTCCTGCAGTAGTGGTAGGCATGTTAATTAGTTACGGCCATGAGAATCTATTTGTACTTTTAAAGAGGTGAGGCCTACATTATCTGCGGCAAATTCATTGCTTGCTGTAATCAAAGCAGTTGAGATGTGGCAGAATGCATGTCTCTCATGCAGTGAGCCACAGTTACATAGCAAGAATCACTAAGGGATTTAGTAATGGGTTTGGCATGCACATGTTAGAAGAGAAGAGGTGGGTGATTTTTTCTCTCTCTCTTGGGACAAGAACCTTTCAAGTTTGCTCTTGTCTGATTTGTCCTCTCCAATGCTGAAAGGCAAATAATATATGGAAAGATGCCATGAAGCTAAACCTGACTGAGCCTGTTTTCTTTGGCAGTCACTGGCTGTTGCTTCTTACATGCTTCCTCCTTAGAAATATTTGTAAAACTACCTTTTTCACACCTCATGAGCCTTGACAATTGCACAGAAACTTCTTTGTACTTTATGGAGATTTTGCTGAAATTGATTAAAATTAAACAGTGATTTCTGGATTTACTCATTAAAAAGGAAAAAGGGAACTATGATACATAATTTGGGAGGGCAGAAACTGTATTAATTATGTTTGTAAATGCTGCAAAGAAGATAGGAAGTAGCTTCTTTAAATATTTTTTCTTTTTTCTGGATATATATATATATATATATATATATATATATAATATATTTTCTATATTATTTTTTGTAACTTAAATTCGTCAATTTTTTCTTCAAATAGATATTTGAATGTATATTCTTTAAATAATTTTCAAATAGATTTTTGAATATACTTCAAATATAGGTATGTGTGTGTGTGTGTGTGTGTGTGTGTGTGTGTGTGTGTAAAACCTCCTTCATGTCATACCTAATGTTTTCGTATAAGGAAGCCATGGGTCAAAGAGAAGCAACTGAAAAATGTTTCCTTGCTTAGAAAATGCCAAAAATTCAGAATTCTGTATTCCACTAAGACCACCTGTGCATCAAATGACAGTTTGGAATCAAAGAAAGCTCCCAGATTATGTAACTGTATCCTAGAAACGTATGCAACCTTGTCCAGAATACTCTGGTTTTCAAATTCCTGATCTGAAAATATTTATCTTACTTCCATCTTATCTGAATTAGTTCAAATCACTTGGCTTTCCACCAAGCAACTGTCAAGTATTGCAGTTTCTCCTGATTTGGGTGGAATAACAAGATAGAACCGACAATGTGGTCCACATATTGATGGTATTGTACTTCTAATTTCGGGATAATCAACCTCAGCAGTCAGTCAGATATACTGAACAGAAGGGAGGAAATGAATATCTTTTTGGATCTATAAAGCAAGTACCTTTGAGATGAACATGGCCCCTCTTTGTGGTCCTGCAGATAGGAATGGAAACATCATAACAAAGCATCTCTACTTTCCAAACCATTAAACAACTGTATTTTAAATTCTTTTGCTATTGATCATCCAAAGTGGAATTTGCTTTTACACAAAGCAAACATTTTCTTTGAGTTGTATATTTCCAATTTCTCCATCCTACCAATCCCTATCAGTGAATATGAGAAGGTAGGATTTAGGGATGCCAGTATGAATCACTTTATGTTTAATTATACTGTAGTTCAGGGGTCCCCAACTCCCAGTCCATGGAACGGTACTGGGCTGCAGCATGCCAGCAACCGGTCTGCACAAACAAGCAAAGCCCCATCCATGGGATGCAGGCAGCATACAAAACCATGCACTCTCCGGTCTGTGGAAAAACCTTTCTCCACGTAACCGGTTCCTGGTGCCCAAAAGGTTGGGGACCTCTGCTGTAGTTGACTTCATAGATCCTCCTTCATAATTATCTTTTTATTTTAACTATTGTCTATCTTTCTCCCTCTTTGATCACTCATAACTGCAAATCATTCATGAAGAAGTTTATAATGTAGATCTTAATCAGACCTTGCAGAATCCTTGTAATCATATTACACATATCACATTTTTTAAACTGTTGTTCTAGAGGAAGATTTGTTCCATGGGTGCTACATTTCCTTCATCCAAAGCTTTTGAGTATGGCTATAACAATCAGGATGATCATCATGTGGCAACAAAAACTAGACTTTCTTTATTTCTTTGTTGATATCTTTTATTGATCCAGAAAGAGTAAGATATTTAGGATGTGCTTAAGGAAACAAAAGGGACCTCCAAACCACTGTTTTGCTCTCCTTTGGGGGGGGGGGAACAACCCTAGACTTGATTACTTTGCAATGTTTTTTCTGAGAGGTTGATCAATTTATTATTATTTTTTGTTCAATTTATTTGAAACCATAGCAATTGCTGCAGATTGTAGGAACTTTTGTCTCATCTTGCTTCTAGTCACTGAGCTCCAGCTAGGCTTTGCATTTTCTTTGCTTTTCTCTCTCTACTGTTTCCCAACCACAGCAAATTCCAGATGTGTAGACCAACTCCCAAAATTCCCCAACTAGTGTGGCCATTGTTGAGAATTCTGGGAGTTGAAGCCTTGCTCTAGAGATTGTATTATTTCCTCTAGTCTAGTCTAGTATTATTTCCTCTAGTCTAGTAAAATATATAGTAAAAAGTACATATAAATTCACCTTCCCAACTCACTGGGACTTTTAAATGCAGCGGAGAATCTAGAAAAAGGTACCTATGAAGCTTTGGAAGGAAAGTATTATTATTATTATTATTATTACAATTGACTTTCCTTTTTAAAAATTTTAATCATTGTAGTCTCTCCAATTATATTTTTCAAATTGTCAGACAAACACCATGCAAATTACATGTACTGAAAAACTGGGAGCAGCAGTCCTTGGCAATTTATTTTCCACGTGGAAAAGACATGAGGAGATTTATATTACATGAGAGATAGGACATTAAATAAATGTTTTTTATACTATCTAGTTGGTCAGCTGAAGAAGAGAATTAGGACGTATTTAGGGCTACCATATCTCTCATGCAGAATTCCAGGTGACTCAAATGGCAGCAAAAAGAGAGAGAAAATCATATTTTTGGGAATTATCTATTGCTCATTTGGATTTTTGAAGTCCAGGTATGGTAGCTCAAATATTAATTATGCTCCCTGAATGTCTGCAGCATTTCTACGCTAGCAGACTTAAGCATAATTTCAGATCAAATTCAAATCATTTGTGAGAATTTGGAGAGTAGAAAACTAATATTCTGGAGTTGCTGACATTTTCCAGAATAGCTTTATCCCCTTGTTGATTGAGACATTCAAAAAATGCAGAAAGGTTTAATCAGACAGAGCTTAACTTTTTGGAAATCATGCTCATTCTCTTTCAATAAGACTTTTTTTTACTCTTGATTATACTGAATAATGTTTTCCACTCAACTACTAAGAACAGATGTTAAATTAATTGGTCAGTCATTTTCTGGATATCTATTTGTTTCAGGTATGTGCCCTTATAGAAAACAATAGATGCCATTTATAGCAATCAGTCAATCAAACTTTATTATAGTCATAAATTAGCTAAGCCCTTTATATAAATTCTTTTATGACATATCTTTGGAGCATCCACTCATCATTGGCATCTTAGAGCCCAAAAAACTTCAGACGCTTTCAGAATGCAACTCTTGACCCAACTATATAGACTGGTGATGATGGAAGTTCCACTCCCAATTTCTCAAAGTGCAAGTTTTCAGTAATTGACTTTAATAAAGTTCTTGTTGGATAGATTCTGATAATTTTAAAAAACAAATGTTCTTAAAGTTATTCTCAAGATCATATGCTTTATAAAATAATTTTAGGGGGGAAATAATACTTAAAAATGAATTGAAATTAATTTCTCTATGGAATTAAGAGGACAACAGAACAAGTACAATAATAAAAGAGCTGTTTTTCTTTCAGTGAGTTGTGCCTGAATCTGCATTCCAACAAAAGTCCTGTGCTGACATGTTATTTTTCTGGTGTGTAGTATTAGATCCCAAGCACCATTTGTGTTGCTAAGAGGGTTTTCTTTTTCTTTTTTTTTTGCTCATGCTGTTCTTCAATATTTAGTGCAGATATCTTGAACCACAATCTCCATCAGACTCTGCTCCCCTGTTCAGTAAGAAGAGGTATTCCTGAAGTGTTCAGGAATGCTGCATTTTACATTTAAACATTATGCCCCAAGCTCACTGATTAGGACTGCATGCATCTTGCTTTGATGAGAGAGAGACAGAGAGACAAACACACACACACACACACACACACACACACACATGGAGAGATCACTAATCAGCCTAATGAAAAACTAAATATCTGAACAGGGGAAGAAGAGGGACACTTCTATTTATTGAATTCTGCGATATCTTTCTTTTTAGCCTGGAAGAAGTATAACTAGAAGAGTTTGATGAGTCTGCATCCATGTGTATTTCAAAGATGAGTTTTCACTGAAGTAAATCCAATAGGATATCTTGTACTATAAATAGTTGGGAGCTAAGCTTGGATACAAACAATTTCAGTTCTTTTGAATTAGGTCCTTTGGATCATTCATGATTCAATTATTTTCCCACTTGTAATTCTTGTTTGAAAATACATTCATCCCTCTTGCCAGGTAAGTGTTGCAATTGGATTTTTCATTAGAAATAAAGTTTCATCGAATAAAATTATCTGACAGGTGTCAAGATGGATTCCTTTTGTGATGACTATGGCTGTTCTTTATAAAGTATCTGGCAGCAATATTGGCTGCACCTTTACAATCAGCATTAGAGCTTTCATTGGCAAAATGCTAGGAAAATTCCTTTGGCAATTAGCATAGATTTCAGGAAGAAACATGAAGTTCTAAAAGGTTTAGTTTAAAAAAAAAGATTGTGGTTAAATTTTATATAAACAAAGTATGGTATCATTCAAAGAAGCACAATATATTACTTTCCTCCTTTACATATGCAAACTCTGACTCAACACACAATATCCAAGAAACCTGCTATTAGCCACGTAGAATTAGGGTATGATCATCAATATCCAAGCAGCTATTGTAGAGTTCCCAGTATCTTTTATAATTGGCTACTGGCAGTTTTGGTTCCATGCCACATAAAATATTTCAGGTGCTGTATCTCTGATGCAAAATGAAGTTTTATCAGTAGTGGGCAACATATTGTGGTGATCTAAATATTAAAAATTAGTAGCTGGGGACAAAATGTCCAATCAGGATTGAAAGGCAAGTGAAGGTTATAGGACAAATTAGCTGATTCAAAACACAAATCGGTTAAGAGTGATTGAAGGAATCAATATAGAAAGGAATCAGCACTCTGGAAAACCTTACTTCTTAAGCCAGGCTCAGCTAAATGAGATATTCAGGAGGATTCAGTAGCCAACATTAGTGACATAATCAGTCCAAAGTCTAAAAATAGTGCTCCCAGTTTTTGTAGTTCTTCACTGAATAGCATTATACATGACCCAGTCTTTTGATAACTGGATTAGTATCGCTTAGCTTAAGGAAATGCAGAGTATTGTGATTCTGGTGGCTGTGGTTTATCCAAGCAGAAGTTCAGCATATCAGATTGAGAAGATATAGCAATAGTGAGCTATAGGAGACAGCTGCCCCAAGATTCCGTCAGCCCTGTACTCATTGCATTTCCTGAGCTAAATTTTCTGTTTCTTTACTTAGGCTTATTGGAAGCTTAAGGAGTGTAAATTCTGAAAGGAAGCTGGTAACAATAGCTTTTTGGCACACTGAAGGAATTCCCAACCATCTATTCAAACTGTAAGCCCCTTTGGCAAAGAAACATCTAGAGGAAATAGGTTGGGTGAGAAAATCTGGCTCATAAATGGCTCAACATGACCCTTAGCAAAATTGACATGTGTCTTTGTTTGCAGGCCATCTCTTGTAATCTTTGACAGAACAACCGTGACAGTTTTTATTCTGAAAGGAATGGAGTTAAAAGTGGCGTTTCAGTTTAGCTATTTTTCCTCTTCCGCTTTCCCTTAGGATTTCAAGCAGACAGGCAATCACCCTGAATTTTGCAGATTTCACTTCACAGAATAGATGGATTAACTTCAGGGTGTCGCGTGCCTGGGTTATTGGCTGCCTGTTATATACATGGTGACAGGACCTTTTGGCTGCTGTGGATGATAAAAATGAATGCAGTATTTGTGTCTTTCGGACATTGATGCATTTGCTTTAAACAATTCTGGAGTTGGCAACATGATAAAGTGTGGACTGTTTTGAGAATGCATACTCTCATTATAGTAGTCTTGGTGTAAACTGTTCAGAAGAACTCATTAAATTGGAAACAAAGAATGTCAACTGCCCTATTAAACAGAGTATTTATCATGCTGTGATCTGCTACACTTTTTAAACACTTTAAAGTGACTCTTTAGCTGCCAGGATGGTAGCGTTTGTACTATAAACTGAGTAGCTAGTCTTGCTTGATTTTTAGGGGTGGGACGGCATGCAGAAGTAGAAGCATGGGTAAGTCTGGTTGTACAATAATATGTCAAAGCTGGCTGTAATAAGCTTGTTAAGAAAGGAAAAATTGGAGGGCACATGAAGCTGCATGGGAAAGCTTTACCTTAAAAGGCAACAGTCAACTGCATAAAGTAGATGAATCAATAATATACTTCACACATTTTGCTACACTAGATCAGGACTTGCTGCCAGAGTTGTGTTAGAAAAAGAGTGAACACATCATATTTTCCATATTAGTTAAATCCTAATGTACAAAGCACCCTGTGGTTGAGAGTTCTTATACATTTTTGTGCCTTCAAGTCAGTTTTTGACTCCTAGAGATTACCTGGACTAATCTGCAGTTTTCTTGGCAACTTTTTCAGAAGTGTTTTGCCATTTCCTGAGATTTAGAGTGACTGGCCCAAGGTCACCCAGCTGGTGTGGATAGAACTAGAACTCATAGCTACCTGGTTTTTAGCCTGAAGCCTTAACTATTGTAACAAACTGGCTCTCTCTTGTAAATGTTGTAGGGGTGTTATTGATATTTTCATATATTTCTGTAAAGACTTTATATGTGAAGGCTCTGCATATAATTAAAAGTAGCTCTAATTATGCATACAATGAAAAATGAGCATTGCATATATGCACATAATTGCTTGGAAGTAAATTCATTATTTTTGCCCACATATAGTTATTGTAGTCATTTAAATCAAAGTGGCTTTGTGATGGATAGAAGGCCCCATATTTAAACCATAGATTTTATAAATAAAGGTTTATGCAATGGAATCAGTTTACATTTTATTTTATAGGGATTGCTGCCACTAAGGGCAGTCCTGAGCCAAATGGATAGGTAAGTTCACCTGTTGTAAGGACGTCTTCCCTATTCCTGTGATCAGACACAGAAATTTTGGCTTTGCAACTAAATTATAGCTCCTAGCAACTTAAATTAGCTTAGTCTACAATGAAGAATGCTGGGAATTATAGTAACACATGGCACCTCCCCATTGTTGCTTTTGATAAGGGGTTGCAATGCAGTAGGATTATAGATTTGGAGTGAGAAGAACAGGCAGGAAACATAAAGAAGCAGTCCCTAAAGCAAGTAGGGATTTTTTTCAGACAGGTTATTTGCTAAACTACAACTTCCAGCATTTTTTGCTAATATCTCTTTTTAATACAATTATTGGGAATTTGATTTAGCAACATTTGGAAACCCACTGATTTCTCCCATTCTAGTAAGCACAGCTGTTTTCCATAACATCTTTATGTATTGCAGGACTACAGCTGCAGTAAAGATGCTTGATGCTCTTGCTTCAGACAGATGTGGTTAGAGTTCTATAGTTCTATCATTTGCTACCACTCTGTGAAAGTCTCTAATTCATACACTTTAGCAGTGTTGCTTGCACCTTATCAGAATCCTGTCAGTTTGGACAGAATCAAGCTCTTGCCTAGCAACTGCTTGGGAGGAACCCTGCAGAGACAACTTCTTTCCTTGGCTGAAGCTTTTAAAACATTCAGAACATCAAATTCAGTTTTCAAAACAGCTTTGCACTGACCCATTAGCTTTAAACTTATTTCAGAGTGGCCTGCCTTGAACTCTGTTTACAAAGAGAGTTGCTTTTAATGATAGTGATTCCAAAAAGAATAAAAGTAACTGAAGTTTCAACAAAAGATAAATTGCAGTGAAACACAGCTGTAACCCATATACACCAGATAAAATTCTAATTGTGCAATTAATTTACTTTGACAATTGAGATGGAATCCAAACAAACTTTTTCTTTGGTCTTCCTCTTTAGCTAGGTGAGGGACAAAGGAAGGACAGGTTTCCAGTATCTATAACAAAAGTAATCAATTTATTGCCTTTAAGATGGCTGGACTACAACAATTCCTGAAGTCCTTGCAATATACTATGCTAGCTGAGATGAATGGTAATTGAAATCCAGAACTTCTCAAAAGTATTACCAATTCCTAATTTGCTAGGATTAATTAGTTACTTATTAGCTCAGACCCATATTCTGAGTGGAGCAACATATAAGCCTAAATCAATCAATAAATGTAAATAGGTATCCATGAAACTTACATTAGGTCCAATTAAAACTATGGTCAAGGTTCAGCCGAGAGTTTTTCACTAAGCCAAGTATATACAACCTATGGTTGTGGGCCACATGCAGTCTGCCAAGCAACTTGGTGTGGCACACCATTTTTTTTAAAAAATTATTCCACTTGTCTCAAATGTCACCCACTGCCTTGAAAAACATACCGTGAGCACCTCAGCATTCCCTGAAACTGCCATTTCCACCATGCAACCATGCCACATTAATCTTTGAACAGCTTATTTATGCCAACTATTCCTTTGTGGCCTGCAATTATTTTTAGTTTATCAACATGAACAGGCCTGGACTAAGACCTACAAAATCTTAAGTCACGATTATAAAGACCATATTTGAGACTTTTCTCTTCCTGACCCATCTACAACCCCTGCATTTTCATTTCTTCCCTTGTGGCCACATGCTTAAAATCCTTTTACATGTTAACTGTTAGTTAATAATATAATTATTAAATTATTTTCTCCATTCAGGGTTGCAGAAGAGAACCACTGACTGTGTGGTCTTTTTATTTTTAGTAACTATCCTAGTAAAATATTCATAAATGTGTATACATGTCTGAAGCCTGAAATTTTCCAAGCATTTATGTCCATAGGTCTCGTATAGTCTAGAAATGACTAGAGTTATAAATTATTATCAATGGAATGTGTTAGGAAGAATTTGTATAATATTACTATTTATGGAATCATTTGCCCTGGAAATTTGGTTCAGTGCCCAGTACTGTACACTTTAAAAGCCTGAAGATTAATTGAAAGACAAAATATATATATTCATTATTTTCTGCTGATATGTTTGCTAAATTACAACTTATTTCTCCAAATAATTCTACTTTTCTTAATTTGCTGTCCATATATAGCTCTTTCAGTTAAAAGAAATGAATCAAGGTTATTTGATTCATTTCCAAAGAATAAATACATGATGCATGGACTGGTGTAATTCTGTATTTTAATGACTTTGAAAAGATTTATGGAGGGCTGTTAAAATAATTTAACAAAGGGGATAGTTCAAGTTATCTTTTGAAACACTGTTTCTCTTACGTGAAATTTAATTGGGGGAGGCATTAATTTTTCATCAGAATTTCATTTGAATGTTCATTAGAACTGTATAGTTGCCAGGTAACAAGAGGGATCGGATGCTACCCACAATGACACCAGAATGATGAAATGTGGATTGCAGTGTCATCATGCATATTTTGTTTCTTGTATCTTAACAGCAACAGGCAAGAACGATTATTAGGGAGGCAGGCTGAGGCTTGGAAATTGCCTGTCTTCTGAACCATAACTGCAGAGTTGTATTCACTTTTGTTTCCATTATATTACTGAAATTAACCCAGTAATGAACTAAAAATAATTGGTTTTGCACACAAACATCCTGGGAACAGTACAATGCTCCTGAGAAAACTTGGTTTTAAAAAACCTCCATTTCAAGAAGTCAGCTATGGCCTGTTCTAGGCAGCTTGTTTGCTTCTCTGTCCTTGATCCATAAACTTTACTTTTAGCTTTGTCTTAAGCAAAATACTTATTTAATATTGCTAAGAAATGAACCTGAAATCTTTACAGACCTGACTGTTAAACTATGACTCTTTATCATCAGCACTTTATAGAAAATACATTACTATGCTCTTTGAGCACCAACATGAAATGCTTCAAGGTTTGGGGGATCTTTGGTTAAGATATCTCAGTGGACTTTGGTGACATCAGACATAAAAACTGAACATTCTTTCATAGGGTCTAATATTCTTGAACACTATGTTTACAGTTAAAATGTAGCTTTATTAGCAGTAATAGAGGGCCCCAGCAAATACCATTCTTAGAAACCAATCTTTGTTAATTTTTACAATATGGTTCTTCCTGGAGTCACATAGAATTCTCCTTCAAAAAATATGTTGGCCAACAAGGAGGATAGTCTTGTTGTGTCCTGGGCCTTGCTGAATCATTCAGCAAGGCTCAGGAAGTCTGCAGAAAGGTTGCAGAGACCAGAAAGGTTGCAGAGACCCGGACAGACCACGTGTCTGCCCGGGACCCAGACAGGCTGTCTCCAGCCTTGCGCGCATGCACGAGGCAGGAGAATAGCCTGCAATCATTGGCTGTGCATCCCCTTGCACGGGGAGTATAAAAGGGCTTGTTGCCATTTGTTCGTTTGCTTTTGTTCTGTGCTTGTACCAATAAAAGACATCATTTGTTGTGAACTGCCTCGTCTCAATGTCTACTCTGTGCGAACAGAACATTGGCGACGAAGGTGGGATTCGCCGTTTGGAAGCCTACTGAAAGAAGCTGGGCCTACTCACCTAAGGCCTGAACGCAAAGAGAAGCGCGGTGTCCAGAAGGAGCAACTGCCTGCCAGTACGCATACGGTGGAGGTGGGCTTGGCTCCGTGGGACCCCTTCCTCCTTCCTTGCGGCAAGAGACGTCGACGAGGCCGTCGTTCATGAAGATGTCCAAACTGGGCTGTCTCGGTGAATTCGACACTTCACACCCGGAACGCTGGAGCTCGTACGCAGCTCGCGTTGAGAACTATTTTCGGGTGAACAAAATCCAGGAAGACGGCCTGAAAGTGGCTACCTTGTTGTGTGTGTGTGTGGGCAAGAGACTTTTGAAATTGCCGAGAATCTTGTTGCCCCAGCACTTTTGGAATCGATCGCGTATGCCGATCTTAAGAAAATGCTGCGCAAGCATTTTGAGCCCAAGCTATCTATAATAGCCTGGAGGCACCAGTTCGAGCAGCGGGACCAGCTGCCCAGTGAATCAGCTGCAGACTTCGTCGCGGCCCTGCGACAGGCGGCTAGACCATGTGCTTTTCAAGATCTGGAGGAGAGGCTCCGAGATCAACTTGTCTGCGGGTTGAGAAGCCGTGAGATGCAACAGAAGCTGTTTGCGAAGGCTGATGTCACGTTCCAAGATGCCTTAAGAGAAGTTGCAGCTGAAGAAGCAGCCGGTGGCGCAGTGAAGGCCTTGCCGTCGACGAAGAACCCTCCAGCGGCCATCCCCATCCACCATGAAGCCGCGTGAGAGGCCTCCGGAGAAGAATCCGAGGAAGAAGAGGTGGACAGACTTCAACCGTCGGCAGAGAGAAGACTGCAGGAATGCAGAGGGCAGCCGCCTGCTTCCCTTCACTGTTTTGGCTGTTGGGGTCGCCACAGGAGAGCCGACTGGCGTTTCCGTTCTGCTGTCTGCCGGGCATGTGGCAGGCAAGGCCACATTGCATCAGCCTGCATGGGTCATCAAAAGAATAGGTCCCCTGAATTGCCTCTGAAAGGTACCAAGGTCCCCAGCCAACACAGGGTGGGTTTCTGCGCGTCCCGTAGGGGGTGTTTAAGACAGGGGTTCACCAGCCCCTTAAGAAAAAGCTGCGCATTGATGTACAGTTGCAGGGAGTTCCCCTGGCCATGGAGCTGGACACAGGGTCCGCTCTTTCCATTATTTCTGTAGACACCTTTAAGAAGGTTTGCTCCAGGAGTGGCTCACGAGTCAAACTCAGGCCCTCCAATCTCATCCTCACTGACTTTCAGAATTCACGAGTCAGTGTGAAGGGGGAGGCCACGCTTAGAGTACAGCGTAAGGATTTTAATGGATTCTTAGATGTGGTAGTTGGGGGCGATCGCACGAGTCTTATAGGACTCGATTGGTTCGAGGCACTTGGAATCCAGGTGACTAGTCTGAATCATCTGCAAACTGCCAGCCTTGCAGGAGTCTGTAAGGAGTTTGCTGATGTATTCAGCCCAGAACTTGGCTCATACAAGGGGCCTCCCATTACTTTAAGTTAGATCCAAACATCACACCCATCAGGGTTAAACCAAGGAGGGTGCCTTTTACCCTCAAGAGTAAAATAGATGCTGAGTTGGACAAATTGCTCCAACAAGGCATTCTTGAACCTGTGGACTCTAGTCCATGGGAAACCCCCATAGTAACAGCACTGAAATCAAATGGTGAAGTCCGAATATGTGCGGACTATAAATGCACTTTAAATAAAGCCTTGCAGCAACACGCATATCCAGTGCCTGTGGTGAGCCACATTCTGGCCTCACTAAAAGGGGGAAAACTTTTTGCCAAGCTTGACTTAGCTCAGGCCTATCAACAGTTGCCTGTTGATGAGGCAATAGCTGAGGCACTAACTATAGTCACTCACAGAGGGGCTTTCAAAGTAAAGAGGCTGCAGTTTGGGGTCAATGTAGCCCCTGGCATTTTTCAAGGGGTGATGGAGCGAACGCTCAGGGGTATTCCTGGGGTCTGCCCCTATTTTGATGATGTCCTCATTGCAGGAGAGTTATCGGGGAACTTGGCTGACAGGCTGAGAGCTGTCTTGCTGCGCTTCCACCAAGCTGGGCTGAAGTTACAGCAAGACAAATGCAAAATAGGTGTAACATCCACCGAATTTCTAGGGTTTTGTATTGATGTAGAAGGCATCCACCCTGCAGAGTCCAAATTCCAGGCCATTCAACTGGCCCCTAGTCCCCAGTCAAAAAACTGAACTTCAGGCTTTTCTGGGCCTCCTAAATTTTTACCATTCATTTCTCCCCCACAAGGCTGCAGTGGCTGAGCCGCTACACAGGCTCTTGGACAAGCAGGCTCCATGGGCATGGACAAAGGTCCATGAAAAGGCTTTTAAAGAAGTCAAGGCTTTACTATCCTCCAATGCTGTACTGGCTCACTTCAATGAGCACTTGCCTGTGTGCATCGCATGTGATGCTTCCCCTTATGGGGTAGGAGCAGTGTTAAGTCATCTCAAGGCAGATGGGACTCAGGTCCCTGTAGCCTATTATTCTAGAACCCTCTCATCTGCAGAGCGTAATTACACGCAGATTGACAGGGAAGCCTTGGCGATAATTTCAGGCGTCAAGAAATTTCATGATTTCTTGTATGGCCGCCATTTCACGGTCTATACTGACCACAAGCCTTTGCTGGGGTTGTTTACAACCAATAAACAAACTTGGCACACCTTCGCCAAGGTGATAAACCAACTTGGAAGCAACACTGAACCACAACTTGACATTATACAGGTGAGCCATAGCAAGCTATGGCTTTGTGGCACAATCTTCTCCCTTCACTCTGACATTTGTTTCAGATCTAGATTAAACTCAGCTCATCATATCATTTGGAAATTGATTTAATTTCATAATTAAACGTCACATTCAACTCTGATTAATTGAAATTGATGATTTACATTTGCTGTAAAATTCATCCTATCCTAGCATTATCTACATACTGTAAAACTATCATGTCGGTTTGTAATCTTCAATTGGATGAAATTGTGCATCAGAGGGCAACAATTTTTAAGTTAATATACTTTAAATGAGCTAACTTAAAGAATTCAGGAACCATGGGATTTAAATTTAGCAAAGCTGTGGCTATAGCTGCTGTGCTGCCATTGTCAGCCACAGTTGTGTGATCATCATTTGTGGCCACTTCAGTCCTGCTATGCCACTGTGCTGCTACACTCAGTCACTGTCACATGATCATCGTTTCCAATGTTCTCTGCAAACTTCTTACAAGGAAAGTCAATGGGGAAGTTGGCAGGAAGTTGGAAATTGCTCCTGCTCCCATTGCTTTTTTGCCTGCCATAGTTATTCTTTTTCTTTGCTTAGGTAAGAAAATATGATAAAATGATAACTTACTGGTTCATAGATTACCCAAAAGTATTACCTAAAAGCATCTTATTCTATATTTTTGCCAAGAAAGATAAAATATAATTCAGTTGAAGTATAGTGATTTAACAACAATCTTGAGGAATAAGTTAAAAGTGTAGCTTGAATTCAAGACTGAAGTAGGAAAACTTCTCTTTGTTGCAGTTTAAATGAATTTTTGTAAGCTCTGGTAAACAATCCAGTCATGTTTATGAACATCCTTTATATGTAGTTAATCTTAGTTTTTTCTGATTGTATTCAATGTTTTTAAAAGGGATTTCCCCAGTTTGTAAATTATTTGTGTATTTATTTATTTTCCATTATGTCTTTTAACATATTCCAGATTATTTAACTATTTAACCATTGTTCTATCTTCTTCATTCCATTTTTAACCCTGCCAATCATTTTCATATACCTGGAGCAGTTTGACAAAAAAGAAAATGATCATTTAGATATATCTAATAGTTTAGAAGGCACATGTACATCAAGGCTGTGCAGTAGTCAAATTCAAAAGGAAGGATGTGACTAGGAATAAATATTGGTGTGCCCACTGTTGAAACTATTGAAAACAGTTTGAAACAACTATTTTTTCCCTAGGATCATACAAATGCCCTTCTGCAGTTTATTCACACTCCTTAAAACAGATCTAATTGCTTTTAGGTGTTTAGAACAGGTGCTATGGCAAGGCCAACATGCCTCCCAATTACATTTTGACCAATTCAGAGTCTGTGCATTATCCCAGTGTATCCCCATTTAAATTCCATAATGGATGAAAGTTGAGATAAAAGTTTTTGATATAAAAGACAGCCATTCAGTATACAAGATTATAAGTAAGAGAAAAGGGGGAATAGGAAACTCAAGGATCATGACAAAAAACAGCATGGCATTTTGAAGATATTTATAAGTACTACTGCATAGATTTTTGTGGTTGATAGTTCTCTTCATTAGATGCATATAGACATGACGGAGGAACATTATGTATAAACATACATCTTGTTAGAGGGGAAAGAGAGAAGAGATTAATTGGCAGCAATTGGGAATTCTGTACATTCATTAACAAAGCAATGTTATTTCATGGATGAGGTAGACAATAATTCCTGTAGTATAATAAGAAATCCTGGATTCTTGTTTTGGAAAGGAATTAGGCTACATTAAGACAACTCCATCTATTGCAGATTGGAGTCTATTAGCAGAAGTATCACCGGAGAGAAATGTGAATATAAATAATGTGGAGCCTCTGATGTAAGATGTCTGTGTGAACTCTTGACCCCAATAGTAGGTGTAGTTTTAAAACATTTGAAATGAAAAAGCTTCAAAAACAATGGGATTCTCTATCAGTGTGATATCTATATACTTATACTATAGTACCTCTTTCTCATTTTTTAAAATTCACTGTTAACTTACATCAAAAGTATATCTTTGATGTACACTTGCTTTACCAATACAAATCCAAAATAATAGATTTTGAATCAGTGATTTGCATTTAGCATTTACAGTGCTGTAAGTAGTGGGTGGGTTATTTCTGATTAGTCCAAGTGACTTCAGTAGACAACCTAAAATGCAATGTCACATCAGAGGTTTATGCCTCTGAGAGCCCTTTTGTGCATTGTCTTCCAGACCTTCAGCAACAGTTTGGGTTCACTGAATGAATGCCCTCCCATTTTCTTCACACACACACACACACACACACACACACACACACACCAGGCTAGCCAGAGGAGAACTACAAAACCCCCCCAAAACTAACCTGTTTGGTTTTTTTGTTGCAAGGAAAAGCAAACTAAATCTTAACAATCTCAACATTGTTTAATTCAGAAACAATGTGTGAATAGCAATAAGACATCTTGGTCTCTTGGACAGGAGAAGGGGAGAAGTCTGAGAGGACTAGGAAGAAAGACAGCTTTACATTCGCAAAAGGTTTGCTTTGTTGAATACAGTTCCTTTTAAGATAATTCTGGAAATGAAGGCAAGAACAACAAGATAGCAGAAGTTGTTTACATTTCAAGATTTTTCATTCTGACAGAACCAAATAAAGAGACCTTTGCTATTAATTCAAATTTCTTGAAGGCATGCTGCTTTTTTAAGGCTAACTATGATCCTAAAGACAGTACTTTACAAGTAGAAAATGGTGTATTAAAATAATCTTTACTGAATCTTGTTACCCTGGAAAGTTACACTGTAATGAATAATTTTTCCAGTCTCAGTATTTTTCAGATAGCATCTATCATCTAGAACAGGGGTGTCAAACTGCCGGCCCACAGGCCAGATGCGTCATGGTGAAACCACGCCCACCCCATTGCTGGCAATGGAAAAAAAGTCGCGATAAGTCGCGTCACATGATGTTGCGAGTTTGACACCCCTGATCTAGGCTCTCTTCTCAATATATAGAAGATGGAATATTATTATTCATTAAAATATTATTTTAAAAATTATTTAAAAATATAATAAAGACATTAGTGCAGATCTTCGATAGGTGGATAAAAGTGCCAACTTGAGTTTTCCTTATCCATTTGTCCTGACAACAATCTTGGAAGATAAGTTAGATTAATAAACAATAACTGGTTCCAACTTGTGGTGTGAATGTCATAGGTGAGTGGGGACTTGAGTCTCCATAATCATGTGCTCCAGTGGTTACCTCCTAATATTTCGATTCATAGACTTGTAAAGGGATAGGATTGTTGGGATAAAAGCTTGTATGAACTTTTGGTCATCTGATAACTAAAATTCTGAAACAGAAAAATAACATGACATTTTAAATTCAGCTTATGATGCATGTGTTTATGCCAGATCTAGGTAAGCGTCTGGTACAATTTGAAATAACAAAGGAGATAGGAAAAATAATTGGCCACTAAGAAGAGTCTGTTAAAATTCAAGCCAGGAACAAGGATAAGAGTTGGATCTTTCAGAATCATGGACAGATCTTGCTGCTTTATATTATCCCACCTGGCTCCATCTCCTCTGATCTTTGGTTCTATTTTATGAGGGCAATTCAGAAAGAAACCTATGCATTTAGCGGTGTGCGGGCGAGCATTATCATGAACCAACACCACACAGGAAGTGGTGCCATAGAAAATCCCACCAAATGTGAAGATGCCAAAGGAGTATTGCTAGTGAAGTTCATGGAGCGTGGTTCGATTCAATTCAATTCAGAAGTCTACTGTGAAACGTTACGAAAAGTCAGATGACCCATCCATAACAAGCGTTGGGGCATGCTGACCTCCGGTGTGGTGTTGGTTCACGATAATGCTCGCCCGCACACCGCTAGACGCACCCAAGAACTTTCGAAGCAGTTCTGTTGGGATTTTTTGATCACTCCCCCCCTTAGCCCAGATTTGATGCTGAGTGACTATTACTAAGGAATTTCAAACCTTGTAAGAAGTTATGATAGGTGCCTCAATTTGAATGGCGATTATGTCGAAAAGTAATGTAATGTAGTTTTCTAATGTATATAATAAAAATTCTATCTGTGAGTGTCTGTCATTGATAACCAAACGGAGGTTTATTTCCAAATTGCCCTCGTATCAAACTTGAAATCTGCCCTGCCTTCTCCCAACCTTCCAGATGCATCAAATTTCAGTTTTCATAATTTCTAGCAATTGTAATCCTGCAGCTGTAGAGTCTGAGAGATACATACTTTTGTCAGCATGTACATCCCACCAAATATTGGATCTGTAGTAAGACACTAAAGGGACAGGTTGCTTTCAATTATGCTGGTCAGTTTTGTTCCCATCAGTTTGATGCCTCTATACCAAGCAAGCCTGATTTGCCTCTGGCTTAGTAGATACTTCCAGTTTATTACTTCATGCAAGCGAAGTTATAGCTGTGACATAAGGTGAGAGCATATATGGCTAAGAGTGGTGGGAACTCTGGTGTTGTAAGCATCTTAGTTGAAAAGCAGATGAATTGTATACCATATTTGCACCCTGCTTCGACCTAAGGCAAAACTCTCACTGTGCAAGCATAGGAGTTGTTTCACAGCATAAAACCTTGCCATCTTGAATGGTTATAATTAAGTAAAAGCTTTTAGGAATTCAACGCAACCTCTAATTGCATATCAGATATGCAACAGATATTACTTGTCATTATACGCTACATTTATATTTCTTCAACTTCTCAAAAAGCAAAATGGAACACACCAAGGATTTTGTTAGATTGGACCCTTAGGTCTTCTGTGCATTCATAAAGAAGACAACCCTTTTCCAAAGTGGAATCCTCCAGACACTTTGGATGATAAACAGCCTTGGCTGTGTTGGTTGGGAAAGGATGGAACAGATTGAATGACTTTCTATGTTATATTGAGCAACTTTCAAATCAGCAGCGAATGTGATACATTCTTAGCATGATCTATGGTCACCGTGTTCTTATAGCAAAACCTGTTGGCAGCTAACATATGCTTTGGGTTTTGTTAATCTGGAGGCAGTATTCTTGATCAGAAGAGGGGGAAAAACCTATAAAAATAAACTCAAAATCAACTTCAAATTCATCTCCAGGGGGATGTAGAAAGAAATGGCTTGGTGAAATTAAGTGCCATTGCATCAATTGCTGCAACTAATACAGATTAAATGAACAGTACATCCTTCAGAACTGAAATCACATTGGGTTCATTGCTGAGGTTATAATCTTATGGAATTTAATTGAATAATCTCTGAAATATATTTTAAAATATAAGTGGTATTCTGAATAATAGGAGATACATAAGAACAGAACTATAGCTTGCATCTTCTTATATTGGACCCAGCCAATCCCAAATATACAGATAAATGGATTAATTTGAATATTTGCATTTGGAGAAAAAAGGAAATCTGGCCTGGTGCTATATCATTTCTGCAACCTTGCTATTTGCACTTTGCTATTTGCATAATCAACAACTAGAATGGCCTTGAACTGGAAGCCAGGAAATATAGAGTCAAATTCCTGCAAGACCACCAACATCACTGGACCAGTCTCTGTTGCAATCCAGTTTTTGCTGGGAAGATAAAATGTAGAAATACTTTCACATTGGCAGTACCCTGAGCACCTTCAACAGCTTCATTCATTCATTCATTCATTCATTCATTCATTCATTCATTCAAAGCTGCTTTTGATGACTGAGTGGCACATCAAGTTAAGTTTATTGACATTTAAATACATTTTTATGGATGCTCAGACCAGCACAATGGTCATGGTCCTGGTCCAATGCCAGGAACTTCTGAGAGGGATAAGAGATCATTTGTTCACCATGTCTCTTGGAACATAAGGATGTTGAATTGAGAGATGTAATTTATAAAGGCAAGTCTATATTTTTGGCTTCCCATCCAGCAATGTTCCAAGAGAGCAAGGATAGTGATTCCCATGTAGAAATTCCTTGTTTGTTGTCAGAGGCAGTGAATGGCAATGAATTGAGATCTGTGAATGAATGATATGACTCATGTGGTCATTTTAGATATGAGATTTAAGTTCAAAGTTCCTTCAGTATCTAGGAAGACACATTGGTTGTAACTTGACCTACCTTTAACATTCTCATGCTGTATGGAGTCAGGTAACTTTTGTGGTGGTTTGCACTTAACATGGTGAACATCAGTTGCTTGTTGTTTCATGTCAATATAGTTTGACAGAGAAATTGGATCTGCCTTGGGTGGTGATGTTCTTCCTGCCTCGGACTGCCTTTATGTTCTTCCTGCCTCAGGGACTGCCTTTATCGTGTCTTCTGTGATTCCTGTAGCAGAGGTTTGCCTGGAGTGCTGGAGCGTGTGACAGTTATTGGATATGTTAAGCTGCATATGTCCATGTCATGTTCTTGGTACAGCCCACCACCGGCTCAGGTTGTGATTTTAGGCAGTCAAAACCTTCCTCTTGTCTATCAGCAGCATCCAGCTTTTTATTCTTTGAAGTTTTTGGATTTAGTGCTATTTCAAAAAGGAGCTGAAAGAAGGAATGTGGGTCTACTCCAGGAGACTCTGTGTTGATGACCTGCATATCTGAATTCCATAAGTTAGAGGAGGGCGCCACCATGCCTTGTCTCAAAATGATGGCAATGGTAGTTGGTAAAAGCAAATCAATTTGAGGTCTGACTACTTTACATGTTGCCACTAGAGTTTCTCTAAGTCGTCCAGTCTTTTAATAATATCAGCTTGTTCTGAATCTGGCAGGGCGCTAAAAGAGTTAATTGGGGTTTTTCCCCCTAGAAGGTCATCTATGCACTCTCTCACTCTAAGTAGAGCAGACTTTTTGCCTGGGCAGTCATCTTTCAAGGGCAGAAATGTCCTTGAAGTTATCTAAAATCAGATGGTCACATTTATTCTCTAAGGTCGCAATACTCTCGGGACCAGGAGTAGACTGAGTTACTCTGAGCAGAAGATTGTAAATGTATCCAAAGACGCTTCATTTTAAATAACATATGGAAGTTCTGTGTTGCCTAAAGGTAAGTAAAATTCGCTCTAAGTCTCTGCTAGATGGAAGCCACTCAGTCTGCTGTAAATAATTTGTAAATAATGTAAAGTAGTAATTGGCTTAAAGATAATTACTCTTTTTGTTCCTCATAGTCCTCTGTTTGCTCTATTATTTAATATTTGCAAGGTACTTTGTATAGGCTGTAAACAGTATTGGTGATTTGAATGTTTGTCTTCCTTGGTTAAGTCTCCCACTGGAGACTTGTTTCTTACCCTTTCCGGTGAGATTGGTCAGTTCTCTCTAATGCTCTCTCTTTTCCTTGTTGTATAGGTAAAGTTGGCCATGGCTTTTCCCTGCTGGCTGCTTTCGTGGTACACTTTATACAGATTTGTGTTGTAGCAGGATTGTCATTTGACTTGTTCTCAATATGTTTATCTTTTAATGAGTTTGCTTTGGTTTTAACCATCGACATCCAAGATAGAGGGAACTGTTTGCTCTGGCAGCGGGCTTTGTCTGGTTAAAAAGTCAGTTACATTTCTATTCTTTTAAGTTTATCAGGTTAGCATTCACACCCTCATCTTGTAATAACTGTACAGCTGCGGAGCAGATTGCAGCTGTGTGTTCGGAGGGGAATCTCTCTTCCATTGAGGAAGAAAGATCTACAAGCTTTTGACTTTCGATCTCTGCTTGTAAATCCACTCTAAAGCATAATATCTAACCGGGGGATTTGAGGGAGTAGGAACTCTTACAGGCATTGGCTGCCTGTTCATTAGGTAACTGTCCACTTTCAACTGGATATGGCTTGTGTAGCAAAATGTGTATGCTGTCTCTTTCCTCTCTTTCTTGTGACAGTAATGTCCTGGAGTTTTCTCAGCTCTTTCTAAATGTTGATGCTTCCAATAGGGCACTAGAGGTTTTAGAGGATTTAAAGCATTTAAATCCTCTGCTGCCCTATTGGAAACCAGAGCATTTAAAACACCAGATTAAAAACACGGTGATAGAGAAATACTTTTCTGGAGGAGCTCTCTACATCTTAAGCTCTCCTCCATCTCAGTTAATAATATAGTTAAAATAAAATACTTTGCTATTTAATAATCGGGCCAAATAGTCCTTATCGATAGAATATTTGTAGTTCAGGACTGAATTGTCGAATAAACAGTACTTGAATGACTAATAGGATTCTCAATATATTTGAATTGAAGAGTAGACAAGCCTAAGACATTTTCCTAGTGAAAATCTGTAATATGGACCTATAGACAGGAAAAGTGAAAAATCAGCAAAGCTGGAAGTTTAACTGTTGATAACAATCTGTACTTTAAAATCTGTACCCATACACCAGTTCGTATAAGAATTTTGGCAATTGCATCACATGTCAGCTACTTTAAAACATGTTAAGCCATGGTTACACAACCACAGTTTATTCAATAAACCAAAAACTGGTTGGGTTTCCGTTTATAAACTATGTTTTATAAATTACAGTGGCTTGGTGTAGGAAGTTGTGAGAACAAGCCAATAATTTGATTCGATTTAGTGCTGCTGGTTGCCTAGAGAAAAAAAGGCAAAACTTGCAAGCTTTTTAAAGCATAGATGGAGGATTCTCATTCAATAGCAGATAAGCTGTTTTAAAAACTCATAATCTTTTAAAATAATTGACAAGTGAAGACCCTATGCATTAATAAGGTGATGATATATATGCCTATGTACTTAAGTCGTATGAAACTGAATGGGACATTTTCCTAGGCTAGAAAACAAAAGAATACACCTTAATGGGAAAAAACATTTATTTAATTAAATGGGTCTTTTTCCTGTTAGATGTGCATATGGTTGTGCAGGAAAGATGCACCTCCATTAACAGGAAATAACTCCTAGGAGTAACATCTAAATAAATACACATAGAATTGTTCTATATGTCTGCACTACATTGCTTTATTAACAGATGCAGTTTCACTACCATCAGATGTCAATTGTTTAGTTCTTTGTTTAGTTACAAATATCTTAACTAGTATTTGTATCATTTCTTAAAATTTCTTTAAGATATACCACTGTATGGCCTGGATCAAACTGCAAGTGGCTTTTTAACAGGGGTACATATGTTTATAGAAAAACTGTTCTTGCAACAACAAGCCCTAGTTAAACTCATTTAGCTCTCACTAAAATCTTGTTATGTTGGAATTATACAAATACTAGTTCTTTAGGATTCATTTTTCCCACTCTGCCATCTTTGGTGTTCTCTTGAGATTTGATGCATGTATTTTCTTTTTCTTAAAAAAATATGGCATTTGTAGCTGTCTTGGCAATGTTCATTGCTAACTTGTATTTCAGCCCTAACATTTATTTACTTATTTGTGGAAATAATGCGACAAAGTTTGGGCTACCTGCTCTTTTTGACCATAGCCAGAGTGTTATATCTTACAGAATACTATGAAAATGAAGTTATCAGTGTCATGAGAAACTGTTAAGGATTTGGCTTTCTTCTCTATACACTGGGGGGGGGGGACACAAAGAATCCCACTTAATATCAACAACAAGCATAGCAACCAGAGGTAGGGTAGGATCCTTCATTGAAGCCATATAGTTTGGAAAGCTAGAATTCTTAACCATGGTTTGTTAAGCAAGCCCCCATTACAAGGGTGTTGAAGATCATTCAGTGGAAAGAGTGGTGGAAATATTTTTAATATTTCTGTGTTGAGGCTAAAATAATACATGATAAGAGCAGCAGGACCTTCCCTCATAGTAGCAGTCACTGTGATAATGTGATCTTTGCAGCTATGCTAACCTAATTGAACACCTACTGTGGAAATGAATCCCAGTGGGAATGTGTTGATGAATACAATTTCATACTGTACTTTTCTTTTGAAGTCTGGGGTCTCTGAAGCCAATAGCAAAATGTCATGGTGTGCAGGGAGAATTGAAATATTCTCCCACTGTTTTTTTAATGTTGCCCTTTTTGATGTCAAACTCACATCCATGTACTCCCTTGTGTAGACAATTGCATGTTTCTGCTCTGCAAACAGCAGGAGGACACTGTTGGCATATGATGGCAGATTTCTTGTTTATGGATGATTGGATGAATGAGATACTTGGGATATTTTTAGATCCTACAGCATTATAGGATACCTGGGGGCCAAATTGCAAGTGATGCTAAATATATCACTTGAAAGAAAATCTCTTTACTTGTATGCATTATTTTTGTCCAGGTTTTGGAATATGGGTGATGGTCCTAGGCTAAAACAATGCATTCTTTGGAATTTGCTCTCATCAAGTTCAGTAATGACTACTTATTTGCTTGCTTGCTTTTTATCTAGAGGTAGTCCTCAACTTATGACCACAACTGATACCAAAATCTGTGTTGTTGTTAAGTGAGTTTGCCCCTTTTCACAACATTGTGAATCACTATGTTGTTGTTAGTAATATAGTTGTAAAGTGAATCTAGCTTCCCCATTGATTTGGCTTGTCAGAAAGTGGCAAAAAATGATCACATGACCCCCAGCACATTACAAACATCATAAACATGAACCAGCTGCCAAGTGTCCAAGTTCGATCATGGGACCATGGGACTACTGCAATGGTCATAAGAGTGAAAAATGATCGTAAGCCATTTTTTTCAGTGCCAGTGTAACATCAAAGGGTCATTAAACAATTGTAAGTTGAGGACTACCTGTACATACATACTTGAGTTTGGTGCCACTAATTCCCATAGGTTCTGAGCAGCTTCCAGAAAATATACAACATACCGTGACAGCACCTTCCTTGGGAACTTCCACATACCCAAAACTTTCCCGAAGACCTAGCTCTTTATGACAGGCACTTTGGAAGTCCAGATTGGTCTCTTCAGTGAGGGATCACCTCATGGTCTACTGATACCATACAGAACAATTGCCTGTATTCACATGCGCACAGAGAGAGAGAGAAAGAGAGAAAGTATATAACGGTCACATACCATCAAGAATAACCATGCATACAATAAAGTAGCATAGGTTAAGAAACATCACAATGTATTTGTTCACCTTTAATGAGCCAGCAGTTATTCTCTTATTCTTTCAGAAGAAAAGCTAATGTGGTTATCTTTCTGATATTTCTAAAAAAGTAAGAAGATAAATCCTGTTTTACTTAATCGGATTAAATATGTCTCATCCACTGTTGGCCACCTAACCAGATGCTTCTGATAAATTAGCCAAAAGAGGTGCCCAATATGTGTCTCAATAGTTTTTTCTTGAGCAGCCATGACTAATGATAATTAATAATCCTGTCTTCTATTAAATTGACCTTCAAGTACAACCTGGGCTCGTGACACCACTTCCCAGAGAGATGAAAATGCATAACATTATGTTACAGGTACCAAATATTCAGAAGCTTTTAAAACCTACTTCAGTTGCTCGATCTTGTGCTTTCTTGCGAGAATTCAATGGAAGGTATTCTTCATTTTACATGATAGCTAAGAAGATTTAATGATTATAGATAATGATAATCACCATATATTTATATATTATCTGACATCCAACAGAAATCCCAAATCCCTTAACAAACTTTGTGCAGAAGTTAAAATATCAACCAGCTTTGCTTTGCAAATATCTCAGGGTTTTCAATACTTTAACCTCTAATGACAATTGCTCCCAGATAGAAGATTCCTAAGGTGCAGCAAGCTATTATAAATGGGAAACTCCCTGTAATAAGGCTCACAAACGTAAGCATTTTGTTCTCAGTGAGAGACCCCAGGGAGCATTCCAAATTGCAGATGCTCCTATTCTGAACTTCAGTGAGTGTTGTTTTAACACAAGGAGAGATTATTTATTGCTTAAGACTCCCAGAAAAGAATTTCCCTGGAGGGCAAAACCTGGTATGTTCTCAACATTTCTCTCTCTCTCTCTCTCCCCTTCCTCCCGCTCTCTCTCTCTCTCTCCCTCTCTCTCTCTCCATCTCTCTCTCCCTCCATCCATCCATCCATCCCTCACACACACACGCACGCGCGCACACACACACACTTTCGAATAAGATATAGATTACAACTGCTTGGAAGAAGCCATCTCTCAGAAGAACGAATAAATATGTGCCTTATTTTGTATATATTTTCTAGCCAATGATCAAACAAACCTATTAAGTACTATTATCCCAATGTTAACATCAATAGGAGATCTGCAAGAAGATTACCTGGTGTAAACAAGTGGACTTTTCATACCTCAACCCATTTTGTAATGATATGGAGGGAATTTTCAGAGTTATGCTAGTTGTATTATAAGTTAACTGCCTCTTTTGTTGTTTAGACACGATCATCATCCAATTTCACCATTTGTTGTCATAGATGATATTTTTGTAGACACTCTGGGCATGTCTATGATCTTAACAATATTTTAAAAAACTTCCTAGTTACCTGATTTCTATTCCCTTCTGGGCTAAAAATGTAAAGACTCTTTGGCTAGTATTTGTGATGACATATCTTCACCCCCACTGTAACACGATTAAAGGTTGTTCTGCTCCAGATATTCCAGTGAAGCATCTGCCTTGATGAAAACTGACAATTTTAATTGATTTATTCTGCTTATGCAGGCAAGAAATGTGCATTGTAGGATATAAAAGGGAGGAAAAAAACAGCTCTGAAGTTATATGGTGAGTAGTTAGCTTCCATTAACTTGCAGAATTTTTTTTACCAGAGGCATTCAGAACAGAGATACAAATTTGGCTATTCTAAAACAAGAAGGAACTACTGTAGGTAACACATTTGCATTGTCATGCAACAAAAGCTCCTTAGAAATTTAGGTCAAAAATGAAGAATAGTAAGAATGTATGATATTTCTATTTTGTACAAAGAGACAATCACATCCTGTCCATTTCTCATGTATGCATGAATTTTGCTGTACAGTTGAACAGTAAATATATGTGAGTTTCCCATCATTGTCCCATGGTCTGTGTTTTACACCCCTAGGCAGGAATCTCACTATATCGCTGTTGTTATAGATTTTGTGAATAGTTGCCAGTATTTGCAAAAATATGGTACTCTTATGAGTTACATATTTTCCCACTGTAATTGAATGGCATGGGTTTGTATCTTGCTAATGAAAAGAATGCCTCATCTATGAGAACTTGGCTCAGTAATCATATTTAGTATACATAGTTCTGCTTGTAATTCCCTTGTCGAACAAGATTATTTAGGTATATTGTTTATCGTTTTGCTATACCCTGTCCAAAAGCACTCTTATGTTATGGGAAGCTATATACATTTGGTAAATAAATAAATATTTTAAAAAAACAGCCTTTTTGTTGGCACCTTTGAATTAGAAGACTTTTTCTGAGGCATTGGCTAGTACCTAGATCAGTGGCTTTTTGGTATTGGCATAGCTAATGATTACAACTTTTCTAGTTTATTTTTTAAATTGAGCCATTATAGTTTTATTGTCTGTTGAATCCATTTTATAGTGACTAACAGAAATAGTCTGTTTAAAACATAGTTGTTGTTGTTGTTGTTAGTTGCGAAGTCGTGTCCGACCCATCGCGACCCCATGGACAACGTTCCTCCAGGCCTTCTTGTCCTCTACCATCTTCTGGAGTCCATTTAAGCTCACGCCTACTGCTTCAGTGACTCCATCCAGCCACCTCATTCTCTGTCGTCCCCTTCTTCTATTGCCCTCAATCTTTCCCAGCATTAGGCTCTTCTCCAGTGAGTCCTTCCTTCTCATTAGGTGGCCAAAGTACTTGAGTTTCAACTTCAGATCTGGCCTTCTAAGGAGCAGTCAGGGTTGATCTCCTCTAGGACTGACCGGTTTGATCGCCTTGCAGTCCAAGGGACTCGCAGGAGTCTTCTCCAGCACCATAGTTCAAAGGCCTCAATTCTTTTGCGTTCAGCCTTTCTTATGGTCCAACTTTCACAGCCATACATTGCAACTGGGAAAACCATGGCCTTGACTATACGTACTTTTGTTGGCAGGGTGATGTCTCTTAAAACATAGTATTACTTAGATAAAACCAAGCAAATCCATACAGGTTCTGTTGAAAGCAATAAAATTTAATTCTATATAGACAGGTACAGAACTGCACTGTTCAGTGTGAGAGAGCAGGGTGTCCAAAAATTGCCAGCACCTGTGCTACTTTCTTCCCTTCTCTTTAAGCCATCTCCCCAGCCAGCACAGCAAGACTGACTACAAAAGCTTTGCTATGAGACATTGGGGGGGCGGGGGAAGGGAGAGAAGATGATGTGTATTTGTGTGTGGAAGTAAAGCAACCTAAAGCAACTAGAAAGGGATGCTTTTTCTCTAGCAGTACTCACAAGGTGTAGTAGCTCAGTAGCAGTAGGAAGAGTAGCAACAGTGAGGAGGAGTATGTGAGTGCTTATGTGTGTGTTGTCTAGAAATCTGTGTTGTTAGCTTTTTTGTGTCTTGAGTCCACCAAATTGGGTATAGTTTAACAGAACTCTTGTCATTCTGTTAAAAGAAAAGAACCATATTACATAGGGAGTTACTATATGTCTGGTGATATTTGATCTGTATATGTTTTTTATACTTAGATAAAAAGCCAAAAAGAGCTAAAATATCCAGGATTCTGCTTTAATTTTTAAAACATTGGCAGTTGCTCTGAGAAGTTTTATCTCCATCTTTCTTCCTTCTTTTCCATACTTGACCATCATGCCACCTTTCCCCCTTGTTCTTTTCATTCTCTTGTTCCTGCTTTTCTTCCCCCCCCCCCTTCGCTCCCTAGCCATTGGTTCATCTCCATCTTGTTATCTTTGTGGCCTATCACTTGTTCTCCCACAAGGTTCCCCATATTCTCAGCTAGGATCCAGCCTTCCTCTGCCTATTATGATTGCTACTTCTGCTACTGTTACTACAGGTGATTGTCAATGAACAGTCCAGGATTTAGAATGAATTCAGTGAGGACATGAATGTGTGAAATCATATGGCTGTTTTTGTATATTGTGATGGTTTTGAGTATATGTATACAGGTATCAGCATGTTTCGGTTTTCATTGGAGTCACTCTCTTGATCATTGAGTTTCATTGAGGGTCCATAGATCAGTCTCCTACCCTCTAAGCTCAATTTTCCATTAGAACGCTATTGTTCTTGGGATAAAGTGGATGGTTGACCTCAACACTCTCCTCCTTCTCCATTTTAACATATGCAAAAAAGAGCCAAAACTATTAGAAAGAAATACACCAAAACATCCCAAAAAATCTGAAAATAAAATTGAAATTGAAATTTTTATTACGTATGACCATAAGGAGTACCGATGAAAAGCAACATAGTCTATTAAGATATATGCTGATAGTGATAAGAATCAATCTGGCATAATATTGGAAAAGAGAAATGTTGCCAACAATACAAGATTGGGGGATCAATATTTGAGAATATGCAGCAATGGACAAATGGCTGTACATATTCATATTGGATTCATTCTAATCAAATTCAAGCAGGAATAGATCCCTTATATACAACATATCACATGGAAGGCAAGCAATACTTACTGGTTGGTTGCATTGTCAGTCAGATGTGTAGACATTTTTATCCACCTATTGAGTCCTTTCACAAGGACTTGGGATAGAGAGATGTTGTTGTTGGTGTTAAAGGTATCATTGTAGGATGAAAACTGTTCTAAGTAAAGCTGCCTTTTGCAATTGATGATGGTGTTCAAGTGGTGCTCCAGATGTTTTGGGATTGCACCCAAGGTGCCTGTCACTACTGGTACTATCTTGCTTTCTTTTCCCATAGTCATTCTATTTGCGGGTCTTTGTATTTTGTGATTTTCTCCAGTTCGTTCTGCCATGTCCACCATCCATTTTGTCCTTCTTATGAACAGTTATTAAGTCTGGATTGTTGTGTGTCAGGTGCCTGTTTGTTCGAATTCTAAACTCTCAGAACTCCTTGACTTCTTCATTTTCTATTACTTTGGCTATTTTGTGGTCTGATCAATTTTTGCTTACAGGCAAATGGTATTTCTTGCAGATATTATTATTACAGTATTATAAGAAAATTATACCACACTAATCCCCACAGCTTGAATCATTAAATGTGGACTTATCTAAACATTCCAAGGAAGGCTTCTTCACCACCCCCAGTTCAACCTGTTCATGAAATAAAAATTAAATGGTGCATTTAAATATTGTTGGAAGCAGAGGTAGGATTCACATGAAGTGTTTGAACACATTCAGACAAAGGTGGATGAGGGCTGATAAGAGGGCCAAAAGAAATACTTAGTTTATCACATGTTCTGGTTATTTATCACAGGATTATTGCAAGGTAGTATTAGACAGGGAGAATCCATGAGAAGAGGAAAGAAAATAACTTTCCTAACAACTCCACATTCCATGTTGTCCTGACAGAAAAGTGTACAAAGGGAGGTCATTTGCAAGCATCCAAGTTGTTTTTCTATCATTTCTCCTCTCCATTTAAAAGCCTTTGAAGATAGCATATTAACAGAGGGGAGAGGGCCTGGGAGACTCCATCCAAAATAACAGGCCATGCCCACAAATTCCACAGAGCCACATTATTGCCTGGAAAACATGCTTTGTTCCAGTTCAGATGAATTGCAGCAGATTTGAGATTGATGGGACCAGACTCTGTACTAGCTGTATTTAGTTTATTCAGCTTATCAAAATATAGAGTCATAGACCAAACACATGAAAGTTAACCCAAAGGTGTTTTTTTTTTTTCAAAAGGCAACTTGAATTTGTTTTTTCTTGAAGATGTTTCACTTCTCATCCATGAAGCATCCTCAGTTCTGACTGAATGCTGGGGAATAGAAGGATTTAAATCTTTCCATTCTCCAACATTCAGTCAGAACTGAAGATGCTTCTTGGATGAGAAGCGAAACATCTTCAAGGGAAAAAAAAGTCCAGTTGCCTTTTGAAAAAGCACCTTTGGGGCAATCATGACCTGGATGACTGAGACTTGCTATAGAGTATAGACACAAAAGCTTAAAAAAAATTAATTACATGGCATTCAGTAAGAGCTTATTCCTGTCTGCATTAGATACACCTGGGGAAACAAATCAGGTTCAAAAACTTCTAATTGGCATGCATAGTGATGTTATAAAACTTAGCTATAATTCTACAGACTTCTGATATTAGTTAATACATGATTGCTATACGAGAGCAGGCTAAATAATTTATATGTCAGTGAGATGGGATTAGTATTAGGGAACTGTAAAAGGGCAGCTAATTATGCTAGAGAGGAGAAAAGTTAGTTCTATTTCTTTGTAAATCTTTATACTACTAAAACTCACATAGTCATGACTTGTAACTGGGTGAAATAGTATGTCATACATAGGGCAACAATTTTTGAACCAATGTACCTCGAATGGGCTAACTTACAGAATGTGTCCAAACTCCAGGATCCATGATTCCTGAGGGAATGAAATTTGAGGAAGTTATGGCTGCTTCAGTGCTACTGGCTGCTGCTACAATCACATGATCTTCATTTTCAACATACTATAACAGTTTTTCAGCTAATCTTGTGATCCCTCATTCCCTCTCCTATCTAAAGGCAGCCACTTACTTGCCTGCTGGGAAGGGAAGGGTAGGGAAGATTTCCAATGCTTCCTATCAGATTCCCACAAGGAAACTCAGTGAGGAAGCTGGCAGGAAGTTCAAAGCCCCTCCTGCTTCCTCTTTTTTGCCCACTCTTGCTCATTCTGTTTCTCTGTTTAGGTAAAGAAATATCTCTGAAACAATGATCCAATGGGGCATGGATTATCTAATCAAGGTCTGACATTTTGTGCTTGAGCTTTCCTCAGGCTTCATCCAGGCCTAGTGTAAATGGGGCCAGTGTTACTTGATCATATATCTCTTTAAATCATGGGTGTCAAACTGCCGGCCCGTGGGCCGGACGCATCACGCGGAAGCCGCGCCCACCTCATTGCCAGCAATGGCAAAACAGTCCCGATATGTTGCGCGACGTCACGTGACATCGCGAGTTTGACATGTCTGCTTTAAATGATTCTGAACTAGTGCAAAATCCTTGCTTGAAGGTGCCCTATGTTAAGAAATCCACGCTTTCTAGATTATTTCCACCCTGAAGAGAAAAAAGGAGATAAAGTAACAAAAATACAAGAAATTAAAATAAAAAGTATCCCTAAATGCAACTGTTTTCAAAGCAATTAGCTTAATTTCCCAAATACCCCATTGTTAAAGCAAATTATTATCATCAGGCAGAAATCCTAGCAACTTTATAAATTGAAAACAATTTTATATGCTGCAACTTCTTTCAGTTTTAAACCCAAGTTTGGCTGCTGATGTGGGGAGCTCCTCAAATTCAAGTCTTGCATTCCTGCTTTTGAAGCTGTTGTTGCTGTTTATATTTTCCTTACATGAGTTATATATGAATGAATATTTCTTGTAAACTTCTCAGGTTTGGAAAGTTTTTATTTATGTATTTTGGTTTTTAAAACTGAATTTCTAACTACTGTATATTAATATTGAGATATAGGCTAAATTGCCTGTAAATTAAATAGCCTTATATAGTTTATCTAAACTTAATTTATACTAGCATTGATCCATGTGATTTTTTTTTTGTTTAAAGGATGAGTGAATCATCCATTACAGCTTTAAAATTTTCAGCATTGTATGTGAATCAGGCAATAATCAGAACTAAAGGAACCATAGCTTCATAAAATAGATAATTTGAGTTACTAAAATCTATGGGAACAAAAGGGTGCAATTCTGTACACATTTGAAGGAACACATTTGAAATGTAGTCCAGATTCCCAGGAGGGAGGGAGTGTGTTCCAGAGGAGCAGGAGACAACTCAGTTCAGATAGTTTGTGTGAGAAAAAGAGGAGGAAGACGGGTGCCTCCATAATAGTTCCCAGAATACAGGTAATCCTCGACTTACAACCACAATTGAGCAGAAAATTTCCATTGCTAAGCAAGACAGTTGTTACGTGAGTTTTGCCCCATATTATGTGATCTTTCTTGCCACAGCTGTTAAATAAATTGCTGCAATTAAGTTAGTAACATGGTTATTAAGTGAATCTGACTTTCCCATTGACTTGTCAGAAGGTTGCAAAAGATGATCACATGATCCCAGAACCCTGCAACCACCATAAATATATGCCAAATATCTAAATTTTGGTAATGTGACCACTGGGATGCTGCAACAGTCGAAAGTGTGAAAAATGGCCATATGTTATTTTTTTCACTGTTGCTGTAACTTCGAACAGTCACTAAACAAATGGTTATAAGTCAAGGACTACCTTTATATGCTGGCTGGTAGTTTGCTTTAGTTTGGCCAGACTGATGACAGGCTCCAAAAGCCAAGAAAGACTTGTTGTGATTCTTCCAAGCAGATCTCTTTATTGTTCCTCATTCATAGACAGAATTTGTACTCTGGGAACTATTAAGGACAAGCTCTCTTCACCCTCTTTCTCTCACACAAACTATCTGAACTGAGTTGTCTCCTGCTCCTCTGGAATACATCCATCACATAACTCGTTTAATTTTGTTTCATCAATGTCCTAGAGATAGCTAGAATGTATGAACAAATTCCTGTCTGTCTCCTGTATCCTCTAAGCAAGTATATACTAGTGTATGTATATAGTGTACAAAGCTGTTTGTTAACTTATATCACTGAGGGAGTTGATGAGTAGATGACAGACACTTGTTGAAAGAGGAGATGATTCCCATGAAAGTCTCAATAATAAGGTAGATATATAAGTCTAGTCATTTGGATGATTGGTACAAAATGGTTATGTTCCCCCATTCTCATGGGCTCCAGAAGTGGTTTTGCTATGCTATCTATCATGCAGATTGCTCTCAACTTTGATTCTAAAATAGTGTCAGAGAAAACTTGGTTTGAGAGAGAGAGAGAGAGAGAGAGAGAGAGAGAGAGAGCGCAAAGTGATAGAAAGATAATACTTTTTTTAAAAAAAATGCACATTTGTATATAACATATCCCCTGAATTACTACCTGTGTTCAAACCGAAGTTGTTGAATTAGCAAGTTTAATTGCATTTTGTGCATCGGAGTGTCTGTTAAGAGCATTTTCACAAGTGAGCATTAGGTTTTTGCTGGAATAGGTATGAAATTCAGGTCTAAGGCTTAAAGTGGAAAGGAAGACCATTTGATATCTTTTCCATGGATGATCCCACATTAATTATTTTCAAATGTAAAAGTGTTATCCTGTTATGCAAAAAGAGTCCATATTGGACACTTTCCACAGTGACTTAATTTGAAGCTTGATCAGTCTATATAACTTGAACAGAAAGTAGAATCACGTGTAGAACTAGAGATGTATACTCTTTTTTTAGGCAGAGGATTTTTCAGTAACTTCCCCAGGGCCACTCTTCAAAATGGGCCAGGGCCAATAGGAAGAACTAGACAAAATTAGATCAAACTGATTTATGCAATGTAAATTTAACTCGCATTAAAGTCCATAATGTCCATGTAGATGGATTTGCAGAAATGTGGAATCAAAATGTGTAAACTCTGAAATTAGAGAAATAAAATGAAGAATAAAGGCAAAATTGGTTTGTTTATTTGGATCAACTATCACCACTTTTCCAGCTCCATTACTTCAAAAGAAGAAATCGTGCCCTCAGTTGGAAACACCAAACAGTTGACATTACATCCCTCTCCCATGGGCTTAGAAAAAAAATACTGAAGTGATCATAGAACTGTTCTTGCACCTCAGATAAAATTAACGCACCTCAGGAATATATGTATCTTTATAAGTAATTTGAGTTACTTTCTGACTTACCTTTTTGCTTAGATGCTTATTGTTTTAACTTTGTGCTGGGGAGAAAAGAAGAAAGATATTTATCCAACAGAGATCACAATAATGTCCAGTAAGAAGAGGGGAAATAAAGCTGTGGAAGATGGGAAGCAGTTAGATGAGGCAAAGGGAGTAGTACATTTTGCTATTTGACAGTCACCTTATGTCAGAAAGTTCATACTCGCCATTTCTGATGTTGCTCACAATATTGCTTCATCGTTTGATTAATCAGGCCGTTGAATGGGAAAATGCCACAGCCAGAAATGCTCCTGAATTTTGACAGCTTCTTTGATTCTTGTTTCTCCTTCCCCCTTTCACTTTCAAAACATTTGCTACTCATTTTTTTAATGAATTTGGTTCTGATGCAGCTTATCTCTGCATGTTTCTTAATTCCAATCAGTCATAATCAGCTTATGAGGAATCATTTTCCAAGCTATGAAATAATTTTCCCCACAATACCACAGAGGAGAAGGATAATTATTTTGGAGAGATAAACAATAGAAAATAGAGAACTCGGTGAAAGCGAACTCTTTTTGTGTTTTTCCAACTGCAGCAGTCCTCTGTCTCTCTTGACAGTGGGGCAGGAAAGGTAATACAGAGAGATAATAAGTCAAAATTTAGAAGAAATGTGAAATCTTTTCAAAGACTTTCAGTGTCCAATCTATAAATCCATAAGTGTGGTGGGAAGCAAACGGCCCTTGTCGTCCCAGCATTTCTGTTTGCTATCAACATCTCCTCTAAATCCAAGTTCAACTCAAAGAAGACATTACTTTTACTCTAAGGTTCTTCTTATATATTTAACTAAATGTGATGAGGCAGCTACAATGGCCTGGTCACAAGTAACAAGCCATCAAGTATGATGCAGATGCATGATGCAGAACTCATATTTTACATAGGTTTACATAACAAATTCAGCCTGTAGAGGGTTAAATATAGATCCAAGGCAACAAATACAAAAAATTGTAGGAAATGGTTCTCAAAAATGTCTATTTCTTCAAATAACAAAATTTCCTTTGGGGTCCTAGATACTTTGTTTACAAAGTTCTGCCAAATCTGAATGCTTATTTTTAGCAATAAGGCCTCCTGAAGGATTGTTAACATTTTAAAGGGCAGGATTTATTTTCGAATGCATACTTGCTTATTATAAATTTAGGCAAATATTTGCTGAATGGTTTTGTGTAATATGCAAAATACTGAATGGTTTTGTGTAATATGCAAAATTAACTGAAAAATTAGAAAAATTAGCCTATTTCATATCTTCTCTACCATAGTGTATTATAAGAAAGATTGCGGGGTTTTTTCATAAAAATGTAACAAAATCCTAATCTGTAGGAAATATTCATTTTCTTCCAAATGTCCATTGTTCTCACCTCAAGCTTTTTAGAGTCAATACAAGTAGTCCTTGACTTATAACCAGTTATTTAATGACAAAAAAAATGCCCATTTGAGAGAGTGGACTTGTTAAATGAGATTCCCTTAACAATTGCCATAAAATAGTCAAAAAGTTGGATCTGGTCATATGGTGCCTCGACTTATGACCACAATGATTTATGACCAGAATTCCAGCCTTAATTATGGTTGTAAGTCAGGACTAGCTGCATCTTCTTCATATATAAATATGGGCAATTTTTTCATTAGGTTCATTTTTTATTTTTGGGATGCTTTCAACTCTATGATTTTTTTCTAGAAGGTGCTGTGGAATTTAAGGACTTTTTAATCTGAACATTAATCAATAGCAGCTTTATTTTTGTGGAGGATGAGCTTTATAATAGTAAAATATGTCTCTGGTTTATTATTGGACATATAGGATTCAATATTAATAATCTGTTGAGCAAAAGATGACTAAGTAACTCTTTGGTTATCATTGGAAGTCCTAAGTATTCTTGTAATAACACCCATCAACTTCAGTGGGATTAATTTTAAGTAAACATTTATATAATTGCTCTGTTAATGCATGGTGTGAGGTTGAGGATTTGGCTCCCAGTTTGATTACAATTTCTGCTTCTCTGAAGTCAGCTGGAAAGTAACTTTTTGGCTTTAACTTGGATTATGTCTGTGACAAAACTTAGTTGTTTAAAAAACACTGGCACACTTATTAAGTACTTACATAGCTCCAGGCCTAGGTATTTATGGGACCCATCTACTGTCATTGGCTTCTGCTCATTCAGTAAAATTGACCAGGCAGGATAATTCCTGTAGGGACTGTCATCTTCAGGAGTCCAGCTTCTCTGTTGCAGCTTTCAGCTTCCCCAACTGATTTTTTTTTTGTTGGAAACCAGCTGGGAAAGACTCAACTGCCAATCGCATGACCCCAAGATGCTGCATCTGTCATAAATACATGTTGCCTGCCAAACACATGAATTTTGATCAAGTAACATTGGGGATGCTTCAGTGGTCACACATGCAAGAACCCATCATAAGTAACTTGTTAACATAAGCTGTTGTAACTGTGAATGGTTGCTAAGCAAATGTTTGTAAGTTGAAAATTACCTGTATTGCAGATATTGAATGTTAACACACTTTTTCATGATATTCTCTTTTTTTAATGAAATCATACCATTCCATAACACCTTATTCTTGTTTTTATCTCCTTGCACAAGTTCTTTAAAGATCAGACAAAAGTAGGATAGAAGCAATTAGATCAGGAGTGTCTTTAGGCTAGGTTCCAAAAAGTCAGGATGGCAAACATGATAGTAGGATTGAAGTGCCACTCTTGTTTAGTTGATTATATACACATAAAAAGGGCGGCTCTTCAATTTCCACATTGCAGCCCCCATCTTGATTTTTTGGACTACAATCTGCAGATACTTCTAATTTATGTGACTAAAAAAATAGGTAATTTTTATTTATATATAGGTTTTATGCAGAGCTAAGGCAAGAACTTGGGAGAAGAAAGGAACATGGACCTGGAGAAGGAGAGATCTTCTGTCTGCAATAGTTGCAAAATTGTGATCATATTCAGAACTCTACCTCCTATTTAAAGACTTAATTTAACTTGGGGAGGGATGAGGGATTTAGGCCATTGTTCAGCTGGATTCTCTTTTATTTTTCTACTCCTTACATATCTTACGTTCCATTTTTACTTTGTTTTATTTATTTTAATTACTTTTGTCTCTTTTCCTCTTTCCTCTTGTCCCTTTTTCTTCCCCCTGTCTGATCCACAGGCTTTACAGTGCATGTTGGCCTCCCTCCATTCAGAGCTTGACATTCAAAGGTACTTGATGAAAATTGAAACCTCTCAGAGAGTTAGTATTATATACTTTCTTTTTTCTGCACCCTGCCTTGGAATGAGCTTGCCATTTTGGCCCTATTTTAACCAAGTGCATCACATTTAATCATTTTAACAGCTTGCATCACAAGTAATATTTTTTTTTCCTCATTCAGGGTAGAATTGCATGTTCTTTTACCTCTGCATGGACAGTTTTGGCTTTTAGTGCTGCTTTTCCTTTTTCCAAATTCCATGTTTCAGGCATTTCCTGATGAAAAAATTTTCCACTACTCAAATGTTCCAATTTCATCCTTTAGTTTGGATAGGATTGGATTGGGTTGTGCTGACATTATCAAAATGCAACAGGCATCTTGGTACCTACTACAGGTATTGCAGATCTTTTATAATGTGACACTGCAGTGATGAGTTGCAGAGACCACTCAGTTATTTGTCAATAACTAAAGTCATTAGAATCAATGTTTGCAAAAAACATCACAGCCAAAGTGGAGCAAACTGTGCCTTGGTCCCATCATGTGTGCTGAGTGACAGTGTCATCTAAACAGGGTGGACTTGATTTAAATCAAGTTGATTTAAATCACGATTTAAATACTAGTAAAAAGGCTTGATTTAAATCAACTCGATTTAAATCATAATTTTTAAAGAGCAACTGTCATCTCTGTCCCACAGCGGCTCCTCTGACCCGCTGTTGACTCACTGAGAGTCCCATTCACTTTAATGGGATGGCTGGTGATGCTGCAGTGACACAACAAGTTGAGGGACATGGCAGGCAGCAAGTGAGTGGATGCCTGCTAACAAGTGCTGCCATGATGGATATGAAATGACAGGTGCTTTTTAAATGTAAGGATTCATTCTTGTTGCTAGTTAGAATCTTTAATATTATTATTTGCAAACAAAATGATTTCCTATTTAGAATAATAAGCTGTCGTGTTAGTAAAACAGCGATATCAGAACCGATTTTAAGTTAATAGGTTAATCACACATACCGTGTTTTCCTGAAAATTAGACCTACCCCGAAAATAAGACCTACCCTGATTTTTGGAAGTGAGCCTAATATAAGCCCTACCCCCAAAATAAGCCCTAGTTAGGGCCCTGCCCACTCCATCACACCTCGCTGCCGCAATGAGGCAAGGCAGGTGGAGGGAGTGGAGATGCCCCATGCACCCCACACCCGCTTACTTCAGGGCCCCCTCCCCAGCCAGGCCATTCCTTGCTCGGGACCTTCCCTTTCATTCCCCTCCCGAGCCGGACTACCATGCTACAGAGGATGGGTGGGATAGGCCCGGTCCCCCTCCGCCATTTTAGAGCTGGGGGGAGTGACGGTGAAAGGCTCCGCTGTCGCTGTTCACTGCTGGAGGAGCTTTCTTCGCGCTTCGCCCCACAGATCACCTACCCGGCAGCAGCTGCCACCTCCTACTCCACCAACTCCCGTGGCTTGTGCCGTGACAGGGCAGTGCAATCCTCCCCTGCTGCCTCCCTCCGCCAGCCCTCCGTTACCGCCACTGGAGAGAACATGGAGGGGAGCAGCTCTGTGCAGCGATGCAGAGCAGAGAAGAGCACTTGCTTGCCGCCCTGCATCGCCCCGCGTCTCCCTTCTCCGTTCTGGAAATGGCAGCCCCGTTTCCTGCCACTTCTCCTCCCGGCGCTGCTGTAGAGTTTGGTGCACCACCGCCCAGCTCCTCTCTCTTCCCAAAAGTATTTCTTCACTAACCTGCTTTCTAGCTCTCACGCGTTTCTATTGCAGGGAAACGGAGTTTGTGGGACTAAAAAAAGTTCAGTCAGACCTTCCAACTGAAAAAACGTGGAAAAAAAAGATTTGCAAAACAATGGGATAAAAGAATATTCCTGAACTTTGTTTTATGAGTTATCTGTGAAATTGTGTGAATGCATCAATGCAGTGCATGTTATCTCAGCTTGTAAAGCTTGGATTCGTTGAATGAGTTTACCAAAAATGCAAATATTGCAGAATGTACAGCCTCATGCTACATAACTAAGCTCCATTTCATGCTGAATAAACTAAATTATTAATGTATCTTAAATAGAAAACTATATTTAGATTTTTACTCCAAAAGTGTTTTATTAAAATAAAATTGATAAAAATAGAAAAAAAATCGATTTAAATTAAAAAAATCCAATTTAAATAAAACAAATCAGTTTTTTTTTAATTTTTTTTTAATCATCGATTATTATCCACCCTGCATCTAAACAGTGGGAACCATTTCATTCTTTGTGAAGAACTGAACCTTAATCTGGATATGCCTTCAATATCTCAAAAGCGGCACAGAAGATGCATATAAATATGCCTGTCTCTTTCAGAGCATTCTGAGAAGCATGCAATTTACATTCATTCCTTAGGCTAGATCTTAATATTTTATTTTTGAGAAACAAGAGTTTCAGGCACTCTTTTTTGTTATGCTTATTGGCCTTTGTAATTCTCTGGAAAGTCGCCTAAAGTTATTGCATTTAAATATGAGTTTTACAAATATATTTTATCATCCTCCATTGCTACCAGGCATTTTGTCTTTTGTATAAAACATTACAAGATACATTTTTTAAAAAACATCTTCAATGGCACCATGACTTGTTGCAATTTTTCAAGAGCAACTGTAAATTTGAGTAACTATGTATATAATCCATTAGGTTTTATTTGAAAAAATGCCACAAATACAGAAGATGCTTTTTCTCCCGCATTGTTTCAAATATGCCTTTGGATATTTGTGCTCAAAAGAGATGGAAGTGTAATCTGTTTCTTGGAGCAGAACGTTTTGTCTCAAAGGCTCACACAATAATGTATTTTAGCATTTGTTTCCCTTGATTTTCCATTTATTCCCCCTGCAGGACTTTCTTCAGAGTATTTCCCCTTCAATCAGTACACAAAGTTAAACTTTTTTCTTTGCATACTTTAGCAACTACTGTAATAGGTTGAAATTGTACCCTTAAATACAATCAGGTATTTCTGATAATAAAAATTACTTCACTGATAATGGAGATCTGGCTTCCAAACTGGAATATATGCAGTGCATCATATAATACTAATTAATTGGATTTATAGGAAACAACAGTATTTCAAATGGATCTGACATAATACTGTATGATCAACTACTTAAAATGTATATATCAAACACTCAAATGTTAGAGTCCTGGGATTTTTCTAGTGAAATTAGAAAGTTGTCCTCTGAAATAAGGAAGTAAGGCTCATTGTATAATGCAGGGGTCTTCAAACTTGACCCTTTTATGACTTGTGGACTTCAACTCCCAGAATTCCTCAGCCAGTGTGCCTGACTGGGGAATTCTGGGAGTTGAAGTCCACAAGTCATAAAAGGGCCAAGTTTGGAGACCCCTGGTATAATGGATAGGTATCAACCAACCCAAGTCACTTTGTTTATCAGCAGTTCAGCAACTTCCTGACTTCAAGTGATGATGATGACATAATATAGCTGCCAAGAGACTCTTTCTGACTGTACTTTGTGACTGTGCTTTAGGCAGAGTTGGCACATATGTTTATTTATTTGATTACAGTAGAGAGTGTTATGCCAAGCCTTCCATGGCTGAGATTTCTAGTGGTTACCTTTAATTTTCCTTCAACTCCCTGGGAATTTTGTGAAGGCAGTTTTCACATAACCTCATCCTAGGTTGTTTAGGTCCTTGTAAACTAAGGGAGCATGTTGAACTTGGCTTAGTGACTCAGTCAACATTGGAGAGCTTTCAACACAGAAACACCATCTCTGAGTAGCAAGATATCCCATTGAGCAAAATCTCCCATTGCAAAAAGAATGTCCAAATCTGGTGCTCCACCTAATCTACAGGTTCCAGGATTCACCCAGAGATGCTAGCAAAATGCAACTTTTGCATCCCTGCATCTTGAGATAATCAGTGCAGAAATGACAGAGACTAAGCTATGCTAGTCTATGAAAATTCAACCTCTGTTTATGCCTCTAGTGACAATCATGAACCTCCAGTACCTTATTGTACAAAGAGTAGTACAATTCAATACAAAAGTAGTTAAGAATCTCGTTCATCTTCAGCCAGTACAACTATGGTCAAAGACAATGGCATTGTGGACTCCAAAATTGGGGAATTGAACTCTGGGAAGTGCTAGCAGAGCATTGGGGAGGAGTCATAATTGTTGAAGTGTACATATATTCTGAATGTGATAACTTTGACAGAATTCACCGTGGTCCAGGAAAAATTCGAAATATTTGGGTGGCTGCTGCCAGGTGACTCCCTTATGAGCTTTATGCTTTTCATTGTGTATTTGAATTGAAAAACATTCAAGTTGAACAGGCAGAAACAGAGATAGCTGACATTACAAACAATCCTACACAGTATATTCAATTCAGCAGGTTAATCCTACTGTATTCAAAAGGATTATTCCAGACAAGTGCACATAGGATTGCAGACTTAATATTGGGAAAAAACCCCAGGTTACCTAGGTAGTAGCAGATATGACCCTTCCTTTTCTTCCTTAAGCAGCTGAACAAAGCTCGGAAGAAGAGAAATACAAACAGCCAATAACATTAGTATTAAAAAAAACATGATGCTTAGAACTAGACCAGGCTCAGGTAGTGACTTCAGTTGAATGAGGAAGCCAATCCATAGCAGGATTTAGGAATACAACCAGTAACAACTCAATAATTCAGAGCTGGGTTTGAAGAAATCAAGGGAATGAAAAAAGTCAGAGAATACTAAGAAATATAAATGTGCAAAATTCATATCACAGCAAATATCAACCCCCAATATTCCCATTAGAACGATCTTGCTCCTGAGGCCTTGCTTTTGCAAAGCCTATTAATTAGTACAGGTAGTCCTTGACTTATGACTACAGTTGAGCCCAAAAGAAGATTGTAAGTCGACGACTATCTGGACAGATACCTTCAACTACCACTACTTTCAATCAGTGATTCAGAATTCTCCAGCCATAAAGAATTCTGCCTTTGGCAAGTCCAGCTCTTGTGCCACATGATCCTTTCTACTGTAGTTCCCAGCTATCAAAAGATTTCCCATCCTTGTTCCAGGATTTTCTATTTTAATGAAAAAGCAAGCAGGGGAATGTGCACCCACATGCGAGTGCAATTTTCCCCTAGGTTTTGTATCTCATTTCACAATTTTTCTATCTATATTAAAGATCATAATCCCCATATATTATTTTCTATGAAAAAATGGTTTTATCCTTTTCCCATGCAACTACTGTTAATTTTGTATCCCATATTACTTGTTTTCTTGTTTCTCAGTAGTGGAATAAAAAGTTGCAAAGAAGAAAAAATGTAGTAAATCACTTAAATGCCAAACTTTAAATGTTCTTCCCCCAAGCCTGAAATCAGTTCAATGAAAATCTTCAAGGGAGTAATTTTTCTCCTTGAAAGATAGAGTATGTATACTTACACAAAAGAAGTCAGTATAATATATAATATAGGAGAAAAAAAGTGGCCACCTAGACTGGAAAACAAAATTTAGAAAAACTGTTAATATAACCATGCTAGCAAAGTTAAGCAAATTGTAGAAAAGTAGCTTTATGTTAAATATAATTTCATACGCCCTTAAAAATATAGGATAGAAATTTAGGACAGCTCATACATCCTATTGGTCTATGGATTTGTTAGACTTAACATGCTAGAATGGCCCACCAGCATAACCAGCAAAAGAACAGAGAAAGAAGACCATTGAATGCAACAAACCAGTACAAGTCTTGATGGATAAAGCACTGTCAGTAAAAGAGACTACAACCTGCCAAACAATGTATTCATATTGCCTAAGAAATATTAAAGATTTCACTCTTTATTCTATTTTGGAATTCTGTTTTGGGTTTTAGAGACATAATTAATTGCCAAATAGAACAGCAGGCTTGGGTTCCCATGAACTAAAATGAGTGAATAGACCGTGATTTTCCTTTATTACAGACATGAAGCCCTAATTGCTCGAAATCACAGGCATAATGTCACCATTTTGAGTTGGAAACAGAAATAAATTGTGTAAATTCTAAAGAAGACATGCAATAGAACAGGAATTAAAAACAAAAAACAAAAACCTCCCCCCAAACTCAGTTTTTAGTTTTCTGCATCACCCCTTTTGTTACCTCCCAAATTTGAAGTGAACCCATGGCCACAACATGATCCAGGGACTCTTTCAACCCTCAAGGGTGACTCAAGGAAGGGTGTTCAGAAGGCAGCCCCATCACCCCTCTTAACCACTGGGGAGTTTGATGTGTCCTCAAGCAATGATGAAGTGTAGGGTTTGTTTGTTTTTAAATAGACTATCTGACATAGTCTATTTAAATGGAAAGAATGCAGTATAAACACATAAAACTTAATAGAGTGACAAAATTGAAGGTTATTGTACAAAAACTGATTAGTCAACATGACCCAATAACATAATTAAGAATTGGTAAATTTCAGCTCAAATAGCTTAATTTAAGTAACCTTTTGTTACTGATTCCTCTCATTTCTCACATTTATAAAAGAGGGAAATGGTGAGATACCCTATATCAGGAAATATCCTCTTTGAATATGTAATTTTGTAGAGTAAGTGCTGTAAAAATAGATTTGTCTTGCATTATGATTCTCCATACCTTATACTGCATGCAAGCAAATACATAAAGTCTTTAGAACATTGTGCTTCTGATTTTCTGGTCTCATTTATATCAGTAATGATCAACACCAAATTGCATTTTTAAAATGTTGGGATTTTTTTTTGAAGTAGCCACCTTTTGAATTTAGCAGAAAGCAGTTCGGGAGCACTAGTCTGGATTGGGATGTAGGCCATAAGTAAAAAAATTAGGACAACACTTTTATTTCCAACTTAAAATCATGCTGAAAGTGTTACTTCCTGCAATAGCAAGGTTAGCAGGAATACAATTTTTGTGTGTGGAGCAATTAACTAATTGCCATTGTTTGCTAATCCAGATTCTCATCCATTCACATCTGTTTTTTTTAAAGGAAGAACAGTGAGCAGGTAATATCACATGTCACCTAGTTTCTCAGATCACATGTCACCTAGTTTCTCGGATACAAACTCATGCATTAGACTCTTTCTCAAAAGTAGATTGTAAATTGCTTAGACGTTGAATGTTTAATATTAACCACTGTAGCTTGTTAACCATTGGGAAAATAATAGGAATTCACACAGGAATGGATTGTTAAGAAATGGATAATTGATTAGGAATGCTAAATTGTATCTAATAGGGGTTAACAAGAACAGCCAGATAATGTGCAACTTTCAGCTGCTTGTGATTAAGAACAGCTGAATTAAATTTGTGTCTCTGTTGTGTAAGTCTACAGTCAGATTTTCTACTCCAATATTTACATCCTTTTAAATGAAACAACAAATATATTCACTTGTCTGGAAATTAATCATTTTTTTCTCATCAGTTTAAATTTTAATTAAGAGAGAAGGCAGAGTGTAGATTTATAACAGTTCAAGAGATCAATGATATTTTCTCTGGAATCTTATGTTAGCTTGAAAACAGCTACCAGGAATCTAATTTTGAGTCAGTTAGCAGCACTACAGAAGTAATGTTTGAATCTTTTCTTAGAATCATAGAAGGCAACTTTGAGATTATCTAGTCCAACCCACTGCTAAATGCTGGATTTGCTTTAATCCTATAAGTGATTTAAATAAATTCATTTTCCTGCTTCTATTAATTTTCAGTGTGGAGAAAATAATACAGATATCAATATTATTATATTTTATCATTTAAGAAGGGTTTAGATTGCACAGACAAGTATTACAACATTCAAAATAATGGAAGCTTTTATAGATGTGATCTTCTCAATTACAAAGATAAAAGAAAGAAAGATTAATTGCCTCTTGGATTTCATTTTTGGGGGGAGGGGGAGAGTATTTTGTCACTCCTTGGATATTAACATACATGTACCCACAATACAGTGTTTACAGTGTCATAGTCTATTTATAATCAATGCCATAAAACAGTGATGGCGAACCTTTTAGAAACCGAATGCCCAAACTGCAACCCAAAACCCACTTATTTATCGCTGGGTGCCAGGTGGGCGTGGCCCACTGGGTGGGCATGGCTGTGGTGGTCATGGCAGACTGGGTGGGTGTGGCCAAGGTCGGCGTGGTCACCTTGATATTGCTCGTGGGGAGGAACACCTGTGGGGGCCAGGCAGGGTTGGGGGAGATCCAGGGGGTCTCTGGCAGGTGGGGCAGTGGGCAGGAGGCTCGTCCTGCAGGGTGAGGCGAGGCAGGGTGGTGGTGCCATTGTCGCAGGACAAGGCGAGGCAGGGGCCGGGGTAGCTCCAGCCTGACACCATCGGCCCCCGCTCACACAGGCCAGCAAGCGCATGGGGGCTGACAGTGTCCATCAGCAGCCACAGCCTGCCGGCCCCTCGACTGGCACACTCTGGGGCTCTGCAGCCCACCGCCAGCAGTTCAAAGAAGCCGCCTCTGAGCTGGACGGCCGGCCGAAGCTGAGGAGGCGATGCAGTGGGTCGTGCCCAGGAAAAGGAGAGCATGCGAGGCTAGGAGGGATGGGATGGGGGGAGGGAAACCAGCCGTGCTGGGATGCATCCGGCCATGTGGGATCTCGGCGAGTTAGCGGGCGGCTGGTTGAAGAGAGATGGTTGCCATCTCTGGGGTATAGCACGCGTGCCCACAGAGAGGGCTCTGAGTGCCGCCTCTGGCACGCATGCCATAGGTTCACCACCACTGCCATAAAACATTTCAAAACATGCCTCTGCATTGTCAGAAGCAGTCTGCATGTTAGCATGCAGAATCATTGGGGATGTTAGATTTTCAAATGTGCTAGTTTAAAAGAAAAAATCTTCTTAAGAGGCAAATCTCTAGTGATATAAAATTGACCATATTTAAGTGAAAAACATTTTTGGGAGGGGGTGAGGCTTGCTCTCTTATAGAATCCCATAAAATTTTCATGGAGCCCTAGTTTTACACAGTACACCCTTAAAAGAATCACAATATTCTGCTAATAATATTGTCATTATAGGCCCTTAGTAATACTTAACACAATGGTGCAAATTTTGGAAGTCTTTAGAAATTGGAGTCTTTCTTCAGTATTTCAAAGGTACTGAATGTTATGAGGAATCAAGTTGGCAACAGATAGCAGGAAGAAGACTGAAGCACTTTGGCAACCTAATGAAAATTGAATAAAATGCAAAAGTTGCTAATTCAGGCAAGGTCACTGAAGGAGTATAATTTGATCTGTGCCATTTGTGCGGCAAGCTAATCTCTTTCTATTACAGCAAAATGTTAAGGGAAAGGGGAGATGTCAGCAGTAGGGTTCTCTTTCTTTTTTAAAATCTGAACTTTATCTAAACAGTGTTTTATAATCTTTTAAATATAGACATTAATCAAGAAAAAGGGAACTTAGAATGGGAATGAATTCAAAGTCTCGGGTAATGCACAAGGGAGGCCGCAAATCAGAAGGGATGCATGTTTGAGTCTGGTATTCGGTATGGGTGTTTAACGTACGAACTAGAGAAAATAAGAAATCAAAAAATGGGGAAATAGTTTGATAACATTGTTCTCCAGCGTGAAAGAATGGAGAATCCACCAATGGGTTATCTTGGACCTCCTGCCCACTTAGACCAAAACAATCAAAGCTGCCACGCCTCTCTGGTTGAGGGCACGCCCCCAGTTTCGTTTTGGTCTTCAGCCCAGACAGACGTGGTAGTTTTGGCTCCCAGCGATTTGAAAATCAGGTTTTATTTAAAACTATTTTGAGAATCAGGCTTTATTTAAATCTATTTGAGAATCAGGCTTTATTTAAAACTATTCCATTGGTGGATTCTTCATTGTTTTTTCTCCTCTGGACAGCACTGGGATCAGCGCTGTTCTAGAAGGGAAAAAAGGTTTTATTCGTTGTGAGTGCCTTTTCGTTGAATTTGTGTTCCCCCCCCACAGCTGATCGTCGCGGCTGCCGATCCCAATCGGTTTTTTCCTACTTCTCCTTGCTTGTTTAGCCTTCTAGGCTTCTCTGGGGGGTGTCCCCTGGGGGTGGGAGTGCATTCCCCTCCTCTCCGGACTGCTTAGAGCCTTGGAAATTTAGGCCGATCGGCTGCTTTATTACAAGCCTGTGAGGTGCTGGGTCAATTTGGGAGAGCTGTGGATGTAAGGGGGCTGCTCCCTATTCTCCAGCTGTCCCAGGGTGCCCAAATTTACCTGTGAGTTGCGGCCTCCGTTTTTGGACCGCATGGAGCACAGACTGAATTAGTTTCGGTTTCACCTTCCCACCTCACCAGCTTTCAGGCCGGCCTTCTGACTAAGAAGAGGCCGATCAGCCTACTTTCGTTTTCCCTTGGCCCATCTCAGTTCACTCAAACATAGACTCAAAAGGCCACAAGGGACATAGGGGTCCTCTTATTGTATATGCAAGCCAGCCTCAGCAGGTGGCAGCATTTTCTTGAGCTTGACTGATCTTAGAAGCTAAGAAGGATTGTGCCTGGCTAGTACTTGGATGAGAGATTGCCTGAGAGTTCCAGGTCTTTAAACACAATCACAGCCATTGAGCATTGCCAGTCATAGCCTGCTGCCATAGTCTGCATCTAGTGAACGGTCAATACTGAGCTTGCCGTCACTAAGTGAGACACGTGTTGATCCCGTCACTAAGCGCGAAATTGGCCTCAAAGTAGGTCTCACGCTCAGTCTCATCATCGCTGGTGACCCGCGACAGCCGTCGCTAAGTGTGAGTCCGCGCTTGCCGGTGGGCCGGACCATCACTGATCCACGTGGAGGCAAGTCCCACTCAGGTGGGGAACAGCCGCATCTCTTGCAGACCGAGACGCTTCAGCACCCCACTGAAAACTCTCGCTTTACAATGGCAGATAACACCGAGCCACAGGCTTCCACCTCCAGTGGGCACGGAAAGCGTAAGTCCTCTAGTCAGGAGGCAGCCGCAAAAATCAAGGCCAAGGCCAAGGCCGGCCCAAAGAAAGCAGCCTCCAAGGCGGCCGACAAACAGGCCAATCGTAGGCATCGTGCCCTGGAGAGACAGTTCTCACGTGCGCAATAACTGGCTGTAGGGGAGACGGTTAAGCCGCCCCCTACCACAATGGTGGCACTCCCTTGTGGCCCTCAACCTGAGCCTCAGGCCCCATGGTCACCAGAGCGGGATTTAGAAGGGGCTCCTTCAACTGGTCCTTATCAGGAACTCCTTTCCCTCTTTGAAGAGGAACAGGGACTTCAGGACCCTAAGGCTCCAGAAGCCACATTTACATGGGCCTTGCCAGTCATAGCCTGCTGCCACAGTCTGCATCTAGTGAACGGTCAATACTGAGCTTGCCGTCACTAAGTGAGACACGTGTTGATCCCGTCACTAAGCGCGACATTGGCCTCAAAGTAGGTCTCACGCTCAGTCTCATTATCGCTGGTGACCCGCGACAGCCATCGCTAAGTGTGAGTCTGCGCTTGCCGGTGGGCCGGACCATCACTGATCCACGTGGAGGCAAGTCCCACTCAGGTGGGGAACAGCCGCATCTCTTGCAGACCGAGACGCTTCAGCACCCCACTGAACACTCTCGCTTTACAATGGCAGATAACACCGAGCCACAGGCTACCACCTCCAGTGGACACGGAAAGCGTAAGTCCCCTAAATGTGCGACTGGTAGGATACACTCGGCTCAGCCTTCGGTACCTGAACAGGTGCCTGAACAGCTTCCTGGCCAAGACACGGATCCGCTGCTTTTAGAACCGGTGGTGTTACACAAACATATACCTTGCCCCCCCATGTTTTTTTTAATAATAATAAATAATAATAATAATAATAATAATAATAATAATAATAATAATAATAATAATAATAATAATAATAATAATAATAATAATAAAAAAATAAAAAAATTAAAAAAAAAGAAAAGAAAAAAAAACATCCATTAGGGGTCAATGGGAGGCCCCAGGTGCTCCCCCCCTCTACTGGGGGAATAGACCGCAGGCTGCTTGACACGGAACCAGCTCTGAATGAGGCCCTGGAGGTGCCTGAGGTTGATGAATCCTTACTACCCTTATATTCTGATTCCAGGGTACCTGGAGATATGGTGGAGGCGTTGAAGCCCGAGGATAAAAAATCCGAGGCTTCTTTCCGCAGGACACACCAAGCTTCAGCTTGGTCTATAAGAGCTTCTACCCCGGCCTCATTCTTCGCCAGGGTCTCTCTTATGTGGCTCCGCCAATTGCAGGCTAGAATTCCCCCGGAAGAGGTAAGAGTCCACCAGGACTTGATAAAGCTCATGGCCGCATCACAGTACATGGCGGACGTGTCCTTGCAGGCGGCAAGATTTTCTGCCCGGGTCATCGCATCCAACGTCTCCGCACGCAGGCTTCTATGGCTTAGAAATTGGAAGGCTGAGACTAGACACAAATGGCGCGTAGCTTCCGCCCCGTACCGCGGTGCCCGCCTCTTTGGGGAGGTCCTGACCCCCTACTGAGTCAAAAACAAGGAGAAACGAAGGGTTCTCTACCACCTTTCCAGGAGACCTGGCCGTCGTTTCTCCCCGTACACCCGTCGGCAGCCCTTTCGGATGGGATCAGATTCGGCCTCAGCACAGGTCGCCCGGCCATTTCCCGCAGGCTCGGACCATTCTTTTGACCGGTCCAGGTACAGGGACAGATACAGACAGCAGGCTCAGGGTAAGAGACCCTTTCGAGGCAGAGGCGGCCGCCCCTTCCGTAGATCCAGGTGACTCGGGGAGGGAAGCTCCCATAGGCGGCAGACTAACTTACTTTCTCCACCAATGGGAGACCACCACCTCGGACTCTTGGGTGCTAAGCACCATCAGGGACGGGCTGTCTCTGGAGTCCGTGGCCAGGCCACCTTGGCGCCTTGTTTCCTGTCCCCTCCTCAGGAAGCCAGTCAGGAAGACCCTCCTGGGGGAGGCCATCCGGCATCTATTGCACATACGAGCCATAGAACGGGTTCCAGTCGATCAGCTGAAACAGGGTTTTTACTCCATCCTATTCGTGGTTCCAAAAGCCTCAGGGGGATGGAGGGCGATACTAGACCTCAAGGGCCTGAGCTCTCACCTGTCGTACCGAAAGTTCAAGATGCAGACGCTTCGGTCCATCTTGGCAAGCGTACGACGGGGGGACTTTCTATTCATCCAAACCATCGGCAATATCTCCGGTTTTGTTATTCCAACAATCATTACCAGTACAGGGCCCTCCCCTTCGGCCTATCCCCAGCTCCCAGGGTCTTCACCAAGATCCTGGCGGTACTTGCCGCACACCTACGACTAGTACCGGTGCGCGTCCAATGTTACCTGGACGACATTCTCATCCAGTCGTCCTCCGCTCTGGCTGCCCAAGCGGAACTGGCCCTCACCATAAGGACCCTCCAGGGTCACGGTTTCTCAGTCAACTTTCACAAGAGTCAATTGACTCCCGCAACACGCCTACTACACTTGGGCGTGATAACAGACACAGACCTTTGCCGGGTCTATCTATCTCGAGACAGACAAGACGACATTCGAGACATGGTTCTCAAGATCCGCAGGGAGCGTGTAGCAACACTGGCTGTCTTCTCCCAGTTACTGGGAAAGATGATATCTTGCCTAGAGATAGTGCCTTGGGCCAGGCTACACTCCAGACACCTTCAATGGTTCTTGCTCCCATTCCAAAGACTGGGCACAAGCTCTTCCAACCAAAGGGTACGGGTCCCCCTTCAGACCCTAAGATCCCTTCTGTGGTGGGCCTCCCCAGAGGTGGCAAAAGGGTCACTATTCAAGGAGCCCAGCAGGCTGACATTGACCACAGACGCCAGTCTGTTTGGTTGGGGGGCCCATTTCCAATCTCAGTTGGCTCAGGGTCGGTGGTCCAGAGCAGATCTGGCACACAATATCAACTGGCTGGAACTGAGAGCCATTCATCTGGCCCTTCGCCACCTCTGCAACCAGGTGGCGGGGCAGCACGTGCTAGTCCTCACGGACAACGTGGCGGCAAAGGCCCATGTGAACCGTCAGGGCGGTACCCGATCCCGATCTCTCATGGCCGAGGCCATGTTATTGGGGTCTTGGGCAGAAAGCAATCTCCTCTCCCTGAAAGCCGAACACATCTCAGGGAAGGCAAACCGTCAGGCGGATTTTTTAAGCCGGGCATCAGTGGACCATTCGGAATGGAGCCTACATCCGGATCTCTTCAGGGAGATATCGGACAGATTCGGGTTGCCGGTCCTAGACTTATTCGCCTCTCCGGCGAACTCCCAACTTCAAAGGTTCTGTTCCAGGTTCCCCTCTCCGGGGGCGGAGAGGACGGACGCTATTCGCAGCCCTTGGCCAGGGGGACTACTGTATGCCTTCCCACCTCTCCCTCTGATCCCAGCAGTTATCAGGAAGGTATTGCAGGAACAGGCAGAGGTCATATTCATTGCCCCGCACTGGCCGAGACGACCGTGGTTTGCCGACCTCGTGAGCCTCTCCATGGTCCCTCCATGGAGGATTCCTCCAAATCGGATTCGCCTAGTGCAGGGGGCCATACAACAACCGGAGCCTCAGTGGCTGCAGTTAGCCGCTTGGCACTTGAACGCAGGGCCTTGACCCAAGAATCTTATTCCTCGGGAGTGATTTCTATGATTCAGGCCTCCCGGAGACCGGCGACCAATCGCATTTATGACTCCACTTCGAGATATTTCTGCCGTTGGTGTGACAGCAATCACTTAGCTATCTCAGAGGTAACCATTCCACGGATATTAGACTATTTGTTGGAGGGTGTTGATAAAGGCTTGGCGCCCAACACTATTCGCCGACTGATCTCGGCTCCAGCCACGGTGTTTACCTGTGACACCTTAGAGCCACTGGCCCATCACCCCAAGGTACGATCCTTTCTAAAAGGGGTCACCAACAGTAGACCGCCGGTAGTACATAGATATCCCTCTTGGAATTTGCCCCGGGTCTTACAGGCCCTTACTCAGGCGCCTTTTGACCCCCTTAGGTCCTGCACTTTTAGGTCCTTGTCTCTTAAGGTTGCTTTCTTGGTTGCAGTTACCTCGGCTAGGCGCATCTCGGAGCTTGCAGCTCTTTCTGTCAGAAAAAACCTGTGTGTCTTTCACACGGACAGAGTGGTCCTACGCCTGGACCCCTCATGCGTTCCTAAGGTGAACACCATTTTCCACAGGGCACAGGAGATCGTGTTACCGAACTTTTGTCCTAATCCGTCTCATACTTTGGAAAGCAATGGCACACTCTCGATGTTCGCAGGGTGTTGCGCTGTTGCGTCAAGCGGACAGAGTCCTTTCGTAGATCTGAGGCCTTTTTTTTGTTTGTTTGTTTCCTTCCACCCGGCCTCCAAGGGTAAGAAGGTATCTTCCTCTACCGTTGGCAGGTGGATTAGGGCCTGTATTTCCGAAGCGTATCAGACATCTTCTTTACCAGTTCCAGGTCACTTGACGGCCCATTCTACTCGCAGTGCTGCTACCTCAGCAGCATGGGCCACACAGGCCAGCATTGAGGACATTTGCAGGGCGGCGACATGGTCCTCGCCTTCCCCTTTTGTGTGCCATTATCGCCTTGATAAGTTTGCCTCGGCGGAGGCATCCTTTGGCCGCAGGGTACTGCAACAGGTGGTGCCGGCGGCAGGGACACTGGCCCAGTCTGCTCCCCTCCCATTGGGACAGTAGGGCTTTGGTAAGTCCCATTGGTGGATTCTCCATTCTTTCACGCTGGAGAAGGGGCGTTGTCTTACCTGAACGCCTTTTCTCAGCGTGATGAATGGAGAATCCACACCCATCCCTTGGACGCAGTCAGGTCCAGTGTTTAGGGTCTGGGAGCCAACACGTCGTACAGTCATTGGCTTCGCCCTTTCGAAACTGGGGGCGTGCCCTCAACCAGAGAGGCGTGGCAGCTTTGATTGTTTTGGTCTAAGTGGGCAGGAGGTCCAAGATAACCCATTGGTGGATTCTCCATTCATCACGCTGAGAAAAGGCGTTCAGGTAAGACAACGCCCCTTTACTTCAGGTTGATATTAATAATATCTAAATCAATTATCTCCAATATTATATCATCCAGAATCAGAGAGACACTTGGAATTTACAGATGGTATGCTTTGTAATGTGAAATGATATGCTTTAAAGTCAGGTGGCAAAAGCATTGGGTCTATTGAGTAAAATTCAATTTTGTTTACTCTCTTTAGTCATATTTCTCCACTGTTCATTCTTCTTTAAGCTGAGTAGTCATTATTCCAAGTTGTATAATGATTAAGGTGTGGGAAGATACACACTCTTGTCCTTAACCATAGAGTCTCCTTGAGTGAATTTGGATAGTCCTCCTCTCTCAGCCTGATTTAACTTCTCGGGATTATTGTGGAAGAAAATAGGAGAAGAGATACGTATATGGCTTTGAGATTCTGAATAAAGATAGTATATAAATCTAATAAATGAAAACATACATATATGCAAGAAGAATCACTCTTGGAGGCATTTAATAATGTGCAAAACATTTCAAATTCAGAGCACCCTATTCTTAGTTGAAAAAGATTTTAAAACAGTCCAAAATGTTAAAGATAGCCCCCGTTAACTGTTTTGCAACTGGGCAGTTTGAGATTGAAGCAGTTTGTATTTAAAATATTTGCTCATCCTTCAATGTGCACATCCTGAAATACATTCATTCTCCAATTGCAACCCTGGAATTGGTCATGCTACTAACCCATCCAGTGGCTCTTTTGGATAGGATCAATTGGCATTATAGCTGAATCCATAGGAAGTACAGGTAGTCCTCAACTTATGACCACAATTGAGCCCAAAATTTATCTTGCTAAGCAAGACTGTTGTTAAGTGAGTTTTACCTGGTTTATTACTCTTTTGCCACCGTTGTTAAGTGAATCACTGCCGTTGTTAAATTAGTAACATGGTTGATGAATGAATCTGGCTTCCCCAATTTTGCTTGTCAGAAAATCACAAAAGGTGAGCACATGACCTCGGGACACTGTAACCATCATAAATACATGCCAATTTGCCAAGTGTCTGAATTTTGATCACATGACCATGGGGATTCTGCAATGGTCCTAAGTGTGAAAAATGGTTATAAAACGGCATTTTCAGTGCTGTTGTAACTTCAAATGGTCTCTTAACAAATGGTTATAAGTCGAGGACTACTTGTACATGTTCAATTTCCCCAACTGCCACACAGTAGTACTTTAACAACTTAACTTTAACCACTCTATAGACATTCTCAATTATCCAAGTCATGGTTGTCCTAAAGGTGGTGCTTCTTCTTCTTTTTTCTAAAAGGCAATAGGACTTTCTTGGCAACTTCAAGAAAGTGTAGTTGCCTTTAAAAAAAAAAAAAAAAAGCATCTTTGGTATTTAACACCTTAACATTTGCTAAGCCTAGATTTAAAGTAACACAGGTTGTACCATTTGCTTATCTAATGATTATACCCCTATGCACTGGTGATGAATGGAAAAGCAATACAGGTCCAAAGGGATTTAAGATATGCTCTGTGCTTGCATGTCCCTTGGATTCAATGTAGGACACCAGCGCCAGAGGCTGAACAATAATTTATCTGGGATATGGTTGTCCAAAGTTAAATAACAACAGTAAATTAGAATCCTCATCCTCCTGAAGCCATTTGATCCATTCATGAATAATCTTTACAATTACATAGTTGCATCTGAGATTCAACCAAAACCTACTTCCTTTTCATCAGTTTTCCATTCATCAGTTTTGGTTCTACCCTCTTCTTTGGCCATTCTTCCAATGTGTAAAGACACTGTCTGTCTCTTGTATCTCTGTTTAATGTTTTCTATTGTAGGCCAAATAAACTCAGCTGCTTCAAGCCTTTTTCTCATAGGACATAGTTGTCCTTTCTGGCTTGGTCTCCTCGGGTCCTTTCAGAGCCTATGTTAGGTCTGAAATTCATCATTTTAATAAATTTGTAAACTCTGTGTGGGAGGAGGTAAATGGAGCCCAGTGGTGTAATCAGCTACATTCATAATTGGAAATAAACCTGGTTCTGGTTTATCCTTTTACTGAACTGTAAGAGCTAATACTGGAGTTACTAAATAATCTTCTCATATCAATTACTGAAAGCAGATTTAAAAGCACTTAGAAAGGTATCTCTTTAAATCATGGCATGTCAGTTTTATTTTGTAGATATCTATCTAAGTCTGTTTCCTTGTTATTACAATACTAACAATTGTTGAAGCATCATGAAATGGAATTGCCATCATTCGACATATAAAATTTTATCCTTAGGTGCCTGTCAAATATTAATTTTATGTATTTGTGTGTACAGTAATAAAAAAAATCTTAATGGAATACCCTGGGACAGACTCTATAAATAGCGTACGTGGGAGTCACCTTGAGCATTCACCAACTTGACCAGTATTTTATCTTTCAAGAGAGAGGGGGGTGGAAATCATCTTCCCTCAAGCAAGTCTTTTAACATTACTAAAAAATGTTTGCTCTCTGTTTTTATTTATTTCACAGACAAGGAGCCCAAAGCTTTCTCAAAGTCCACAGCCCAACTTGGGGGATCAAGCTGAATATTTGTCAGAGGTATCTGTTGACTCCTTGGAAGTCATGTCAGAAGCCGACGCCCTGTCTCCTTTTTCAAGGGGAAGCCGTACTCGAGCAAGTCTTCCGGTTGTGAGGACAACAAATCAAACAAAAGAAAGATCTCTAGGTAAGACACCATCCGCAGGAATCTGCTCAAGGTTATGCTTTACGATTTCCTCAGTGGGTCTGAGTGTACAGCTCTATGGTACTAGTTTGAATATATGATATATAATGAAGAAGAGACAGATACAAATAGATCTAAGGGAAGTTTTAATCTTTGAGCCATCACCTTGATGAACTTTGCCCCACTCCAAGACGGAAAATTCTTCTGAGACCAGAGGCAACATTTTTCTGAGATTAGCTGAGCATCTTCTGCATGTAAAAAATTAGTTGTGTGGAAAATTGAATATTGTTGTAGAATGTTTCAATTTGGTCATTATGGAAGTGACTGCTACTTTCCTGGAAGTAAATCATCCAGAACAGGAAGTAGTTTGTATGTTCTAGATATAGTTTGGCTCTGTTAAAATCCTTAAATTTAATCGAGTTATATGAACTCAGCTTTCCAGTTACCTTTCCCTAAAAATAAGTAAATTCTTCTTTAAATTATTTTTAATTTGTATGCAAACATAAAAAACAGGAGAGTCCAAACCAGAAACTTAAAGCTAATATATATTAAAATGTATCTTACATATATATCCATGACTACCTTTGCAGTTACATTATTACCCTTTAACTGAGTGTATGTAATAAGAAAGCAGTGGAAAATTAAAGATAAAATTGCATGTGCAATGCAAATGTTTAGGGCTCCCAAGAGTGAAAGTTTACAGTATGTAAATATAGAAATGTTCTTCAAATATTGTCTTTCCTTCCAATAATGTCTTTTTATTTAATCATAAAACTGTGCAGTATCCATTTTTTCTTCCTGATAACTTTACAAACCATTGATAATATTGAGTATCTACAAATAAATGTTCCAGAATAGAATTACTGTGTGAAATAAGTTCTCTCCAGGAGGGAAACATCTAACACCAAGCCATGTATTAAGAACCAATATTGCATTTTGAATACCACATCTCCAAATAACTAAATCTTTCACCTTCTGTTGGGAAAGAATTATAGGTGCCCAATAGGCCTGAAATTAAGGTGGGGTTTTGGTCAAAATTATCTTAGTGTTAAATTTATACCCAAGTGATACATAGATTCTGAATTGATATTTGTGTTTTGCACTCTGCTATATTCCACGTCTCTGGGTTGTCTTGAACATTCAGTGTTGCATATTCTAACAATTCCATAAATTTAATAACTGCAATGATTTGCTTAACAACCGTGGCAAAAAAAGGTCATAAAATCGGACTTGACTCTCTTAATAACCACCAAATGAAATTCTAGTTCTAATTGTGGTTGTAAGTGGAGAACTTCCAACAAACACAAAAAAGTATTGTGGATGGATTGCAGTGAGAGGGTCTCTATGCTGTTTAAATATGGGCTAAATCTGCTTCAAGCTGCAGGATAGAGAGTAAATTTTTAATTTATTTTGTACATGCATTTATTGCCAGAGAGGGAGGGACATTTATCAGATGTCCTGATGCAGGTCCCTGAGCTCCATGCCCCACGAGTTACAGAAGTATCCTCTCTTCTTTTAGACAAGACTTGTTGAGCCAGGAACTTTATTAGTCCCCAGCTCAGGACATCCCTTTTGCCTTGAACAGCATCTTGCAATTTAATTGGTTTGAAATCAATGCTTACAATTAGCTACTCAAGGAGGAGGCAAAATACTATCATAATACAACCAGGCTGTTTTCTATATAAGGCAGTGAATACCAATTGCTGAGGCAGGCAAAAGGTTACTGTCATAATGTTGCTTCTGTCCAGCAGGATCCCAGATCCCAATGTGCAGAGTAGGATAAAATTAGATGCGAGGGTCATTAATCACAGAGTTGCTCATAAACTGTGAATGTAGTGGTTTATTTATTATGCTAACAGTCCTGGGCCATTTTTTCCCCCCAAGATTGCTTTGATATCTGATATATAACAGACTGTCTTAAACAGTCTAAAAAAAATTGTAATTCAAACACTTAACTGATTTCTCCAAAGCCAAGGCAGAGAATAGAAAAAAGACTGTTCTTCCATATATTTTGAAGTAATTAATCCACTTTAGTTATTACATTAGCCTTCTCACGCCTGGGGCCCGTCTGATGTGTTGGACTGCCTGGGAATTATGATTGCCGGAGACTAATATATCTGAAGGATTCCAAACTGAAGAATATACAGTAGTGGCCAAAATTGTGGAAACCTTTTGGGAAAAGTGTACAGTAGAAATGCCACCTTTGGTTAAGTTTCCACCAATTTTTCTTCTAATTTCTTTATAACTGTAGCCTTGTTCACTTAATAATACTATTTTACATCGCTTTCTGGGCGACCAGTCAACTCTTTGCACCATTACTTTAATTTTATTACGTTTTACAAGCTCACTAAATGAAAGAACACAAAAAAACCCCAACCAACGATAGCGATTGCATAACACACTGACAAATGTCCTCCTCTCAGCTTCAATACATGACATCAATAACTGAATCCTACTGTGATCTGATTGGCTCATTGCCAAAACAAGATGACACCTGATTGGCTCTCTAAACACTCATGCTCATTGGTTACAATCAGATGAAGGAAAGCTACCTGATATCAACCTAAGCAAGTTGTGCTTCCTTTTTCTGGTTATTTGGCTATAACATTTCATAGAATACAGTACAGATAATTGAACAAACTTTGTTGTATTACATTCTTGATTAAATTATCTTTCCACGGATATATAATTTTATGGTACTACTCCCCCCCAAAAGTGGTGTTATTAGCCATCAAACCTCAAAAATACACTTTTCCCAAAAGGTTTCCACAATTTTGGCCACTACTGTACTACTGAAAGCACAATTTGCAAGTTTGGAATTAGTTATCTGACATGGCCTCTTGTATAGAATAATTCTGTAGTAGTTGTCCTTCTCACACTAGGATTGCATATTACAGAAAAGAGATGTGCAGCCATTTAGGAACCTGATGATTAAATATCCTGATAGATGTATGATCAGATATAAAATTAAGGTAGTTAGTCCTGGTTTGGTCTTGTTTTGCTCCATGAACACTTTGAATGCAGGTCTTGATTTATGTCCATTTTTCTAGTGACTGTATGAACTTATAAAGGTGCTAAATGAATGATGATTATGACATGCTTGGAGTTACAGCTGTCCCAGCACCCTGTGATCACATGATCGCAATCTCAGTGTTTGGCAATCCATTCGCACTTATGACTAGTTGAGCAGCACCTCACGATCATGTGATCACTATTTGCTACCTTTCCTGCCAGCTTTCCCAGAAAATCAGTGCGGTAATTCTCTCCCACCTTTGCACCCTCCCCAGCCCTCTGAGCTTGTATCATGTTAGCCCTTCAAGTATCTCTATGTCACCCTGACCTTTGTGGTATCTCTCATACAGCCTGCACATTTCTCACACATCCCCATGCAACCTCCTTGACTCACATAGCACTTCTCACAAATCCTCATACATTCCCCCTGACCCTCCCCTGAACCCAGTGTACTCCCTCACTCTCTCCCCCACCCAGCAGCAGCCACTTATATTCCTGTTTGCCTGGGATTTTCAACTTCCTGCTGGCTTCCCCACTGACTTTGATCCACCAACTCTGGGATTCAGTTAATGTCAGCAACTGGGGTTTCAGGGATTGCTATTGCTTAGTGAGGTGGCCACAAGTTATAATCACATTGCTTAGCAACAGAAATTCTTACAAAGTTCCAATTGTAATGACGACTTATAAAAAAATGGACGAATATGTATGTATCATGTACATTACCCTAAGGACTTTGTTCTAATTGCAGAATTTAGTTAATTGTGCATTCTAAGTTTATTTGGGCCATATGCCAGTACTAGTAATTAAATTCAAGTGGGACACCAATTCTTTGATCCAGTGTGTTTTAAATAATGCCTGTATCATATTCAGAGGCTGGTAGAATTATGAAGATCTTGATTTCATCACTGGCTGAACTATGGATTTTAATTTTATAAGCTCTGGATGTTATCTTCATATTTGAAAGGTTATATTTATTATTAGACTTACATTCTAGTATGCTAATTTGATTCTGATGTGTTTTGGGCTTTCCTGCCAATTCTACTCAATGGCTCCTTCCATAATTGCTCTAACTCTACCTTGACAATATTGTTGCTTCATAATATACAAAAGGTTATTGAAAAAATAAGTTACTACTTCAGAACATCTTGAATTTGTAGAAAATAGATTAATTGGACCCTTGGTTTCACAATTGGATGTAATAATGAGAACCACTGACTGCACTTGTTAATGATCTCTGGATAGATCAATATAGTGATGGTTTGTCCAGCCCAGCCCCTATTAATCTCTTAATGGCATTTGATGCCATTAATCATAAAAAATATCCTTGTGGACTGGCCAAGAGGGTTGAGAGTATGGGCATGATGTTGTAGTGGTTCTCCTTCCTCTGAGGACAATTTCATCTGATATTGGGAGAGAAGAGGTCTCAGTTCTGTCCCAAGTCTTTTTTAACTTCTACATGAAGCTACTAGATAAGATCATTTGGGGCCATAGGGTTAAGTATCATCAACATGCTGATAATACTCAAATATATACCTACAGTATTATCTCTAACAAATCAAGTGATGCTGTCAAGGTTCTTTCTTCATGTCTGGAGGCTATAAGATCTGGAGAGTGAAAGCACAGATTTCAGCTTAACTCTAACATGATCAGGTGGCTGTGGATTTTAGGGTATCCCAGATCTGCAGATACTGCATCATTAGTTGTAGATAGGATAACTCTTTTCTGGATAGAGCTGATGCACAATCTGGGGACTCTTGGCGTTTTCTTTTGGGTCCTAGACTCTTGGCCTCTGCTTAAGGAGCAGGTAGCAATTGTGGCCAGGAAAGTCTTTGACTTATGCTCCAATTGCCTTTGTTCCTTGACAGAGGTTTTCCTGAAGATTACTCATGTCTTGGGTCAATTCCTGCTTAGGTTTCTGCAATGAATTCAGCTTTAAGGTGCCCTTTAAGATCTTTCAGAGGTTCAGAATCCAGTGGCATAATTACATGCACACCATTGTAATTCATTTTAACACTACTTTTCTTTAATTAATTGGCTCCCAATCAATTTTCAGGTGCAATTCCCCTATAAAGCCTTTCCTGATATAGAACCAATGATTTGCTGAACTATTCATCTCTGATTATTTTTGCCTGTCCCACAAATTCCAAGAGGATGGGCATGCTCTGGGCCCTTTCTACTAAACAATGTCATCTGGTGGGACCCAGAGGATGTTCCTTCTTTATTGTGGCACTTGTCCTGTGTAATAGCCTATCCTCTTGGGGCCATTAGGATAGCCCAAACCCAGTTGTTATGGGAAACACATTCTTCATCTGGATCCTCTCATGAAACCTGTCTTCTGTGGTTGAATCTCTGACAGTTCTCATTCTCCTCAGACTATGCAAGCCGCACAGTGAAGTCAACATATGGCCTCACCAGGGGATTATTGTTATTAGTATAATTCTATAGCACGAGGAGCCTAGGAGTTGGAAAAATTGTCCCAGATTTTGTTAACCTTCAACCAATTGATCACCCATACCCTGCAGGCTCTTTGCTGACTTTACCTGGGCCAAAAAGGTAAATGATGTCTGACCTCTCTGTATTTTTTTTCTTTCTTCATTCCCTCCCCTAAATGTTAATTTATGGGCAACTGACAGATGCTATTTTATTTTTTTAAAAAATACTTTTACAGGAGAAAGTAATATTTGTTTCCTAGTTAGATTGCTTGTCTAATATCTTTAAGTAACATTTATATATGTGGCTATTGGAAGCCGTCGCCATTACTTCCTACCCTACTATAAAACTGTTAAGGCCAGTTACTTAATTTTTTTAATTTATTTATTTGATCATTTATCACATGAATGGGTAAGTGAGGGGTTTGAAGGATCTATTTCTTTAGTTTTTCTATAACCCTAGAGTCCACCTCAATTTACCATAGCTAGAAGCTCTACTGGAAGATTCCCTCAATCTTCAGTTTGACTGTCTACCCCACCAAATATTTTCAGTGCCATATGACTGCTTTGAACAACAAGAGAATAATATTGTTCCTTCATATCTCATGCTACTATTCAACTCCATTGACTTTACATATATGGCATTTTTGTATATATACACAGTATTTTTCTTTACTTATTTTTTACTATTTTTTTGTATTTTTGATTTTTTTCTCTAGGTATCTTTGATTAAAAATAAAAAAAATGTCCACTCATTAATGCAACATCTAAAATTAAATATTTATACTTGTGCGGTTATACAGATATGCCTATATTGAGACTGCACAGAAACACCTGAAATGGCAGCTCATGACTTTGGGTTATAAACCAATGTCATTCCAAGAACTTTGGCTTTGTAACCAGAGTTGATAATGTTGATTTCAGCCCACATGACAAGCATCTCTTCTGTCCCTCATCAATACTTTTGCTTATTGTGCAAAGTCTTGAATGTATTTTGAATGGTGTTCCTTTTCATTTTGAAGAGCATCTCAAATGAGGAGTCAAATTCTTCTGAGCTGGGAAAAAGTTTACTGTTAACACACCTATTTACCAGTTAGAGAGATACATCTGGATAAAATTGACACAATCCTTAATCTTTGGGTTTCAGTAGATTTGAGGGCAGACTTTTAATCTAAATTTTATCTGTTATGCTTAGCTCATCTTTTCTATAATGGTTTAAAAAGTGGTTTTTTTCTGCTTAGAATTGTTGATTTTATTATTTCTGTATGAAAAAATGTCAATATTATGGTATAGTCCCAAAAGCAATTTGAACAAGTCAATAAACTGAACAAAATGTTTCCAAAGTGACCCTCAGATGTATGGAACAATAAATGGGATAAAGGAAAAGAAGGGGTTAGTAATGTTACATACCAGAAATGAGGAACTTTATCTCACAGAGCCAAAAGCATGACCATGGGGGGGGGGAGCTGACCATTTAAACTTTGAATCCAGGTTGTGAATAGCCCCCAGGTATGTCCCTTGTAACTTCAAACAGTCTCAAAGCAACCAGTTGTAAATCAAGGACTATTGATATGTTGAAGTCATGATTTCTGTCAGGGGGAAAGCACTCAAAGTCTAGCACAGGGTGTTAAACTGCTGGCCCGCGGGCCGGATGCATCATGGCGAAACCGCACCCACCCCATTGCCAGCAATGGCAAAAAAGTCACGATAGGTCGCAACATGTCATGTGACATTGTGAATTTGACACCCCTGGTCTAGCACAAGGAATGTAAAAGTGATAGCTGTAAGCCCCCACCACCAAGACTCCAGTCTTAAGGGAGATCATCCTTCCTATTTTTTGTAAGATTATAACAATCTCTTGATGTTTCAAGTAGCACAACATCCAGAATTGTCAGCAACATCCATGCTATGCTAGGTGGGGAGTTGAACTTATGTATTTATGGAAGATGCCAAGATTGGGGAAGGCTGTACTATAGTATCAGAAATAGTTTTTGGAGTGTTTAAATCATACACAGTGATTTAATATCACTGTTATCCATGATCCAAATACTTTCTGACTGATTTTATCAATTCATATCTTTGCCCCATTGCTACTATGGTGGTCTTATTTTCTCCCATGGAGTTTTATTACAAACAGCTTCTGCTATGTCACATCTGTCCTTTCTGTTGACTTCTTGACGCATGAAAGTCCTAGTTAATTATATTTAAAGCCAATACTGGCAGGTCTTCAAGAAAACAGGCCCAAACAATGAGCTTTAATTACTGATTTGAAACAAAAGACTCCCAGGAAACTACCTAGCACAAATGTGGCCACATTTTTCTTGTTTATTTTTTTAATAAACCTCCTGTGTCGTCTTCTGTAGATGAATAGGATTTAAAATGAAATATACCTTATCTTTGAGTAAATGTTTTGGAGGACTGAAATACTTTTTCCAACATAATCAGTATTTAGACTGGTGCTACTGATTTTTAAAAATAGTTTATGCACCATTGATTATCCTTATGTGTCTATTTTGGGGGATGTGTCCTCAGGGGGAAGTATGAAATGTACACAGTCCCAAATAAACCTGTGTAATCACATTTGTCTGTTGCTTTAATCTGCTCTTCCATTGTATATAAGCAGATATCTTGAAAATGCACCTGAAAAAAAGGCAATAGACAGAGCTAAAATACTGTTTGGCATTACTTCCTTGGTAAACATAAATTATGCAGGCAATGTTAATGAACATTGTTTAGCAATGTGCCCAGAAACTCCTGTATAAAAAGGCAGTTATAATGTCCTGACTTAATTAAAGTGATTGGTACATCTGGTATGTCTTATGAGCACTGTATAAGTTTTAGCAGGAGCAATAGGATCACATCATAAAAGTCCGTTATAGGCCAGTTCAGTGAGTCTGGCACATTTTTGGAGAAGTATTATCTGATTTCTTAACTCCTGTGGCTAGAGTTGTGCCTCAGATCACCTACATCAAGATGCTTTTACAAATGTCTCCTGTTCTCCTTGGTGGCTTGTGTCAAGGAGTATAGACAATGTATTCCTCCATAACATCAACATCTGTATTCCCAACCTGGTGTCCTGTGGATGTTCTGAGACACCAATTTCCTATCCTGCATTATTTATTGGCTGAAAAGGTTGACATCCTAGCATAGTGCTTCCCAAACCTGAGTAAATTACCCCCAATTTGGGTAAAAGTGGTTTTTCTCTGGGTAAGGACATAAGAACCCATTACCCATCATACAGGGACATCTCAGCTGACTTAAAGTAAAATATATATTCCCAAAGTATTCCTATTACAATGAAAATCAATGAAGTTACCAATGGTAATTTGTTGAAAGAACATGAAGATCATTCAGTGATATTCTTTTTATAATACAGGTAGTCCTGAAGTTATGAATTTTTGTTCAGTGACTGTTCAAAGTTATGATAGTGCTGAAGAAAGAGACTTACAACTAATCCTCAAAACTTGATAAGACTTTCTGATGTTTAGGAAAGTAGCATATTGGGAATTTACCATATATTGTGCGTGCAGAAAACTGTATGCCACAATATAGTTTAGTTTAGTAAGCAGTGCAGAGGTCTAAGAGCAAACTTAGCATTGTAATTCTATGGTCATAAATTTAGGAATAAGATTGACTTACTGTAGTAGGGTTTGTATAGGTAAAATGGAATTATTTTTTTACGCCCAACCCAACTCATTTTTATACGGTGATTACTTCAGTTTAAACATGTGCTTAATTTCAAACCCAGTGAAGATTACAGCAAAAGTATACACATCTTTATTCCAGATAAAAACATGTTGCCATAGTAATTTTGAATTGACTTGTTGGGATTTTTTAAAAACCATAAATACAGAGGATAGTGCTAACATAATATATGAAGACAAAAATATTACAGATTTCTGTTCCTTGTCTTGTCTTAAACTGTATGGAGTACCTATAATTAGGTGAGAGCAACTAATGGCAAGTAATGCTTAAAGTTTGGATTAGAATTACCACAAAGATCATGAAGGTGACCTCAAGAACAATTCTGAAATTGTCCCTGGAAAAGTTAACGCTGAGGATGGCAAGAATAATTGCTGCCTGTGAAGGAATTTATCCAACTTTACAGGAAGTGTTAATCATTATATTCTGGTTTTCTCCAATGTCCTCAGTAAAGGATGCTGTATTATCTTTGGATATGCAGATATTTGTCTGTAGACAGTTTCTCAGTTTGCCTTTCAGCAAATTATGTCATGATGCTGTATTTTCCTCACTTTCGTACTGCTCTCTGCTTCACTGCTTGCTCAGGTAATAGATTATGTATTGGACTTGGGAAAACCCTTACTGTCACATTAAAGCATTAAATCATGATCTAAAAAGATCTAAACTATAAAATCAACAAAACAAAACAGGGACCTTAAATCATAAAACATCAACCCTAGGCCTGGGATCAAAGCCAGGTTTTCAACATTTTCTAGAACCCAAAGAGAGATGGCACCATCCTTATCACTGGGTGGATGCTGTTTCGTGTGCGTGTGTGCATGCGTTTAAGGGAGGGGACCTGCGGCACAGCCATATATTGAGCAGGTAGAAATGATTGGAAAGAAGCAGTCACTCAGATATTCAAGTCCGGAGCCATATAGGGCTTTATAGATAATGACTAGAACCTTGAATTGTACTCAGAAACTGACTGGCAGCCAGTGTGGCTTCCATAGCAGTGGTGACACATAGGCACACCTGGAGATAGCCATTACTGCTTGTGATGCTACATTTTGAACCAACTGTAGCTTCTGGGTGGTGTTCAAAGGCAGCTTTATGTACAATGGATTGCAATTATCCAGTCATGAAATGACCTGGATGTGAGTCACTTCATGATTGCATTATTCCAATCGTGAAGAATTCTGGAGCTTCCCACTCTAGGAAAGGGCAAAATTAATGCATTACATGAACACTTGCAAAAGTCCTTCTGGCCACAGCTATGTTTTGAGCAGTAACTATAAGTGCAGAGGGACCCCCAAGTTGCACACCACTCTTGACTGGGAAAATGAAACCTCATCCAAGACCAAGGATTGTAATATCCACAAGGAAGAGTCCATCCTGGGAGTCCAAGCAACCATAGTGACTTAGTCGAAGTCAGTTCCATTTCATCCAGACTTGAACAGCCTACAGATCCTCAAGGTCAATACAAGCCGTCCTCTACTTATGACTACAATTGAGCCCAAAATTTCTGTTGCTAAGCAAGACAGTTGTTGTGAATTTTGTCCCATTTTATGACCTTTCATGCCACAATTGTTAAGTGAACAATTGTGGCAAGTTGTTAAGTTAGTAACATGGTTGTTAAGTGAATCTGCCTTCCCCATTGACTTTGCTTGTCAGAAGGTCACAAAAGATGATCACATGATCCCAGGACATGGCAACCGTCATAAATATGTGCCAGTTGCCAAGCATCCAAATTTGGATCACGTGACCATGAGGATACTGCTATGTTTGTAAGTACGAAAACTGATCATGAGTCACTTTTTTCAGTGTTGTTGTAACTTCGAACAGTCACTAAATGAATTGTTGTAAGTTGAGGATTACCTATACATTAATACTTTTACATGTGTTGCTCAGGATTGAGATATAAATAGCATCATCTCTTCCATCACTTTTAGAATGTAAATTGGACAAATGTATTGGTCTACACAGTGTAAAAACGTCTTTATAAAACTGCAGAGTTTGCAGCAAATAGTGAATCTTGGGACCTTGTAATAAAACTGTTGTAAAGGAGTACAGGATAAAAAATTCCTTTACAGTTTAGTATGATTTGACAAAATATAATGAGTAACCCAGAGAATTCTATCTTTTTTCCCAATATTGAATTGAAAGAATATATATGAGTGTGTGTGTCTCGTTTGAAGCTTAAAACTGCTTTGTTCATGGTAACAAACATTTTTTATTTCTTACTGTTTTCTTTTGCTTCTAGGGGTTTTATATCTTCAGTATGGAGATGAAACTAAACAGCTAAGGATGCCCAATGAGATTACAAGCACAGACACTATTCGTGCCCTCTTTGTAAGTGCCTTTCCCCAACAACTGACAATGAAAATGTTGGAATCTCCCAGTGTGGCAATATATATCAAGGATGAGAGCAGAAACATCTATTATGAATTAAGTGATGTGAGGTAAGTGAAATTCTATGGCTTGAGGTAGGTTTCTTTGTAAAGATTGGCAATATGTTGGCCAGAAGTGCCAAGATGCTCATAGTGTCTCCAGATGATTCCTCCCACTCCCAGGTGTTTTTTTAAAAAACAAAAAGAAATTTTAAATGGTTGGAAATTCTGAAGACCATTAAATCATGCAATATTCTAAGGACCCTTAAATCATGCAATATTCCAATATTTTCTCAAGGATCTCAGTCTGCCTGGAATAATTTTTTGTTGTGACATTCCAGTGTTGAATGGATCCAGAACTAAAACATCTAGAACAGGGGTCCCCAACCCCGAGTCCATGGACCGGTACCGGGCCGCAGCATGCCAGCAACCGGGCCGCACAAACAAGCAAAGCCCCATCCGTGGGATGCAGGCAGCACACAAAACCACGCCTCCTCTGGTTCGTGGAAAAATCTCTCTCCACATAACCGGTCCCTGGTGCCCAAAAGGTTGGGGACCTCTGATCTAGAAAGATACCTTTGCAAACATTATCTGTGCCTTTAATGCTTCATTTTCCTCTTTCTTTTCTATCTGATAAGTTGATGTAGAAGTACTTCATTACTCTTTCCAGAAATCTGGATTAATCATTTGCAGGAAGTTTCTGAAATATGTGTCAGCGCATTATATGGCCATAGAACTTAGCGGTTAAAAACAAAATGTAACAAATTAAAATTATCCTGAACTTCATAATAATTTCAGTGATCTAGGAAGTGCTACATGCTTCCTGTTATTCTATGCCTCCTTGTTACCAACAAAATATATCCATTTATATTTATCCTCTATAGTAGGAACATGTTTAATATGAGAAGCAAGTGTATATCACATAAGTTGAAGAGATTCAAAAATGTTAGGTTTAAATCAAAGATAGACTTTGAAGTTATGCCTTGGATGCTCTCACAAAATGACTTGTCATGAATGGCTTTTTGTATTCAGTAATTAACTGTGTGCAATAAATTACTGGTTTTCTAAAAGGCAGATTGGTGCCTTCTGCCATCACCTCTTCCCCCAGGATGCACCAAGCAGCTCTGATTTCTTTATTGATCAGAAGACATTTCTTTGACAGCCATTTTGGTGTAGTGCAGGGGTCGGCAACCTTAAACACTCAAAGAGCCACTTGGACCCGTTTCTCACAGAAAAGAAAACATTGTGAGCCACAAAACCCTTTTGACATCTAAAATGAAGATAACACTGCATATATCCTTTTTTACCTTTATGCTATGGATAAAAAAACTATAGTGTGTTGCATTTATGAAATCAATCAGCTGCTACAAAGAAAACAAAATTTTATGCAGGAGAAAGAGGGGAAAAAAAACCTTTCTCCTTCATCCCAACAGGTGAAAACAATTTTAGTAGCTTATCTACCATCTTTAAATACAGCCTAATTATCCCCATACCTCATCTCTTAATTTAAAAAAATCAAAATATTTCATTAAACGTTCTTTACTAAAAGTCCAGTAAGGACAACATATATTCATATTCTCTCTCTCTCTCTCTCTCTCTCTCTCTCTCTCTTTCCTCTCTCTCTCTCCCTCTCTTTTTCTCTCTCTTTCCTCTCCCTCCCTCCCTCTCTCTCTCTCCTCTCTCTCTTTCCCTCTTTCTTTCTTTCTCTTTCCTCTCCCTCTCTCTCTCTCCTCTCTTTCCCTCTCTTTCCTCTCTCTTTCTCTCTCTCTTTCCTCCCTCCCTCTTTCTCTCTCTCTCTTTCCTCTTTCTCTCTTTCTCTCTTTCCTCTCCCTCTCTCTCTCTTTCCTCCCTCCCTCTTTCTCTCTCTCTCTTTCCTCTTTCTCTCTTTCTCTCTTTCCTCTCCCTCTCTCTCTTTCTCTCTCTCTCTTTCCTCCCTCCCTCTTTCTCTCCTCTTTCCTCCTCCCTCCTTTTCTCTTCTCTTTCTCTCTTTCCTCTCCCTCTCTCTCTCTCTTTCTCTCCTTTCTCTCTCTTTCCCTCTCTCTCTTTCTCTCTTTCCACTCCCTCTCTCTCTCTTTCTCTCTCTCTTTCCTCCCTCCCTCTTTCTCTTTCCTCTCCCTCCTCTCTCTTCTCTCTCTCTCTCTCTCTCTCTCTCTCTCTCTCTCCTCTCCCTCTCTCTCTCTTTCCTCTCTCTCTCTCCCTCCCTCCCTTGCTGCATCTCCGCCACCAATGTAAGCCCTACATGCGGGGAAAACCCAGCACTGGGGACTAATTGTTTACCTCTTCCGAGCGATGGGAGAGGAGCAGGCCGATTGCCTTCCTGGCAGCTGGGACTCCAGCGTGCCTTCCTGGCCAGCGGGGCCAATGGTGCACCGGCTGGAGATTGTAGGGGCTGCCCTCCCTCGGGGCCACAGCTTGTGGGAGGGCTGGCCCGCTCAGCGGTGGCTCCAGCGGGCTGCTCCCAGGGGGGGTCCCGGGGCTGCCCCGCGTGGCTCCCCGGCCACGTGCGCCTCTGAGGGGCCAGCCCAGGAAAGGGACTTCCTGGCCGCACTTCTCCCAGGGCAGGGCTAGGCAACCTTGGCTCTTTTATGACTCATGGACTTCAACTCCCAGAATTCCTGAGCCAGCCATGCTGAGGGGAAAGGGAGAGGTTTCCAAGCTGAGCCATGCTGGCTCAGGAATTCTGGGAGTTGAAGTCCACAAGTCATAAAAGAGCCAAGGTGGGGTGCTCAGGCACAGGGTCAATCAGGAGCCCCGAGAGAGAGAGAGAGAGAGAGAAGGGAAGCGAAGCGAAGCGCAAGTGCCTCTCTCTGTCTCTGTCTCTCTCTCTGCAAATGGCGGAGGAGGACTGGAGCCGCAATAGAAGACTGAAAGAGCCGCATGCGGCTCCAGAGCCGCAGGTTGCCGACCCGTGGTGTAGTGGTTTAAGGCCAAGAGACCATGAGTTCTGGTCCCATCTTAGGCATGAAGCCACCTGGATGAGCTTGGACCAGTGTTTTGGCAAGTATCAGGGCAGAGATTATCCTCTGAAGTATGAAAATGTTTAATATGAGAAGAAAGTGTACATCACATGTGTTGAAAAGATTCAAATATTTTAGGTTTAAATCAAAGACAGAGTTTGAAGTTATGCTTCGGATGCTATCACAAAATGGCTGCCATGGATGGCTTTTTGTATTCAGTAATTAGCTGTGTGCAATAAAATACTGGTTTACTGAAAGGCAATTGATTCTTTTGGATCCAAAGACAATGAACATTTTAGTAAATAAAGAGATTTTAAACCTTATTATTAGCTCAAGCAAACAAATTTAAAAGCGTAACATAAAAAGCATGCATACCAAGCAAGATGATACCCAAATCTTTTACAAATTGCAAGGAACTCCTTAATAACAGTAAGATACACCAAGGGCAGTCATTTTCCACAGTACCCAGTGGAAGTTGGATGGTTGAACTTTGTGCAGAAGCTCATAAGAAACCATAGCAACCCTAGGGTTTTTATCAAATCTGATACCACGACATCATGACTGTACTGTGGGCAGGAGATTGCAAGACCTGATCTTGACTGAGTGGTATATGACTGGGATGGGAACTGAGAGTCTGAGACTTTCACAGTAAGAAAAGTTTTGAAGCTATATGAGGATTCCTCCCCCCACCTCCCCTTGATTCAGTAAACAAGAGTAAAATGCTAGGCAGGCTAGCTCAGAATGAACTCTAAACTTCTAAATTTTTCTTAATATGAAGGAGCAATTAAAACATGCTACTAAACTCCTTGAAACAACAATGGTCATTTGCATTGTTACTTCAGCCAGTCACTCTTTCTCATCCCTAAGAAAATCTTGCCAAGAAAATTGCAGAGACTAGTCCAGGCAGTCTCCAGGTCACAAAGTCATCCCTTACATGCACTCCCCACTCAGAAAACATTTCTGTAAAGGACAGACTCTTCTCAATGTTGTAGTCATTTTTGTAGTTATTATGATAATGCTGTTGCTGGTGACTTTTATCCTTCCTTTCAGATATTGTACATTATTTGAATAGCTTGTCATAAAATCTTGAAAAGGCTATGAAATATGTGAAAATCAGCACTTTTATACAAGCAAAGGGGGTACCAACCTAGATACTGGGGGGGGGGATGTTCAATGTTGGGCCCTAAGGTTGAAAAAACTTTCCGCAGACAGTTTTGTGTTCTACACTACAAAGAGGATCCCAGCAGGCAGTCTGCCAGATGGCTGTTGCTTATAGACATCTACATGTGTGGAAAAATGAGCTGATAGAGCCTGGAGATGTAGATTTGCAATTTCAGATTACTGATGGAAGAACACATTTTGAACGTTGTCATTTGTGTGGGTGTACATGTTTATGTGCCTGCCTATTTAGCCCGGCACGTAGGATCCAGATGTGCTGTCCAAACAGGAGTAGCAAGACTCATGCCAGAAATGCCAGCTAGTGTTGACAAAATTGAAAAAAGCAACTTCTTGTATTCCTAAGATATGCAGACAATCTGCAGGTAAAAAGGTAACACTGAAGAGAAGATGATAGAAATAATGCTGCCTCTTCATTCTATTACATATTCAGTTTCAGCCTTATTTTGTTGTGGTTGAAAAGTTGTGATCTGCTGTCTTAGAACAGCCTTGTTTATTTTGATCAACTTTAATGTTAAATAAAAAGCCAGATGTTAAATGTTAAATAATACCAGAAAGCAGGAAGGAGCTAGCTCAGTGTTCCTCAGTTTTGGTAACTTTAAGACATGTGGATTTCAGCTCCCAAATTCCTCAGACAGACAGATCACAGTTGGGAGCAGAATTTTGGTCACTAAACATTGCAGTCATTAACTGAATCATCAGATGACTGGATCTGATTTCACAACCGTTTTTTAATGTGGTCATTGTGAATCACAAACAGATAGTTCTCGACTTACGACTACAATTGAGCCCTAACTTTTTTTTTGTTAAGTGAGTCATTTGTTGTGAATTTTGCCCCATTTACAATATTTTATGAATCACTGCAGTTATTAAGTTAGTAACACGGTTGTTAAGTGAATCTGGCTTCCCCATTGACTTTGCTTGTAAGAAGGTCACAAAAGATGATCACATGACCCCCCACGACGCTGCAACCATCGTAACTATGAGTCAGCTGCCAAGCATCTGAATTTTGATCACATGATCACGGGAGATACTGCAATGGTCGTAAGTGTGAAAAATGGTCATAAGTCAGTTTTTTCAGTGCAGTTGTAACTTTGAACAGTCACTAAATGAACTGTTGTAAGTCGAGGACTACCTGTAGTTGTGCAACTCTGGCTTCCCCCATTTACTTTGCTTGGTCAGAAGCTGCCTGGGAAGGTTGCAAATTGCGATCCCATGATTGCAGGACACAAGAACGGTCATAAATGTGAGCCAATTGCCAAGTTCGCAAATTACAATTACATGACCCCAGGAGATAGTGCAACAGTTCTAACTTTAAGGATGGATCATAAGTCACTTTTTCAGCACCATCGTAACTTGCAATAAACTTCCATTGCCCGTGGGTATATATTTTTCTTGTGGTTTCTGCTCAGTGCTGACTTCATTATATCTAAACATCTAATTAACCCTACATTTCTTAACAGTGCACATTGTTTCGTCTTTTCAGCTCTCTGACTTTTCCTGGCAGACTGCTTGAATTTGATAGAAGCAATGCAAGTTCTAACTAGTTACAGATTCAAAGCAACTACCAGCATCACTGTAACTTTAAAAGAAACTAGGCCTGTCCAAAAATCCTTCACCATGTCTCTCTCTTTCCCCCACTCCATCAAAATGATAATCCCACTGATTAAGATCAGCCCACTAAACATATAACTGCACCTGGAGCAGAGGAATTCAGTGTAACATGCAGTTTCTCTGACGATGATTGGTACTAAATGAAAGGCATCAGAACTTTAAAAGGACATAAATGTGTTTAGATTACATTCTTTGTAGGCCTTTATTGCAGAAGGAGAAAACAGAAGGATTTACTGCAGACCTCTAATCTGTAAACTCTTAAGGTAGGTTTTAAACTAAATGGCAAACCCATTGACTTTTTAATTTATGGAGTTAGATATCAGTTTTGTTAACTGAAAATTCATCTTGAGAACTTAAAAACAAAACATTTTAATATTGAGCATGTATTATAGATATTTGCAATTTAAAGCTGCTCACGTTTATTCAGCAACAGATCTCACTTTATGCATTTGAAACGATTTGAGTTAATCTGTTACTCAAGCATTTTACTCCTAAGGATCTTTGACAAATATTGTTTTGATGCTTTATTTTAATATGTATCCTTACTTCAAATCAGAGGGAAGATATATGACTGCCTTGGTAATAAGGTACTGATAAAAGCCAATAAAAATATTTATGAAATGTGTTGGATTTTGTACTGTTATTACAGCATCTTTAATGAAACTTGAAATGAGTTTATCTTAGAAGAAAATTCCCTTCCAGGGGATGAGTGAGCAGTGTTTTTATTGTTCATGCGATGCGCAGTTTCTTCATTCACCAGTCACTAGCTGGATTATTTAAATAAAGTAAATGGGCTGAGATGAAGTCCTTTCTTCCCTTATGTGTGCATGTGTGTTTTATTTTTAATTCTAGGAATATTCAAGACAAATCTTTCCTTAAAGTTTACAACAAGGATCCTGCCCATGTCTTTAATCACATGCCCAGAACTATCAATGGAGATGTAAGGGTAAGTGCAAGACCTTCATTTATTTAGTGTTCTTTGGTTCTCTCATTTGAGAACCTGCTTCTGCAGGGCCATAAAAATGACACCAATGTGTGAAAATTACCTCCCTTTGTCTTTCCCCCCTAAATTATTTTGCCAAATGTGTTAAAAGAAGTCACATTAGAGGGAGTGTTAAAAAGAAGGTTAACCATTTGACCGGTTAAATAATGGCTGTAAAATTGATGGAATGTTGCAAATGTTTAACTTAAGCTTGACTGGCAAATTAAGAATTGCCCATCACTTTCTTTTCATAGTGTCTGAGTTCAGATAACTTACTTAAGTTCAACATAGCGTATCAATCAAATATTTTGGGTTCACACACACTGAATCAAACTAATCATACATCCTGGGTTGCTGCCATCTGCTGAGTTATACATGGTTGGATAGCTTGTAGTTCTGTATCTTGTATAATTATATTGTACTTATTCTAGAAGTAACTGCTCTTGGGACTGATTGTAACTCTTAATCATAAACAGTGATCATAAAGCTGTTTGAAAAAATACATTTATTGCTTATTGGAGTAGCCAAAAGTAATCCATGGATAAATTCATTAGTAAGGAATCACACACTGAAAAGACATGTGCCAGACGAAACAAAAATCTTAACTGTTTAACTAACTGCTGTGAGCCAACAAATATTGTTCGCCATCTTCCTAGTAAATAACATACTATACTTTGTTTTGTTTGGGCCTATACTGTTGTGTGAATCAAGGCAGTTGTGTTGAACCAAATCATAGTTTACTAAAAGCTATGCCCTGGTCACTAGCTGCAATTATACAGCATGCCAGTAATGTCTAGGGTTATTGGATCTGATTACAAACTTAGAGTAACCACTAGATGGTATCAAAGAGTTAATGTTTTCTGTTTCTCTTTAGTGCCACCTAATGATCATATAGATTTTTATAGATAAACAGTAGTATTCCTAAACTTACTCATTCAGGTTGCATCTTGATTAGGAAGAACAATCAAACCTTGGCACCTTCTTCCATAATTTGGTTACTGCTACCATTTTCGAACGAGGAATGTTGACCTATGTTCCTTCCTAATAAGTCCAAGTTAAAAACCTTGATTTGTTTTTGGCTACCATTTCTTGTTTAATAGAGATGTACCAGAAATCCTGGTTCACACATCATGCCAAAGAAACTAATAGGTAAACTGCACTTTGTTTAGTTACCCTTGCTGATAAAAGTAACCAGGTGGGAACGATTGAACAGCATATGCCAGCCCACTTCTTGTTTATGAAAAGTCAGAATGCTTATTTGTTGAGACTGTAAATAGATTCATTGTATTTGAAGCTTAGATCTTTCCATAATACCTGCTGAGAAGTTGGGGCTATAATAGATAGAGCTGAATTGTATGACTTTTTTTTTCTATTGGAATCTCACAATCTTTGGTATACAGGTAGCCCTCGATTTGTGAACACAATTGGGACCAGAATTTCCATTGTGTCTGAATTTTGATCACGTGACCATGGTGACTCTGAATAGTTGCTAAATGAATGGTTGTAAGTCGAGGACTATCGGTAGTTCCTGGAGGGAAACCAGTGGAACTGAACTACGGAGTAAGCATTTATAGAACTGTACTATAGCTCCAGGTCTTAGCACTGATGATCATTAAATTCCACAAATTGTAAAGCCAAATGCAAATGTTCACTTTTTGCTATATTTGGGGAAATCTATAGCATCCATTTCTTAGCCCTATCCCACTTTACCTAATTCTATTTCCCATGATTTTAAGTACATACATGGGCTTTTATTGGTGCTCCAGTAAATTTTCAGACTTCTGTACCAGAATGGGTATTAAATAGTAATCTTTCATACTGCGGAAAGTAGGTGTTCTTTTCCTAAAAACTTTTTCCCCAAGGTATCTAGCCTTGTAAAACAGAATGGAAGCATCAAGTTAATTTTAGTTTGGGATCTATTTATGGCCACTTTATCACCAAGGCTTCCCAAACTAAAAATAAATAACTGCTGGTACAAAAGGCTACTTTAAAATAGTGCAAATGGAGGCTGTCCAGGAGAAATAATCACCACTTTTTACTGCTTAGATCAGATATTTCCTTAAAAACCCTTTTCCCCTTCAAAATCTCAGTGCCCACTCTCTTTGAATAAAATACATTAATTCCATCAGAAAACTATTGCCAGCAAGGGAGCTGCCTGATTTTAGTAGGTTGCATAGGATTTTGAAACAGAAGTTAATCATTGGTGCAAAACACCTGTGAAAATAGGGACTTAGAATTCTGCATTTGTTTGAGAATTCCTCAAGACAAGAGCATGCTTTGTATAACAAACCCAAAGCATTGCTGCAGTTATTAACGTAGCAAGAATTAACATTTATAAATATATTATAAATTCAACAATGCGTTGCTTCCTATGCAGTGGATTCCTCTATACCTCTTGCCTGGATCTCTGGTAGCCAAGTGGAGATATGTCATGCTACAGGTGGTGAGTTAAAATGTCCACTTCTGCCTAGAAATTAATTTTCTGATCGGCAGTCAGTTTGCTATGGATGGGGATGTTACTAGGTTTCACAACCAGAAAAGAGTCACTACAGTAGCTGTTGTGAAGATGGCTTGTATCTTGTTCAGAATCCTCAGATAACTGTTTCTAAGGAAGGAAATGGTGGGAAAGGACAGAGAATGTATAAGGAAGCACCTTTACAAGCACACATTCTATGTTTAGCCCTTGCAGAACAGATTGAGGAAACTGGAGGGGGAGGAAAAGTGCATACATAGAAAAGGCAGCAGCCTTTTAGGGGAAGAGATAACTTCTTTTTTCCAGCTGAATCCATGGTGGTTGGAATGGAAGAAGCAGAAGAGTTTATTTCTATCTTTAGAATTGGACTTGAAAGAACTCTTCTTACATCTTGTAGATAAAACTCTCTTGCTACAACACTACTCCCCCTTCTGTTGGTTACTTTTTTAAAAAAAGAAAAAATAGTACATATTCTCATAAAGCAACATTATGTGAGATACAGAAAAGGAATAATGAAGAGTAAGTCAAAGAAAAAAAGGCATGAAGCAAGAAAAAGCAAAGGAATAGTCGCTCCATGTAGCTAAGTCCTTTAATATGCTGTGAATGAAACTGAAGGTACCGTATCAGCTTTGAGATTTGGATGGTTTGTTTTACACATTTGGTTGTCTTTTCCTTTTGAATGGCAGGACAGACAGCCAGGTGGTGATTAGTTTCTATTGCTGTGATTTCTGGCACAACACGTTGTAAGCAAGTGCTGAAAAGCCTGTTTGTTGTCTTGTAAGAACCCTTTGCTATAATTATAGCACTTTAACAGAAGCAAGTTTGCATCCGGAAAGATGGCATATGCACTCACCCCTGAAGTGTTAATAATAGATTATGTGGGGAAAATTTACATTGGATGCAAAGAGATACCAAATATTGGATCCAAATTTTTCAGTATATATTCCTCTCTTTTTGCTTTTCATTTTTCATTTTATTCTCTTGTTCAAAGAAAGCAGGTAGTATTAAAAGTATTTTTTCTCTCTCTTTTCTATGTAACGATACGCTTTCCCAGGTCCATTTTTTTGAAAGACAAATTGTTTGCTTTCTATTCATATTTTCTTTAAAATTTTCAGATTCATTCTGCTTTTTCCTTAGGTTACTTTGCATCTTCCTTTTTCCAGCAGGATAAACTAAACTATTGGCTCTAATCCTGTTCTCAAGTAATATATTATTGCAACTGTGATTACTTAACATGTATACATGGAAAGAAGCAACTGCTAGGTATCTTACGTCATTACCTCGTCCTGCTGATTTTGATAGTCAAATTCTGAACTTTCAATGGTATGTTATTTGCCTTAGCTTTAGACCAGAGATTCTTACACTGTTTGACCCAATTACCCCTTTTCCTGGTCTTGAAAAATGTCATTAACCCCAGAAAGAAACCAGAGTGTTGTTTTACATAAAAGTCTTAGCAGGGGCACTTTTTAAAATGTTTTTTTTTTAATATTTTGTCTAGTTTTGTTTTGTTTTGTTTTTATCAAAAAAAATGAAGTTTGTATTTTAACATTTTGAATAAAATTTTAAAAATTGTTGGGGAAAAAAAAGGTTTTAGCAGCAGCAATTCCAAAGTAGATTCTCAAACAACTGGTTACAAATAGCTCTAGGTTATGCCCATATCACCCCAGTTTAAGAACCAATGCTTTTGGTTCATTCACCACTATTGCAAGCTTTCTGTTATACCATGCTATTGTTGAAGTGAATTTGGCAGCTTATAAATCTAATCATCAACATCACCATGTTGAAGCTGAAAAGGGGAGACATGGTAGCAATCTTCCAATACATGGAGATATATTGTTAAAATACGGTGTGAATTCTTCAGAGCACCCAGGGATAGGACAAGAACCAATGGGTGGAAGATCTACAGTGAGAAATCCAAATTTGAAATAAGGAGGAATTTCCTGACTGTGAAAGTTGTTAAATGGTAGAACTGCCTGCCTCCCTAAGTTGTGAATGCTCCATCATGGAGGTTTTCAAAAAAAGATTGGAAAGCCATTTATCTGAGGTAGTGTTTCTCAACCTTTGCAACTTTAAGACCTTTGACCTTCAACTCCCCCAATTCTCCACCTTCCTGGAGAATTCTGAGAGTTGAAGTCTCACAGGTCTTAATGTTGTGAAGGTTGAGAAAGACTTTTCTGAGAATTCATATATTGGGTAGAGACTGAACTGGATCACCACTAAAGTTTCTTCTAACCCTCTGACTTTATTCTCTTGATTCTGTTTATCTCTTTTAATAAGGATTAGCTAATATTCAATCTGTTTATCCTCCACCATCCCTCACATAAACATATTTAGCAGTTCTAACGTGCATATGCTCTTCTTGTTCAACGCCACTCTGTTAAGGAAGAATTTATGTGACATTTATTCTTATTATTTATGGAAACCTATTGGGTGATTTGGACCAGATGTTCTTTCTCAATCCCATCTATCTCACAGGATGTTATACTGAGAATAGCTTGAAGAGAGATCTCCAAATAAAATTTCTTTAGCTCTTAAAGAAGAGGCAAGAATAAAATCTAATAAAGCATATGTTAGAGTTATATGTGAACTAAGGCACATGGTTCCAAATTATGTCTTAACACAATATGTAAACCAAAATGTTTTGAGGAAGAAGACAAAAAAGAGGTGCCTATACAAAAGAACCCAAACCCATAGTTGCTGGAAAACAGGAAAATTCCAAGCAAAAGATGATGAAGCCAGATAGCTATTCAAAATCTATGAATGGCTTAGTGGAAGCCTTGGTAGGAGACACTCTTTGTAATGGGTAGGGAATGGATTTCCAGGTCTTCCTTGGCCTACAGGTGATTGCCATCTTTAGGTATGGAGGCTTGCTCTATCATTTTGCATTAATCATTTCAATTACTAACCTTCCTGGAGGAACTGAGCTAGTTTTAGTGAGATAAGTATTTTTTTAATTGGGGAGGGGGTAACAGTAGATGCTTTATGAGTATTTTATGCTTTTCTCTCCTATTACCATAGATTTTCTTTGGATCTCTGTATTGTAATGGGGGGGAGCAAGTTGCTCATGTAAAATGTATGTGAGAAGGAGACAGCTGAACTGCTCCTGTTGGTAACTGTACTTCAGATGATCTTACATCTTTTCATCAGCTTTGCACTAACTTCTTCCATAGTTATTTGCCTCTCCACACACTTAAGTCTATGTAACAGATAGTGTGGAAAACTACTTAATTTTCCCTTACTTTCATCACTCGTACAATTAGAAGAAGAGCAGCACCTGTAGACCAGGTTATTTGAAATGCCGCATCAGCATTAGGATTGCCCTCAAAGGGCCAGTTGCATGTAAGACTATGTATCATATTAGTTGAAGAGTGCATTATGTCTAAGACATGGGCCAAACAGGGTTAACATTTCAAATATGAACAAATATTTCAAATACATCTGCAAAAACAAATTTAAAACAAAGAAAACACATAAGCTATTTAGTTCTCTCTCTCACATGGATGTTTGGCATCTTTTCTTGCCTACAAGTTGATTCATACTTGAGGTTAGATTCTGAGCTGTGGAAACTCTCAGGATAGAGTGGGGATGTGCATCAGTGAGAAGACTTCTGTGTACGCTTTTGTTCACCTTCATCACAGAGAAAAGTTGCTCACACAGATACGTACTACCAAATGTGTAGAGCACGGGTTTCAAACTCATCACATCACGTGACGTGTCGCGACTTGTCGCTACTCTTTTTGCATTGCTGGCAATGGGGTGGGCGCAGCTTCAGTATGATGAAACCGACCCATGGGCCGGCAGTTTGACCCCCTGGTGTAGAGTATTCGAGCAGCTTGTAGGGGGAATTGGTGCATTATTTTAGGGAAGAGCCTGATGAACTGTGCAGGCCCTGCAGAATCATACTTTGCCTTAAGGGTGCTGTTACATTGGAGTTCTGTTAGTTCCATCTGTATGTTTGCAGGTGCTTTCTCCACGTCAAAATGGATTACTGAGCAGTCCAAAATTGAATTTCTGTGCTTCAAAGTTAACGAAACAACGTCTAAACTCCAAGGGAAGTGTGCTCAGTTTATCAGCAAAATGAGCATGTGAGAACACAGCGGTGGAGACTTGGTTTATGATTGCTTGGCAACAGGAAAGATGACTCAAGTTTCCTTGCTGCATCTGAGTCTCCCACAGTCGCAGCTTAATTTGAAAGGCTTTCACTGCATCATACATGTCCGTGATCACACGGTCCCATCCCTGAAGCTGAAGGTTTAATTCAGTGAGGTGCTTAGTTATGTCGCACAGAAATGTTGACTCACACAAGCCACTTTTCATCTCACAATACTGTGGAGCCTTTTCCTTTACCTCCCATGAACTGACAGATTTCCTTATGCAACTTGAAAAATCTATTGAGCACTTTTTCTCGACCTAGCCATCACATCTCTGTGTGACAGGGCAGATCACTCATGTTCAGAATGTATTTCCTCCAGAAAAGACTTAAATTAATGGTGATTTGAACCTTTGGTTCTTATAAAGTTAACTGTCTGTGTTACAGAGCTCATTATGTGGCAGATAATATGTATATATGGAGTATGAGACTGCACAGAAAGCTCAAAGTCCCAGGTGCTGCGTGAGGCAAGCTCTAGGTATCCACTTTGGAGGCTCAGCAGGATGCTGTGAGTCCGGATCTTCTGGGGTATAAGGGGGCTGCACTCTTCCCGACACTCTTAAGTCCAAATAACCTGAGACTGGAGAGACTGAGCAGTAGAGAGACCGAGCCGCAGATCTCTTGCCCAGATGGGCAGCAGCAGCTTCAAGGAAGTACATGCATTTCAGCACATGGCTTGGGTTTCTCAACTAGCTTTCGCCTGGACCTGGCACATGCAAGCCTCCCATCTGCATTTCCTCCTGTCTTTGGGGAAAAGTCTGTGAGCTGAGTGGCTACTTGTGGGAACGTGCAGCACAGACGAAGGAAGAGGAGGAGGGAAAGGGGATGAGGAGGGAGGGTTGAAACACAGGACCTAAGTGCCTTCCGTCCTTTCTCTTTCCTTCCCTCACCAGCGACTTACTCTCAGGCAGAGCGTGCTTTAGCCATGCCCACCCGCCCCTGCGGTTACTGCTACTGCATAGCTCCACGTGTTGGAGAGGCTCCCACTGCCTGTTCTCTGCTAGCACTGCTGCCACTGACAAGACACCCGAAGAAGCGAGGCGTTAACTACTCAATCACCTCTACTAGTCTGTTTGCGGGCCAGATCTAAACACATTGCGGGCTGGATCTGGCCCTCGGGCCTTGAGTTTGACATGTCTGTCCTATGAGTTTTGGCCCTCTGATAATATTGGGCAGAGGTGATACATTTTGAGTTCCCTCAATCGAGTAGTATCTGGATTCTGATAGATGGTATAGAATGATATGCTTTCTATGCATTACCTTCTGGAATGATATACTGACTCTTAACCTGATGATGATCAGGATACTATTGAAGACCTAGCTATTCTCCCAGACTGGGGCAGATTGATGGTTGAGCTCCTGTTGAAAAGATTATTTATTTGTTTGTTTGTTTCCAGACTGCTTATAAATTCTTTCTCTTTTATTTATTTTATTTAAGACATTTGTATAGTTGCACAACTTAGAACCAATTTCTGGGCAGCTAACAACTCAGCAATAAAAACAATGCATGCAGCTAAAACCAGCATCCTCCCCCCAAAAAACAGAAAATATTGACATCACCACCAGAAATCCCTAATGCAACACATCATGTTCTCCTCCTACTATAATCTCACCCTATCCTGGCATCTGTAGGACTAGACAGATCTTGTGTGATCTCCAGAAGGTTAAAAAGGTGGGAGGCCTGTTGTATCTCAAGCAGGGGGGTATTCTGTAGGACTGGGGCTGCAACAACAAAAAAACCACATTTTCAAGGACCCACCAGGAGGCAGTATTTAAGGCAGGGGTGTCAAACTGCCGGCCCCTCGGGCTCGATGCATCATGCCGAAACCACGCCTACCCCATTGCTGGCAATGGAAAAAAAGTCGCGATATGTCGTGACACATCACGTGACGTTGCAAGTTTGACACCCCTGGTTTAATGGAAGGGAACTGGAATGTGCCTATCAACTCCACTCTGTTGGGACAGGCAGATACCTTCAGGAAGAGGTTTTCCCAAAGATAACCTGGTCCTCTGCCAAGTACAACTTTAAAATAATCAGCACCTTGAATTACACTTGGGAGAAAATTGGGAGCCAGTGCAACTCATGCAGAAGTGATGTAACATAGGCAAAACTAGGAGTACCCAACACTGTGTGTGCCACTGCATTCTGGACAAGTTGTAACCTCCAAGCATCTTCAAGGGCAACCCAGTTAGAGCTCATTACAGTAATCCAGATTTTATCATGATACAATCAATGTCATGTTAAGATATTGTTAAGAGTCAGGTGGCCCCTGCATCGATTGATTAATAAATCCTTGCTCCCTTAATGGACTTAGGGTCAGACAGATTTGAAATAATATTTTGTACTTAATTATGAGAATCCTTCCCATAGGAAAATGCTGTTGTTTTGAATTCTTAAAAGAAAACACGATTGGATAAGAATTTGAATATTGAACACTAGAGAAAACCAGAAGGAAATAAGGGTTATAATTAAAATGGGATAGCTCTTAAATTTCACCCTGTTCCAAGGCAAAACACTTTATTTCAATACTCTAAAGCAGTTCTAGTGTTGATACCATCTACAGAGAGAGGTTGATTAAACTGGCCAGATGCCTTCACAGAAAGGCATGAAGGAAGTAAATAAGATCAAAAAGGCAAAATGGAAATCTTGTTGTTGTTGTTGTTATTGGGAGGAGGAAATCAATATAGCCAGACAAATCCCTTGGATCAAGCTAGGCAGTTTTTTATAGTCTAGGATGGATCACAGCCACAACAAATGGAAGAACTATGATGCCAGTGATTTTGGAATTCCAATATGGAAGCTATATTTGGCAGGCAGAGCAGATATTTAAGTAGTTAGAATAATGAAGTCTGGTAAGGTTGAGGTTTGTTAGAATGCATTTAAAAGGTCCCATATGTGTTTTGCATATCCTCCTACTAATAAAAGTTGGTTTACTTTGGGGGAAGATATCAACACATGTTGGCTTGCTATAAACTGGCTAAAGGAATTAAAGCTCATCTTTCCCACTCAGTTGTCTGCTTTTGTGTGTGGGTTTGTGTTTTGCTACTGAGAGGTTATGACAACATTGGCCTTACTGTATTTATAAATATCACATGTTTCTCTGCGATGGTTTACGGTGTCTGCCAAACCGAACACATGGAAGAAACATTTCTTGTTAGTCCAGCATTGGTTTTGGTTATACGTATTTCCGGAACACAGAAGGGAAAAATATCTTTTAACTTTGTGCAGCAATAGATAGCAAAAGTCTCTCAGTCATTCAGAGGAAGTTGCTCCCTTGACAGATTTTGTTATTTTTTCAGCTAAAACTCTTCTGCTAGCAGGACATAGCCATGATACTGTAGTTCAGTTTTTGGCAGACACGAAGAACGTAATTTAGATGCAAAATCTCTAAATAAAAGGAGCTGACTAGAAGATGTAAGGTAAGAAGCTTTAGCAATTCAGAGATTAAAATTTGCAAAGTAAAGGATTTATAAATAAAAAAATAGATTAAAAAATGCAATGGATGTAACTTCGGGGAAAGCAAAACAGTAACTTTATTTAGAGGTAAAAATGAAATATTGTTTCTGAGATTCAGCAACTGTCAGAATATATAATCTGTTCTCATTCTCTGAAGTTGTTCAGATGCAGGTATTATTTTGGGAAGTAAGTTTATTAAGTCAGGCATTAAGTGAGAGCTGAAATGGAAAATAATAAATAATGGATAGATTGTTAATTATTTGCAACTACCTCAGTCAAAAGAATTCTGGTTTTCTTAAAAGTAGCTATCTGAAACAAAACATTAATATTAAATTAATAAAATGAAGAAGCATTGAACATTTTGGAGTATAATCAACAGATTTCTCAATGGTGTCTTTTTTAATAATTTTATTAAGCTGCTCAGGATATAAAATGCAAAATAAAACGAAAATAGTGGGAAAATGGAGGGAAAAGGGAAGAGAAAGAAAGTAGGGTAAAGGGAAAAAAGAAAGAAAAACATTGACTTTGGTCTCTTTTTAGGGAAGTGGAATAAAATTGTAATATTACAGCCTCAACTTTGTACATTTACATACTTAATATGTACATACTTAATACATACACATTAATATGCATTAGCCATTTCTATAACAACAAACTTATCTAATCAGCAAAACACAGAGTCAAAGTTTCATTTTCTCAGTGGTGTCTTTTAAATGGACGAAGAAACAACCAAAAAAGGAGAAATTTATTTTACTTTCATTTCACACATTGCTATGCTGCTCTTAATAGGTTTTATAGAATAAGTGAAAACAAAATGAGAAAGTTAAATTTACTACAATATCAATGTGGAAAGAAACATACATTCTGCTTGTGTTGGGCTTTTGAATTTGACTAATAATTCCTTTTATAACCATGACTATAATAAAGGCTCGAAACGTTTTTCAGGCAGTTGTTACTATTGCATATGCCTTCCAAAATAAAAATAGATAAAATTTTAAAAGAGAGAGATTCTTCATTCTCTATACATCCTCTGTGAATATATAGATTTTTTTACTTTCTTAATGTTGACTTTTTTTTTAAATTTTGGAATCAGTGGGTGCCACCTGGTGGCTTGGTGGGTGCCATTGCATCTATGGATGCTGTATTGCTATTCCTGCTGTGTAACGGGCAAGAGTAAATTTACAGATGGTAGAACTTTTTGGATATTAGCAGCAATTCTATCAGTAACAGTGGGATGAAATCCATGTTATGACACTGTACCATATAAGAAGTTAATTTATTTCTTAGAGCAGTCACATAAAACATACAAAGAACGGTTGCTGGAATTGGGTATGTCTAGTTTAATGAAGAGAAGGACTAGGGGTGACATTATAGCAGTGTTCCAATTGCCACAAAGAAGAGGAGGTCAAGCTATTCTCCAAAGCACCTGAAGGCAGGACAAGAAGCAATGGTTGGAAAACTAGTCAAAGAGAGAAGAACTTAGAACTAAGGAGAAAATTCCTGACAGTTAGAACAATTAATCAGTGAAACAGCCTGCCTCCAGAAGTTATGGGTGCTCCAACACTAGAGGTTTTTAAGAAGAGATTGGACATGGACAACCACTTGTCTGAAATAATATAGGGTTTCCTGCCTGAGCAGGGGGTTGAACTAGAAGACCTCCAAGGTCCCTCCCCACTCTGTTATTCTGTTATTTGTTGACCTGTTTTTTTACTGGAGAACTCCAAGATTTTTTACTGGAGAACTCCAAGGTTCCAGTTCTCTTCAAATTAAGATTTCCTCCTTGAAAAGATGAGATGAATTGATCCTCTTCATTCAGGTAATGAAAGTGTAATCTTGGGAGGGGGGTTTCAGTTGCTTTCATTAGATGTAAATCATTAGCAGAACAAACCTACATTGTTATAAAATGCAAGAGAAGAAAGGTAGTATCAAACTGTTTGTGCGCTAAAGCCAGCATTCAATAGATGAAATCTTTTGGAGAACACTGGAAAATTCTGTCTTCAGGAATGTGACAATGTGGCTGTTCTGGTGATCAGGAAATAAGCCAGATCTGGAAGCCATGATTACTTCCTACTCTGGAATACTTATTGTCAGAAAATATTGGCCCTTCCAGATCATCACATTCCAGAAAAAAAGAACAGGTCGCACATCAGACTCTTGCATAGGCTCTCAGCAGTTTAAAAGGACCCTTTAATTCAATGTATCTCATTTTCAGGGAAATTCAGAAAAGTACACAAACGGTCTGAGGGAGATCTCCATGAACCCAATACTGTATGTGTTGGCCTGATATCCTGGCATTATGCATTTGTTCCTTGTGGAGAGGGCCTCCTTTCTCCTTAGAAACAAATAGAAGCAGAGAAATGGCAGAGCATCATGACATGTACACATATTAGTATATGTGGTAGAAACTGTTACACTTGCAAATGTATTCAAATACAGCAAGGAGAGCATTTCATTTCCTATCTCCGTGCAGGAAATGTATTTGAATATATAAATCAATGGCATGTGAAAATGACTGTGTATAATGGTTTAATTGTTTTCTTAATGATTATGCCACCATCTTAAAAATATCTATTTTTCTAAGAGTTATCCTGTAAGCTACATTTAGGTCCTGGATTTAACTATCTTCCCAAATCCTCCTTTAACAATGAAACCTATTATTTCTCTCTCTTCAAAATGTAATCCTATGGCTTTGGATTGGAATCTCTCATACTGACTTAACTAAATGGAATATTATGTTGACAGTATCATAGTCCACACAAAGAATCCCTACTCCATAAAAGCAGGTACATATAGAAATGCTGTAGCTATTCAGCTGTAGGAAAAATAGAGTAATTACATGTCCTCCTCCTTTATAGTTGTTTGATATATTTGAGATTGGGTCTAGCAATAAAAATTATTTCGCAACAGAGGACCCATTTTTTAATTAAGGCCTGCTTATCAATACAGAGCTGCTTTAGATGCCTGACCATGGAATAAAATAAAGATTTGTGTCATTCTTTTCAGATGAAGGGTCATATTTTGTGGATATTATTTCTCATTAGAAAAAGCATTGTAGATTAATTAACTTTATCATATCATATATTTGTACAAAGTCATGTTCAGGGACTATGGGTAGATTAACTGTTTAAGGCCTTAATTCAGTGGTGGGATTCAAATATGTGAACAACCGGTTCTCTGTGTGGATGCTGCTTCCAGAAGTCCATTCTGGGCCTGGGCAACAAAAAATTAGCTACCGGTTCTGCCAAACTGGTGCGAACCGGCTGAATCCCACCACTGCCTTAATTTCCTAATTTCCATGGTAACTAATTTCACAAGTTACCATGATTTCATGTTCCATTCGCGTGGAGTCACTGGGAAAATATATAAACTTGATTTGCCTCCAGATTAGAAGTCACTGGGAAATATATAAACTTGATTTGCCTCCAGATTAGGGTTTAGTAATCATGATTGGGTAATCATGATAATTCTGGAATAAAACTAGAGAAAATAGAGGAGGAAAGAACAGATAAGCCCGAGAGAGAAAAATTCCAAGATCAAGTCATGGTTTAAAATCTCAAGTAAAAAATGGAAGTCCGAATCAAAGTCTTAAAATATTCACCTGCTACCAACTAGGAATTTAGCATTTTTTACTTTAATTGTCAGTATCTCTCAGATTTCTTTTTTTTCTTTTTCTTTTTTTTTTTGCTTGCTTGCTTTACCTGCTCTCTGATTCTCTTTTTCTTTGGGTCTCCTAAATAGCTCCACTATTACCACTAATCCACTCAGATCTTTGTCATTCAAAGCATGTGTTTTGTAGCTGAGTTCTCAAGGGAGATTTTCTAATCAAAGATGTAAAGATATAAATAATACTTATCTACACCTATAGTTGTTTTCTCAGTCTGTAATCATTTACAAACATTGTGCTGACCATAAGCCATGGTTTATAGCCACAGGGATGGAATTCATGTCTCATGTAAGCTTTGAACTATACTTATTAATCCCCATTGGCTTACAAATCACCACAGCTCAGTGCATTGTTCTGGTTGTCAGTATTGAAGAGCGCAGAATAAAACAATCATCTGTCTTTCTCAAGGGTGTACAGGAAGTCCTCAATTTACAACCAAAATTCAGACCAGAATTTCCATTGCCAAATAAGGAGGTTGTTACATGAATCCCAGCTTCAGTAATTTTATGATTTTTTTGCCGTTATTGTTTAAGCAGATCACTCCAATTCTTAAGTGAATCACACGGTCATTAAACAAATTTGGCTTTCCCCATGGACTTTGCTTGTCGGAAACTAGTTTGGAAGATCACAAACGGTGACATGACCCTAGGATGATGCAGCCGTCATAAATAAGAGACTGGCTGCCAAGTGCCCAAATTTTGATTATGTGACTTTAGGGATGCTTCAACAATCCCAAGTGTAAGGACCAGTTGTAAATCACTTTTTTCAGTGCTATTGTAACTTCAAACAGTTGCTAAATGAATGGTTAGAACTTGAGGATTATCTATATTTCTATCACAGGTATAAACTATTGGTAGCCCTGGGCTGGCGATCAAACCGGTCAGTCCTAGAGGAGATCAACCCTGACTGCTCTTTAGAAGGCCAGATCCTGAAGTTGAAACTCAAATACTTTGGCCACCTAATGAGAAGGAAGGACTCACTGGAGAAGAGCCTAATGCTGGGAAAGATTGAGGGCAATAGAAGAAGGAGACGACAGAGAATGAGGTGGCTGGATGGAGTCACTGAAACAGTAGGCGTGAGCTTAAATGGACTCCAGAAGATGGTAAAGGACAGGAAGGCCTGGAGGAACGTTGTCCATGGGGTCGCAATGGGTCGGACACGACTCCGCAACTAACAACAACAACAGCCCTGGGCTATTTATTTTCTTTTAGTGAAGTGGGGAATGTGGGGGTGGGATAGGAATGAACTTCAGGGTTCTTATTTTAACTATAAAATTTGGCTGTAGCTATACAAAAGGTCAAAAAAAGTTGGGTGCAAGTTTTCATTTTTCTATTTGTTCCATATTTTTATAATATAAAATCCTTGATAATGCCATTCCACACTGAAAAGCTTGTGTTCCTCCTTATTCTTGTTTTAATAAACTGCTTTATAGCTTGGCAAAGTATGGAGCCAAAGAACAACTAACCCACCCCATCCCAAATGCTGAGTTAGTACATTGGAGTGCCAGACAAGCATGGATTTATTTTGATTTGCAAGATCAGTTACTAATGTGATTTTCTTTCCCTCTTATTTCTTTTTCTAAAAAAAGAAATCAGAAGTCTGATGTGCTGTCTCTGTGGGGCTGAAAAAAGTTAATACTTTTCATAATTTCATATTTTGGAATAGCTTCCTCTGGGATCTTTAGCCAAGAGGATAGAGGGTTGTGGTTAGTATTTTATAAAATCATGGGACTTACAGGTTGGAGATCATCAGTTCCCTAATAGTTTGTTTCAGGCAATGAAGAAAAAAATGAGGAATAAAAAACAGCTTGTTTATGAAGGAATTCTTAGATCAGAGTTCATATGTTGGGTGAGAAAATGTATTAATAAAAGAAATAGCTTTTGTTATATAATCATCGTATATTATATTTTCTACCCCATTCCTTTTTTCAGTTAGATTTCAAAGCATCCAATCCTGATCTTTCTGAAACTATCTCATTCAAACACTTACTGACCCCTCTTAACATCATCAAATTTTGTGTGTTTTAATACTAGCTTCTCATGCTAACATTCACATATGCAGATTATAACATCTAGAAGTCCTAGATACTTTATGTCTCATTTTTTAATACACAAGCTAAATTGTTTATAGAGTTTTGCTTGTAAGCGGGGAACCTTCATAACATCAACCTGCATATGGAAATCTGCAGGAGACAGATCTTTAAAAAAAAACCAACCCTTTTGCTCATTGGGTACATTGAAGTGAGTATTTTTGGGTATCACGTCAACACTACAAAACACATTCCTTTGGGAATTGCTCTTGAATCCATTCTCTCTGATTTTAGAAAGATACACTGCTGGAAAATATCTTTAAACTGAGAAAACAAAGGGAAAATATTATTCTGATTATTGAAACATGAATAGACAGTTGCCACGTAACTACTATTAAGAAATTTTGACAAAGCACCAAGATTTTTTCATGACAAGATCAGATTTGTTACCCTTAAAATATAGGGTAGCGGGACATAAATACAGTGATATCTGAGAAAGAAACACTGCTGCCAGTGCCAGCGTGCCAGTAGATACATACAGTAACCACCATGTTTCTTCCTGTTTGAGAAATAGCATTTAAAAAAATGCTGATGATGTTAAAAGGAAGATGTCATACTGTGAAGCAGCAGCAGTAACTCTTTCCAAATAATGCCTATGATTGCAAATACATCCAATCAGTTTTCATAGAAAATAAAAAATGATGGTTGATTAGAGAACAGTATTTTGTTTGGAATGGTTCAGAAAAAGACAAAGATAAGCTAGTAGGAAGCATTATGAAGTAGGGGGAGCAAGAGGAAGCAGCCAGTAAATTGGTTATGCCTCCCATGGCTATTATTTTGTGAGTTGAGGGAAAGTCCCATAATAGTTATTCTTTAAAAACGCCCTCAATGTATCAGATTTTCAAATGTGCCCACTGGACTAAAAAGATTCAGGACCCGAGTGTTGCAATTTTTAAAAGTTGAAAAGAGGAAAAAATCTTGATAGTAGAAGCATGTATACTATTTCTTAAACTAATAAAATTAAAAGTTTTGTTAACATTCCCTTTTGTAATGCTACCAAAAAAGAGTCACAAAGATGGGTCATTTGTTGGCACCTGAACAACAAATCTCAAACTCCCATTTTATATATTGTTCTGTATACCTGTCTGCACAAAAGGTGAAGTAGATGGAAAGTCCTTCTGTGGCAGCCCTTGTTTTTCAGTTTTTTCCTGGGGAGATATGCCTGCCTCAGATTATTAAGTTTGAAAAAACAAATAGAAATGGATCAGTCTTTTCCTCTTTTTAACATTTATCACAGTTCACATTAAAACTATTTTGGAATACATATTTATACACATTTCTACAAATATCAGTATTTTTATACAAAGTTAATATATTATGTGGTTGTCACAATAGTGAACAATAGAAGCTGTGGAGAACTTATGACTTCAGTTATGTACATAAACTCTGTAGTTCATACCTTTTGATTAACCTTTGTTGATCGCAGAACGATCCACCACATTTTATTCTATTTTGCTCATTCATTCATATCCATTTATTTTGCAGAAACTGAGGTATTATTGAATCAAGATATTTTTTGATAATACGAATAGCCAAAGAGTTGGATAAGTTTACAGAATATATTTTTTCACAGTAAAATTCAGGAGAAATATATCTTGACTTTCACTATGTGTTCCTTATTTGTTTATTTTATTTAAATAATTTAGTTGCATTTATTTATTTATAACACTTTTGAGCTACCCATTCATTGTCATTCCTGTCTGGTATACAAATGGGTTTAAAATTGCACTCTTATCAATTTAAAAATACTGGAGTTCTACAAAGTTTAGTTCTCATCTTCAAAAGGTGCTTTATGTGGTTCCTATGTACAGTGCCTTTACTAGCAACCCTTCTTTTGGGGATTGTATAGTTGCAGTAGCAACAATTTGGTTCTAGATAACGTGCATCTGCTTTAGGGCGCTTAGATGGATGCTGTGTTTGTGCCCTGAAAGTGTGTTCACACTCAACCCTGGAGTACTGCATAGCCTTAGAAACTAATAGGAATAATAAACCAGTGCAAAGATCTGAAGTATCTTGAAGAACACTTGGCTCTCTGATCATTGCTGAACAATGTCTTCTGCCATTCTTTGTTAATGGTCATGGAAGCTGGTGTTATTGCGAGTTGAAATTCAGAAGCATCTGAAAGACCACTTGTCAGGGGCTACCAATGAAAGGCCATGTAATGCATTGACTGCTGCCTTCCTGATACCATATCTTTAAACTCTAGATAGTTAGGAGATTCTCATTTAGATAAAATTATTGGCAAGTCTATAGGGCATTAAATATAAAAATCCCCAGAAAATAAATCTGGATGTGAGCCTATGGGGACTGCACCAGATAAGAACCCTCTTTCTTGTACAAGACATAAATCTATAGCACACCATTTCAGTGAAAGACCGTCATTTAAAATAGTAGCTCGTAAAATCTCAAAAAGTTCAGCCATGCAGTCTCTGCAATTAATTAAGCCACAGAGAACATTCAGTAATCTAAGGCTTAGCCCACACACCAAAAATAACACAGTCCAGCTAAAAACAAATTTGGAACAAGTGGCTCTTCAAAGTCATTTTGAATAGCCAGAATGCTTAGGTCAGTTGTACTTCTCTTGGGGTGAGGGGAGGTGAGGGGGAGGGCGGAGAGTTCCACTTTTTGACCTCAAGAAATTGATCTTTCCGTACCTAATGAGCTCTCAAAGCGGTATGCAACTCAAGCAATGTTGAAACATACAGAGAAGCTCTTGATAACATAATGTAAAGAACAAATGGGAGACCTTGAAGAGGTGGCAAACATGGCATAGAGAGAAGGTGGAGCCCAATACAGTTGAATATGGATGGTGGTGGGTGTTGCCTTTGGGGTGTCAGGAGTTTTTGTGGGTTTTTTAAAAAATTCTTATGTTCTTAATTTTTTTTTCTCTGAGCCACTCAGGATTATAAACATAACATGAGCCGCTATATAAATCTTATAAATATATTAAGAAATAGATTTAAAATAGCAGCCAAAAATCCAGGCAAAAAAGAAACTACAAGACAGAGCTTACCAGAGCAAAGTATACCAAAGAGGGGTGCCCCAAAGACTTTATTAGACTTTATTTATTAGTCTCTTCTGAGCCCTTAATGCTTGAGATACCTGGATGCAAAGATCTTAGCTGAAGGCTATATATACCTGTACAATATGCACACAAATCAAATAGATAAGTTGGTAATAAAAATGACTGAGAGGGAAGATGCTTAATGCCCCAAAGACCTCAATACAAATGCAAGAAAGGCCATCTTGCACACAAAAGTGTCCATTTTTATAATTAATACTCTTTAGAAGATTCCAGACATGTTGTTATACAGCTAATACACAGTCTACCTTCACACAGTGAAAGTACACATGAAGAAATTAAATTTTGATTCCTGGCTTGAGTATGTTCAGTGAAAGCAGCATTCCTTGATTGCATCCTTAGGCACTTTGCCCTGATCTTGTGAATAGATCATGTCCACCAAGGAAGCTTAGAGACTAAGGATCATTTTTGAGCTTTTGGTTCAAAATGCTAAGAAACTATTCTTGAAAGGAGAATTGTTACATACTGGACACCAACAAAATTTGGCCAGTCAGTGTTCAGCTTAGACTGTCAGCATGCTAATACCACAGTTGACAAACTGAGACAACTATCTGTGGTGGCATATGCTGGAAGGACCTATATTTTGAGCCATTCTTCTTGAGCCCGCAATCACTTTTCTGCTATTGAGTAATAGGTCTATGAATGACATATAGCTTGTTCTGAGCCTCTTAAATTAGTTTGTCACCTCTGGTCCATGCTTTAATTTTGGTTCCTGTATGCAAAATGCAGTTTCCAAGATGGCATTTTTTGCACTTGTATTGAGGTATTTGGAGCATTAAGCATCTTTCCTCTCAGTCATTTTTATTATCAGCTTATCTATTTGGTTTTGAGTGTGCATATTGTACAGGTCGTTCTTGTTTAATGATAGTAATTGGGATTAGCGATGTGGATGTAAACACAATGTCACCTGAACTCTCCAATCTACGATGGCAGTTGCAGCAGTTCCAATTGTTGTTGTTATGTGAATCTCATGTGGTCACAATGTCCTATAGGCATATGACTGCCATATGTGACCATCTGCCAGCTTCTCCGTTGACTTTACTTGTCAGAAGCCAGCAGTGGCAATTGTGTGACCACAGGATGCTCCAGTGTCATAATTTCGAGCCAGTTTCCAAGTGTACAAATTGCAATCACATGACTGGGGGATGCTGCAATAGCTGCAGCTATGAGGAACTGTTGTAAATCCCCTCATTCGATGCTGTCATAATTTTGAACAGTTGCTGAACAAGTGGTCACTGAATGAGGACTGCCAATAGCAGTCATTTACTTATTTCATTACTTCACGATACTGTTTATGCACTACCTTTTACTTTTTTACTCCCCTGCTTATTGATGTTATTCCATTTATTTTGCTCATAAATATAAATTAGTTTTGGAGGTGAGGTCAATCTCAGATCCAAAAAGAGCCCCAAGCCACTCAACAGTTCTGATTATCCAAGAAAGGGTTTACTATAATTCTTCTTCCAGTCGGTGATTTCTTCTTCAAAACACAAACAAAGGTGGCATCTGTAACCTGTAATCTGAGAGCTGCTTATAACCCACCTTGGGATGTAGTCCCAAAGCCCCTCCCTTACCTGATCTCCAGAAAGCTATGGGAATACTAGTACTAGGAGGGAGACCATGAAGATATCCCAAATTATAGGCTAGAAGTAGAAAAGACAACTGAGGTGGAGAGAAATGACTTCTATACTGTTCTCAAAAAAATTCATGGGTATATTCATTAAGTCTCCAGGAGTCAAAAGTGAGAGAGACTTTACTGTAAGAATTCAAAGCAGCATACCTGAAGTCACTCCTCATTTTTATTCTCTTGATTCTCTGAGATAGATTAACTTGAAAGAAAATAACTGGTCAACTGTTTCATAAACTTCATGGTCAAAACAGGGATACTCAATCCAATCCAGTCCAGTGGCATTGTTCAGACCACCACAGGGTTGGTTATATCATTGTATGACACCAAGTATAATTTAGGCTGAACTGAATTCTCCAAACAATTTATATTTATCTTTGGAAAGAATTTAGGCTGAAAGAACAGTGGCAGTGATGGTAACCACAGTTAATCCAGGCTGCTTCAGTACTTGAAATGGAAAAAGCAGTCCAACTTTCTTTACCTTCTGGCTGTCTTGGTCCAGCTCTGATGGAAACATCTACATGGAGAGAACATTGGACTCCCAGAATAACCTACCATCCAGATAATTTGCTGCAGTAGTTCCAAATTGACAATAACCTTCTGATTAGTTTTGGTTTCTCTCTCATCTTCCAAAAGGGAACGATGTCAGAAAAGCTAAAAGTAGACACTTGGATGAAGCAGTAATTTCTGCCTGTCTCCAGAGGTCTCTTCAACCATTCAGATATTTAAAAAAGAAAGAAAATCCAAATACAATCAGCAACAGTTTTGATATGCTTGTTTCAAGGCAACTAATGGCTTGTAGGCTGAAAGACTTATATACCGGTACAGTAATGTAGATTAGACAAAACAGGATATTGTCAATATGGAAATATAATTACATAATTGTGCCTTTTTAAAGAAACTTGAAATATGCTTTGTATGTGTGTAATACAGTAGTTGTTCATATTGACCATCCAACTGTGTGTGGTAGCATGGCAAGTAAAGTTTGTTGTGCTTGCATTATCTTCTCAACTATTTTGGAAAACTGAAGGAAAAGAAAAGGCAACATTTTAAGATAGTTGTTCAAATATATATAAATTGTTTGGAGAATTTTGCCTTAATTTTTCTTAGTGAAACAAAAATAAAGCCCTCCAAAAAGATTAAAAACAGATGCAAAATGAATGCAGGCAAGAATGACCCAACCCTGCTACTTGCTTGGCCAGCCAGGGGCAGAATTATGCAGACTGGTGCTGGGGAGATAGCACACATATACTTTGAACTAAATTGCTCTCATGGTTAGCCAATTACCATGAGATATTTGTGGCTTCCAAAAACCCCAGACCAAAATGTCTTGTTTTTGTTTCTTAAATATGTTTGAGTGTAGTGAGTGATTTAGTTAGCAGCTGAACCCAGAAAGGCATTGGGGCTTCCTACACCACAAACAGACTTTCTTTAACATGCCAAAGAAGCTGTTTTCACTGAAAACAAGTTTTCTTCATGTCAGGCCAAAGGAATGGAAAAAGAAAGGGAGCAACAGAATGGAAGGGGGAACGGAAGATCAGTAAAGATCAGCAATGGGCAAATATGAGACCTCCTCAAATTGTTAACACAAGTAGAAGGGGGAAGGAACGTTCCAGAGTGAGATAGAGGTCAAGTAAGATGTTTACTGCACTTGAGAATCAAGGGGACAAAACAGAGCAAGAAGGAGAGCAGTGTTCCTCTTTCAAGCCCAGGATTATGAAGATGTGCTGTGCCATGAGACTATTGTTACACTCTTCCGCTGGTGTACTTCTCTGACATCAACAGTCAACTAGAATTAAAAGATTGCAAAATCCCAATATATTTTTTCTCAATTTTTTGGTTTTAATAATTAATGCTTAGCTTTATTTTAATAGGATGTTGTTGCAATCATCTCTACCTTCAAGACATTTGAAAGAAATGCAAATATGAAAAGAATTTCAAATTATATTGTGTTTATGGTGGTGTGGTCAATGAGACTAGAATTTTAGTAGGAGAGTCTGCCCAATTAACACAGCAGAATTTGTGATAAAAGAATTGTCTTGTCTCATAGAGATGGAAATAGTTGACCAAAGCAGCATCCCTGTAAGTGAGGCTTATGGGATTTTTATGTTAGGAATTCCAGTGTGGACTGCCTTGGGCTGCATTTTTTAGAAGAGCCTTCTCCAACATGTCACCCTCCCAGATGGGTGGAGGTTGCAGCCTTCAGAATTAGAAGGTATGAATGAAGGATATCAAACTGAGGATAGCTGTCTTGGACTCATGTACAAATTGTAATTAATCTTTAATTGGGTTCCAGATTTTCAACATACATTTTGGCTTACAAATTGCCAAATGTTTTTGAAAATACAAATTAAGAATGTTTAGAAATGCATGTCTTGAGAAGAAAATAGGTTTACTGTGTACTGAATTGTACATGCTTTATCTCTAAGCTTGATAGGGAGAACATGGAGAATGTTTTCCCTTTATCATTTCTCCAGCATTCCTTTAGTCTAGAAGAAGCTCCAATTTTGCAAGAACACCTGGATAGGTCATGAGGCACAGAAAAATGGGCAAAATAGCTCTTTCTTTCGCTTTTTAATTCATTGGATGCACATCAATGTCAGAAAGTTGAATCTAAGTACTTAAAAATATTTGAGGTTTTCCAGTTAATAATCAGAGCCGGATTAGCAGTTTTACATGGATTTAGCCACAAGTGCATGTAGAACATCTGTTTCAACATTTCGAATTGGGAGAAATTCATATTGCATCCACATGTGCTGCCCATATGTTCCCCCAACTCAGCACTGAGGTTGAACATTTAAGAATACCATTGCTCTCTATTAAGCTTTCTTAGGCACACAATAATTTCCACCAATCCCCATAAGCAATCTCAATGGGAAATGTCAAGTTTTGTTATGTATTTTGTTTAGTCATTTGTAAATGTAAACATTAAAACTTCAATTATTGCACAACATGGAGAGTTTAACTATAGATTTGCACTCTCTGGGTGATTTTATTACAGCTCGCCCTCCTCCCATCTTAACTTACCACAGTAAATATTCACAGACCAATGTCTGTGTTGGTTAGTTGGTTAGTTGGGCTTTTAAGTGTTTAGTAAAATTGTGTAATTTTCCCCCCAGTTATTATTTATGTTATATTAATAGTGCAAATGCTATTGCAGTACAAGGTATCTTTAGATTTTTCAGAACCTGAATCGCTTTTAATTCCAGTATTTTTCATCAGATCCTATTTGATTTTTTTGCTATGTTTGCCCTTTTTTCTGATGTCTGTTGAAGTGACCAAAGAGCTATTAGGAATTATTGAAAATATTATCATTTCTCTGATAGTTACATATAAGTTATGCCAACCCCTCCTCCCCCATCTAACACAGGGCTTTTCAACCTTTTCACAGATTGTACCACTTTTTACATGACAATATTTGAGTACCACCAGTGCTTAGCAAGGTGTCAAAAACTTGATTACTAAAAAAGGGGGGGTTGGGTTTTACTGATTAGATTCATTTGTTGTTATAGAAATGGCTAGTTTATAATATTATGGAAAAATAAAAAGTTGAGATTCAATGTTAATGCTTCCTTCTACTACAACAGAGGAAGTCTGTTCTTTTTCCCTTCTCCCCCTCACTTTCCCCCCTTTTTCCTCCCCACTGTGTCCTACTATTTGCTTTTGTATTTTTGTATTTTATTCTATAATCTAATAAAATATTACAAACTGTAGAAAAAAAGAAAAAAACTACCAGTTTTAATTTCTTCGGTGGCTGTTCCTTTGCTGAATCACTTTCCCTTTGCACTGACAAATGTATGATGAATTTATCCATGTTTATTAATATGCACCTCTACCAGCTAGTTCAGGGGTCTTCAAACTTAGCACTTTTAAGACTTGTGGACTTCAACTCCCAGAATTCCTCAGCCCTCATGGCTGGTTGAGGAATTCTGGGAGTTGAAGTCTACAGGTCTTAAAGTTTCTAAGTTTGTAGACTCCTGAGCTAGCTGGTCGGCCCTTCTGAGCTCTTCCACAGTGTAGTAAGAATGCAACCCCCAATCCCTTCCCTGTACCCTTAAAGACACAGTAATCAAGTGCAAAGCAAGAAAATAAAGAAACATTTTTTTCTCTTTAAGCTGCCTCAGGTGTGTCACGTGTCACAATGTTGCAATCCCAGACAGAAAGGCTCCGGCAATTGCGAAAAGCTTTAGCTTTAAATTAAGCCAGTTTACCTTCAAAGAAAACTTTCTAAAAGCCACAGACAGATTCAATTAAAGGGGGTAAAACTAATTACATTTGTTTAAAGGGATTAAACCTTTCCTGTTGTATTTTTCCCCTTCCCCCACCCATACCACATTCTTTTATAGCCTCTCCTCTCTTCCCCCCCCTTTTTTTTCTTCAGTTCACCTCCAGCTCCCAGCTGCTTCTGGAAGCGCCAATCAGCTGGAGCCAATCAGCTGGAGCCCTGCCGGCTCCTGGGGCTTCTGCCGAGCCCAGACAGTCCTGCAGCTGCAGCTGCCTCTCCCTCTCCCTCAGGCTTGGCTCGCTTAGGCTCATTCCCCTCCCCTGCTACACTTGGCTAGCAATCACGTACCACCTGCCATGTGGCAAAGTACCACAAGTGGTACGCGTACCACCGGTTGAAAAGCCCTGATTTAACATACAGTGGTGCTTTTTCTTGACTTTGATTCATTCCCTTTCTTACTTTCTTTTCCCTTGTTAAGGAAAGTTAAAGTAAAAAAAAAACTTTAGGTAGGAGGACATGTTGATATTCTAACATATTCTAAATACATGTTGTGTTTAGAATTCAACTGTAATTGATAGCGGAACCTTCAGGGTAAAAAACTGGAGGTCTGAAACCATCACTGCCGGAAACTGGACTCTGAGTCCATGTTTTGTTTTAGGATAGTGGTTGAATGGTTACCACCTATTCCCAGAGGATATTTGACTTTTGGGTTGTCCTCGCAGATCCGGTAGGTGAGAGATTTGCCCTGGTCTGTTGCTTAACAGGCGAGAGACAAGGAAGAAATTCTGTAGTTCCATTTCCTGACAATAAAGTATAGAGGCATGGGGCTAGAAAATTCAACTGCTCATCTTTCCTCTTGGGAAATAAACCAGTTTCATAAGAGATAAATAAAACACATAAGTCTGCTGCTGCCGTCACCCCAAAAAACGCACAGATGAGCCCCTCAAATTCTCAGTATTACCAGCAGCTCCAAACTGCCCCTGAAGATTTTTGTACTCTTTTCTGCACTACAAGCTATGCAGGCCCAATGCAAGATATACTTTCAAAAAGAACTAAAAGTTTGGGAAACTTGCTGTCACTCTAATATCTGAACTTATTCACGATCTATTTATGCATGTAACAATTGATGTGTTTACAAAATTCCATATTGGAAGTAAGTTCTTTCTCTGATGGGGGCAAAGAAAAGCTCTTGAAAGTAGTGCTGTTAGGATAGGAAGAAGAGGAAAAAAATTGACTTGTGGCTGCAATTGTGTGTTCTGTTGTGTTTTTCTATGGAAGTGTGAGTTCTACCCTTTCCAGAAATAACACCTATCTGAATATGACTACAATTATTCAGGAATGCTTGATTTCCTGTAAATGCAATCACCTGGCTTTAACTAAGAATAAAGTCACCAAAAGTTGTCTTTTGGGTGATGTAAACAATACTGAGACTGGAGTGCATTCAAGATCTTTTTGAAATGTTCTCATTCGGTAAACATGCACTCTTATGCACACTTAATTAATGACCACTGAATCCTTATTTGTCTGATTAGTTAAATTCTTCTCTCATTATACAGATGCAGACATTTCTTACCACAGAACATTGTTCACATTCTTTGTTTTGAATGATCAGCATATACAGACATTAAAACAGAAAGTGGCTTTGGAAAGCAGATTGACACCAAGATTTGTTGGCTTTGTTTTGATTTGCTTTTTCCTCCTCCTTGGTTTATTATTGTGGCTAGCATACATATCATAGATACTGTCCAACATTTATGAATTATTGTTTTGCAATTAATCCCTACGTTTTCCATTTGAAAAGTAATTAGATGTGAGATATGAGACATATGATTGGATGAAAGTAGCTCAGTCAGCATCTTCTTTAAGGGCCTGGGGGTAGAATGGGGTGTAGACCTACTTCTGTCTTGTAGCAGGCAAGTTGGGTTCAGCCTTTGCCATCCCACCACTGATCTGTCACCCAAGAAAATTACCTCGCTTTGCCTAAAGTTACGGCAACCTGGAGAGGAATATTTAGCCTTTCTCTTTGTTCTGCTTTTGTCCTTCAAAATAAATATTTCCCAGTGCATAAGTTACTCAGGTACCTAGTACAGAAAAATGAGGCAAAACAAACTCACTTTTATTTTCCCTAAACCAGATGCTAAAGAGGGTTATATGCTTTGCTCCCTATTGTTCCTCCATTAAAAATTTCCTGTTTTAAAGTAAAATACAATTAAACATATTTTTACTTTACCCAGACAGTTTTTTTCTTTATTCTTGAATCATAAAACTTTTATCACTATCTCAGAAGCTTTCAGGTACTGCAAACTGATTAATTATAATTGCTACATAAAGTTTTGTCTCTGTATTTTGATTAGAGATACTTTAATAACCTTCCCCCTGATTCTGTTTGCTTAAAAAACTGCCTCTTCACTCGGGCTTTAGGGACAGGATATTAGTGGAGCCTGGTTTGGATTACTGCGCTGTGTTGACTGTGACATTTATTTTTTAGCTGACAGCCATATAAATCTGTAAAAGAAGATAAGTAAATCAAAAAAAGTCACAGTCTCCAGAACATAATAGCATTCAGGCAAATTAACTTTAGGTTGCTTAAAGAACACTGAGCTCACATTAGGCTAAATTTGGGCTGAATGGTTTGATAAAATTCCTGTTGAGTTCATAATGCTGAGGAGTGTTAGGAGCACACTTAGGATGGCCTATGCAATTGTGGCTATCTCCATACTCTCTTTGAAATTTGAGTATAGTTTCACTCAATGGTTTTTTCTCATGCTGCTCTTCTTCATTCCATCTTTTCTTTTCAGCCTTTCCATCACCATATCTTTCTGATTAGATGCAACTTGTGCTTCATTTTAGCTTTTCCCCAGCTAGTGACTTTTCTTCAGTTAGCTTAATTTCTGCTGAGATTTTGTTTCAGAAATCAAGCCTATTTGACCAGTGTAAGTTTTATTAAGCAGGTCATGTTTGGAATGTTTTACTATTAATTCATGTGCAGCTTACAGTTCAATAGCACACAAATTTTTCTTCTCCCTGGGTCAAGTACTACTTTAATAGCATCACACTTTTAAAATAATTGTATCATATGGCTTGGCTTTATCTCATGGAATGACATCAAGTGCCTATTCACTATCCTGGCAGAGGTAATTCATTCTTTATCTAGCAGGAAGTGTCCTCAAATACATAGTGGCTACTACTCCCTAATGGCCACAGATCCAGGAGGCACAGGCTAGGTAACATTAGTGTATTCAGAGCCCAAATTAATGAAGCAAAGATAGGAAAAAAGAACCCTGATCTTTTATCATCAATAGAATCACCCTCAACCCCTTTCCAACATAAATGGAGGGAGAGGTGGTGGTGGAGGGGTGTTCTTTTTTTATTCTTGGTGTTTGAAACTGTTGGAAAGGTACAGGGCTTTCCAAAATCATCCTCTCCATGGTGTTCCAGAAGGTTTTTTTTATTCAGAAAATTTGGTTGACATTCAGGAAATCACAGAATTTCAAAATCTGCCTGTTAGTGTTGCAGCAACTCATACTTTAAGCCTCAGCTGACCATCTTATCTCTGTTTTTGCACTTATACATATCTGATGCTTTACACCAGTATTTTGACTATTATTTATGGCTAGTCACTATTTCCAAGAAGATGAGCCACATCTGAATATCCTTATAAGTTTCAGAAGCACAGTGTTCAGCCATTTCCTTCAATTCCTTTTCCAGCTACTGCATTTTTTTTTTACTAATGCCATTGCTTCTCCCTTTCCTTATGGAATGGGTTATTTGCAACATAATTATTATTTACCTGTGTATTTCTTCACGGGTTTTAGTAGCCAACTGTTATCATCTTCGAAGTTATTCTGTTCCATTTCTTCTGTATTCTGTCCCTTCTATTCCTTTCTTCTCAATAATCTGTGGCTGTACAACATATTTGGAGTCACTTCATTAGGTGGGGATTCTCAACTTGGATTTTTCCTGTCTAATACTAAATCCACTAACATTATATGTTCAGATTTTTGTGCTTCTACTAAATAATTGTTTCTGATGTGTCAGATACTGTTTTAGCTAGCTATAGAACCTAATGGGGAAAATAAATTTAATAGTATTATATAGATTATAACCAGTGGTGGGATTCAAATACCTGAACAAATGGTTCTCTGCATGAATGCAGGCCTGGGCCTCCGAGGCCTAGAACGGACTTCCAGAAGCAGTGTGCATTCAGCCGGTTCTCCAAACTCAACAAAATTTAGCTACCAGTTCTACCAAACCGGTGCGAACCAGCTGAATCCCGCCACTGATTATAACCCAATTTGTAACTTGGTTTTTGGGTGACATGTTGAAGTCAATATTTCAAAAAATAGAAAAATGCAGGACAAATAAACATGGCAAAAGAATTTGATTGAAATTGTTATTTAATAATTATAAATTAGCATTGTATGAAAACTCTTAACAATAAAGGAGAATATTTGTAACTCAGGATAAAAATGAGGGGTCCTTAGTTCTCTCTGAGCTTGGTTGTTTTCTTGAAGACGTTTTATTACCCAAACTAGATAACATGCTAGCACTGATGATGCTACCTAGTTTGGGTAATGAAACATCTTCAAGAAAACAAGCAAGCTCAGAGAGCACCAAGGACCCCACAAGTTTTAACAAACAGCTTTTACATTTCCCCCCTTTTTCCCCCTCTTCTTCTGGCAGAGCCCTAAAGATAGTTTGAGAATGTTGATTTCCATTTTTCAACTAATTTCTGCTTTTTGAAGCTATGGTTTATGAAGAAAGCTTTTTTTCTACCTATATATTTTTAAATGCCTACAATTCCACTAAATTATGGTTAATCTAATGTCGAAGTAGAAATCTCAGGATAATTCCTCCTTCAGAAAAAGACTGAATCACATTGTTCTGAAATATTGCTTTGAAATCATACATATCTTCCAGATACAAGGATATGTTCCCTCTTTAGGTAAAAGATAGTCCTTTGGCTTTTTGAAATTTGCTAGGATTACAATGGAGTGGGCAGAGAGGCTAAAGCAAAAAGTAAATAGTGCAAAGTAAAAAAAAATCCCTATTTTTAAAGCTTCCTCTGCTTACTTTCTTCAGTCAGTTTTCCCTATCTTAACTATTTTACCTTAGAAATATCAGATCTTTGCTACCAAAAACCAAATAATCGCAAGGTGGAAGCAAAAAATACAGAAATCTCTTTCCTACTGTCAGAAATGATTCTAGACCAGTGTTTCTCAATCTCAATAACTGTAATATGTATCAACTTCAGCTCCCAGAATTCCCCAGTGAGCATATGTTGACTTCAACTCCCAGAAGATACTGGCTGGGGAATTCTAGGAGTTGAAGTCCACACATATTAAAGTTGCTAATGTTAAAAAACACTGGTCTGGAATTTTGTTGCCAGGTCAGGTAGATCTACATATCTAGTGTGCCCTCTACTAAGGAACGAGTTAAGGCTTCACAAAAATCTTGCAAGAGAGATCCAGATGCTTTAGCAACTTATAGAATTTTTATTCCCTATACTTACCCAACATGGAATGGATACATGCTGTATCAATTTTTATTATTTCATTTCCCTGCTGAACAGTATAGGGACTCTTCTTTCAAAGAGACATGAATAACAATGGCATCTACCATAATACTTCTTTTTAAGAGAAGGTGGCAATTCACAATTCACTATTACTGCTTTCATTTTATTCTTCGTCTCCAAAGTGTTCAGAACAAAGCAGCACCCAACACTTCATCTAATTCTGAAATCAATCAGTAAGTTAGTTTTTATCGTAAACAACCGCTTCAATGTGGATTTCTCTCCAGACTAACTTTTCCTGCTGCAATCAGAGAAAAGAAAGAAAAGAATGACAGTATTTAACACTACAGAGAGAATTTTTCATTGAGCAAATCGCTACTGACTTGCTTCATAAAGATAGAAAGCAAAAGGGAAAATGTTATTTAAAGTGTGTTTTATTCAACAGTTTTTATTTATTTATTTCAGTTTCTGTGTTGCTAAATTCCTATAAACTCTAAGCAACTTACAAGTGTTAAAATATAGAATAAAAATCATCTAACACAACGAATATACCACGTTGGCACCACTCCCTGAAGTAAACTAAATCTCCACATGTATGAACCTCTATGGCTGGATTTTCTTTGAGAAATGGACCTTTAGCAAATCCTTTTTTTCCTGTTCATATTGGGCCAACAGATTCAGTACAGAGAATTTTCCTAGGTACCCAAATCCTAAGTTATGAAAGGATTTAAAGGTGACAACTATCACCTTGGATGCTTATGATCTTGTCTGAGGCTGACAGGGAAGATGTAACAATTTTTGAGTCTACAGAATTAGCAGTCAGACACCTGCTGCCATTCCAGAAGAGACAGAGTTGGGGGCAGTTGAAATCTAATTCGGATCATGAGGGGTCAGATCTTGGCAAGGCACCTCACCCAAGAATACCCATCAGCAGTGAGCAAAGGAAATTTGCGTTAACTCTGTGAAATGAGAGAGCAACAATCAATTCACATCAACATTAAAGCTATATAAAAGCAATCTGCAGGGCCTTGCCCTTTCTTCAGAAACAACCCAGCAATTCTAGACTTGCATTCCTGTCACTCTTGCTCCTTACCTTATATTTGGACTCTTAGCTTGTGGAATTTTGTGGCTTCAATCATGGGCAGTAAAACACAACTCTTATGGCTGTGAATCTGAATCTGCTTTTCCCAACTGAATCTCCCAACTGAACTTAAAAACAAATGCAAAATCCAATTCCTGCAATGAATGTGTCTATGAATGAATGCTGATCTCAGACTTACATTAATAATAATTATTGTTTATATTTAATTATTCTTGAATATCTGTGATTAATGCTTAAGCTTTTTAAATTTTATAGAAGGATTTATGCTTACATTGTTAAATTATTATGTGGAATATTCACTTCCTGTTTTCAAATTTACTGTCTAAAAAGTTCTAATAGTGTACACTGTTATTTCACATGTGCTTTATTTTCACCATATATGTATATTTAATCTTACTATATTCTTTCTTTCATCTGTGATAAAATCTAAAAAAAAAAGTGATTTCCAACATGTGTTAGGAAGTTTATAACACAACAGAAAAGACTTTAAATTCTGTAATTGGCCAGCTGCCTGTTTTCTGTTGGTTGACATTAGTATTGAAAGGATACCATGAGGCTAATTAGCAGGTGATGCAGCTCCCAAAGTATCAGCAAATTTTGATGTATAGTTGCATGGGCAACTGAAGCTTCCAAAAGATTTTCAAAGGGCAACCCCATATAAAGCACATTGCAGCAGAATAGGACATGCTTTAATCCTCACATGTCTTGCTATGTAATCTTTAATGTAATATTTTAAGTTCAAAATCAGAACAGTGATTCCATCTCTAGTTTCCCCTCCTTGTGCTTCCTCTTGCAAGACTAAAGGAGGGTAAAGGGGAAAAAAGAAATTAAATGTAAATGTAAAACAAAATCAAAGGGTTAAGTATCTATTTTGATTGATTTCAAACACGACAGTGTAATCTAAGTTATGAAAGGAATTGCTACAAATACAATCTCTGTTGTATTCTTTGCTTGAACATTGTATGATAGCAATAGCAATAGCACTTAGATTAATATACCGCTTCACATTGCTTTATAGCCCTCTCTAAGTGGTTTACAAGGTCAGTATATTGCCCCCAACAATCTGCATCCTCATTTTACTGACCTCAGAAGGATGGGGGTCATCCTCACCTTGAGCCGGTGAGAATCGAACTGCCAAACTGCCGGCAGCTGGCAGTCAGCAGAAGTAGCCGGCAGTACTGCATTCTAACCACTGTACCACCACAGTTCTTGACTGATGATGTATGATTGCACATGGAACAAATTAATTCAGATTTCATATTACTTGAAAATTCTCTTAATCATTAATGTAACAGAACCAACAGGAACAATAAAACTCATAGATGAAGAAACAAAAGGCAGAACTGCCACTACTAACACCACTGTGAGTTTGGAAAGCAGTACCAAATGGCAGTGAAGGACAAGCAAATTATTTTTATTATTTGGTTGTGTTTTTAGGCATTGATTTGAGCAGAATGGGGTGAGGCACATGATGTTCACACACCAGTGAGCCCTGATTGGTTCACAGTTTCCAGTGCTTAGATACTGGCCAGAAAGGGCATGTGCTAGTTGATTGCAGCCCTCTGCAAACTTTGGGCTTCTGGAAGTAGCCCATGCTTATAGAGTCTTGATTTCTAAATATAGATCTGAAAATAATTTAAACAGCCTGGATTAATCTTGGGTGCATTTTATTTTGGAATCAGAAGAGTTGAGAAATGGGAATGCTGGTGGAGGACCCCATGATCTGCATTAGATATCTGACTACTGAAGATGTTTGTGAAATTGAGTTATGCTCCTTGGGTCCAAAGACCAAAAATGCTTTGAAGCGGGCAGAGAAGCACATGCCATACCTCTTATCCCCTTCTGAAAAAGGTGGTGTCTTCTGGGCTAACATGATAGTCCAGGGCAAATAGGTGCTTGAGTTAAAGGACCTCAGTGGGGTGCTACAAAGTATTTTGCAGTGGAGTGTCACAATGTGTGTTGTCCATGTCTCTTTATTACAAATGTGTTCTGGAGATGGTGTTACTATTTAATGAAGTTTCTGACAGACACAAAGTATGTACTTACTCCAAAGTTCATCTATGGATACAAAATATAGCACAGCCCTAATGTGAGAGTAGAGAATTAGGACAGACAACCATATTAAGTTCTATTCAATTTTAATCCCATTTGTATTGAGGTTTTCCTATTCTCTGGTTAGTGGATCTGTTCTTCTGAATGGTCCCTTTTACTTTTACTCTGAAAATATATGTCAAGTTGGAGGGAAAAAACTTTTGGTGTATACAAAACTACTTAATAGTAATTAATTATGCTTTAGATATTGCAGAACCTGATAGTTAGAGCTTGAGGGCTCCTGATAAAGGAATTAAAATGGGGGATGATGCTCGAGTAGTTTATATATATTATTGGAACTATGAGATTAAATTGCAACCATGACAGTGATCAACTCATGCATTATGTATATAGCTGTTATCCAAACAGAAGCTTAAAGCAGATGAATGCAACATGATTCATTCTAGAAATTGCATAAATATAGTTCTGAATGGCAAGCTTGAATTTCCATCCTCATTGGCCTTAAGGCACCTAGGCCCAGTTAAAGTATGCTTCACATTGAGTTAACAGCCTTTATTCAACCTGACAGTGATTGGCCCCAAATGGAGACCCTTCAGGCTCTTACCATTTTCAGTAATCATGGTATTTGATTGAATAATGTGCTTCCATTGATTCTGAATAACTCCCTCCCCCAGGAGAAAATAGTCTTTCTGAGTTGCTTAGTACTTTCATCAAAGCCATTACATATTCAACCAGTGAATCTTTTAGAAAATGTTTTCATGCTGTTGCAATGCTTATTCTATATTTCTGTGCAATTCACATTCTTACATTTTAATAGACACCCAATTTTTCTTGAAGGAATTGGGTGCATTGGGCTAGCTATGATCTATCTGCAGTGAGAAAAGAATGAATAAGTTGCTGGAACAAAGCCAATTTATATAGGTATTTATTAGTGGCGGTGTTGAAATTTGGAAGAGAAAAGATGAATTATGTATATTCAGAACTAATATTATAAGTCTGTTCCATATTTTCCAGCTTTCTGAATTGAGTAGGTTATTAGCCCCATTTTTTCCCAAAATCATAATATTTCAAGAGATGGGTCTAAATTTAATTAGGGCCAAATTGTAAGTTTTGCATGAAGAATTCTATTAATTCCTGGAAGCATTTTGCATTATATTTGTGAAGATTATTGAGTTTAGGCTTATAGGACAGACCGCATTTTTCAACCTCAATTTGAAGATGGAGAAAGTGGATTATTAGACCTTTTTCTGTCAGAGTTCAGGCCAGTTTGTAGTGCCAAGACAACATTAGTTGCACATAAATGATCTTTGGAGTGCTTGAGATTATGACGGCATCTTCCTCTTTGCTCTTCTGGATCTCTTAGTGGCTTTTGATACCATTAGTATATCATTCTGAATCTGCCTAGGGGTTGTAGAGTAGTTGGTTCTAGTCAGTGTCAATAAGGAGGATGCATGAAGCTCTAGGCTCATTCTATGTGGGGTGTCCAAGGGCTCTCTCTTTTTTTCTTATTTAACTTCCATATGAACCCCCATGTGAGGTCATCTGTCAGCAGTGTTGTATCATTAATATGTTGATTTGCTCAACTACACATTTCTATCCCAGGATGGTAAAAAGAATGCTAGATAAGCCCAACATAGGTGTGCTATGTACAGTACAGTTTTCTGTGCCTAAGTTGTTGTATTATGATTATTTTTTGTTAGCCATCCAGAGTTCACGTATGTATGGGCTATATGCATTTTCTAAATAAATGCATATACTTTTATGAAGAATAGTGACCATGACATTCTCCTGGATATCAAGAGAACTGCTCATACTCAAGTATTTTAAGAATTTTGCTGCAGACATTTAAACAGACATAGTTCTTCCTCAGAAGGGCTAAATACAAATGGTCACAGGCAACACGTTACACATAAGTACATATGGTGTTTGTTTGGGATTGGCAAAATACTAACTGAGCAAGCAGAGAAATAGTCCAGATATCTTTGTCAGGGGAAAGAAGCCAATGTTCTGAGAGGGTGCAGAATAGTCTATTGTAGCTGCAGTTGTCCCTACCACATCCCTGCACAACATGGCACACACACACACAGAGACTCATCTTCACAGTTGATACTGAGGCAAAGGCATTTGGAGCAACCATAGAAGTCAGAGAAAAAAATCTCTTAGTGATTCAAACCAATAATCAAATCTGACATATTTATGCAGAGGTCAGATTTGGAGACACTCATCTGACACAGGTTAGCTCAAAGGTTACCCCTCATGACCCAAAGGACTTCCAATCAAAATATATATTTATGTTTATATTGAGTGTGTACACACACACACATGCACAAAATTGTCAAAAGAGCACCAAAACCTAATGACATATGTAGTTGAAATTGTAGAAGACTCCTTGAGACTCAACAATGTCCTGCAGTTGGGGGATGGTGAAAAGTTAATTACACACTTGGATGGAGGTTACATTATCCTAAGAAGAGCAAGAAGTCGGTTCTGGTGTTCCTTTCCCTGTGAAAATTGAAGTTTGACATATCAACTGAATCTGCTCTACAGTTCCTCTTGTTAAGAGACCAAATGAATCCTAATCAGCACTACAAGCATGAGCGCCAAATAATACTTGGCAGTCTTATTTCAGAGTTGGACTGATATCAGGGAGGCCCAAATTCAAATTTCTACTATGCCATGACATTCAACCTGGGATTTTTGGAACAGGTATTATCTCACAGAGTTTTGGTAAGAACAAAAATGGGTGCCCTCCCCAGTTAAAGGAAGACAAAAAAAGAAAGAAGTACATAATGTAAATCAGTTCTGTCTGTTGAAAGTTTACAGAAAGGTTTCATATTTGCCTCAAAATATTGGATGGCATCCCTTGCCAGCCTAGTTAAAGTTTTACCTCTGCCCCCATGCATAAATACACAATATTCTGAGACTGCAGGTGAAACTAACATAGCCACTAATGGGATAATTCTTTCCCAGCTTAGTTGAGCCACTTAACCTCCCTTTCTCCCCTATAGAAATTCTTGCCACTCTCAAACCGAAGCCAAGCCTTTTCTTTTCCTAGAGCACAATGGTAGGGTTATGCTGTAACCTTATCTGAAGAAAAGCACTGGCCTCCCTGTTGTGACTTACATGTGCCTGTTGGAGTCTGAAGATCTTTTTGTGTTTAAAAGGAATTATTCTTTTGATTACTGGTAATCATCTTTCAAACCAGCTAATGTTTTTCAGCCTTGTTTGGACTAATGCTCTGCAGTGATTTAAAAAAAGCTATAGGAATAACCCAGGAATTAAAGGTATCAATGAGAAAAAAATAGTCATCACCAAGGTGTAGTGGTTAAGATGTTGGAATAGGACCGAGAGTAATTCTTTCTCAACCAGACCCTATTTTACAGCTATTGTTGGGGGGGGGATGTAGGAAGGAATGCTATGCTCCTACTTCAATTTTCTCAACCTAGGTAGGCATCTTTAAGATGGGTGGACTTCAATTTCCAGAATTCCCCAGCCAGCCAGCATGTAGGCACACTCATACACACACAGAGAGAGAGAGGCTACAGGTAGTCTCGACTTACAGCTACAACTGACCCAAAATTTCTGTTGCTAAGGAAGACAGTTATTAAGTGAGTTTTGTCCCATTTTACAATCTTTCTTGCCATAGTTGTTGAGTGAATCACTGCAGTTGTTAAGTTAGTGACTTGACTGTTAAGGGAATCTGGCTTCCTCATTGACTTTACTTGTCAGAAGGTCAGAAAAGGTGACCACATGACCCTGGAACACTGCAACTGTCATAAATAATGAGCCACTTGTCAAGCATCTGAATTTTGATCACACGACCGTGGGGATGCCACAATGATCATAAGTATGAAAAGCTTTCATAAGTCTCTTTTTTCAGTGCTGTCATTCAAACAGACCTAAATGAAGTAAGTAAAATTTATTACTTAATTATACTAATTAGCCATAGTGTGGGACCGATTAACATCCAAATGGGTTTTCCAGTGGGTGTGTCTCCCATTACAGCAACTTTCTCCTATGGCATTACAATCCCCAACTCATAACCCATGCCCCCACAGGCTGGGAAGGATGAAATCTGATGTTCAGCACATCTGGAGGGCCCTGGGATAAGAAAGCGTACCTGAAGCAAGTATCTTTGTGTTCATTAGTACCCATAGATAATCAAGAAGGTGACACCATTCGTGCTTTCATTGTTTTCTACCTCTTCTACAGCAACCCAACCTAATTACATATGTAACGTTCTGCAGATAGGAGTGGTATTGATTTATGGTGACTCCCAAAGTTCAGCCCGGTAAAGCAGCTAAGGTAACAAGTTAATTAGTAGACAGGTCTCTGATTTCTCCTGGTGCAGTTAAAAGGGCAGGCTTTTTTCCCTGTTCATCTGGGCTGCAGATGAAGTAGGCGTATTTGGGTTTCTTTTTTTGGAATAGACTGTGAATTTTGTTAGCTGTTTGAGTTTATTGAAATGTGAACAGTTAGAAACATTTTTGTTGTGCAATTATTGTAAGGACACTTCTTATGGATTTTTAGAGAGGGAGGGAGGGGAAGAGAGAGAGGGGGGGAGAAAGAGAGAGAAGGAGAGAGAGAAAGAGTTGAAAATGTCTTGTGGTTGTTGTTTATTTCCTCTCTCTTTCTTTGGAAGACTGTATTCTTTTACAAATTGCCATGTTCTGTGCTTTTCATGTGCGTGCTTTACTCAGGGAGCCAATGTGCAATCTGGAATGTTGCAGGGCTTCTGACTGGATGACATGCCAAAGGGTGTTATTTAGTGACTAATTTGCAAGAGGAGGAGAAACTGAGATGTTTGTTGTGGAAGAAAAATACTTTGAGCTACTGGTGCAGTGCCGTTTGAAGGACTGAGTGAAGCGAGCAGGGCACTCTTCAGACCAACATGAGAAGCCTTTTTTGATACCAATAGTTCTCAAGAAGATGAACGTAGGAACATTTGTCATTCTATAATCTAGATGGAGATTTTATAGATTGAAAAGCAAAACATTGCAACATGTGGGGTACAGTTTAGTGATTGTCTGGTCTACCAGAAAGACTTGCTTATTTTAATGTAAGTGGATTTCTTTTCTTTTTCTTTTTTTGGCACAGAAGAAAAGCTTGGGAGAAGAAATACATTGGTAGTTTGGAGTAAACTCAGTATGCTGCTTTTCAATATTTCTTCAACAATATTTAATAAAAGAAAGAGCTAATAAAAGGGTTTGAGAAAAGTTGATCTAAAAGGTTTGTGCTTCAAAAGAATACTGGATGGAAGAAGCAAGGTGGCATATGGGTAGATCTATAATTAACAGAAGGCTACTCTACTTACAACAATAATTTATTGTTGTTTAAAGACAATTGAGAGACACTACATTTGCTTAGATTTCAGTATATAATGAAGTTGTTGCAATTTAAAGACAAATTGGTGATTGTATTTGCTTCTGGCATAATAAGTTTGATAGAGTTGCTAAATGAGTATGTGTTAAGAAATGTAAACGCTGATGTGAAATGCAGGTTTATCTTCCGAAAATAAACCTCTGAGGAGGTAAGGGATACATATAAGCACATATGGCAATGGAATAATTGAAATATCTAAACTGTAGTAAATGAAGTACTGTATAAATGTCTGGATGTATTATAGAATACGTGTATAACATAAAACAGAAATGGGAAGGTGTTTGAACTTTGTGTATGCTTGTGTGTGCAAAGGCTCTGGCCAGTTATGCCAAGACGAATATTCATCTGGATAGAATTGGGATGTAGATATATTGGTCATCAGAAGATTATTATTTCCTACAAGATGAACTTCTTAAACGAACAATTTTCTGCCTGACCAGTAGTTGATAACTCACCATATAATTGTGTTTAGCTGTGTATTATGTTAAAAGTAAGGACATTCAAACTGGCCTCAGTTTCCTAGCAGGTGTGTTGCAGATAACACATAATACACTTTGGCAAGGCTGGTGCAATGCAGGTAGGTGTCATAACTGACAATCCAAAAGTCCTTTCTTTTCTGGGCGGTTATGTGAATCAAAGCAACATTTTAGTCCAATTAGTAAAAGCAGACTGCCATTCAGTGCAAAGAGGATTTAACAGACTGTTCAGAAACTGAACGTAAATCAGAGAAGAGGGAATTCTATATAGGTGGGCTATTCCTGAAATACCCTCACTTTCTAGTGCTAACATAATTAATTTGGAGGTATTGATTTTTGTTGATTTTTAATAAATATATTGTTTTTAGAAATGTAGACCTAAGAAGAAATAAATAAACAGTTGAAAGTGAGTGAAGGTGATAATACATGTAATAGTCCCTTACGTTGGCACTTTTGAAGGAGTTAGGTTTAGCCACGGATCCTTTATGAGCTGTACTTGCAGTAGATAGATGGGGTCTGTATAGTACAATTTGTGGGAAAGCCTGAAATGCTTATTTGCACATCACAATTAACTTGAGAAGCTTGAGTGTATTGCTTGGTGTTTGTTTGAAATACTTCATATCCTGCTACCACACCTTATTTCTTGCTTATTTTTGTAGCTGCTGCAGTTGCTGTGCTTAAGGCTACAAAACTTCACTTTGACCTTTGGCCAGAAGAGTCCTTTTATAGGCTCTGGCTGTGGAAAGGAGTGTATAGGAGCTATAATTGTATATTCTGGCATGGGTATTGACATCAGGATAAAAGCAAACTTATGGATAGGGAAGGAAGAGGTTGCAATTCTGTGTTTTGGTAGCAGTGCAGAGAATCTTGTGATTGCTACCCAGTGGGGAACATCCTCCCTGTGTATTAAAATTGTGGAAAGTTATTTTGCTAAGTAAGATCACCATGCAGCATGCACCACATTCCAGTGAGATGGATGTTTTGGGGGTTTAACACCAGAACATTGTGCTTAATTTGCAGCTAAGATACTTTGAATCTAATACTATTCTTATTAAATAAAACATGTCAATAATATTTGTAAATCACACATACAAATATCCAGAAATAATAGAAGGCACAGAACTTCTTCTCAAAGAAGTATGAGATTTTGCCACTCAGAATGCTACTGGGGAATTACATGAGTGCATGATAGCTGGAAGAGGTTAGTGGACTAAATTGACTTGATATGAACCCAGATCTTCAGCACATGCCTAAATGGAAGTCATCCGGTATTGAATTGACTTATTCTGCTGAAAATTTACTCCAAAAGGAGATTCTTGTTTTGTCAGCTGATATTTCCTAAATCAGGGGTCCCCAACCCTCGGTCCGTGGACTGGTACCAGGCCGCGGCATGCCAGCAACCGGTCCACACAAACAAGCAAAGCCCCATCCATGGATTGCAGGCAGCACACAAAATCACGCACTCTCCGGTCCACTGAAAAACATTTCTCCACAGAACCGGTCCCTGGTGCCCAAAAGGTTGGAGACCTTTGTCCTAAATGGTTTTGCTTTTCAAATCTGATTTAAAAATCAAAAGAGTCCCCACCTTTCTTTCATGTCTCCCTTTTCTCTTAAAGTGCACACAATGTAACAGATGACATATTCTTGGGGAAGTTACCCTATATGTGCATTTTTACTCTCTGAAAGTCTGAAAGGCAACAGATGGCTATTTGAAATCCAAATAATGTAGCTATATTAATACATTACTTTGTAGATGTAAAAATGAACTATGTCTCTTTGGGTAAGAGTCTTCAGTACTGTTGATATTTGACATCAGTTTTCTTGTGTGATCTTACTATTCTGCAGCTAATGAAAGTTTGGATAATGATGATGATAAGGATCTTGATGTATCATTACTGTCTATTAACCCAACAAGAACAAAAGCATTTCTAAGTCAGTTTCTTTGTCTTGCAGATGCAGAGAGAAATCTTCCCAAATACTGCTCGGCCAGGATCTGTTTCACATCCTCCTCATGCACTTCCAACCTCCCCTATGGCAGTGCCACATTCAATGCCTCCTTCTCCATCCCGGATCCCATATAGTATTAAGCCAGTCAGTGGTCCTGGCAATGCAACCATTCCCCGAGATAGGCTTTCTAACATTTCTGGACCACGGTCCATCTCACCGAGCCCAAGTGCCATCTTGGAAAGGAGGGATGTGAAACCAGATGAAGACATGGGCAACAAGACCCTTACTCTTTTCCGAAATGAGGGGCTGTATGCTGATCCCTATTTGTTCCATGAGGGCAGGATGAGCATTGCGAGTTCACATGCAGGACATCCCCTTGATGTACCCGATCACATCATTGCCTACCATCGTAGCACAATGAGGTCTTCAGGCACTTACTGCAGTCCTCCTGTGCAAACAGAACTTTTGGAGCAATCACTATATCGACAGAAATCAAGGAAGTATCCTGAGAGTCTTTTGCCAACTCTGAGTTCCAAAACACCACCTGCCTCTCCTCACCGAGTGGCTGACATTCGAATGATAGACATTCATACACACCAAGTGTCACCGCATACCATTCACCTTGACAGGTCATCCCCCGGTCGACAATCTCTCAAGAAAGATCCAGGGACTCCTGTCTTTGTGGAAGGGAAAGCTCGAAATGCCCTAGGTTTATCTGGCATGGCTGAGGTGGCCCCTGTGATTCCTGACAAGAAGGTTTTTGGCTATGGAACAGCAGTAATACCAAAAGAGAATGAAACCAGGTAAGATGAAGTAAGGTGCTCTGGATTTAAACCAGGCATGTAGCTAGAATGTGACCAATCAAGTTAGTGAGTTGCATCAGGCAGTTTGAAGAATCATCATCATGGCTAGCCTTTGACCCAGAGCAGAGGTTTGAAAAGACCAGTATAGAAACTGTACCTTTCTTTTGAGTCCTGGAATGTACCTAGTGTACATTCCAGATCTAAATTTATTTTTCGGCAGACGCACATTGCTAGCAATAATTTGGAAATCACAACGCTGGGCCAAAGTACAGATGACACTGAATGTGCCATTTGCAGCTACGTCAAGATTTATTTATTTAATAGGAGATATAGAGGAAGGATCACCTTTTATCTCCATAACTAGGATTGCAGTTCTGATCCACAACACACATATTGTTATTGGCTTGGACTTGGGTGGTGGGTGGGAAGAGAGCTAAATTGACAGTTGCATAAGAAGGGGAACTCTCATTGGGATTGTAGGTGGGAGAGGAATAATTAACTCTCCCTGTATTTGCCCCAAAATGGTTTCCTCAGTATGCTTACTATTATAATGTTTGTTATGCTGGTGTAGTTGCAAATGATGCATTTAGAGATAAATTTATTGGCTAATGTTTACAAAAGATATGGTGGAGACATATTTATAATCACCAAATGATGTTTTTCACAGTAAATAACATCTAATGTATATTACACCACATTAAGACTTCCTGATATAATATAAAGCTGTATCCTCACACAAAAAAAGAAAGGCTCTATTTATACAAATGTACTATGCATTAATGGTATAATTCATAGGATTTCTTTCAATGCATATTTTAATTGTTTGTTAAGAAGATGACTAACTGGGTTGTTTTTTTGATCTAAAACTAACAACAGAAGAATAAGCAGTTGTATCTAATATTTACGAGTAAGTATATCATGTTGGATTCAGCACTGCAGTTTCTTCATTATAGAGTCAAGATGGGTTTTTCCTTTCTTCACTAGTATACCAGCTGCTTATTCCATTTACTAAAAAGTTCAAATTTATGTACAAGAATTTAGCATTTTTACTCATTTTGAATGGAAGCTGAAATTGGAGAAAGAGAATATATATTTCTTTTTATGATCCTTTAATCTCTTGATTCTGGATCGAGTTGGGGCAACTAGATGGAGCTGAGCGTTTACTGGTTGGATGCCCTTCCTGATGCAGATATTTTCTCTCTGCGCCTGATAGAGAAGCATCTGCCGCTGCCTAGGATTGAACTCTCAACCTTCCGAATGGGAGGCTAGCATCCTCACTTCTAGGCTAGCAGAGGTGAAGACGCTCACCTCCCACTCAGAAGGTTGAGAGGACAAACAGAATACATTACCATAAACAATTTAAATAATATTTATCTTGTTAGAAAAAAATAAAGACTACCTGAGAAATTATAAAGGAAAGCTTATGAATATTGTTAGAATACTCATTTATATTATTTTCAAATTAATTCCCCATAAGACACAAAATACATTTTTATTCAGCTTTGCTTTGTGTTTTAGAAATACATTTATACTATTCAGACATATTTGTTCTCTTTAGCAAAAAGAAAAAAAAATGTTGTAATTCTAATTCATTTACTGAAGCAACGTTTTCAGGAAGGAGGTAAAAAACACTCAATATGGAGATTTCAACCACGCAATAGAAGCCTCACCTCTTTTTTACATACATGAGAATCACCATCTATGGTGAAATGATAGACAATTTTTTTCAAGGGAACCAACATGTTTGAAAAAATTGAAAGTTAAATTTTATCAAAGTATTATTTCCATCTCTCTTCCATCACATGCAAAAGGGGATCGAAAACTCCCATTTTTTTAGTGACATCTAGGCATGGGCAAATATATCTTGTTAGAAAAGGAGAATCAAATTGATTTTTAAAATATTTAATATAGTTGATAATATAGTTAATACAGTTGACATTTTTTTTATAATGGATCAGCTTTGTGAATATAATTAGCAGGTCTGCTAGCCACTGAACCTGGCAGCCATTAGACTGAGCCAGCCAGCCGGCAAGGAAGCTGCTAATAGAATCCTGGTTGAGATGTTCCAACTAACCCTCTCTATAATATGCTTATTTAAATAACTTGTATGAAGGGTTATTTGCTGGGACCACAGAAGTTTCTTTAAAAAAAATTTTTTTTTAAAGAAACATAACACATCTGTTCCTGCTGTCGATTTTGGCTGAACATAAAATAACAGAAATATACTCTATGGAGCAAAAGAATTATTAAAATGTGAGGTAGAATATTTGAGGCATGTCAGTAGAAAAGAGATAATACGCAATATATGTTAACAATCAATCATGTTTCAGATGTTTTACTTTAATTTCATCCCTCCCCATCTTTGTTTGGTCATTTCCTTGTAGTTATTCCAGTTCAAAGATATTCCTCATTTATGAATTGCAGTATTTTACAAATGTCAACCTGAAGAATGTGGGAATCAGAAGGTGGGAAGACAGGAAGAGATTAAATTTCCAAAGCAGGGGATTTGATGGGAGGGAAGTGCCAGCCTTACTTGGTTTTCAGACTGCAGAGAATTCTGGGATTTAGTGATAAGATCTGGGGTTGGTATCGCTGCAGTTCTCATTTCTAATCACTAGAGTAACATAGTTCACACACAACACTAAACCATTATGTTGTTTATAATTATGTTTGAACCAGCCTTTCTGGTTTGCTTTTTATGTGCAAAGGCACTCCTATTGTCAGAGGCTCCCATTTCAAACTCTGGGTGATTGACATTTTCCATACTTAATAATTAATTCCAGATTTCTAATGTCATTATTAGGACATTATTGTGCCATTGACTACATTATGGGATAGGAGGGATTGTCTGGGACAGGGGTAGGCAACCTTGGCTCTTTTATGACTCGTGGACTTCAACTCCCAGAATTCCTGAGCCAGCATGGCTGGCTCAGGAATTCTGGGAGTTGAAGTCCACGAGTCATAAAAGAGCCAAGGTTGCCTACCCCTGGTCTGGGACAATAAATTGTTTGGCAGTTTCCTTTAGAAATTTTCTTGGTAATTGCTTGCAGAGCAATTTTGTATCCATTGAATTCCATCTCTAGCTAACTCTAGCTTTCTGGAGACAATTGCCTCAGATCCCAGAAGTTGATCTGCTATTACATTTAACATTGCCTAAGAAGCTTTAAGCAAATCTTATAAAATGCTCACTCGGGAAGTTTATGCACATTCTTATTAATTGGCAGTAACAAATAGAGCTTCTCAACATAAAGACTTATGGGCCAAATGCAGCACAGGGTAAACCTCTACAGCCCCCTACACTGTGAGCTGTGTTTTTTTAAAAAACATTTGTGGAGCCTTTTAGGAAGATTCTTTGGAACACAAACCATTTCTGTGAATTCATATAGTAATCAATCTAGAAAACATAACATTTTCAAGATTTTAAATGCAATTATATAATATGGGAAAGCAGTTTGATTAGCAGTGGTATGACATGGCAAATGCAAATTCTAATGTTTTCACAGACTCAATCCCTTCAAAGCAAGGCCTGAAACTGACAGATCTGATATCCTACAGATATGTTAAACACCAAGAACCCCTAACTAAATTGGGAAGAGTCTTTAGGGCATCAGGTTCAACTTTAATTAAACAAAAACCTCTATAAAGATGTCTATTGCCAACCATGAGCTAAGCTTAATATCATAGGAGAGATTGAGTTAGTCAATATTTGGTCCAGTTGTTCTAATTGGGGGTGGGTGGATGGAATAAGTGTTGTCCTGACCCATCTCTACTCTCACGTCACGGCAAAACATAACCTTTGTTCCTAAATCAACATTTCTTCATCTCCCTGTTGTTCTCTGAAAAGCCTTCCAGATAGACCATGGAGGGACCTAATAATAAATTTTATTAAAATAAAAAATAAAACTCGACAAGTTTCATAAATAGTGCAAATACCCTTCTGCAAATTTCATGTTATCTTTGAGAAATATCATCCATCTTGGTTTAATCAGAGCCCAACAACTCCAAAACTAATGAGCATGTGAACTTAAATGCAAGATTTTACAATGGACATTCTCGTTTGTCTCTATTAACATGATTTGTATTTTTGTCAGTGTAAATATAAAAACAAAGGAAAAGAGAGGTCTAAAAAACTTCCAGAAATGGGGAATCACATTGAAGCATTGCTTAGATAACTTTAAGGTCCAATGTGGAGATCAATTTAATCAAATATAATGACCTTAACTTAAATTATCTTTAGTTAGGTAAGACAGGAAAATGGCCATTCTACACTATTACTGATTTTTAAAAAAACCAGATACTGCCAGTATGGATAAGTCTTCAAACCAAGTTCTCAGAGATATACAGATAGTCCTTGACTTACAACAGTTCAGACCGTTCAAAGTTACAACAACCCTGAAAAAGTGACTTCTGAGCATTTTTCACACTTACAACTGTTGCAGCATCCCTGTGGTCACGTGATCAAAATTCAAACACTTGGCAACTGACTTATATTTATGATGGTTGCAGTGTCTCAAGGTTATGTGATTACTTTTTGCAACCTTCTGACAAGCACAGTCAATGAAAAAGCCATATTCACTTAATAACCATGTTACTAAGTTAACGACTACAATGATTCACTTAACAAGGTCGTAAAATGAAGCAAAATTCACTTAACAAATATCTTGCTTAGCAACAAAAATTTTGGGCTCAATTGTCTTCGTAACTTGAGGACTATCTGCATAGACGTCTGACTGATGTCCAGGTTTGGGGCCTTCTACCATAATATTCTAATTGATTGATTGATAGATTATATGTTACCATGTTACTGTCAACTCTTAGTGACCATATGGGTAGAATTTCTCCATGATGATTTGTTCACAATCTAGGCCTTTAGATTTCCTAACAGTACACCCATAACTGCAGCAATTTAATCCATTCACCTTGCTAATAGTTGTCCATTTCTTCTGTTTTCCTTAGCTTTCTTGAGTGTTATATACTTCTCAAGAAAGCTAAGTCTTCATATCATGTGTCCAAAATATGAGGAATAAAATAATGAATGAAGAGAGTAATTATGATTGTTTTAATTAAAAAAAGCAAAGGTGTAAAAGTTCTAAATTTGAGTCCTCCTTTGAATTTAAGGCCTATTCAATCTAGCTCATTATTGAGGCTTCAGAAAGATGCCATTTGAAATGGTTCTTCTTTTCCAAATTGAAAGGAACATTTTTACATGCCATCAGGAAAAAGGGGGGCGAGAGAGAAACAGTAAAAGTGGGGCAGAATAAATCTGCTTAAAAAGTAGGAAAAATATCCAAAATTTGCTCCACAATCCAGAATGAAATGTGTTGCTTTGGTTCTTCCCTACCACCTGTGACTGACCATCTTCAGCCTTCATTGGAAAGATAGCAGACTTAATAAACACTCCTTCATATTGCTCTTCAAAATTATTTCAGATTTTGCATGATCTAAAGCAAGAATGACAGTTTTCTGTCCTTTTTTAGTATGCTGGTCATTTTTAGTTGATACTCTCTTCTATAATGGTGCTTCACTCCTTAATCTCACAAATTTTCATTTCTCAGCCAGAAAGAAATTTCATACCAACCTACAAGGTGGTTCATGAAAGAGACAGAAATTTTGATGGTACACTACTGCCAAGAAAAATGTATTTGGATTTTGATCAGCAACTTTTATATTTGACTTGGTGTCAAACCAGTTGGCAGCTCCTATTTATCAGTGATAGCCTTCAAGCATTTTAGCCTTTGGTTCTGTAATAAGGGGCAAGGCACCCACAGGGTCAAACCAACCACTCTCTCTGAATCCCTTTGGTTCTGATGTAAGCCATACCTTGGGGTGAGTGGCAACTGAAAAACCTGATCGCTTTCCTGTCACGCACACAAACATGGCTATACATCCATTTTTCTCTTTCTCACCAACCCCCTGGGGAACCAGCTGTCAATTGAAGGGAAGATCTTGCCCTATTCTAGGTCTGGCTAAATTGTAAGAAGCAGGAGAATCTATAGTTCAGCCAAGTTGAGAGAGGGAGTAGGCCACGAGTCAACTCTAGGATTTAAACAAAAGCTTTATGGAAGATAACAAAAGAAGAGAGAGTTCTACCTATAACACAGTTTTAAAAAATCCTAACACAATTTTAACCATAGGTGAACACCATTATTTCCAGCCTTACCTGAGGGAACCTCCTCATTTAGAAGGTTAAGCAATTCCCTCTAGGCATATACGACTGGCTTGTGATTTAAAGGGCCAGCTGCAGGGCAGCTCACTATGACCACTGATCTGGATAGAAAGAGTTGGACTAACAGGTTTTTCTATATTTCATTGCTCCAGACAGTGAGAGCTAGGTTTGATGGAGCCCAGGAGTCCAAGGGCAGTTGGAAATGGAGTTTTTTTGGAGAGCATTTGGACTTAATGCTTGATTTCATATTCTTTTGTTCTGGGATATTTCAGGGATTTTTTTCAATATTTTATTTAGTCTACCGATCTTTTAATTATTCATGTATTCCTGTAGAACTGCCGGGAATCCTATGAGATTGCAGTGGGGTAAAAACATAAATAATTGTTGATGTTATCTAGTTTGGTAATTAAACATCTGCAAGAACACAGCCAAACTCAGAGAGCATCAAGAATCCAGTTATCCATAAATGTCATCTAGTCAACATCTGGATTTTTATATCCTAGTTCTGATAGCCATATGTGAGTTGCAGTACAAATGCTGGAGAACATCAGGTTTAATTTAGAAAGTTCCAAGTGCATCTCTGTTTATGAGGAAAGAGCAAGAAAGACTCTGAGCTATGATTCTGGAAAGCCACCATCAGCCAAATTAAATAATAAAGTTTAGGATATATGTCAGTGTCTACCTGGCTCTAAACGGGATCAGAAAATTTTGTTCATCAGTTACATTTCTGCCTCTATTTCTTCAGGCAGTTCATATTTTGAAAATTCATGTCTGCCTGAAGAACAATTTTTGACTGATCAAGGATTTGAATGAGGATTTCCCTACTCCCCATGCAACATTTTGATCATCACAATATTTGATTTCCAAAATTCAGATGATTCTGAACTACAACTCCCAGAAACCCCATCTAACATAGCTGATGGTGAGGAATTCTGGGAATACCTGTTCAGTAATATCTGGAAAGCTACAAATTCCTAATCCTTAAACCCTTGGGTGTCAGGGTTGGCAAATACTTCTTTTCTACTTGAGGTCTTGAGAGCTGTTGGGAGTAAGACTAGATAATTCCAGATTATCTGTTTAAACAAGACATCTTTAGAAGACAAGAGGAGAAAATAAATGCCCATGAATATAACTGAGACAGAACTAGTATTTTATCCAGTATTGGTTCATCTAAAAAAGAAAGGAATCAGAAGCAAGTTCAGAAGTATAACTTAGTGCTATGGCTGCTATAGTTCCTGCTCAAACATCTTTCCCTCCATACTCTGTCACTGAATGAGAGATTGTCATCATTTCAGTAATATTCTATCTATATTTTCATTATGCAGTAAACATTTTTATTGCATAATGACTTACTGTAAAGTAAGCGCATGGAATAAAAAGATTGGAAGTATTCCCCTTGTAATTATAACTTTCTCTTTTCATATTTGGGTTTGTTTAAACTTTGGTTCCTCAAAATGAGGCAAAGAAAACTCTTTTGGGGGGGGAGCAAAGCAGGAGGAACCCTGTCAAGGGGTTTATGTCATGAGTAGGGAGTGCAAGAACTTTAGAAGACTCAGGTGATTCCAACTCGGTCAAAAAAAGGAAGCAGTAGAAGCAACCAGACAGAGATAATGGACCAAAAAAAGCTAAATTAGTTTATACCAATGTTTCTCAACCTTGGAAATTTTAAGATGTGTAGACTTCAATTCCAAGAATTCCTCAGCCAGCTTGGGCAATTATGAGAGCTGAAGTCTGCTCATTTTAAATTTGCCAAAGTTAAAAAAAAAATCTAGCACATTGGGATAGAATATTATTTTTAAAAAAATAGGTTTAAATTTCTGATTGTTTCCCTTTGTCAATATTCAAATATTTACAAATATTTATTGAGCTTGTTGGCTGGGAATTCTGGTGTCTAATCTCAGTATACATGGAATATTGTATGGTTCATGAGGTAGCAAATAGCGCTCATAAGAGTCTGTTGGTTATAGTCATACAGGAATGTTGGGTCTGTGTGTTTGTGTGAATGTATATATATCAACTGGCCTTTTGTCACATGATACATGCAAATGGATGTTCACAAACTACAAAAGAAATTCCATGGTAACTTTCTGTGATCCTCATTCCCTTCAGAAAATCAAGTCATGGAAATGACTATGTTTGGCTTTAACCAAGGATTCTCTTGTCTTACAGAGAGAGGATGCAAGCCATGGAAAAACAGATTGCCAGTTTAACTGGCCTTGTTCAGTCTGCGCTTTTAAAAGGGCCAAATACAAGTAATAGCAAAGATCCTTCTAGGTAAAAAAACCCAAAATGAAATAAAATCATTAAATCTATTTCATTGTAATATAATGTTCGTGATCACCATGGGGGGGAGGAGGGAATGTTCCAGGACAAATCCTGACCTTGTTGGCTTCACTTGAGTCAAGATTTCACCTTCACATTTTAGAAAGTTGGATAAAGTAGAAACAACAGTAAGTCATGGAGATTTGCCTTATTCTTCTGATTAATTCTGATTCAGTTAATCGTCTGGTGAAATTCCTCTATTGGTGGTGGAGCTCTACATTTTCTTTAAACCTATATATTAAAGTGAGATCATAGAACATAACAAGTAATTAAATTACAAGGTAATCTATATTATAGACAGGATATAATGTAATTTTGATTGTAATTATAAGCAAAAGCATTGATAATACATTGTTTAAATAGTTTATGTTATCTGACAACATCAAGATGATTCTAATGTAATTATTATCTACTTTTCTTCCATTTAGGGAGAAGATGGTAAAAACAGTAATTAGTAAGAGCAGTGCTGAGATGTCAGGTAAGCTTTCTTGTGATATGATAAGTACAACAGAATTCATTTTACCTTAAAAGAAATTCTGGGAATCAGCCTAAAAATTTAAATGTCCCATAATATTTTCAACTGTTAAGAATCTGGCCATGGAATTTCATGAAACTGAAGAGAAAGCAAGATATTGTTTTTGCTAAATGTGAAGCATCCTACGATGATAGTCTTTGGCAGTATTGAGATTAATTGTTTAGTTTGTTTTCTTCTATAGTTCTGTGTTTAATTTGTATGAACAAGCATTGCAAAGACATTGTAAGTCTGTAATGCTGCCTTGGATTCCTGTGTTTTGGGGACAGTTATGATGGAATACAGTGATACTAAGAGTAAATTCAAGAAAAAAATCATTTTTACTATATTGCCTGGGCTATACCCCTCAGAATGCAAGAATATACAAAATGTTGGTCTGCAAAGAAAGGAGCACAAAGTGCTCAATCTCATATCCTCCAGAAGTGTCCTGTGTCCAATATACAACATCAGACCAATAAAGAATATGGGCATGTAGTATAATTAATTTATCCTATCAGTCCAATGCCCATCTTTCTTGAACAAGTGTAGAGCTGCTTTTCCAAACTAGTGAAGAGCTGCAACATCTTGAGGTGTTTCGGAAAATATATCATCCCTTTTTTTACAATGGGCAAATGATAAATGGGAAGAAGTGCTTTCTGGAAAAAGGCTTTCAAGAATTTCAGCCTGCTATTTATTTGCTATCACTAGGCCTGATATTTGAATATGACTCTTCAGAATCATTAAAAGGCCTATCAAACTTGGCAAAATTGATTGATTTAATCAGAGAACATATCCCACTTTGTTTCTACCTGGAAATCACTTCTTAATGCTTGAGACAGGGGAAAAAATGAAATTTTAACTTTGGGTTTTGCTGATTAAGCTAGTTTAGAGGGCCAGTTGGTGATCTAGTGCAGCAATCTCCAATCTTTGTGGCTCCACTGATCAACAGCTCTGATGGGGGGAGGGGATAGTTTCATGTGTGCAACCTAGATCTCGCGCATGCGCAAATGAAGCTTTGTGTGCTTGCCTGCCACTTCCCTGGTCTGGTTCCCAACAGGAGTTGGGGACCCATAGTCTAATGGTTAGACCAGGCTAAAGACCGGAGTTCTAATCCCACTTTAGTCATGAAAGACATTTGGGTGACTTTGGGCCAGTCCCTCTCTTTCAGTCTAACCCACCTTACAGGGTTATTGTGGGGAAAATAAAAGGAAGAAGAAGTATTAGATTTGTTTTATCGCTTTGAATTATTTGTAAAAATACAAAAGGCGGGATATAAATAAAATAAATACAGAAGAGAGAGAGGGGGAGACAGAGAGAGAGTCCTTATAGAAATGGCTAGTACCTGTTGATAAAGTAAAAAGTTGAAGTTGCAATTTTATTTTGTATTTTACTGCACTGAAAAAGTTGGAAGTCAGTTCTTTCCCTTTCCCATTTCCTTACTATTTTTATTTTCATTTGTGCTTTATACCATAATAAATTCTAATAGAAAAGGAGGTACATGAAAAGGGATTGAGTTTTAAAAGAGACTTCATGAAGGCATCTATGCTGAATGTTGTCTTGTAACCTCCTGGAAAGGCAGCATACCCAAGCCTTGAGCTCAGGGATTATATTTCTCTCTCTCTCTCTCTCTCTCTCTCTCTCTCTCTCTCTCTCTCTCTCCTCTCTCGTCTCTCCTCCTCTTCTCCACTTCTCCCTCTCTCTCTTCTCTCTCTCTCGTCTCTCTCGTACTCTCTCTCTCTCTCTCTCCCTCTCCCTCTCCCTCTCCCTCTCCCTCTCTCTCTCCCCCTCTCCCCCCCTCTCTCTCCTTGTGCCTGCGGAGCTCTCTAAACATGGCATTGCCCAGGGTTACATGTTTGAAGAAGCAGGCACAGCTGTGTGTGTGTGGTAGACTGGAAAAGAATCTACATCTGCCATTTTCATTTCTCCCATGAAAGATTACGTAAGAGTCTTTTTTATACTACTGAAACATCATCCAGAACAAAATGCTAACTGGAAAACACATGACCTGTTGCAGAGAAACGGGCTATTTTCCCTCACCTCATTTTCCCCTTTAAAGATAGGGAATTCCTTCAAAAGCTTAATTACATGACAGAAAAACTATCCTTCAGATTTTTTTGTATAGTTGGAATCAAGCCCATCTGCTATTTCACTGATGTTCAAAATTTTGAAACAATGGAAAGCCAAGACAGGAAAAACAGTTCTGTGCTATGTTTAGGCTTCCTTTAAAACTAAATATAGTGAGGTTTGGGGCTTGAATTGAAAAATAAAAATATGACCTAACCAGTCAAGAATGGACTCCATTGTAACAGGTCCGAGATTTTCCCACTGCAATCACTCAGCACTATTTCCTGCCCAATTCTGGATTCTAGCTGATAATGAGGAAAGTAATGGAAGAGAATAATATGAAAAGAAAATGAATTATTCAGAACAAAGATGCGTTTTTCATACTCTAACTATACCAAAAAAGAATAACCCTTGGAAAATCAAAAAATGCTTTAATTCCAGATAGAAAAAACTTGTTTCTTTAATTCTATGTCTAACTTTAAGATTTAGCATTTTTTGAGAAAAGTTTATTAATCTAAAAATGTCATGTTCTCTTCTTTTGAGAAAACATTTTTGAACAGGCTTAGTCAATATTAAAAGCTTAGTTTTTCTTCTTAAAGATTTGCTGAATCAGGTGAACATGAGATATAGTTATAATTACAGGTTTTATTTATATGTTCTTCTAATGTATTTTCTTATGGTTTAAAGTTTTCATTTCCTTTTGTTCTTGTGTATAGTAAATAGCTTATTTTTATCTTAGATTATTTTATGTAGGTCTAAATTATTTATTTTTATTTTATGAATGTCTGTTTGAAAATGGATCAATAAAAAACATAGGGGTTTTGTCAAAAAGAAAAGAAAAGAAGAAAAATTATTATACCACTAACGGGATTGGTATAAGCCATAGTTAGATCTTAATGTAGTTTATTAGTTCTTCTTTTCCTCCTTCTTGTAACTGTTCTTGGTTTGTACTTTGATGGATTATTTAGAGCAAATCTTAAATCTTAATCTCAATCTTAACAACTTGATGATGCGTGGACTTCAGCCATCAGAATTGCCCCATCAGTGAGTTAGGGAATTCTGGCAGTTGAAATCTACACTTCTTAAAGTTGCTAAGGTTGAGAAACACTGGCTTAGAGGTTGAGGATGGTGTGGTGTGGCAAAGGCAACAAAATCAAGAAAATAAATGTCAGGAAAGCAGAACAGACTTTATCATCCTGCTAAGATGTAGCTACAGGTGGTAAGTAAAAGAAACAGCTTGGCTGCAGACTAAGCTTATAATCCCTCAAACTAAAGGATATTTTTCTGGTTCCACCTATTGCCACTTTCTCTTTTTGGTGTGCAACACCTCTTTTCCTCTGGCTGGGTTCATCTAATATCATAATTTATGAAATGAACCAGAATTGCCTGGGTTGCACAATACCATAATTCATAAACCAAGTGGATAGACACTCCAGAAATTGGACTGTGACCAAATCCAATTCTTACAAGGTTCATGTTGACTTCATGTAATGTGTGATTCTAGCCCATGTGTTTTCTGTTTTCTTACACTGAATTTGAATCTGCTCAATGATATCTTAGAATCAATATTAGCTTGTTAGATATATATTTCACTTTTGTCAGAAGCTGAAGGCACTGTGTATTGTGTTCCTTCCTCTTTATCTCGGTAGAGTTGGATGGGCTAAGAATATGTGATTGGCCTTAAAATCACTCAGGGAGCTTCTCTAACTAAGGATGCACTTCAAGATGACTCTAAGTCCCAACACCTTAACCAGTGGTGGGATTCAAATATGTGAACAATTGGTTCTCTGTGTGGATGCTGTTTCCAGAAGTCCATTCTGGGCCTGGGCAACAAAAAATTAGCTACCGGTTCTGCCGAAGTGGTGCGAACAGGCTGAATCCCACCACTGACCTTAACTATAAAACACATTGACTAACCGCATTTACGAAGGAAAGAATCAATTTATATTATCAAAATGACACTCACTATTTTCATGTATATATTCTTAGCTGCATGTAGCTTGCATCAAGCAAAAATATTTAGGCTTATAGATGATACTGGATTTGTCAGAATCTAGTAGGCCAATGATTAGATTTTATCAAATATCTGAGCAGCAAAAAAAAATATATCCCAGTCTTGTTTACATTATATATAAATTATCTTTTGACAATGATCCTCTTTTTGTTGTCTCATCTGTTCTCTGTCATCACATCAGTCAACCATTGTGCCTATTATATTCTAATTTCTGATACTGTTTTACAACATCAAGTTTATTAAGTGATCCATGGAAGCTCTAATCTTTAATGATCAAAAGAGGAGTAGAAGAGAGGGGAAGTAAGGTTATTAATGGAGTCATTTACCTATCTTTATTTTTAGGATCCACTCATGACTTCACTGGGAAGAATTCATTAGCAGAAGTTGAGATTTCCAGTAAAAGCCCCCGCCATTTTGTTCCATCAAACTCCGCAGCCATGCAGTTCAGTCTCCTTAACATGAAACGCAACGTATCCGATCTCCGTCTCCAGCTTCTCCAGATAAGGCAGTTACAGGTATTGTTACACTAGAGAAGGCCTCCAGTGGGTTGCAAGCATATCTATGTTTGCATTTTCAGACCCATCCACAAACTAAATCTTAGTTACCATTTGAAAATTCACTTTTCCTAATTTTGTAGTATACTTTGCCAAAATTACCCTTGTTAGAAAATTATTTGCCATCACTGTGTATGTGATGCAAAATTGCTGAGGAAGATAGATATACTTTTTGAAATGGGTACCAAAATGCAAACACATTTTAGTTTGAACTTCTTTAAAAAAAACAACCCAAAGAGGTAGACATGATGGCATAAGCCTCAGAGAAATTCAATAGAATACGAATGAATGTGCCCTTTTTAGATTCCACAAAGTTTATGTTGTTTTTCTGTAGCAAATTAAGCAGATACATCTCTGAAAGTTACTCTGAATACTCTTTCAAATTATTAGTATAAACAAATTAAAGACTTTGTAGAGGAAGGTAAGATCAATAAAGCAAAAGTCACAAACCATAAAGATGTAGTTAAACTGTATTTATTCTTACAAATGCTGGTTGCATCTGCATTGCATTTGAATTTGCCAGAGGCTGCTGGGAAGAGCTATTAGCTGTGAGTTTCAGGGGGATTGAGACGAAATCCAGTGGAGCAAGGTGAATACCTGGGAGCTGAGCTGCTGGTTGCATTGCATTGCATTTGAATTTCCCAGGACTCCTGGGAAGAGCTGCTAGCTGTTTGTTCAGGGGGGCTGAGATGAAGTCCTGTGGAGCAAGGTATATTGTCATATAACTGAAAATCTAAAACATCAGTAGCACATCCTTGGTAAGTGCATCTGTGATTGCAATTTTATTTTAGAATGTCTACCTTAGTTCAGTGCAATACCTGTTTCGCAGCTGTCTTTCGTGGTACTCTTCAAATTTAGATACTATCCTATTTGTAAGCAAATTGCTAGTTTACATGGACTTACTACTTATCTAGAGTTGGTAGTCTATGCTCTTAGGCAGAAATTAGGTGTCCAGTTCAGCCATTCTATTCTATTGAGCTGCCCCACTATCAGCACCCTCTACTAAAAAGATCCTGCAGGAGAAGGGCAGTATGGACAACCGTGGGATCTGGCAGGGTGAAAAGCGTGAACCATAAACACAAGACTTTTACTGTGTCCCTGCATAACAGGTACAGTGCCCTTGCTGACCTTAATAAGGATACTAAGGTGGCAGGTCAAGCTGGTTGTGATGACGATAACTCAGATGAGCAGGAGATTGTGGTCTGAGACGAAAAACTTGTTTTGGATAGGGGAAAGTGTGGATCAGGTATTACACATCAGTCATGCAAGAAGAGCATGCTATCTAAAAAGAAAAACCATCTTCTGGTTGGTGATGCAATTTTTAAGGAATATCAATTTAGGAAAGGACGCAGAGCTTTTGAAAGAGGTCAGGTGTCTGCCAGGTGCTAATGCAGAGAAACAAGAGACATATTTTTAAAATAGTCAAGAATGTCAGTAAGGACTGTGATATCTATACACTAACACACAGAATATGAGGATAAACAGGGTGAATTAGAAATTCAAGTAAATATGATATTGTTGCCATTATGGAAACTTGGAGGGATGAAAGCCATAAATGGAATATATAGCTAGAAGGATTTAAATTATTTAAAAGAAACAGACCAAATAAAAGAGAAGGTGGAGTTCCACTATATATAAGAAATAATTACATCTCCACAGAAATAGAGCACAACCATGCTGAAAACTGTCTTGAATGCATTTGGGTCAATATAAAAGGGGGGGAAATGACATTACGATAGGTGTATACTATAGGCCACCCAACCAAACAGAGGAAATAGATGAACTTTTTGCTAGTCAGTTAGCTAAAATATGTAGGAAGCACATCACAATAGTAATGGGGACTTTAACTACCCTGACATCAACTGGGAGACAAACTCTGCATCAAGTGGAAGATCAAACAGAAGTAACCTAGAACTAGGGAGACATTTCCTGACAGTTAGAACAATTAATCAGTGGAACGACTTGCCTCCAGAAGTTGTGGATGCTCCAACACTGGAAGTTTTCAAGAAAAGACTGGACAGCCATTTGTCTGAAATGGTGTAGGGTTCACTGCCTGAGCAAGGGGTTGAAGACCTCCAAGGTCCCTTCCAACTCTGTCATTCTGTGCTATTCTGTTCTGAATGTTGTTAGAGTTTTTAAAAAGTGAGGAACTGACTGGTGAAAATGGAAGTTTACCCTTCCTCCATCTCACCAACCTGATAACATATGTTGTTGTGTCATCATGTTTATAAAGCTTGGAACATTGCCTACTTTTGAAAAATATATAAGGCATCTAAGAGCTACATTGTACAGTATTTAAAATATATATGTGCAAGCCTACTTTTTGTTTTTATTTTGATTAAAGCAAGCTTATATTGTAACAGGATCTAGGAATCCTAATGGAGTAAGTATGAGCCAGAAGCATGCTGCAACTGCCAAAAAAAGGCCGGGTATTCCTAGGCTTTATCAATAGAGGAATAGTGTCAAGATCAGTGAGATATTAGTACCATTATATACTGCTTTGGTAAAACCACATTTGAAATACTGTGTCCAATTCTGGTTACCACAATAGATAAAGAGAGACTCTTTCTAAAGAGGGCAGAGAAGAGCAAATAGATAAAAAGAGATTCTAGAAAGAATGGAGAGAAGAGCAACAAACATATTTAGGGATCCAGAAGCTAAAACATATGATGGCTGGTTTCAGGAACTAGTCTAACAAAAAGAAAGACTAGGAGTGACATGATAGCAGTCTTCCACTATTGAGAGGCTGTCACAAAGAAAAAAGGGGGCAACCTATTCTCCAAAGCACCTGAGGGCAAGACAAAAAGTAATGGATGGAAACTTATCAAAGAGAAATCTAAACTAGAACTAAGAAGAAATTTCCTGACAGTGAGAACAATTAATCAGTGAGAACGGCTTGCCTTCAGATGCTCCATCACTAGAGGTTTTTAAGATGTTTTTGTACAGCAATTTATTCAGAATTGTATAGGATCTCCTGCTTGGGCAGAGGAGTAGACTAGAAGACCTCCAAGGTCCCTTTCAATACTGTTATTCTGTAAGGTCATCTAGGTTGCTACCTATACTGCCACCTCTCTGGGTAGTGCTCCTAGATTACCATTTCCCAAATTACTGTGGCTGAATAATTCATAAGATTTTTTTTTTATTGACTTTTCACATTTATCTAAAGATAAGAATCAGGTTCTTATGTAGTGTGTTCTGTCTGCTCGAATGCCAACCAAATCATTAATTTTGTAAAGTAGACATGTTGAACTATTTAATCAGAACTATTATTATCTTCATTAATATGTTTTCTTTAGGATTCCTATACAAACATTAGTTTTTGTTTTATTTAGAGCCTTTGTCTACGTTTGTGTTCTTGTTCTGATCTTGCCAGGAGATATTTATAATAGTTTAAAATTTAAATATTTGTTGTTACTCACTCTCAAGAATGATCATAATATCTTATTTAAGATATATTAATATCTTAAGGTATCTGTCCCCAAGGTGCTTTCTTTCAAAAGGCAACTTGGACTTTCTTGTTTTGCTAGAAGACGTTTCACTTCTTATCCAAAAGGTTTCTTCAGTTCTGACTGAATGGTGGAGAATGGAAGGATTTATATTCCTTGCAGTCATCTGGTCATTAGCCCTCTTTCTGAGAGTCTTAACGACCGACCACATGACTACAAGGAATATAAATCCTTCCATTCTCCACCATTCAGTCAGAACTGAAGAAGTTTCCTGGATGAGAAGCGAAATGTCTTTCAGCAAAACAAGAAAGTCCAGTTGCCATTTGAAAGAAAGCATTTTGGGGACAACCATGACCTGGATGACTGAGAATCTCCATAGACATTTTAAAGTATATGTTTTAAAGAATACAGTAAACTTGTGGAAAAGAATCTGAGGTATCTTTTTGCTTCAGCGATGTTGAAGTTAACACATTTTTCTCTCTCTTAGCATATATATAAATATGGTAAGGGCATTTATTCAATGATCCTGCATAATGCACAAGCATGTATCTATGAAGCCAAGGTTGATTCTAAGGACATGTGCTTTCAATGTCCTTCATCATAAACAATAGAAGCAAGGAAGAATAGTTTGTTCTGTTCTTTGGCCAAATAACAATGAAGACAACATGTAAATATTTATGGAAAAGGGCTAAAGGCATCTTAATGACCAATCTGTTTCATTTGAGTACAAAGCATTGTCCTTTTGTTTTGTTGTGGGATTGTTTATCTCATTTTTTAGTCTTCAGTGTGTTGTGGACAGGGAGGGGGAGGGTGGGGCAGTAAAAGCAGAAATGCAAGAAGCCATAATTGCCTATCAATAGGGATAGGTAACAAAACAGCAGATAGACTGACAGAGATTATTATTTGGATCAGTGATCAGGTTAATGCATGGCATAATTAAAAACCTTGGCCTCTATTCATTGTATGAGAAAGAGGGTTAAATCTCTTTCTCTAGCCAACCTGTAATGGGCTGAGAAGATCAATAATGCTGCATCTGACAGTGATATCCAAAAATAGAATAAAAGTGATAAAGAGGACTTTCATAGTCAGAAACAGTACATGATAATAAACCTCTTCTATGAGTACAAACACCTACTCATGAGTTGATCAGTGGAAGATTTGAGAACAAGGTTTAGGGGAGTTATTTTTATAGCTAGTACTCAGCTTATGACTGTAACGAAGCCCAGAGTTCTCTTCGCTGAGTCTTGGAATCTGGCCATATCCATATATCAACTTCCATAGAAATATCTCTTTCTCCTGCCCGTATGAGGTTATAAAAAAAGATTACTGCCCATTCTAGGAGACATAAAAATGCACTGGGGTTTGTTTGTTTTTAACTGATGGCAAAAATGAACCATCTCTTATGTGTCATTAACAAGCCCCAAATGGTAGCACCAAAGGGCTGATTTAGTCAATTTAGATAAATGTTTCTCAACCACAGAAATGTTAAGGTGTGTGGTGCACTTCAACTCCTAAAATTCCCTAGCCAACCATGCTGGCTAGGGAATTCTGGGAGTTGAGGTCCACCCATCTTATCATTCCTGAAATTGAAAAACACTGGTTTAGATTGCAGACAAAACATTTAAAAAAACTGCATTACTTGCAACCAGATCCTTAGTCTAACTAGTTTAGGTTCCATATTGCTGCATGCTTCCTTTCTAAGATTGTGGGCAAAGATATTTCCCAGATCTGGTCCAGGAGATTATGCTTGGACTGATTGAACCTGCATACAAAACATGTGCAAAGCACTGCTATTAAGCTATGGCTTTTTCCAAAGTCAGCACCCTTCAGGTGTGCTGGATGATCATTGTACGCTTCTTCACCATTATACCCATTGGTCTTGGAACTGATAAGAAATACAGGTAGTCCTTGAGATACGACAGGTCACTTAATGGCCTTTTGAAGATACAACAGACCGCCCCCCCAAGCTACTTACAACCCCATTTTGAAGATTGTTCACCCTTATAACTGACTGTAGGAATGCTGCAGTGGCCCCCCACCTATCTCCCCCACCCATATGCTAGGTCCCTGCAGCCTTTGAAATGCATCTAGCCATCCAAGGCAGGTTAAAGCTGGGCAGCAGAACCTACTGGCTCATGATGAGCTATTAGAGCTTTTAAGCCCAAGCCTTCTTTCCATCCAGCCATCCAAAAGAGCCTAAAGCCGGGCAGCACAAACTACCAGCTCATAAGGAGCTGTTAGACCTTTGGACCTAGGCCTTCTTCTAACAGCTCATCAAACACTGGTAATTTCTGCTATCCAGCTTTAGACTACCTTGGGCTTTGGCAACCACCCAGGGATCCTGTAGCTTCTGCTGCTCAGCTTTTGGCTGCCTTGGGTAGCTGAGTGGCCAGCTTGGGAACAGGCCGAGGTCTGTGGAGACCCAAGGAAAAGGGAGTAGAGCATGGGGTGCCTCGGGGATGGAGAAGGCCTGGGATAGGTGGACCTGTCTGCACTAGACTTCCCAGGGCCTTCTCTACCCCTGAGGCACATGGACATGCTCATTTAACAGCTGCATCAGGAAGAGCTGGGGTCGGAGATTGTTAAGTGAGGCTGTTTGCTTAATGGCTATCATGACATGTGACTGTAATGGGAAGGCTCCATTATGATCATATGTCTAGGATGGGTCTGGAAAGTACCAAGTAGGGTTTTCCTGGTTCGTGGTATACACATTATATTTTTTTATAACAGCATTGTCTTTGCTGGAAGTTCTTTTCAAGGAGTCACAAACAAAATAATAGATGCTAATGAAAAATCATAGGTGCTAATGAAAAATGAAAGGACCTATTTAGGCATATGAAATCTCAGATTATTGAAATTTAAGATCACTTCAGTGCTCATTTAGAATGACAGCATCATTCTAGGAACTGCAGTGAGACAGTGAAAAGCAGGGAGGAGACATTAGATACAATACATGGCTAACCTGAAACCTACCTATGTGATCTACTGTAATCCTTCCTTCCTTCCTCCCTCCCTCCGTCCCTCTGTCCGTCCCTCCCTCAGTGAAAGTTGTATATTTAATAAGTATTTCTTCTTATTTAGACCTGCCACTGTTAGACTCCCAGCTGCTTGGCTATCCGAGATTTGGCTGGGCTCTCAGTTGCCTGCCCTTAATACACTAACATGACATTAGATAACTGGAAACTGTACGGTCTCTTCATTTGAGTTCTAAATCTCAAAACAAACTAAGCTTACTTGAATTCTTCATAATATATTCTGCTTGTTCACAAATTTCACCTAGACATGTACAAATGTTGCAGACAAAAAACAAGTTAAACTTGGGTGATCCTCATTGCCTTTTTCTTCATGGCCACCCAGAATCTGCTTCATTGCTCTATCTGATAGGAGGCCCTGATGTTTTTTCTCAGGGCTATGGGGTAGAGATAATAGGATAAATGGAAGGTGCAAAGCTCGTTTGATACTTATCTGAGCACCATCAAATTATTATTAGATTTTTTTATCCTGCCTTTATTAATTTTATAACTTTCTGAAAGTGGCAAGCATACATAATAGTCCTTCCTCTTCCTATTTTCCCCACAACATCAACCTGTGAGGTGAGTTGGGCTAAAAGAGAATGATTGGCCCAAAATCACCCAGCCAGCTTTCATACCTAAAAAGGGAGTAGAACTCATAGTCTCCTTAATCACTACACAAACTGTCATGGAACTGACCTTAGAGAGCAGTACTTTGTTCTGAAACTGTCAAGAACTTAAGAGGGAGGGAATGGAAGACCATAATGCACATAAAAAGGGGCAGGGCCTTGATTACATGGGAGTGGCTTCCATTTTGACTTTTTTGACTGATAGGCATAGTAAAATCTAATACATGCTGTCTTTCTGTCTTGCTCTTTCTCTTACACGCGTGTGTGCCTGCACACTCACACATACACACACTTTTTTTTTGTTTGATCCTTTTTAAGTCTGCCTCCACTGTTTGGATTTTATTTGTGGGTGGTTTTTTTGGGGGGGGGGTTTCATATTCATCACCCAATTGAATGACTGATTATCAAAACAAATGACCCATTTATGCCATCTTCAGGAAGAGGAGCTGCTTTGTGTTGGTAGAGATGCTTTTTGGATGCTTATTTGTATCTGTGCCTGAAACTGAGTTGTAGAAAATTGTTGCCCAACACACCAGATTGTAATAGATATAACATCTTAGACTGATTGCATATAAAGCTAAAGATATAATATCCACAGTTTTTTTCAACAAAACTTTATTTAAAAGTCCGTTTAAAAACCCACTAATATTAGTCTTTTTAATCAATATTCTGCTGAATTTAGATGTATAGTTTATATATTAATAGCATTCATGCTCATTTCTGCTTCCCCCCCCTTTTTTTTTTTTAATGTGCAAGCATTGATAGGACCCTTTCTTTTTTAAGTGTGTTCAGCTGCAATATTGTTTATGCAAACCCACTTCTGAGCAATGGGATGTGTTGAAAGAGGATGGATGTTAGGCAGGACAAATTGATTCTGGTTTCTCTTGTGTAACAGCTGCAGAATCAGGAGACATTGAAAGCCATGATGAGGAATGCAGAATTGGAGATCAACCACAAAGTGATGGAAAGAGCAAAAAGGTTGGAAGACCCTGTGCAGCGCCATCGCCACCTGGTGGAGCAAGAAAGACAAAAGTATCTCCTTGAGACTGAAAGGATTATGAAGAGTTTATGGTAAGTGAAAGCAAACTCTTGAGCGGGAATTAGTTATTATTTCATCAGCCTCTCACAATTAACGAGGTTTCAGTAAGGACACAGCGAAATCTGGAAAGGAAGGCATTTTCAATCTATATTTTTCTCTTTGCTTACACTCAAGTTATTTTATTTTTTTTGTATATTTATTAGTTGTATATTCTGCTGTGAACCTATCCTTCAGTTTCCCTAATTCTTTTTGGGCCTTTGGGAAGGAAAAAAAAAGATTCCGTTTTTCTACCTCATTCTTGGATTTTTTAAGGCTTGCTCCAATCACTCAATCAATCTTTATTCAGTCATAGATCAGTGGATAAGGCACAAAATCACAATTGTTCTAAAATATCTAAAAAGGATTAGAGGAAACACTACGTCATGCTATATAAACTAGAAAACAATTGTGGTCAAGGAAATAAAATCAGATTGATCTGATAATAACGATTTAAAATAACACAAGCCAGGAGGTCAGGATATTTAGTAAAGAGTAGAGATTAATAATTCCTGGTGAGTACCAGTGTAAAGAGGACAATACAGAATAAAGTGATCCATTGTTTCGATTATTCCTCCACCACATGGACATAGTCTCTGTTCAAAGGAGATCTTTTCATAGTTTAAGACAGGGGTGTCAAACTCAATTTCATTGAGGGCCGCATCAGCATTGCGGTTGCCCTCGGGGGGGGCGGGGGGGTATGGGGGGGTGCAGCCTACTGGGTGGGCGTGGATGGAGTGAGTGTGGCCTACTGGCTGGGCATGGCCAGCTCTACATCGTTCGTGTCAAGGGTCCCTGTGGGGTCCTGGGCAAGAGTGGGACAGATCTGAGGGTCTCTGGCAGAAGGGGATGGGACCAGGGCAAGTGCCAAGGCATGATCCACTGGAGGAGCCTCCCCAGCATGCACCCAAGGGGCGGGGCCAACGCGGCAGGGGCTGGTTCCTCGCTGTTTCCAGATGGCCTTGTGGAGCTAAGACTGAATGCGTTTCAGCATAGATGGCCACCACAAAATTGTACATTGGCTCCCGGCCGGCCTGGGCCAGGGCCAAGGCAGTGGGGGCCGTTCCCTCACTGTTTCCAGGATGGCTTTGCGGGCCACATGAAACCACTTCGCAGGCCGCATCCGGCCCCCAGGCCTTGTGTTTGACATATCTGGTTTAAGACTTGCTTTCTATGGAAGCTTTGGATGGGCATATACTGAGTGATAGTTTTGAGGGAGTTGTTTCCCCTTTTTCCATTCACTCTGCAAAAGTTACTTGCCTTTGAAAAGGTTACTTGCCTTTTTAAGAAGAGTTCCTGTACTTCCTGCAGATGGAATGGATGTGTGAGAAGCTGAAAAAACTATAGCATCCTACAGTGGGAGAGGTGAAGCTAAAATAAAAGCCATCCATGGACAACTTTGATTAGTATTAGAGAGGGGTCACCTACATCCAGCAAGCTAGAACTGTCATTAAGAGAAATTCAAGAATTCTGCCTTCCATTCATAAAAAAAGATATTTTTTCTGATTTGGGGGGAAAAAATAAAAGCAATCTCTTTTCTGTCCAACCACAACATTTCTAGACAGTAATCAAATATTTAGAAACCTTGCTAGGTTGAAGTCCTATGCAAGTTTGAGAATAAACCTTTTTTGAAATTGGTGGATTTTCTTCTGTCTCAGCAAGCAGAGGATTAGGTTTTGCTCGTGGGATTCCTTGCTGTGAGCCTAAGGGAAGAATTACGGCTTTATGAAATGATGTTCCACAATAAAACTTCCTATGTGGGTGGGCAGTTGCACAATAAGCAAGCTTTTTTCAGATATTTCCCAATGAATTTTGACCACTGTGTTTTAACTCTTTCTATTACACGTATAAGAATGCAAGCCATTGGTCTATATTACATACAGCTTTTACCAAGAGATGAATCAGAGAGTTATAGAGGTTCCAACCTTATTTTGGATGTAGGGGAAAATGTTATAAATGAAATTAATTAGGTGGCCTTGGGCAAACAACTCACTCTTAACCAATTGCCCATGGTGGTTGAGAAACTGAGAAATTTAGAGACATGAGAGCATTCATAATTAAAACAAATAAAATTCTAACAAACCTAAACATGTATGGACAGAAGATGTTGGAGGTAAATTTTACAAACTTACTAAGTAACTGCCATTGGCAGCAGCTCAAGTCTTTCTGATGAGAGGTTTCTTAATATAATCTATTGATCTCTTAGTATTGGCTGGTTCAACAGCCTGAAATACTTTTTAGGCAAGATCATCATCTTTACTGATTAAGCTGCATTGAAATCTATAACTTTTCCCAGTAAACATTTTTCCATCTGTATGTTTTGTTAGTTAATCTTAATTAATTGCTTGCACTATGATTTTCTGCGTGTGGAACAGTTTCTTTATTTCCAAAATTATTTTAAGGCAAGTCTGTTGCTGCCATTCTTACCACAGTGCCTAAAAATAGGTTTAGGATAATTGTAAATACATTATACAAAATAGATTCTAAGGGAATTTATCCCTTCTATGTGCTGCAAAACTATCTGACCACTGTGTTTACCAACCCTGCTACCCTCTAAATATATTGATTGGGATATATCAATTAATCACTGGTTCCCTTGTTTTTGAGAATTTCAAGATGGATTAGGAGTTTTTCCTCACCCTGTGAAATTGATTGGTTTGAGTAAAATATTTAGTCCAGAGTCATGTTTTGAGCCCCGTGAGTGTATAGTAACCAGGGTTTTGCTGGTCTAGATTTAGCATTGTAACCATTAATTAATTAAAATTTATCAAGAGGAGCTGGAAATGGTTGATGTAGGCATAAATGTACTTTAGAGCTTTCAAGAATGAAAGCCCTATATATTGAAATCAATTGACTGAAACAGATAGCAATTCAGAGAAATCATAATGAAATCAATTTAGATTAAGCTGCCAACTGTTTAAATTTACATATATACTTGTATGCAGCCATAATTGAGAATCATGACATCTCCTCTTCTAAAACTTTAGCCTAACTTTAGCCAGGAGGCACAGAACTTCTAAATCTTGGTTTGTATTAGGCTTTACTACCAAGCTCTCTTACTCTAGGACAGGGGTAGGCAACCTTGGCTCTTTTATGACTTGTGGATTTCAATTCCCAGAATTCCTGAGCCAGCCATGCTGAGGGGAAAGGGAGAGGTTTCCAAGCTAAGCCATGCTGGCTCAGGAATTCTGGGAGTTGAAGTCCACGAGTCATAAAAGAGCCAAGGTTGCCTACCCCTGCTCTAGGATCTGGCCCTTTCTGAATCTGTGACAACAACTACAAGTCTGCTTAAATGTACTGTATTCTCCATATTCCCCACAAGATTCCAGTGCCAGTGAGGGGATTATGGGAGTTGTTGGTCCATATGTCTAGGGTACCTCAAGTTAAGGAAAGTTCTTGCAATTAATTTTACAGATAAGCCAATGGGACATATACCTGTCAAAAAGGTATTTGTAAAGCTTTGGACAGTAATCCGAAATCTGTAAAGGTTGGGTTCCTAAATCGTCTTGTATCATCAAAAAAAACTTAAGGAATTTGGCTGCAAATCTCTGAAAACAACATTGTGGTTCTTTTTTTCTTTTTTTTCCAAAAAGAGGGAAGCACAGACAAAAAGAACTTCTGGAATCTTGGAAATCCCAGTTCTGTCATTTCAATAATTAAATCCCAGCATTGTTTTGCCCAGTACAATCCTTGATTGCCAAAAAAACAGAAGTACTTGCTCTTGCCTGAAAAAACTTGAAAAACTTTAATTGCTATGTGAAATCTCCATTTCTTTAAAGTGTTATTTGGTTGGCTTTTCCTGTCAACTAATCTTTCTCTCTTCTCTTCTTTCGTCACTCTGTCCTCTGCTTTTGTTTGTGTTGTGGGAACATCTGCATTTTAAGAAAAAATAATCCTGGAACAGTGCTGGCCCTCATTGCACCAATAGAGTAATGTTAAGTAATATTAATAGTGTAATTACCACAATATTATAATTGAACTTGAACTGGAGGGAGTAAAATGATTTTGATAGCTAACTGAGAGTGATAGCTATTAACCAACCAGTTTTTTCTGTTCAGCTTAGTGAAAGTCTGGTACTGTTGTTTAACTGTCTTGGAGTTCACATGAATTATAGATTATTTCCTTTGAAAGAAGGTAAAATTAATTTGCTTCATGAATCCAATTTACCCCTTAGCAAGTTCCCTAGAACAAATGAATATGTATACTGGAATGTGTATATTTAAGAGGTTTAAATCCTCTTGAGTTTCAGATGGATTGATTCAACTTAAGCTGCCCATAAGAGCCCATGACTTTAAAAAAAAAAAAAAATAGTGAGTGAACTTCCTCTGCTTAACTTCTTTAAAGCAACATGATTTTTCCTCTCCAAGGTCAATCTCAAAAAAAGATTCCAGGGCCATAAATGTAGCAAAAATGAACTGCTTAGATTTCAGAGATGATGCCACAGTTTTTCCTCCCTACCCATCCCAGTGCACCTCTTGTTAATATTGAATTCCTCTATAAAAACAAACGAATTCTATAGTTTTATCATCCCAGAGTTGCAGGCCACCACTTAAAGCAGTGTTTCTCAAACTTGGCAACTCTAAAATGTGTGGACTTCAACACAGGCTTAATGCTGGCTGGGGAATTCTGGGAGATGAAGTCCACCCATTGACAAATTCTGACTTAGAGCTCTAGATGCATTCCCTAAAGCCCCTCCCAAACAGCTGCTATAATGCAATTTTTAAATACAACAGAAGAAGAAATTATTAAACGCAGAGACAGTAATCAAAGTTCTTTAATTACATTTTAATTAAATTTAAGTAAACATTTCTTTGGTTTAGCATAACCCTCATGTTGACTATATTAAAAAAATCTAAGTGGAATCAAATTTAATTAGCATTGGTGAGAGAGAACCAGGAAAACCCAGACCTGCAGACAAGTCTGGGAAGTTTTAAAAGAAGGCAACATTGACACACTGTTGCCTAGAAACTATATGGAATCACCTATGGAGTCATCAGGAGTCAAACACAATTCAAGGTAGAATTTCCCTTTCCCCCAACAAAGAACTCAAATGCTGATGCTATGGGACAATCCACAGCTTCAGAAAGGCTGAATACCTGAGCTAAAGGATGTGGAATGATTCATGAATGCTTGAACAGATTGGCTGTGTTTACACAATATGTTTAACTGGATCAGTTAAAGAATCTTGTATCTACTTTTGCGCTCAAGTGAAACTAGATTTCATTTGGGCTTTACCTTTAGCATCATATACAGACCCACCATGTATTATCAATTTATGTTTCTACTTTTAAATTCCATTTATTGGGCTTTAGGCAAGACGCACAGACACAACACATCAGTTGTTTAATGATGCCATCTGTCTTATTCTAGAAGTGTTGGTCGCTTGCTGCCATCTAGTGGTTGTTGCTTAGACTACACCTTTGCTTTTTGGTTCTGTTTCCATTAAAAGATTTCTTTTGAACAATAATTGTTCGATTATTCTGACAGCCGCAGAATTATGTATAATTCTCTCAAGTCAGAGATCTTCCCCAGATTCCCTTTTTGTTGTTGTTGTAATTTCATCCAAGTCATGGTCTAGTTTAAAATACACATTTTTTCTTGGTCAGTGAACTATCTTTGATGTAAAAGTTTATCAGCGATTCATAAGTTTAGGTATCCGTATATTAAATGCCTATGTGGTAATCAGTTGTACAGACTGTAGCAGGGCTTAAAGGTAAGGAGCTGAGCTAACTTGATTCCTGATGAAGATAGGGGCACATGATAATAGAGTAAATATGCAGCATATGACATTGAAGTATTAATTATGTCTTTCTCTGGCTTTGTTTATATCAGTGTACTCCAATCTGATATAGTCCAGAATGTTGGATTTCAACTCCTGTAGTTCTCCACCTTTGACAATGCTGCCTCAGAAGTATAGAAGAGAAAATCCAAAGCGTACGAAAAATAGGGAGGGTACAAAACATTTTTAATGCAATATTCTGACATAAAACAAGAATTTCCAACTTAGGGATGGAAACTAGAAGCATTCCAGTTTTTGAGAATTGGTCTTATCTGTTAAGCTGTCCTCACATCCAATTCAATTCTTCTACTTTTCCAGTGAGCTAGAAAGTTTTGTTGAAGATCTGAAGAAGGAATCTTTGACATCTAACAGAACAGTAACACTGAAAGATGTTGAAGATGGAGCTTTCCTCCTGCGGCAAGTTGGAGAGGCAGTTGCCACCCTCAAAGGTGCCTTTAGGTTTTTTTTTCCCTCTTTGGTTTAAGTATCTAACTAACATTGCCTAGGTTCTTCTTATGCTCCATTTTTCGCCAAGTACATTGGAAGTAAGTTTCAGTGAGGTCAGAGGGACTTAGGTTCAAGTCCATGTGCCTAGGATTGGGACATGGATCTTAGAACTGAGATAATTTTGAGGGTGAGATTAAGGTGAGGAAAGCTCAAGACCTACTTCTGTGCTAGTGAAATTGAAGATAGGATGATAGAAGATAGAACTGGAGTTGGCAACCTGTTTCTCTTAACCTTGGCAACTTTAAGATACGTCGACTTCAACTCCCAGAATTCCCCAGCAAGGTTGAGAAACACTGCTCTACATATTCCCTAAATAGGGCATCCCACTAGTCCTACATGCTCCAGGTTGATATTATTTACTGCATATTGATTTCTCATCCCAGTTTAAAAAGCCTCAATGCATGCATGCGTATCTACTGTATGTGTACATATGAATAGCTCTCTCTTGGATTCTGATACGTTTTAAACTGAAGTAATGCTGTTTTTATCACTTCCCTCCTCACCCCTTTCACAGTATTCTACTTCAAGAGTAAAAAGAAAAGTTCTTTATATACTCTACAAGAGTAAAAATCAAGAAACATTTGCTAGGTAATTTGTAAGATAAAGTAACACTGAATTTATCAGACATCTGGATAATAGTCTATGCACTCTCCTCACCCAAAACTGAATTTTTCCACCAAGTATTTGCACATGAAGATGCAGATTCAAAAGCTGGAATCTCCCTCTCCTATCCTTTTCCTATACTATTTGAGTAATAACCCCATGCCTCTAACACTGGCTAGATCTAACACTGGCTTACACTGATAGTAAGCCAAACTGTAATTTGTTTCCTTGCTTTTATATCTATATATGCTGCCTCACCTCTAAATAGCTCAAAGAAATAATGTGAGGTCACCCCTCATTTTAACCCTTGCCACATTCTTTTGAAAGCCTTGAGTCTGAAAAAGAATAAGTGAACTAAAATGATCCAATCAGTGCCATGTTGAATGGGCTTGAACTTGAGTACTTCTGGTCCCAATCCAGTACACTAGCCACTAGACAACACTGACTGAACTTATACTAAACTAAAATAGTATGATTTACTATCTGTACTTGATGGCTGAATATAATTTACTCCACAACTAAGTTTGACAAAGTGGCAGCTTTAATATGATATGGGAACTTAGTCCGTCTTGCATTTCAGAAGTGGTTCATGGGTTCTTATTTCCACAGGTGAATTTCCAACACTGCAGAATAAAATGAGAGCCATTCTCCGTATTGAGGTGGAGGCTGTGAGATTTTTAAAAGAAGAACCTCATAAACTAGATCTTTTACTGAAGAGAGTCCGGAGCATGACAGAGATCCTGACCACACTCCGGAGGTGATACTTGTTTAAGATACTCCAACCGGTTGAAATTTATGCCATTCATATATCCAACATATTCATAATTATTCATCACTTATACTCCAGAAAGACAGTGGATATTTTCACAATCTATCGTGTTAAAATTTTTCCTTATATACAAACATTCAAAATCTTAAGAAAATAATAAATTTGCATGATCCTGTATGAATCCTTTTTATAAATATTTTATCAGTTAGTGTTGGTGTGACTTAGTAAGATAAAATCAACTTTATTTAAGGAAGCTGTATTGCTTCCTTCTCGTGAATCTAATTGGTTAGGATCAGCCCAATTGTCACTATCCAGTTCTTAATTATTTTCATTGCCCTAAGGGATTAATTAACCCAGCAGAAAGGTTTAATATGTTATTTTAGGCTACTTTATCTAGATTGCAAAATTCTGCTCGCTTGATTGCAACAAAATCATGTAGAAACTCTTTGATCCCATCTGCTGGGGATCTGGATACTCACACTCAGAATATGGCAACTATACTGTAAATTCATATTGACCTCTGTTAGATTTTTGTTGTTGTTAATGGTGCCTCAGATGGGGAATTAGAAAAAAGGAAGGCATTACAGCCTAGTGAAGGACCCATTTAAAACCTCACCGACATCCCAGTAAAAGATCATTACATCAGGCTGCTAAGAGTTTGAACCTCCTACCACAATCCTCATCCAACTATCTGGATCCGTAACTCTTCTGTTAAGGATGTCTTCTTTCAGATCAGCCTATCCAAAGCCCAGAAATAAAAATGTAACAAATTGTGTGATGATCCTGAAACTAGAAGATGTTATGCAACTCTGCATTCCAATTATGCGAATTTGTTTTTCTGCCTACCAATACCTCATGTTTTCAACCTATTTGAATAAGATTTGGTTTTCAGAACAGGGAACGTAATTTCAAAAAGATAATTTGGGTCTCAGGTTGATGAACAGGTTGATGGTGTTGATGAGCAGGTTCTCCTTGCCCATTTTCCTTCCTTTAACCACTATCCTCTCAATTTTCAACCTGGGTGGGTGCAGGGTAAGCAAACTTTGCTTTCTAAAAAAGATATTGAGGGTTCAACCCACAAATCTGAGCTAATCTTCACATTTGAACTCACCTCTCAGAATTGCCCTTCATTGAGTTAGGCCGTTGTTTTAAAAAAAATGGTGAAATGTTTTATGCAAAATAAAAGATAATCTTTTTCTCTTCAGGATCCTTAACAAAGGGATCCGCTTATGAGATAGTTTGGATATATTTTGCCACTAAAAAAAATTGTTTTAATAAACCTGAATCAGTTTGTTGAAAATATCTAGCCACAGAGCTCAAGATTAGACAACTTGAAAATTACAGACTTGTTTTTATTCCCCCTATAATAAATAGGAAATAGATGCATCAATCATTCACTGGGCTTTCTTAAACATTTCAATAGCACATCTGGGTTGCGAAAGAGGTAGAAGATTTTAATTCCACACTCTCTTTTATGGCCATGATCACCACAGTCCTCAGACAATTTTTTTTTTTTAAATCAGATTTAGGGTCCAGAAAAATTGTCCGTCTTTGCTATAGCCAAGAGCCATAGAAGCCATGACTTAGGGAATCAGCAGTCCAACATATCTTGAAGGCACTAATTTGAAAAAGTGCATTGAATTTTTCTAATCCACATGGTTAATGTTTGGGGGGGGGAAGGGGAAGAGAGTTAAATGGCTTTATACAAGATAGTTAGATGATAGTTAGCTAGAGGATAGCTAGCTAGACAGACAGACAGATAGACATCATTTTAGGGAGCCTTTTCCTGAAAGGACATTGAGAGACTGCTAGCTATACTTCATAGGTTGTCAACCTCTTTTTTGCAGGCATGTTACAGATAGTTTGCTCAAAGGTGTGGATCCATCACAAGCTGCCCAATATACTGCAATGGAGAAGGCCACTGCAGCAGAAGTTCTGAAAAATCAAGAAGAAACCACCAACAAACAACAATTGCAGCAGAATGTTGCTGAACCCCCAGCCGAAACGTCTGTTAAATCTGAAATGATTCCCATTTCCACTGTGACAGTGCATCATGCACAAAGCTCTCCAGTGGTCACCCATCAGTCACAGCATTCATTCACATTGGTCAGTCAAGTCCCAAATTCTCCTCTGATCAATTTCCCAGGGGCAGCTACAACTACATCAAGCTCTCCAACCTATATGGAATCAACAACAGTGACCACAGTCAATACCCAGCAAATACAGGTGCCTCATTCACCCCCTGTTACTGTGAACAACAATATGCAAAGTCTTTTTATTGAAGAACTTCACAATGCCAGTACAAGGAACAGAGCTCTCTCAATTGAGGTATTTTATTTCAAAGCAGAGGGCTGAAGTGTATTTACATAGTATTAATTCTGGGTTTGATCTTAAGGGATCAAATAATTATGATAATTATAAATTATCTCAGACTTGGTGTACTCAACATTTGGGATCTCTCTGCTTGAATATACAGTATCAATGTTTATTTGATTTTGTTTCAACTTTTCTGCAATTTTTTTTTAATTGCAAAAAGTGGTTTATTTTGGTGTGCAGTTTTCTTTGGCATATGCATTTTGCATGTTTTAAACACAACACTGTAGTAAAACAGTTATACATTGCTTTCTTAAAAATACTTTTTTTTATTCAATCTTTGTTGTCAAGAAAATTACATGAAGATGTCCATGAAGCCACCAAGAGTTGGGATCAACTCTAAAGAGAATTTATCTTTTTAGTCCTAATGTATGCATTTCTATACAAACATTTTCCATATGTATTTTATGTCCATATTTCCTATATATATCACATTGATTGGTTGCTTGAGTTTGTCTGCATGCGTCTTTTCCTAGTATATGATGTTTGTGCAAAATATATAAGCCAAGAGTAATGAATATTAGTCAGTATTGAGCATTAGTGGCAAAGCCCTTATAGGGAAATGACACACAACTCTGCCTGAGTTTGCTCTCTATGATTCAAACCCTAGTGAGGACTTCACCAATTAACCATTGGTTATCAGCAACCTGTACCAGAGTCCTACTTCACAAAGGTCACCTGCTTGTAGCCATAATAATAATAATAATAATAATAATAATAATAATAATAATAATAATAATAATAATAATAATAATAATAATAATAATAATAATAATAATAATAATAATAAAGTTGGAAGGGATCTTGGAGGTCATCAAGTCCAACCCCTGCTCAGGCAGGTAACCCTATACCATTTTGGACAAATGGCTGTCCAGCCTCTTCTTAAAAACTTCCAGTGTTGGAGCACTCACCGCCCCTGGAGGCAGGTTGTTCCACTGGTTAATTGTTCTAACTGTCAGGAAGTTTCTCCTTAGTTCTAGGTTGCTTCTCTCCTTGATTAGTTTCCATCCGTTGCTTCTTGTCCTGCCCTCAGGCGCTTTGGAAAATAGCTTGACTCCCTCTTCTTTGTGGCAGCCCCTGAGATATTGGAACACTGCTATATTATGTCACCCCTCGTTCTTCTCTTCATTAAACTAGACATACCCAATTCTAGCAATGGTTCCTTGTATGTTTTAGCCTCCAGTCCCCTAATCATTTTTGTTGCTCTTCTCTGTACTCTTTCTAGAGTCTCAACATCTTTTTTACATCGTGGTGACCAAAACTGGATGCAATATTCCAAGTGTGGCCTTACCAAAGCATTGTAAAGTGGTATTAATACTTCCCGTGATCTTGATTCTATCCCTCTGTTAATGCAGCCTAGCACTATGTTGGCTTTTTTGGCAGCTGCAGCACACTTATTTAATCATATTTAAATGATTGTCCACTAGGACTCCGAGATCCCTTTCACAGTTACTACTATTGAGCAAGGTACCCCCTATACTATACCTGTACATTTGGTTTTTCTTGCCTAAATGTAGAACCTTACTTTTTTCACCATTGAATTTCATTTTGTTAGATAGCGCCCAGTGTTCAAGTCTGTCCAGATCCTCCTGTATCCTAAGCCTGTCTTCTGGTGTTGGCTATTCCTGCCAGCTTGGTGTCCGTCTGCAAATTTGATGATTCCCCATCTATCCCCTTGTCCAAATCGTTGATGAGAGATGTTGAAGAGCACTGGGCCCAGAACAGAGCCCTGGGGCACCCCACTACACACTTCCCTCCATGTAGATGCGGTTCCATGAGGACCACACGCTGAGTACGGCCGGTCAGCCAGCTACCAACCCATCTGGTGGTGATGCTGTCTACCCCCATTTTTTTTTTTTTTTTTTTTTTTAATTTTTTTTATATATATATATATTTTTTTAAAGACAACAAAACATAACACACATAAACATACAATGTATACTCCTTTTTTTTTTTTTAAACAGCAATTTCGTAACTGTAATCTTCTGTTATTTACATTTTCCCCCTTTATTCTTCTTTTTAAAAAAATATTTGTCCTTGTTGTCCCATTGTTTCTTATTTCCATTTTCTTCATTCATACTATATTTCATATTAAGAATAATACATATTATTACTATACATTATTGTACATTATTATACACACATTTTCCCTTTCTTGACCTTTCTGCATTTATTTTCATTTGTTATTTCTAGTCTCCAACCAATCATACCACTTATTCCATATTACATAGTACTCTGTGTCTTCCCTTTCTTTTATCTCTTTTGTTAATTTGTTCATCTCCGCACAGTCTAAGATTTTCCTTATCACTTCTTCCTCTGATGGTGTATTCTCATTTTTCCAGAACTGTGCGTAGACTATTCTTGCTGCCGTTGTTATATGTAAGATTAAGTACCGTATTTCTTTACTGTATTTTCTATTTAAGATACCCAGCAGAAAGATCTCTGGTTTCCAATCTACAGGTTGATCTATTATTTCTACCATCCATCTTCTTATTTTAGTCCAGTATTTTTTTTGCAACGGGGCATGTCCACCATAGATGGTAATATGTTCCATGTACCTTTTTACATTTCCAGCATGTCGGTGAGTTGTTCTGGAACATCTTAGCAAGCTTTGCTGGTGGAAGATGCCATCTGTAAAACATCTTCAACTGATTTTCCTTGAATGCCGCAGACATAGTCAATTTTATTTTTGTTTCCCATATTTTTTCCCATTTCGCCAATTCTATGTTGTATCCGAAATTTTTTGCCCATCTAATCATTGTGTCTTTGACAACCTCATCTTCCATTTTATATCTCAGTAGATATTTATATATATTACTAATTAATTTTATTTCTGTTCCATATATAATTTTATCCAATTCTTGCGATTCTTTTTGTATTTCGTATAATTTTTTGTCCTCTGTATATTTAGATTGGATTTGTGTGTAAGTCCACCAATCAATCTCTCTGCCTACATCTTGTTCCAATTCTTGTTTTGTTTTCAGATTTCCCTGTTCATTTACCAATTCCTTGTATCTAATTATCTTATTTATGTCCAGTAGGTTTGGGTGTTTCAGAGCTTCTGTTGGGGATAGCCACATTGGAATTCTTATATAATGTTTTTGTTTTATCTTTTCCCAAGTCTGTAGCAATGCATCCCTAACTATATGTCTTCGAAAGTATCTATGTACTTTATATTTTTTGTCCCATAGAAATGCATGCCACCCCGCTTGCAAGTCGTGTCCTTCAAGTGTTAAAATTCTAGTATTTTCCAATTTCATCCATTCTTTTAGCCAAGTTAGGCTTGATGCTTGGTAATATATTTCCCACTCTGGTAATGCCAATCCCCCTTTATCTTTCGTATCTTGCAAGAGTTTTAATTTAATCCTAGGTTTTTTCCTTTGCCATATAAATTTAGTAACCAATTTATTTAATTCTTGAAAGAATGTTTTCCCTAGTTTTATTGGAATAACTTGGAACAGGAATAATATTTTTGTCAATATATTCATTTTGATCGTTGCAATCCTCCCTAAAAATGAAATTTGTAGGTTTTCCCAATTTTCTAAATCTTTTTTTATCTGGTGTAGTATTTTATCATAATTATCCTCCTTAATTGAGGAGCACTTCGCTGTAAGCCAAATCCCTAAATATTTTATTTTTTTTGTTACGCTTATTTTTGTTTTATCTTCCAATTCGCTTTCCTGTGCCTTTGTAAGATTTTTGGTTATTAATTTGGATTTATTCTTATTAATCTTAAGTCCGGCTACCTCACCAAATTCTTCTATTTTTTGAATTAATTTAGGGCCGGTTTCTAATGGGTCTTCCAAAATAGATACCAAATCATCAGCGAAGGCTTGGACCTTATATTCTTCCTTCTTAATTTTTAAACCCTTTATTTCTTGATCCTCTCTAATTTTTGTCAAGAGTATTTCTAATGATAAAATAAATAGAAGAGGAGAGAGTGGGCACCCTTGTCTTACTCCTTTAGTTATCTCAATTTTTTCTGTCATTTCGTCATTCATAATTACCCTAGCTGTTTGTTTAGTATATATTTTCTCAACCATCTTTTCAAATTTTGTCCCAAATTCCATGTAGTTCAGTTGTGTTATAATAAATTTCCAGTTCAAATTATCAAATGCCTTCTGGGCATCAAGGAAAACCAGTGTAGCTTGTCTTTCAGAGTGGACTTCATAAAATTCTAAGGTGTTCATTATTATCCTCATATTGTTTTTTATCTGTCGTCCTGGTAGAAATCCATTTTGATCTGGGTGGATGTAATTATTCAAGATTTTTTTAATCCTTTCTGCTATTATTGTTGCAAATGTCTTATAATCTGTATTCAGTAAAGAAATCGGCCTATAGTTTTGAATTTGTTGCAGGTCTGAATCTTCCTTAGGGATGAGAGTAATAATTGCTTCAGTCCAAGATGGCAGTATCTTCGCCTCCTCCAGCACCTCATTACAAATCTCCAACATTATCCATTGTAGTGACTCTTGTATATTTTTATAAAACTCAACCGGAATTCCATCTGGTCCTGGTGATTTATTATTTTTTTGTTTTTTCAATGCTGTTTCTAGTTCTATTGCGGTTATTGGTCTATTCAACATTTCCTTTTGTTCTTCTGTGATTTTGCTCATTTTTGCTGCCTCTATATATTGTTTAACTTTATCATCTGCTATATCTTCCTGATAGTATAGCTTTGAGAAAAATTTTTGTATTATGTTCTTTTTCTCTTCCCGTCTATATTGTACTGTTCCACTTTCATCTTGTAGTTGATGTATTGCTCTTTTACCTTTTTCTTTTTTTAATTTATAGGCCAACCATCGACCGGTTTTATTCGCGTTTTCAAAGTAATTTTGTTTCGCCATCCTAATTTTCTGTGCCATTTCTTTTTGTGTTGTCAGATTAATCTTGTGTTTTATAATATTCCATTTTTCCTTTATCTTTTTGTTTTGTGGATCCTTCTGTAGGTCACTTTCTGTTTCTTTAAGTTCTTCTTGCAGTTTTTCTTGTTGAATTCTCCTATCTTTATTTTTCTTAGAATTGTATGCAATTGTCAATCCTCGAATGTAGGCTTTTGTGGTATCCCACAAATTTTGTGTTGATGTCTCTTCCTTTTTATTTACCTGAAAAAATAATGTCAGTTCCTTTTCTAGCATCTGTATATATTGTTTGTCTTTACATAGTCTTTGATTCATTGACCATCTTTTTCTCTGTTTCTGGCCTTTCCATTTTATTGTTATTGGGTTGTGATCTGCCCAGTCATTAAGTCCTATTTCAATTTCCTCTATCCCGTTCTGTATTTCTGTTGTTACCCAGGCCATATCGATCCTGGACCAGGATTGATGCGGATACGAATAAAATGTGTATTGTTTGTCTGATCTGTGTGTCTCTCTCCATATATCCCGAAGGTTGAGTTCTGTTACCATGTTTAAGAATGATTTTGGTAATATATTTTTCTTCTTTTTGCTCTTTTTACTACTTTTATAGTCTTTCTTAACATCGACTATTGCATTTAGATCCCCAATCATACAAATATTTTCATAGTCCAGATCCACTAGTTTCTTATGTACCTTTTTAAAAAAATCATGTTGGTTATTATTTGGTGCATATACTGCCGTTAATAAAGTTTGTTTTTGCCCTAATTCTATTTCCAACATTAAAATTCTCCCCTCTTCATCCGAATATATTAATTTTGATTTTATTTTTTCTTTAACATATATAGTAATTCCTCCTTTCTTGTTTTGTGCTAGTGTTGTGTATAGTGTTCCTAATTTTACATTCTCTAGTAGTTTTCTATAATCCTTTTTTATATGAACTTCCTGTAGACATATCACGTCTGCATCCAATTTCCTTAATTTATTAAACGTTTGTACTCTTTTTCTTGGTATGTTTAAACCATTAATGTTTACAGAAAAGAGCTTAATTTCCTCTCCCGTTTTTTACTTGATCTGGTTTTTTTGTGCTTCTTGTCTCTATTACCCTTCCTTTTGCTCCTTCTCTTTCTAACCTTTCTCTTTCTTGTTTCTTTTGCGTTTCTCTTTCTCGTTCAAATTCTTCTATTAGGTCTTCCTCCTGACTTTTACTCTCTGGCTCTTCCCTACTTTCTTGTTCTTCTCCCTGCGCAAAGTGACATTCATAAAAATCCTGCGCTTTCTCGAGTGTGTCTATCTTATATTTTTTTTCTTGCCATGTTACAAATATGCCTTCAGGTACTAACCATCGAAACATAACTTTGTATTTAGTTAATTGGGTTGTTAGAAATTGGTATTCTCGTCTCTGATTTCGTATTCTACGTGGTATTTGCTTTAATACAATTATTTCTTTACCCTTATATACTATCTGTTTGTCTCTTGTTTTTTTATATATTTCATCCCTTATTGATCTTCTAGTCAACCTTATATGTACCTCTCTCGCCAGTCTGTGCCTACGTGCATAATTTGTATATACTCGATAAATTTCATCTATGTCTCTTGCGTCCTGTTTGTCCTTTCCTAATATCTCGGCCAATATCTCCGCCATCTTCTCTCCCAAATCTTCTTCTTTTTCCTCTACGATATTTTGAAATCTTAGGAAGAACGCAGCTTTTTCCAATTCCAAGAAGGTAATAGATTGGGTCAACTCTCTGTTTGCTTGTTTGGATATCTGATCCATCTTTTCTATTTTGCCATCAACTTGATCTATTTTTGTTTCAACTTTTTGAATTCTTTGTTGGTTCTTCATCATTGTTTGTTGTATACTCTCTATCTTGTCATTCATGTTTTTAATTTCATTTTTGATTTCTTTGTGGTGAGTTTTTGTTTCTTCATGATTATTTGCTATTGCCTCTTGGGTTTTCGTCATTGTTTCCTGCATCATTTGTAACATTGTCTGTATACTCTGTGGGTTCATCGCCAATTCTACTTTTTCTTTTTCTTTCCCCAACATGGTTCCTATCGTTCTTTGACCTATAGGAGAGGCCATTATAGGTGTGGGATTTATAGCTGTTTTTTACTTATTTTAGTTGTTGCTGTGGTACTTGTCATTTTTATTACTTGGATAATATTTTCCCACACTTGCATATATCAATTTTATATAACGTTAAGGGTTAACCTTAAAAATAAGATTACAAATAGAGTTATACCTTTTCTTATCCCACTATTATATAATATAATTTATAATACTCTTAACACCTCTTTTGTATATTTCTGTAATACTCCACACAATGCATATACATATACTATTCTCAAAATATTATCACCACTCTTAATTTCATTCACTATCACTCTTATTTAAATAATCACCTTTCTCTCTATGATCCCTGTTTGTTAACAGGTGCTGCAATATTGCATCAGCCTTTTTTCTCTCTGTCTCAGTTTAATGTGTCCACAGATCCACCAAATGTCACCTTATTTCCTCTTCTGTATACCCAATAAATCCAAAACGTCCACTAGTCACTTTGTCCAGATATATGTCAGTTAAGATTCAAATTTCAATGGTATTTGTTCTTCAAAAATAAGATCCAGTAATTGGTATTAAGTTTCTCCGTTGTCTCACTTCAACTTTTTATCCTTATGTTGATTTTTTCAAAGTCTCTTAATCACCCTTTGTTGCCTCTGGCCGTCTCCAGTCCTTTCTCTAGTTTCAATCTCTGCTTCTTACAGCTTTTAAATTCCAGCCTTTCACGTTTTATAAGCTTTACTGTGGGCTCTCTGCTTCTTCTCGCTGCTCTCGTTCTGCTCTAAGGCTCCCTTCTCCGCTCTATTCAATTTCAGTTGCCGCTGTGTCTCTCTCCTTATCGCTTTGCTTTTTCCGCGCCTTCTATCAAATATTCCTCACCTCCTTCAGGGGTTTCTCCTCTGCCGTACGAAGCTGTCAGTTCTACTTTTCACTTCCCTCTCAGGCTGTCGCCATCGCTCCCGGCCGGCCTTAAAGACCGGCTTCTTCTCCGCCAATTTTAAGAGTGCTGCTCCTGTCTGCTCGGGTGTTTGCTTTACACCCGGCTTCTCTGAAGCTTCCTCTTTAATTTACCGGTCTCTCCGGGATCGGTAAAGCCCTTACCGGGCTCTTAGCGAAGAAATTTCCGGGATTTAGGAACAGAGATCTGTTCCTTCACCCGCTCCACGATGACGTCACAACCGGAAGTCCACATTTTTCTATTTTATCAAGTAGTAGGTTGTGATCTACTTTGTCAGATGCCTTACTGAAATCCAAGTAAATTATATCCACAGCATTCTTCTGGTCCACTAATTTTGTCACTTAGTCAAAGAATGCAATAAGATTTGTCTGGCATGATCTGTTTTTGACAAACCCATGTTGGCTTTTAGTAATGACTTTATTTGCCTGTAGGTGTTCGCTGATTCGTTGTTTGATTATCTTTTCCAGAATTTTCCCAAGTATTGAGGTCAGGCTGATAGGTCTGTAATTTCCTGGATCCATTTTTTTTCCTTTTTTGAAGATGGGAACTACATCAGCTCTTTTCCAGTCCTCTGGTAGTTCCCCAGTGCTCCAGGATCTTTGAAAAATATAGTTCAGTGGTTCTGAGATCACATCTGCCAGTTCCTTGAGAACCTTGGGGTGTAATCCATCTGGTCCTGGTGATTTAAACTCGTCTAGGCTGGACAGGTGCTCACTTACCATTTTCTTGCCTATCTTAACTTGTGTTTCTATTCTGTTTTTTATGGCATTATTTTTGATAGGTTGGTCTGTTTTTTTCCCTTTGTATAAAGACAGATGCGAAAAACGAGTTAAATAGTTCTGCTTTCTCCCTGTTGCTTGTCACCTTCTTGCCACTGTCACCCACTAATGGACCAATCATTTCCTTCACTTTTTTCTTGTTTTTTATATGTTGAAAGAAGCTTTTTTTTGTTATTTTTGACTTTGGTCGCAAGCCTTAGTTCATTTTGAGCCTTAGCTTTCCTCACTTCATCTTTGCAGGCTCGGGCTATTTGCTGATATTCTGACTTAGTTATGTGTCCCTCTTTCCACTTTTTATACTTGTCCTTTTTCTCTTTCAATTTATCAGAGAGTTCTTTATGCAGCCATGCTGGTTTCTTTTGAGAGCTGTTATTTTTCCTCTTTGTTGGTATTGTGCTAGACTGGGCTTTTATTATCTCACTTTTCAAAATTTCCCAAGCTTCTTGAGTTGTTTTCTCCTGGAGGATTCTCATCCATGGAATCCTTCCCAAGCCCTCTCTAAGTTCATTGAAATTAGCTCTTTTGAAGTCCAAGACTCTAATTTGACTGTGTTCTATTGCTTGTGCTTCCATAATATTGAATTCCAATATTGCATGATCACTTCCTCCCAAGGTTCCTATGGCTTCAACATCTTCTATCATTTCATCTCTGTTAGTGAGAATTAGATCCAAAATGGCTAATCCCCTAGTTCCCTTCTCTACTTTTTGGGAGACAAAGTTGTCTGCTAGGTTTGTCAGGAATCTGTTTGATCTTCCACTTGGTGCAGAGTTTGTCTCCCAGTTGATGTCTCCCATTACTATTGTGATGTGCTACCTACATACCTTAGTTAGCTGACTAGCAAAAAGTTCATCTATTTCCTCTGTTTGGTTGGGTGGCCTATAGTATACTTGTTCATCTTCTTTCTTGGGAAGCTGGCATACAGAACTGGCTGATGCAACATCAAAGGGGTCTGACTGAATCATCTTTTTGAACAGTATCTACTGATATGTGCAGAGCATTTTATCCCATGGTCAGCATATACAGAGATAGTAGGAGAATTCAGAGCACCCTCCCTATTTGCTTCATGCAATGCAGAATTCAGTATATGATTGGGATTTGCTGTCTTTCTTTACAGAAAGCAGAGAAGAAATGGGAAGAGAAAAGGCAGAATCTGGATCACTACGATGGGCAGGAATTTGAAAAACTCCTAGAAGAAGCTCAAGCAAACATTATGAAGTCAATCCCAAATCTTGATGTACCTTCACAAGCAACTGTCTCACCCAAAGCTGATGCAGCACAAGTATCTGGTAATTAAAGTTTATGCCTCCATCTGTAGGAAACACCTATGACCCACTATCAGAAGAAAATGAATTAAAGCAGGAGTTCTCATCCTCAGTTTACAGTCTGAATTGGACACAGTAGGAGAGGGAGAAAAGGAAAGCAAGAAGCACAGGGACAAGGGCAGAGGGCTGCACAAAAAAGTCAAGATGGTGGCAGTGACGATGTAATCAAAACTACTACTGCTTTTTACATGTGATGCACCGGTATGGCCACCACTTGGCCTTTTTTTTCACCCCGTTCTGCAGATAACCATGGATAGGTCCTTAATGTTGTACAGTTCTTATACCAGTCAGCTCTAATTCAGCTAAATGTTTGTTGATCTTGTCAACATTAACTAGAATGAAAATGCTACATTACAAATTTTTGCTCTTCCATCTTGCTTAGTTTTGGTTTGCTGCTGGCCGACATCAACATAAAAAAATGTATTTCGCCAAAAGCAATTAGCAAATTTCCTTTGTTTACATTTCTATCTTATCTATCAAATGTAGAAAAAAATGGATTACATAATTCTAAACTTGACGCAAGAGTCTATCTTGCAATAGACTGTATGAAACCACTTCATTGGAGATAATCTTTGATTTTTCAGAAGATAGTCCCAAAACAGAACAGGAGCTGGAAAAGGCAGTGAAGTCTCCACCTCCTCCACCTCCACGGCGAAGCTATGTGCTAGGATCTGGATTAAGCACAAGACTGAGTGAAGTCAGTTATACAGCCAGGAAAGATAACACTATCTCCAAGGTTTGATGATGGAGGCACCTCAGATGTCCAAAACAGGAAACATTTTGGGACCAGATAGTATCTAGCTTATTTTTACATCACTTTGAATTAAGTACTGGGAGGAGGGGAATTGTGATCTAAAGAGGCAAGAAATTTTAAAATAAGATTTAAAACCATATTTATTTTTTTTATTTAATAGGTGGGGCTGCTAACACTGTATGGGGAAGTGCCACCGCTACCATAATTATAACCATTAACTAACAGGTTATTCCCAGCACATAGGACTTAGTCTTTCTGCTATCTTACCAATATACAATCTCACTCATGCTGCTTCATTTCTGTATATGTTTAAGGAAGGATTTGCACCTTGAAAAAGCTCATATATTTTATACAAAGGGACAAAATGAATTAGAGCAGTTCCATCAAAATGGTTTCAGAATATTCTCCTTTAACCATCTGTTAGTTTCAAACTAAAATAAGAAAATCAAAGTACCTGAAAATATTTTAGTCAAATACAGATAGTCCTAGACTTACAACTGGTTGCTTAGTGACAATTCAAAGTTATAATGCACCCCCCCAAAAGGTACTTATGACCCAGTTCCAAAGTTTTGATGGTCTCACACACATTGCAATCATGTGACTGCATTTTGGGTGTTTGGTAACCGATTTATAGCATCCTGCCAACACATGATTGCAATTTACAACATTTTTGCCCAAAACTCCAGTCTTCAGCAAAAACTCCACACAGCAAATAATGGAATCCCTTAATTGCAGCATTTGCTTAATGACTGCTGATGCACCTAAGCATGGTGATTCACTTAATGACCACTGCAAAAAAGTCATAAAATTGGGTCAATCATGTGATGACACAGCTTTATGATCATGACTTGCAAGCATAATAGGCAGGCTCCATTATGGTCATAAGTCAAGGACTATGTGTATGTGTAAAATTCCAAAAGGCCAAAATGGCATAGTAGTTAAGATTCTAGTCCTCCATTAAGCAAGAAAGCCATCTGGGTGATCATGTCCAGCTGCTTCTTCTCAGCCTCCATATCAGTACCAGACAATGGGATAAGTTGACTGAAAAAACAAACTTGTGCTGCATCATGCATTGTTAGTTTTACTTATGTAAAATAGGCAACCATGGTGCAAAAATGAGTGACATCCAATAGGATGCAGGCAAAGAAGAGTCCCAACAATGTGCCTCCTATCCAGATTTGATAATAAGGGATGCCTGTCTTTAGAAGGATGGGGTAAAGTCCAGATGTCTCCAGAAAACCAAATAAAAACATTGAGATAATTATGTGAACAGTGTATAAATCAGATGAATTATAACTTTCTCCTTTCTTGTTATCATGCGATTTAGGAAAGCAGTGAAGATTCTGTTCAAGGAATACCGTCCAAACTTTTCCCAGAAAAAAATGTCTCTCTTCAATCAGTCAGCACACCAATAAAGGATGAAGAGGAAGAAGAAGAAGAAGGAGACAAAATAATGGCAGAACTACAGGTATGAGGTTGAGCTTATCAGTTTGCCTAAAGTTGTATGTAGCTTTTCTAAGGGAACCTCGAAGGCAATACAAGAGAATGAAGAAGTTTCCCTGCAACGATGGGAGGGAATTTGAAGCAGAACTAGGGTTGCGGTATAAATTCTGCTGGAGAACCATGTTCCTAGTCCCATGGTTCATATTTAGACATTGTAAGTGATTGGGATAAGATTAAGACAAATTGTTCCTAAATTTTTCTCATTTAAACATCTCTTTTTTGGTTTTAAACATAATTGTTTGGTTCAAACTTCATTGCAACTTAATTCAGAGGGAGGGAAGTTAACCTGGACATTGTTGAGGATTTTATTTGTTACAGTCTAAAGGTACCAAAGATTTGATGCGAATTCCTGGGATTTAAATTTTGAAACAGATTGAGAGCCAAGGGAAAAATAATTCAGGATTAAAGGTTTACCAAAACAAACTGATTGTTATAAAATAGAAGCTATTTTTATGGAAAGCATAATTGGCCAAATTAGAATTGCATTCCAATTCTTCCAATGAAAATTGTTGAGATGGACATTTGCTCAACTGTATATTGTAGGGTTTTTTTAATATTGACTGCACTTTTAAAGCTGGCCAGACAATCTTTGCAGTTACTTTTCCTTTTATAGTCAATAGAAGACAAATATTCATAATTAAACTAGTGTCTATCTTGGACATCAGTACTATCAGCCATCTTAACAAGTAGATGATTGCACAGTTCTTCAACAGGGCTTCGGTTGTCAATGTAATAATGCCAGTAGGCCGGGAGTTGCCAGCATTTTCTAGAACCATTATGTAATCTTGCACACTGATTATCCCTCCCTCACATCACATGATTTCAGCAGTTTCACATTAATATCTTATGTGCAAATACTATTATCATCTTAGATGGCGAATGAGAAATTCAAAGATTTGGAGAAGCACCAAAGTTCTTACATAAAATTGCTAAAATTTTGAGAGTGCTGTGATATGACAAGAGTTGGGCATTTTTAATTTTTAGATTAAAAATCTGAATCTGATTTAGATTAAATCAGTTAGGATATACAGGCAGTCTTCAGAAATATGATGCCACCATAGTGACTGTGAGGCAGTCTATACTGATTCCTCTCTTGCCTCCCCCTCCAAAAAATTCCATCTTGCATGAACAAAGCAATATTACATTAACATATTGTTGCTTGTAAGTATTAGCTCATGTTAAGGTAGGAGATGAACTCCAGCTTTTCTAGAGAAGACTTCCACTCTCTGATGTCTTCTACGTTCACTGAACTACAACTTCTATTACTGTTTCATGCTGGCTGCAAGGGTAAATGAATTTTCAGTCCAATCAATTCAGAAGATTCAAGCTGAAGAAGAATGCTATAGAGCAGTATTTCTCAACCTTAGCAGCTTTAAGATCAGCGTATCTGGGGAATTCTGGGAGTTGAAGTCACGTATCTTAAAGTCACTGGTATAGAGAAATAATTGTTTAGTTCTTTTATTGGTATTAACCAATGAAAGCAGAAGGCTGAGGCCTAGAAAATGGAGCCGTTTGTAGCCATTATGCACTCTCTGATGCTAACAGTTTAGACTGGCTGTAGTGAAACCATAAAAGGACTGAACTATAATTGAAACAGAACAAAACAGCAAAGGAAAGGAAATTTTAGTCTAAAGAGTTTTCCTTAGATTAAAGTTAATTTTTTTATATCATGACCCTTAAGCTACTTTTAAGGGAGGAAACAAATGGCTGTAGTTTTAGTTTTTGAATCTTTTTAAAGACCAAAGGTACAGATAGTTCTTCTTTAAAAACTGCCTCATGAAACCACCATTCACAGTTAAATGATGATGAAAAAGTAACTTTACAATCAATCCTTCTATTTATGATCTTTGCAAGGCTGAAAAGCAAAGGAAAGCTGAAATATGATTGTAAGCACACACAGTTGTGCTTAGCTATTACTTTGCTTAATGAGCAAATTGCCAGTCACTAAACAAGGACTATCTGTATTAGCCAAATTCCACCTTTTTCTTATATTCTGTGGGAAAATATTTTTCAGTATTTATTTATTAGACATATATGGAATATATATGACTGGATAGATTTCAAAAGAAACACTTATCCAGAGTTCGGGTTACAGGTAAGGAAAACAGACATGCCTTTCTAAATTTGAACTTAATGAGACAACATCCAAATTGATAGATCTATGGAATATTAGAAATAAGAAGCTGCTGTAAAGTGCTACATTTGTTCTCCAGCTTTGTGTTGGCAGCAGCAATTTCAGTTTTCAGTCAGAAATCTTTTATTCCCCTCTGGAACAATCATCATAGATCTATGTTTTGGGGGGGTGGGAAAGGCACTATGGTATTTTGTGTTTAGTGCTAAGGTATTGAAAGTTAGCTAGTAAAATAATGAATAAAGTTCTTCCACGGATTATTCAACAGTTTAGCTTGACCTGATTGATGAGGGTGATTCTTAAGGCTCACATACGAAATTTATCAATTGATTCAGGAAACAGTATACATGATTTCCCTACAAAGGAAGAATTGGCTCAGGGTTGGGAAATGTTTATTAATAACCTGCCCTATTTTAATCCTCTAGGCCTTCCAGAAGTGTTCTTACATGGATATAAACTCAAACAATCATGCTGAACAGTCCAGAAATGATACACACATAAAAGATGCGAGGTCTGTGGCCTTAATGCATCCTAAGGAGAAGAAGGTAACAGGGACATTTGAACTCTACTACAATCTCTTAGCCTTACCTTCTTCCCACCCTTCCAAACTAACCTTATATCAGGTTAACACTGTGTGTCTTGATGGCTGTTTTCATTTATGATTTATCTTGGAGCAAAGAGAATTAATAAACAGAGTCTAATGGACTCTTCTTGAAACAGGAAAAGATAATCAGAATCAAGATTCATTAATGTCCTTTCAGAATCATTTGTGAATTACAATAGAACATAAATTTAAAAAAATGAAAAGTTTGTCTGTTTTGATGTCATGCTTTAGAGAAAAATCCAGATTTACAAACATTTGTATATAATCCTGGTAGCAAGCCTTATTATGATAGAAAATTTCTCAGGGATTCTGTATAAAATTGCACAGCAAAAATTATGTTTTTGTTTTCTTGTCTCCTCATAATGAAAAAAAAATCTACAGTTTGAATTTAACACATTTATTTATTAAGTGGATTATGCAAGAGTAATTCCTTTTCCAGGTCTTGCCTTCATAGTTATTTTTTTGAAAATCTGTAGCTCACATATCCGTAAATAGTGTCAAAGCAGGGAATAATGTAAAACCATTTACTAGACATTGTTAGCAACTTTTAACTTCACAATATTAACAAAAGTTTGTAGAGACTCTTTAAAAATTGTCCATATTAAAAAGAATAGAATTTAAAAGAATAAAACAGCTAAAAATAAAACTCAGACTGGAAACTGGAACAGAAGGCAAAAAGCACAAATCTAATTATAAAAATGGATAGAGGTGTCTTAAAGTGACGCTGAAATAATTTAAGCCAACCTTTTGGGTACCAGGGACCGGATCCGTGAAGAGAGGTTTTTCCGCGAACCGGAGAGGGTGAAATTTCGTGTGCTGCCTGCATCCCGTGGATGGGGCTTCACTTATTTGCACAGACCAGTTTCTAGCATTGCGCAGACCAGTGCTGGCCCATGGACCAGGGGTTGGGACCCCTGATTTAATGTTCAACTGAATGAGGAATAGTCATTAGCCTTATAAGAATAGGTCCTTAATAATTGTGAGGCAGTTTGAAGCAATGAAAAGCATGCAATGAAAAATCCAGCTCTAGTTAATTTCAATTCCTTTTTCCCATTGATAGAGTCACATTCTTGCTCCCACTTATAGCAAACATTACCAGTACAGACATGTTCTTGGGGCTTCTCAAACAATGAAAAAGTGCATAATTGAAAACCAAGTTTGATAAAGAACCTTCTTCCATCCCTTCGGCCAGCATGTACAAAATAGCAGATGATAAGAAATGGGGTTGATGTAGCGATGCTGGTGGAGATGAAGGGAGAGATGTCACACAAAGAATGCCTAAGAATCTATAACAGATGAAGGCATCACTTGTGTCCCAACCAACAGGGATGATTCTTATAGAGCAAAGGTCAGGAATGATCGGCCATTTATGAGTTGTGGACTTCAACTCTCAGAATTCCTGAGCCAGCATGGCTGGCTCAGGAATTCTGGAAGTTGAAGTCCACAAGTCATAAAAGAACTATGATTCCCCATCCCTGTCATAAGAGGATAATCTTGTTGCTCAGGGTTGAATTATTGGATCCCTGATTGTCTCTGAACTTGCTTCTCTTCAGGAAACATGTCATGACAGGATAGGCAGCATCATTAGCTATAGACATAGAAATATAGCCACTCCATAGAAACAACCAGTAAGTTGCATTTCAGTATGTCCTGATTATGTTATCTACCTTGGTAATGAAATGTCAGTAGAAAGAAAAGTAAGTTCAGAGAACAGAAAGCACCCAACAGGAATAATTCCACTACCTAAAAATAAATGTTTACTAGTAAAGTTGTCCAGTATTAATTTCTGGCCCCTGAAGTGCAGCTGTTGCTGTCTCTTACCCTCCCCCTCCCCCTTCGCAGTATCTTCAAGCAGTATTCACCTACAGCTTTGGGTTGTTTTTTTTCCTGCGGTTTACTCTGCATGAGCTGAATGCTAACACACTATCTCTGCATGGTAATAGCAAACTTAAACTGCCTTTTATTTGCTGACAGTTCGCTTTCCATCTCTTTTTTTGTAAAATCAGTTCCTCTGCACTAAAAAAAAAGTGACTTTATTTATACCTACAAAAGCTTTAGAGTGCCAAGGTAGTAATTTATACTTTATAAATTTAATAATGGCTGTATATTTAACATTCCAACATCATAATTTGATATCAAATAATGGCGACCTGCATAGAATTTTTTAATTCAATTCAAACAGTTGCTGAATTAAATTTCTAATAATGAAAGACCACACTATAGTCTATATTTGTCATCCCTTTCTTTATTAAGATTATTGAACATCCAACAACTGAAAGAAGCTGTGCTTGACAGGGTAGCATGGAGACCACTTGCCTATAAAGTCAGAAGAGTTGGACATGACTAAATGGTTTAAACTAAACTAATCTAATATTTTTATACCACTGTGTTTTCTAAAGATCTTTAGTTAGCTGGGTTGGTCTTCTGAATTGATCTCAAATTTTCATACCCTCTTTTAACCACTCAGGGCACCTGAAAAATTAGAGAAAATAGCAAAACTAAGAGCAGCATCCCACTTGCATTTTCACTCCCTGCATTCAATGTAACATTCTTTAAAAGTGAAGTTTGGTGCAATTCTTCTTAATATTTGAAAGATTGATGAAATAGGAATCATTTGTGCTCTGCAGAGTTTGTAATTACTGTAGGAATACTTATGCCAATAGCAAAAGCTGCAATTTGAGTATGCAGGCTTAGAAGGCTAAGATAGGTTGTCTTGCTATCAAAATGGAAGGTTATGTTGGACAAATAGAATAATCCAGTTTCATCTGGCATCAGAGTTTCATCTCTATGGGAGGATCTGTTTCTCTTCCTTTATAGCTGCTCCCTCAACCTTACCTTGAATTTAATTGTAGGTTAATTTGTCAGGAAGGTTGGAGTAAAATTTGCTCTACCACTTTTTGTAAATTCTTTTCTGTCAAATAAGTCCAGAACTTGTTTACTCTCTTAAAAGGCAATTTATGTTTCATCACAGAAATTGAGAAAACAACAATTAAGAATTAAAGTCTGGGGAGGAAAACAGTTTTTTGGACCACACATCCTAATATAGTGGTTACAACTGATTTTTTATAAACTAGGAAAACAGTTAACATATTAGAACATTTGTAGTGAAATCATTTTGTCTCTTGTGATTTACTTGGGGGCAAAGTATTTCACAATATGGAGAGCCTTTAAAGGACCAGCTCCATCTAGCATCCACATTGTCTGCAAAATATCATATGCTGTTCACAATTTGAAGTTATGCTATGAAGAGATATTGAAACCAACCGAAGACCATGGAAATGGCTATGTATTGATATAAAGAGGGGCATACATATATTATCTAATGATGTACCAGCTGATTGGGATAATATCAGATAAAATCTCCATAAGAGGGGACTAAATGTCAAATAATAGTCCTGAATTAAAACAAAAGCAAAAACCTAAGTAATGCAACTCTTCCCCCCCTAGGTTGATGGGGAGGCCACAAAAGATAGTGACCATCCCAAGGACAAGACTGAAGGGAGAACAGAAGCCATGATCTCAGATGCTTTCAGCATCACTGAAAACTCTGCCCTTAGGCCAGAGTTGCTTTTGGAAAATAAGGATTATGCCAACAAAAATTCATTCAAACCAAACACAAACTTCTCTAGTATGTTAGAAAATGAAGGAAAGAGATGTCCTGAAGAAATCGGAAGACAAAAACCAAGTTATGTTGTAGTAAGAGAGACTGATCATAGCACATCCCCAAAAGACCTGCTGGAAGATGCAAAGGTACCTCTTGTTGACCAAACAGATTCATACACTCAAGAAATGTCATTAGTTTCTCCATCAACACAAGAACAGGAAAAGTCAGTTAATGCCTATAATCAAGTCGCACTAAGGCATAAAGTATCTAAGAACATCACCTTAAATGATATTGATGAAGTAGAATCACCAGCTAATATTCCAGATGAGGAGAATTCACAGTCAGAGAATGTTGGCTTCATGATTACTAGAACAGCTGTCCAGTTTCTATCAGGTGGAGAGGTTCATGACATAGTGAACAGGAAAGGAAATGCTGTTCAGACTGTGAACATTGATTCCAAGAAGGAAACACCATCTCAACAAAGCATGTTTGAAACTCTTAAAGATGAAGAACCAGTGGTTTGCTTGGACAAAAAACCAGTCATCATTATTTTTGATGAACCAATGGATATCAGATCAGCTTACAAAAGACTTTCAACAATATTTGAGGAATGTGATGAAGAGTTGGAAAAAATGATGACTGAAGAAAAAATAGAGGAAGAAAATGAAGAATTTGATACACCTGATGCTTGCTATGAAGAAGCCTCTGAGACAAATAGGATGCAGATTACCGAGAAATCCAAACAACAAACTTCCTCTAATTCAGCAACCCAAGTTCTACAGTCTGAAGGACAGGAGATGGACAAAAGGGAGCATCAGAAATCCAGTTACATTTATGGGTCAGAACCAAAGTTGGATGTTCCTGATGCTAAGAAGAAATTTAAGTTTAAGTTTCCTAAAAAGCAATTAGCCGCTCTCACTCAGGCAATCCGCACAGGAACTAAAACTGGCAAGAAAACGTTACAAGTTGTTGTGTATGAAGAAGAGGAGGAAGATGGCACTCTAAAACAACATAAAGAAGCAAAAAGATTTGAAATACCTAGTTCTCAATCTGTTAACACTTCTGAAAAATCAGAATCAAAGGCAGTTGTCCAGGCATCTAGAACTGAAGAAATCAGGAAGAATACATACAGAACTCTAGACAGCCTGGAACAAACTATCAAACAGCTAGAGAGCACCATTAGTGAGATGAGTCCAAAATCAGTTTTTGAAACCACAGGCCAGGCAGAGAGACCTCCTGACCCAGGCTTTTTCTCACCCAAAGAATCCATAGTGGTGGAAGAAAGCAATGCTGATGTTGAATTCCTTCCTTCAATACGATCATCTTCACGAAAGGTACTTTAGTATGAGAAATCACAACTCCAGCTGCTTTCTAAAAATCTGCAATAGTAATCAACAATAAGCAAGAGGTGTCTTCTGATTGGTTTGCTTCTTTTCCGGTGGCTTGTTGGTGCATCCAATTTAGTACCTAACAGCTAATATTGTGTGTTTTCATTTTAAAAAATGCTGATTTTATTTTTATTTGATTTTGGTGGTGGGCATAAAATGCTTAGTTGATATTCTGTTGTGGGTGCAGCAGTTAAATTAAGATTGATTAGCAGTTGATTTTTTATTCCATTTTTGATTCCTGAAATTAACACCAGTGCTTTGACTTTGACTTTGATGTGGTTTCCTCTGGTGCTTTCCATGCATGTTGAGCTTTAGCTTCTCACCTAAAGCAGCTTTTCCCCATGTGCTGTGATCCTTCTCATCTATAAGGAGCCCAGCTGACCTATCTCCCTTGTCTCTTTCCTACCCTTATACCTGCTTTCCTCACAGAATTCAACCAATACTTCACAGACAAGCAGGATGCCAATCCCTGCAGCCACAAAAAGTAGGCAAGGAGTTGTGGACAAGACCATCAAACAGCACAAGCTACAGGATCAACGCCAGTACAGACAGGTAGTTTTACCCTAAACCAAATCTTGGGATGGAGTCAGTACTGAGATGTATACTTTGCATAAATGTATAAGTCCAGTTGCCAGTTTTGGATGCTACCAAATCATGAACTGTCTTCCCAGTGAAGATCTTGAATTGGAATCCAGGGCTTGAGGGTGTGGGGCATGAAAGTATCTAATAGTTGCATTATTCTGATATCAGCTTGTGCATGTTGTGGCAAACATCTCCTGCTTTTGAAGTTTTGTTTCAGTACTCAACTGTAATACTTTTTGAAGTCAGCAATAGGAATTGATAAGTCTGAAGCGTTTCTGATTAAAGTGTTTATACTAACTCCCTATTTAACAGATTTCAATCAACACCTCTTAACCACCCACCGGAGTGTTTCCATCTTCACCTTAACAATTCTGACGCATGTTTCATCAGCTGATCAGCCCCCATATTTGTGGTCACTTTTCCACAAACCCTTTTCTTTGAACTTCCTCTTGCTCTATGCATTTTCTGCTGTGCAGCTTAAAGGGACAGGAAAAATGGGGAAAGATCCAGTCCATAGATGCAAGACTTAGGGCAGGTTTGAACAAGTCATTCTTATTCTTCTCAAGCCGAATTTCCTACATATTCCCATGCTTTGTGATGTATGCTGACTTAAACTGTCTCCCACCATCTTTATTTACAGGCTAATGGAAGTGCTAAGAAAGCTGGTGGGGACTATAAAGCTATTTCCCCTATTCTATCGGCCTCAAAAATTCCAGCCTTTTCTTCCACTTCTGGAAAAAGTAGTTCTGTGTCTAGTGGTGATAGCACTAACCTTCCAAGCCTATCTACTAAAGCCTCTGTTCCTTCTAATTCTCTCAGTCCTCCAACAGGTCGTCCTACTCATTCTTCTTCCTTAATCCCTTCAGTTGCTAATGGTTCCTTAAAATTCCAGAATCCTACTCACACAGGTAAAGGCCACAATCACCTTTTACTCTCCACACAGACTCAAAATGGCCGGCCAACCCCTCTTCCTCCATCTTCCTTTTCCTCAGCTTCCTCCTCCTCCTCCTTACCCTCTTCCATCTCTACCACATCACCAAACCAAAGTATGAAGAACATTCGGTCAATCCACACACCCAGCTTTACCAGCTACAAGTCCCAGAATGGAAGTGTCAGCAAAGCCACTCCATCTTCCACCATCAGCAAAGAGCCATCTTAAAAGTGATACCTGGGCCTGTACAGTTCACCAAGCCTTCCTAATATGCTGATGATGTTGCAACCAGTCGTACAGCTGAAGATTGTTACCCATCTTGTTGTATCATTTCAGGCTGAACGCTACATTTGTGCTAAATATTAGGGTAACATCATGAATTAGTGATAAATGTAGATTTTAAGCATTCAATACTGGTGAAACAGGCAAGGGGATTATATATGAAGCACAGATTGTTCTTTAAGCAGAAACTGTTACAAGGTTCGGAAGGATGTGAGTGGACTGTATGCACAAAAACGTACTGAGCATGAAAAACTGTATTTAAAAAGCCTGTGGTTTTTGTATAAAGCTATTTTTAAGTACAAGAATTAAAGTATCAGGTGATAATGAGAAGACTGTAAAACTGAAACTAAAATATTTTTCTTTTATTTTGGAGTTATTCAAATTTGTTATAGATTTCTATTTTTGTCAACAAAGAAAACCATCATGGTTACTTTAAAATTTCTTTTGTCAGAACATTTGATACAATTATAATGTACATTTGATAGCAGAATGCACAAACACAAAAGCTAAGACAAACACTGATGGGGCAATTTCATTACACTGCCAATCAGATTATATTTAATAATTTGCCATGCATTTTGGGAAAGAGGAGTTGTTTATTTGCTTATTCGTTTTAGCTAAGCTTTGGTTTCTTTTTCTTTTTTCCATATTAATTAGACTATGTAGTATTACAATGTGGATTTTTGAAGTGTAAACCTCTGTACTGCTCTGTATAATGGAAAGCCTTTGTACATATTATAATATAAAGATTATAAATATAAATACATGAATCTAAACAATGCATGTGGCTGGGCACATTGAATATTTTCAACACCAAAAATCCATTATGCATACAAATGTTGGAAAATGTTGAATGTGGGGAAAAGATTGAGGAGGGTTTTAGAAATCATCATCCACAAAATTAGAGTGCACTTTTGTGATACCTTGTTTATACAACAATACCTTGTTTATACAATATACATAAGTAAAAGGAAAACCCTTTGCAAAAATAAAGGGGTCCATGCTTACAGTTTGGTATCACTTTGTCACTAACAGTAACTTCAAGGTTGACTCAGCCTTCCATCCTTCCGAGGTCGGTAAAATGAGGACCCAGTTGTTGGGGGCAATATGCTGACTCTGTAAACTGCTTAGAGAGGGCTGTAAAGCCCTGTGAAGCAGTATATAAGTCTAAGTGCTATTGCTATTGTTATTCTTAATCTTGGACATGATCTGGCAGGAAATATCCTGAAAGCCCATTGATTTCAGTAGGAATGTGCATGCATGTGCTTACATTCATTTTGCAAATATTAACTTTCATGGCTCAGTGTTTATTTTACAGCTATTTCTTATAAAAGAAAAACAATGTACTCATCAAAATTATGGCTTTGCTGTTGATCAATTTATTACAGAACATTCATGTACAAAAGACATAGAAATAGATGATGAAGATAGATGATAGAAAGAGATGGATAGATAGGTAGGTAGGTAGGTAGATAGATAGATAGATAGATAGATAGATAGATAGATAGATAGATAGATAGATAGATAGATAGATAGATAGATAGATAGAGAGAGAGAGAGAGAGAGAGAGATAGAGAGAGAGAGAGAGAGAGAGATAGATAGATAGATAGATAGATAGAGATAGGCAGATAAAGATAGGCAGATAGATGTATACAAAGAGAACATTTCTATCAAAGTCTTTCAGATGTGTTTGATGCAGGATAGTGACTAAACTTGAAAGTCAGCAGGTTAAATCTCATATCAACAATAAACTGTGAAGGAAACTACAGTCTCCGGGTTTTTGCCTTTTTCTTAGTTGTCTTGGGCATAATCTTTGATGCTGAATAGCAAATCCATATTGGCAAAATGTTTTTCAATCAGGTAATTATACATATCAAGATAGTATAGGTAGTTAACAAGCAGGGATCCTTTTTCAAATATGGCTATTAGATATTTATCTAGAGACATCTCTATGCTGCTACATTTTTCATTCCTAAAGCTCTGAAAAACAGTTTAAAATTGAACTATGGTCATCTTCATTGCTGCCAACCACACAACTCTGACCACCATAAGCCAGTTAGTCTTTCTTTCTGTTCAATAAGGAAGTATAAGTTTCTATACCTTTTGCAGAGCTTTAGTGTAATAAATGAAAAGAGATCCTGTGAGTAATTATGAGTACAGGACACTGCGGCTAAAATATATTAACTTAGCTATTGAATAGTGACAGCTACTTGACATCAGAGAGAGGTGGCACTACTTCTGAGGTAGTGCAAAGACTCATGCTACTACTGCATTTGTGTCGAGAGCACCAAAACACTCCTGGGTTGAAAGGATTGAATGGTAATATTATTGTTGCCTGGGGGAATGTCCAGTTGGCTCCTTTCATGCCCCTTTTAATTTGCCCACCAAAGTAGTACCCATCTATCTACTTGCAGTTACCCACTTTCAAACTGTTGGGTCAGCAGGAACTAGAGTGTGTGATGGGAGCTCACCCCATCCAACAGTAGCAACCGGCTCAAATGCAAGCATGCTGATCATCAGACCAACATCTTAACTTCGTGAGTCACACACGGTCCTAAGATTCATACTGAAACACATTTACATTCCCACGGGAGCTTGATTGATTCTTTACTACGATGGGAGTTTCCTCCACTTCATATCAGTATGTCAAAGTCTTGTTTCAGGGTGGATGGATTGCACTGAAAACTTCCAGACCAGCATCCATAATACACTGCATTAACAATTAAAATGGAAAGTTTACAATGAGAGATGGAAATCTGGAGATGTCAATAGAAACATTCTTTAGGGTGAAATACACTACAGGGATGAAAAACATGGGTCCTTGACTTTAAAAAAAATTTCAGAATCTTCAGACAACTGTAGGATTTTAAGTATTTCATTTTCATTTTAAGATCACTATATATGTAACATTGTTCCTAGAGAAATGACTATATGAATAACAGATCAGCAAATGTTTTATTTGCAAAATATGCTTACCCATTATTAAATAATGGTTTAATCCAATTTTCTAGGTTCATATGATACAAACAGCCATAAAATAACTGCAGGCTAGATTTCACAACATTCTAAGCTGAAATTTGGTTGGGTTTTTTTTCCCCTCTCATGTGCTGCAGTGTGTTATTTTTACTTTCATTGGTGCTCTTAGAAGCTGTCCTTTATCATGGCTGTTATCATAAAGTAGTAACATAATCAACATGCCTTACATGAACAAAACCTATCCTAGATTATTGACTTACTCAAAAAACCACACATTAAAACTGATTTCTGTCTCCGGTAGTTGGAATACAATCTGAAGATGAAGAATATTAGTTTTTCCTGACTGGGAATCCCTTGAACACCTCATGAGTGGATTATTGCAGTGGACTTTATATGGCACTGTCCTTTATAATGGTCAGATCACTAAGTGCACTTCTGTTCTCTGGTACTGTCTCCCTCTGCAGATTAGTTGGGTCTTTTAGCTCAATGACTAATGGACATAAGGGGCTCCAGAGATAACTTAGGGTTTGGGGGGGAGGGGAACATGATGGACAGTTTGACTGAGGTCTCATTTCTACCTAGAGCAGGTAGATATCAAGGGCCTCTGATTGGATTGCTCCTATGGGACCTCTCCCCATTTGTTGATCTTGTGGGTTTCATGGTTTTCCAAGGAGATGTGGAGGATGGAATAACAGAAAACAACCAGAGTGAAGGAAGAAAGAGTGAATCCGAGAAGTTTCATGAAAGAGCCCATCATAGGCATTATATTATGGTGATATACTGGAAACTAGCCAGTGGTTTTGTTTAAGATGACCTGCTGTGTGTTCAGGAGGGAAGAATCACAGAAATACCTTTTAAGGACACTGTGAGAAATATTCAAGGGTTCTTCATATAAAGTTGTTTAGATCTGTTCAAAGTTGGATTCCAACTGGATGAGTTCATGCAAATGGATGAGGCACCATCTTGTTCTGTTACCTGGGAAGAATTTACTATTAACTCATGAAGAAATGGACAGAATCTTTGGGATGTTAACCTGGCCACTTGTCCTTTTGCTCTTTATTCCCCCAGTTACTTAACACTGCCTGACAGATGACATATGATTGGGTCATATAATGGTTAATACATCCTTAAGTGAGAAAGGAAGCAGTCAGTGGTACGATCCCTCTCAAAGAAGCATGGCTATGACTAATTTTCATCTAGTTTCCAAGTTTCTCATCTTAGAGAATGCAGCTAAGATGGTGACTAGCCTGCAGCTCCGGAAAGTATTAGAGGAAATAGATCTTTCAAAGCAAAGAGTGGAGATGGCATTGATTATACAGATAGTCCTCACTTAACAACCATTCATTCAACGACTGAAGATACAACAGATCTTAACAAATGGTACTTATGCTGGACCCTCAAAGTTACAACTATCTAGTCACATATTGAGCATTGGCAGAGCACCTATACTCTGACAGTGTAGGCATTCTGCCAACACGAGGAGTGCTTCAACTTCCCCCACCCGCCTGTCTCTCCTTCCCTCCTCTGCTCTTTTGGCCACCTGCCCTCTGCAGTCCCACTCTCCTGCACTCTGCCACCTCCAAATGACCTCTGCTGTCTTCCTCCTCCTGCTTTTTAAGGCCTCAATGGCAGAGTGCAGGACAGAGAAAAGAATAGAGATTTTGCGGGGTGGGAGAATGGGCAGGAGGGGTTTGAAGCTGTCAAATAGGGCAGGACAGATATGAAGTCTTTCCCTAAGGGTGCCCTCCTGCACATTCCCCCTTCCCTCAAATCTCTATTCTTTTGTCTGCATTTTGCTGTTGAGTCCTAATGACTGCAACCAGAACTACCAAAACTATCATTGCTAAGTGGTGCTATAATGGGATGTTTAGCCCAATGACTATATTGCTTAGTGACAAAATTCCAATCCCAATTAGGGTCATTAGGTAAAAATTACCTCTACTTTTCTTTGGCCTTTGTAAGAACCAAACTGGTGTTGGTGCAACTGTAGCAGTTCTTGATTTCTCAATAAGTCATATTAGTGCACAATTAAGAAGAAGATTCATCACCAAGTTTAGTGGCATTTGTATATAAGGAAACTGGTAGCATTCTCTATAAACTGACCATTGTACATACACTTATTAAAGTTATGTTGGGCCTGGGCAGCTGCTCATAAGGTTCATTTAGGTTTTTTTGTCTGAGATATTAAAATGTGGCTCTAAGGATGCACAATGATACCACTCCAGTTGTCACCCTATCCATTATTTCTGGATGTGATTCAATCCACAGAATACAACAGAATTTGCAAGGGGCTTTTGACAATCTTTATGGATAGCAAGGAAGCATTTTATTCAGATGGGTCTAGAGCAGCTAGCAGGTGGTGCTATTTGAATCCAACATGCCAATTATTTGGCAAAAAGTCAAAATTTGAAAGACCTAATGATTCCAGGAATATTATTGGTTCACTACCTGCCATTCCCACCTTCTGAGTTATTTTTTTGACTTTCTGGGGTAGCCTACAACTTTATAACTGTCTAGTGTTCTCAGATACTGTTTAGTTTTTCCAGAATTAGCTCAGGTTGACTAAATGGTCAAAATCTTCCAGAATCTGCTGCTAAACTCTGGTGGACATGACAATTCAAATAATACCTTTTACCAAAGATAAAATTCTCTCCGAATGTTCTCTGGAAATTTATTTGGAACCAAGGATATTGTTGCAATTACGATCAAGACTTTTGGTTTGCAGCATACCACTTCCTATTTGATTTATTAAAAAGACTTTAAAAAAAGATGGAGCTGGTTCATTGGTTGATATCAAAGGAGATACCAAGAAACATCGCAGCATCTAAAGGAATGATGTTGTCTACTCAAACTTACAAGGATTCTTACACTTCTGAGACACACAGAAATTGTCTCCATCGCCACTTAAAAAGAACGTTTTTTATTATTTGAAATGACTGGCTATTAGAAAACCGTAAAAAACAGTTGGAAATCATACAAAAAATCTATTAGTAACTCGAAGACACTTGTATTTCCTTTCTGTGGGCTATTTCAAGTTGTGCTGATGTCAATAGGTAGTGCCAGGATATGTTAATTAAGGATAACGTTTTGATGGAGGCTCAGGTATGTAAAAAGGATTACTATTTAAGGCTTCATTACCTTTCAGATAGGCATCCTAGGAATATATCTATGCCCAGAAAATTTTAAAAATAAAAATCATTATAAGTGGGAAACCATCACCTTATTTCAAGACATGAATACAGTAAAGCTAAATTATTTGACAGAAATAAATATATAAAAAGAGTGCAGTAAGTATTTTCTACTACCCCATGCTTCTCCGAAAATAAGACTGGGTGTTATATTAATTTTTGCTCCAAAAGACTCAGTAGGGCTTATTTTTCGGTTAGGTCTTATTTTCAGGGAAATATGGTATTAAATGCATCTATCTGGCTGACGATCTTTACTGGAGCTTATTTTTGGGCTAGGGCTTATATTACGAGCATCCTGAAAAATCATGCTAGGACTTATTTTCTGGTTAGGTCTTATTTTTGGAGAAACAGGGTAAGTGTTGCTGTGCAGTAAAAATGAAATATCTCCAAAAAGAAGCGTGTTCTGTATGTTTGTGTACGTCTTTGAGTATCAAATTCTAACAACTGATTTAAAAAATGAGAGATTTGTGAATATGAACTATTTCTCCCCTGAGATATTTTAAAATCTCTTCTTCCCCCTTGATATTTTGATATCTTGAGGCTAGGTGTCTATAAATATTGACAGATTAAATAAAGAAAATGGTTACCCTCAAAAATTTGTACTTTGTTGTCACCTAAAGACAGCAAGAAATCTCTGCATTTGATCCACTGGCTTATCTAAAAGAAACAGCTTCTGTATCTAACATGACTAGATAGTGGCAGGGTCTTTGTTACCAGCCAATGCCTACCCTCCCTCTGAAAAAACTTACATGTTACTTATATAAATTCCATACTCTTCACAGCAGTGCCATTTTTTTATCTCAAAGATATCCCCAAACATACCTTGTTGGTAAGTATTTTCCAGTACTCATTTATGTGAAACACGGTCTGTCTTAAGGGTTTTTTCCCCTAATATTTCATAATTTTCATCTTACCTTGCATTTTAAAAATATGATTCTAAAGAAACTGTTTATTTAAAATTTTGTATTATTTCTTTTGTGTTATATTATTTGTATAACTATCAATGATAATATATTTGTAAGGTTTCTCCGGAAGATTGCAAACCCTATTATTTTATACTTTGCAATGATTTTCTGTAATAGTTATAAAAAGTTTCACAACTGACAATGCAGGAATTTTTCCCTAGTGCTTTTAAAACAAATAAACATAGCTTATGTGTTGTACTCTATTACAGCATATCCTAATGAAACCCTAACAAGCTCCATTCAGAGAAATCAACATGTTCGGCCTTAGCATTAGACATCTTGTACAAGCCTAAATGAACTGTACTGGATTGGAGTTCATGGACAATGTTCTTGGGTTGTTTTTTTTAATTTTATAAGTGACATTACTATCGATCTATCTCTAAAGGTTCATTTTCTTTGGTAATTAATTGTTCCTTACTGTGTTCAGTTTGATTACAGTCTTCTTCATTTAGTTGGGGTTTCTCATTTAGTTGTCTGAGTCTCAGAGTGGCTAGACTTGTCTCTAGACCCTTTACTTTTTCTTTAAGCAATGCAATTAGTTTATATTTGATAAAGATATGATTTGGGTCTTTCTTCTGGATTCCATTATACTTTTTAATTTTAAAATAAAATCTAAATAAGCAGCCCTTTCTGCAGAGAACAGATATGTCCAGTCTCTTCAGTGACTAGTATTCCACAAATACACAGCCTTTCTTCACATGGTACTCAATGGAACCACCACATCCTTATCACGGAGTCTAGTTGTTTGCAACAATTTCTAGTAAAAGCTCTTCTACGATGTTGAGGCATATAAATTATTAAATATTTTTCTAATTGGGAGGCTGCTTTGTGCTAAGCCAGCCACTGCAAAATGTAACAAATTTAAATGCTGCAATATGATAAGTCCCTCCCTCCAAACTACCATCAGAATATTTTTTTCTTTTGTATGCATCCTTTTTAAAACTCTAAATTTTTCTTTAAACTAATATATCATTTTCTTTAACTTTCTCTTAACACAGATAATCTCAAATACATTTTCAATAACATTTGGCATACTTTAGGAATTACACAGGCATTTTATATATATATATAAATGTTACATTTTCAAATTTTAGATTAAGACTTTCAATTACAAATATCAACCAGGTAAAAACCCATCTGGTTTCAGTTAACTTGTTAGGTTTAAGTCACTCCTTACAGCTTGTCTTCATGGAGTAAAATCTTTTTCTTCTCTGGAAAGTTTATCAAGTAGTTACAAGCTTCCTTTTTTCTCCAGGAGTTCTCAACCTTGTTAATGTCCTTAAAGAAAAAGCCCCAAACTTGTCGTTTTAAAAGTTGTGGATTCATAATAAGAGTTGGTGTCAGGTTTATATTCTGAAATTACAGTTGATTCCTCTGTATTTTCAGCTGCTTGTAAAGATATTTGGTAGTTTGGTAACTTTCTATACATGTTTGCATCTCTAAAGTAGTTTGAGAAGTTTTTTTATCATCCTTGGAGCACAACTGATCTACAAAGTAGTAAATTTTATTTAGAACATTTTCAAATACATCTCTAATAATTTGCTCCTCCATCTTGACTCTCTCTTTGGTCAAAGAGTAGCTTTTTTGTAAGTCACTTAGAAATTGCTAGCCATTCAGGAATCATAAAAATCAGAAAGTTTTAGCCACCTACAGCAAAGTAGACCAAGCTACAACTTATTAAAATAATAAACTAAAACTATAACTTTCTGCCTTTATGTTTCTCTGTCAGCTTTTCTTTTCTCTCTCTCTCCACACTTCCTTGTTTTCGCTCGCTTTAGCAGCCTTCTTCCTTGTTGTTTAACACTGAAGGAATCTCCAAAATGGTGCAGGTCTTCAAAAAGAAGTAGGAGGTTGTGACTAAAAAGAGCCTCTTTTAACTTAGTAAAGATTAAGTCCTTAAAGGTAATTAAGAAATGAAAGGCACAACTTACTGTCTAGTTGAAAAGTAAATTTCAAAGCGGCTGCTTCTTCAACAGCGAACAGATTGCAGCCTCTCCCCCCCCCCAGCTTCAGCACACAGTTGGTTCAAAGCGCAGTTCCTGAAGTTAGTTGCAGGCCTCAGCTGTATCAGAGGATCTTGAGGGGTAATTCTAAGACTTTCCCTAGCTCAGGAGAGTCATATAAACTGAAGGAATGCTTGTTCCTTCAATTAGTAATTGAAAAGCTACATTTCAGGGGGAAACCCTTCAGGAATCCCTCCCTGGGCAAGTATTCAGTTGGCCATTTTCACCGGAAGTGTGCCTTCCTTGCCCGTATTGGCTTAGGCTACATGAAAGACATCTGCCTATTTAATATTTGAACAGCTCAATAGAAAAGGCCAGGCAAGCAGTATACATGCTTTAGAAATATTCGTTTACTTCCATGAACTGGTTCCATGTTGCACAATAGTTCCAGTAAAGAGTTACCAAAAGAGGGTTTTGTTTTTTGTTGTTTCCACAGTAGCTTCACCACTACTTGAGCCAAAATTCCAGGTTCTGCTACTGGCTGGAGAAGCCCTGGTGTTTTCCCTTGTTGCCTGTTGGTGGAGGCACAAACAGGGCAGCTAGCTACGTAGCTCTCTTATGTCCTTCTTCAGTGACAGCCACCAAAATTGGTGCTTGACTAGGTGCAGGGTTTTTACAACACCAAAATGCCCTGCCACTTTTGAATCATAGCTTTTTTATAGAACCATTGGCTCTGCAGGATGTACAGTTTGCATTGCACATTCACCCTTCAGCATTTGGCACCATTTGTCTTCCTCCAAAGCTCTTTTAGGGCACCCTTTAGATCATTGACTATTTGGGTTTTTGCTTTGGCCTGTGACCAGGTAGTGAACGGGGACTGCCAGTTGCCTGGAGGAGATGACTGCCCTAATCACCTCTGGCTTTCAATTATTATATTGCGGCAGCGTGGATAGAGCTTTTGCTAGGAAGTCCCCCCCCCGGGTGGTATCATAACATGAAGTTGATGTGATTAAAGTACTAAACCCAACAAACTTGTTTGGAAGATAACCTCAGTGGGAGGCGGATTAGAGCCTCTAGATTCTTATGGTCAGTCCATATTTCAAATGGTTTTTTGCCCCTTCTAGGAGTTAGGAGAGCCCAGTGGACTGCATAGGCTTCCTTCTCCCAAACTCATTAAGCTTTTTAGAGGTGTAGGTGCATGGCTATAGGATCCCCTGCTTGTTTTCCTGCAGAAACACCATGCCCACTGCGACATCTCTGACATCAGCCTGAATGACAAAGGGGGCATTGTGGTCTGGGTGTTTCAGCACCAGCTCCACTGTGAACAGGCACTTAAGTTTTTTTTTAATATGGCTTGGCATTTCATAATCCATTTAAGCAGCTGGTTGGGCTTGGGCTTTCCCTCCCCTTTTGTCTTTAGTAGGTTGGTTATGAGGAGAGCTATCAGGAAAAATGAGGGAATGAATTGGCGATAAAAGCTCGCAAATCCCAGGAAGCTTTGTAGTTGCTTCTGGGTGCAGGGAGGAGCCCACTATAGTACTGCCTGCACCTTTTCCGGGTCCATCTCTATCCCCTTGTGGGAAATGCGGTAGCCCAGATAATCAATTTTACTTTAGAGAAATTCAGTGTCAAATCCCGGTGAAAAGCCCAACGAAGTAAAACACCAGAGACATAGCAATCTCTAATGTAAACTTTAATCAGGCATAACATACTGGCAGATAGAAGTAAAGCTAGCTCTGGCAATATGGCGGGAAACAGATAATTAAAAGAGTAAAACTTTCCCTCCCTCTCTGACAGTTCAGGTCACATTGTCCGATTAATCTTCCAGCAGTTGTTATGAGAAGAAACCTTCTGCTCGCCAAAACATCCTTCAGCAGCTTCGGTTCTTACACTGATAGGGAATATCTGTGGATCCCAAGCTCCCCCCCTCCCCCCTTGCAACTGTTGACAAGCTAAAAGCAACACGGCAGTCCTAATAAAATAGATCTTCATAGCTTGACATTTACATTTGGATAGCTTGGCATATAGTTTGGCCACTCAATGTTTTTTGGGCACAACTCTGACTAGTTTTACGTGTTCTGCCATTGTCTCAGTGTACATTAAAATGTAATCCAGGTAAACCAGCATTCCCTTGTACAGGTGCTCATGCAGGACTTTGTTTATCAGCTGCATGAACACAACAGGGGCCCCTTGCAGTCCAAAAAGGAGTACTCAGAATTGGAAACATCCTAAAGGGCAGTTGAAAGTCATTTTCCACTCATCCCCTGTATTGATCCTAATCTGGAAGTATGCCACCCACAAATTCAATTTAATGAAGACCTTCTGCTTGGCCTTCTTTTCCATAAACAGTACTGGGGCAGCCACCCTTGGTCTGACGGGCTGGATGAAACTACACTTCAGATTTTTGTCTATAAAAGTCCATAGTTCCTTCAGTTCCCTAGGGGTCATGGAATACAACTTAGGTTTGGGTAGTTTGGCCCCCGGTAGGATTTCTATGGAACAGTTGGTTGGCCAATGGGGTGGGAGCACGTCTGACCCCTTTTTACTGAAAACATACCATAAGTCCCAATACTCTTTGATGATCTGAGGATTGCCTTGGGGCTGGTCTTTGGCGACTGCTCCCACCTCTCTTTATGGCTTCGCTTAGGGGTAAGCTTTCTACAGTCCTTCTCCCGTCCCCCTTTGCAACATTCACACATGGGTTTTTCTTTCCTCTAAGTGGACAGTAAGCAAACTGAAGTGAATCAAATGCTGGAGGGAGGCTGGATACAATAAAGTCCTTTATTAGCCTTTCAAAGCATAATGATGGATGTAGCCAGATGATAATCATTAAGACTCCTGTCATGGCCCCATCGGAGCCCGGTTTGGAGGATGAGGATAAGGAATTGTAACTGGGACCGTCCGACAGGGATGGTGAGGATGATGCTGTCCCAGGCCCTCAGGCATTGGGGGAGGTGGTTGACAGACAGCTGCCTGCTTGCACAGACACAGGGGAGACCTTTGTGTTTGCTTTACCTTCAGAACTGCCTTTGCCTTGTAACTTGCTGCTGCCCTGAGAACTGCCATTTCTCTTATGCTTGAACTTTGCCTTGTGGACTTTCCTGGTAATATATGGGCTGTTGTTTGGGGAACTGAGGATGGTTGCCTTCAGAGTGGTGTGGGGTGGAGCCTTACTGGTCATTGGAGGGTCATTTGTTGAACACCTCTTGAGGACAATAAAAGACTTTCTAAAGGTCTGCCTTGCCTTGATCACCTGGGTCTTAACAGACTCTTGATGGAAGACTTTATTGGCATTGGCAAAATAATGGCAGTCTTAAAACACGATGGGACCACTGCCTGCTACAATGAAAAACTGAAAATATCTGTAATATCTGCACACTCCGGGGGATATTATCTGGGCCTGCTGGCTTCCGAATGTTAACTTTCCACAATGTCCTCCCGACAGAGGTAACATCAGATCTAAGCATTTGCTCATCAGGATAGGGCACAGCTTTCCTCACATAGGTCCTATTTGATGCCTTGAATCTTCCAAAAAATGTGTTCAGTTCATTTAAGAAGTCCGTGTCACCCTTACAATATGATGAAGCCAGCTTATAGTTTGTAATGGCCTGGTGTTTGTAGGATGCTGAAAACGTTCTGAACTTTCTGACAATGGGCTTGCTTTGCTGTTTTATGGCCCTTTTTAAATTGGCTATGGCTGTTCTAAGCACCAGCATATCACCAGATTTAAAAGCCACATTCCATGCTTTCAACATCTTGCGAATCTCATGTGTCATCCATGGTTTTTCATTAGCCCACACCACAATGTTTTTAAGAATACAGACATCCTCTTTCGATCACACCATCTTCTCCTCTGAAGATGGTCAGTGCCAGTGGGAGACTTCCCTGCTGCAAAGGCTGCCATGCCCTGCTGCCTCCACCACCAAAACACCGAGCACAATGCCAACCTCACTTCTGGCTACTTTCTCTCTTCCTCCAGGCATCTTCAGAGATTGCAGTCGATCTCACACCCTCTGTGCAACCCACCAACACTTTTGCTGCTGACATCTTCAACTGAAGTAGTCCGAAGCAATGCAGACTCTCCAGAACAGCTTTATCAGTAGTTCCTCTCTTACTAAATATCTCCATATCCAATATGGACTGGCAGTCATATAACAGTTTAGCATTACAATTCTGCTTTCTTGTCACAAATTCCCATAGAATCACTCAACCAAATGGCACTTTCATCTCCAAAACCTGAACTCTCTTGAGAGCCGAAGCAGCTGCAGCCAAGCAAGGCACTGCCATTTTGTTTATATATATACTCTATATACTCTGATGTCTTCCCTCTTACCTATCTCCTGAAGAGATCCTTTGGGCAAGATTCATGGCTTTTTGTCCATTCTGCTTATATGCCTGCTTTATCTTTAGGTATGGTGGCTTACCCAGCCAGATTGGGAGCAAGTATTCCCAATGATCCAGCTTGTGTATAAATCGTCAGGCTATACAAGATGGCTTGTCCAGCATTGTGGGGACAAGTTGTAGACACAATTCAGATTTGGGTACATAAGCTGTGAACCTCTTACTTACAAAACTAGTGTCCTATCAGAAATTGCTCTTGGTCAAGTTGATTGCTGCCTTGTCTGGGCAGAGTGAGAGGGAATGCCAACAGGGATCCAGGTCAGGGTGAAAGGTATTGGTTTTTAGGGCCAGTATGGATCCCTGTGAGGTCACACTCTGAGTTTTCTGCTGCTTGGATCTCTCATATTGCTTCAGTCCAATGGACCACAAGCAGTGCACAATTAATAATTAAAAGTAAATACCATACACCTTGACCGTGACACAGCCATTTGTTTACTGACAAAATTATAATGGCATTAAAAAGGGCCTTATGACCACTTTTGATATTTATGAAAAGTATGCAACATCCCCATGGTCACATAACCAAAATTTGGATGTTTGGCAATTGACATGTATTTACAATGGTTGCAGTGTCCTAGAGTCATGTGGTCACCCTCTGCAACCTGACAAGCAGTCAGTTGAGAAGTATGAGAGGGTAGGCTGCCTGAGATTAACTAGCACCTGCGCTGATAGTGTTCTGCCCCTTTAAGGCCTCTCCCCAGCCAGCCTACCTGCTTAGCAAAAAGCAGCTATAAAAGCCCTGCAGCAAAGCAGCTGGGTATGGTGAGATGGTGATTGTGGAGTAGCTGACATTGAAGGGTATTGGGAATGAGAAAGGTTGTGGGTTTTGCTATTCTGTATAGGAAACTGGAAGCAACCAGAAGTTAAGGGGAGACTATACTTTTACTTCTGATAGTAAGGAGCAGCAGTAGACCTGGGGAGGGTGTGGAAACCCCCTGGGTCTGCCAGTGTGTGGGTTGCCTAAAGGTCAGGGAGGTTGGAGTGGGCCTCTCGGGTATGGGAACCCACTGAATTGGATATGGACAAAAGGAGCCTGTGACAAAGTGGTGGCACTCTAAACAGCTGTTGGGTAGCTTTCTGAGGCCATAAAAAGGGCAAAGCAATACCACTTCTTGGAGATACTTCCAGTTCTCCATTCTTCTGAAATTCCTCTCCATCTGCTAATTGTGAAAATTTATGGCTAGAAGATAAATTAATAGGGTGAGAATGCAAAATAGCATAAACCTTTTTAGGAAAATCAGAATATAGCTATTGTATTTGTCTTCCAGTCCCTTTAATCTGAATGATCCTTTAGGACAGACATGGAAAGGGAACATTTTGAGATGCTGCAGATGAGCAGCTGGCTTTAGCAATTTTCTTTTTATTTTTTCTCCTCTGAGGCTCCATTTAACGATCTGCGCAGTTGCTTAATGTTCACAACTGGGAGAGGAGGAGAGATTGTGATCATTAAAGTGAGTCAATCATGGCCACATCTTTGATTGTCCTCATATAAGACTGTAGGCTGGGACATTGGCTCTCCAAGATCTTCAAGCAACTGACGTAACCTCACAGCTTCTTGACTAGCATAGGCAGCAGCAATGTATTCTGTCTCTGTAGAAGACAAAGCTATTGAGATCTGCTTCTTGTTGAACCAAGATATAGGACTGTTTCCTAATTTGAACAAGTAACCACATGTGAATTTGCAAGTACTTAGGTCACCTGCCCAATCAGAGTCCACATATCCTACAAGATTCAAATCACCAACTGCAGACAGCTTCAGACTCAAATATTTTGTTTGGTATATCTTATGACTTTCTTGATTGATGTCCAGTCTCTTTGATATGGTTGACTCGCGTATCTACAAAGAAGTGACATGGCAGCTGTGATGTCTGTATATATAGTGGTTGAAATATATAGCAATGCTCCCACTACTTTTCTGTACTGATCATTAGTAGGAAGAAGATCCTCATCTTCCCTTTTTAAATATTCTGTGTCCATGGGAGTACTTGCTTCTTTGGCTTCAATCATGTCAACCTGCTGAAGCACTGCCTCAATTTTAGATTTCTGATTTAACAGGAAGCCCCCATCTTCTTTGTGCTTACATTAATTCCTAGGTAATATGTCTCATCTCCAAGATCTTTAGTCTCAAAATGTTGGTTAAGCACTGAAGTCAACTTTGTAACTTCCTAATCCCTTTTGTGAATAATCAAGTCACCCACATAGAGTAAAATATACATATATTCAGATTCTACACATTTTGAGTATAGACATGTGTCAGCTCTGCTTTGTATGAATCCTTCATCTAGCAAGACTTTATTTTTACATTCCATGCTCAAGCTGATTGCTTGAGTCCATAAAGAGATTTCTGCAACTTGCACACAATGCTCTTCTCCATTTTTTCATGTATCCTTCTGGCTGTGTCATATATATATTTCCTCTTCAATATCATCATTAAGAAAGGCTGTTGTGATATCATAGTGCTTTACAACCATTTTTCAAGAAGCTGCCATTGTCAACAGTGTTCTGAAAGTACTTTGTTTTGCAACTGGAGCAAAACTAGCATCATAATCCTCACCAAATTTTTGTGCATACCCTTTTGCCACTAAACGTGCTTTGTACCTACAGACCTTGCCTTCAGAGTCGCATTTGACTTTAAAAAGCCATTTGCAACTGATTGCCTGCTTATCATGAGGTAGCTTTGAAAGTGTCCATGTCTGCAGTTCACTAAGAGATGTCATCTCTTCATCAGCAGCTCTGATCCACTTTTGTTTCTCATGGATTGAAGTATTTGCATCTCATCCCAAGAATCTAGCTCTGATTTAGTGATATGTGAGCAACATAGTACACAGATGCTTGACTGGGATGTCTATTGCTTCTGGTGGATTTTCTGATTGAAGCCTCATAGCCTGGTTTCTTCTTTTATAGCAGTTGGATAGTCTGTATTAATGTCTATTTATGTGACACTTTATTGCTTATCTTCATGTGACAATGATGTGGAAGTTCCCTCAGTTTGAAGCGTTTGTGTTAGTTCATGACGTTTCATTGACAATTACACTTTTACTGATGGTTACTTTATTCGTTCTTGGTGTAGAATTCTGTATCCATTTTGAAATTCATTGTACCCCACAAGTACACCTTCCTTTGTGCAAGCATCCCATTTTCTACGTTTTTGTTTGGGGATGGGCACATTAGGCTTTGCTTCCAAAAAAATTTAGATGGCTTAAATTCGGGGCCTTTCCATTCCATAGTTCATACGGAGTTTTCTCAGTTGATTGTCCTGGTAGTCAAATTTGGAGATAGCATGCAGTCATAATTGCCTTTCCCCAGTTTGTGATTGGCATATCTGCATCAAACAGCATGGTTCTTCCACTCTCACATAGAGTATGATTCATTCTTTTTGCAAACCCATTTTGTTCTGGGTTCTATAGTACAGTAGTTTGAAATATTATGCCATGCTTTCTGAAAATTGCCTGTTGTTTTCACCTGTATATTCAACTCCATTGTCTGTGCGCAAGACACTCAGCATTTTACCAAATTTGTTGCTTACTTGAGTCAATTCTGCTATCCAGCCACCCAAGGCAGCCTAAAGCCTGGCAGCAGAAGTTACAGGGGCCAGGGGGCTGTTAAAATCTGCAGGTCATGGAGAGGATGTGTAGCATCCCTGATAATACTGCCTGTCCTGGTCAAGCAGTGCTTATAGGCTATGTCCTGGATAGAAGGAAGTGAACTTCCAATAATCTTTTCTGTCATCCTCACCACTCTCTGCACAGCCTTCCTGTCTGAAACATAATACTTTCAAACCAGATAGTAATACAATACAGCAGGATGCTTTCAATGATCCTATAGAAAGTGGTAAGGACAGGGGATGGAAGATGTGCTCTTCTCATATGACTCAGAAAATGCAGGCACTGCTGTGCTCACTTTACCAGTGTCTCACTGTTGAGTGGCCAAACTAACCATATTATTATTATTATTATTATTATTATTATTATTATTATTATTATTATTATTATTATTATTATTATTATTATTATATTATTATTATTATTATTATTATTATTATTATTATTATTATTATTATTATTATTATTATTATTATTATTATTATTATTATTATTATTATTATTATTATTATTATTATTATCAGCTGCACACCCAGTTGAATCATTAATACACAGAGGTGTATGGCTTTGCCTGCCTTTTCTGAAATCAACAATGAACTCTTTTGTTTTTTCTACATTTAAAACCAAGCTGTTTTATTACACCAGTTCACTAAACCCTCTACCTCCTCCCAGTAAGCACCCACTACTGTTCTACTATCCGCATACTTCATAATATGGTTAGTAGCAAATCTTGCACAGCAGTCATAGGTCAACAGGGTGAACAACAGCAGACTTAGGACAGAGCCCTAAGGAGAACCTGTGCTAAAAAAAATGATTAAAAATATTAGCCCCAACTCACATATCAGTGAGAAAATCAAGAATCCAGTTGCACAAAGGAATATTGAAGCCTAAAAGATCCAGTTTGTCTACTGAAGAATGATCAAAATGCTGAACAAACCAACAAACTGCATTCGCACATGAGTATTTCTTTCCCCTAAGTGTGCCAAGCTCAGATGGAGAACAGAGGAAATACCATCCTTTGTGGAGTGATTTGGACGGTAAGCAAACTGAACTGAGTCAAATGCTGGAGGGAGGCTGGATACAATAAAGTCCTTTATCAGATTTTCAAAACATTTCATAATGATGGACATAAGTACAACCAGATGATAATCATTAAGCCCTTTTAATTGAAGAGTTTTTTGGCACTGGCAAAATAATAGCAGTCTTAAAACTGCCTGCTGCAATGAAAGATTGAAAATATCTGTAAGAACACAAGCCAATTCATCTGCACACTCCCTAAGAACATGCCCGGAGATATTATCCAGGCCTGCTGCTTTCAGAATGTTAACTTTCCACAATGTCCTCCAGACAGAGGTAACATCAAAGCTAAGCATTTGCTGATCAAGATGGGGCAGAGCTTTCCTTGCAGGAGTCCTATTTGATGCCTTGAATCTTCCAAAAAATGTGTTCAGCTCATTTAAAAAGTCTGTGTTGCCCTTAGAACACAATGGAATCACCTTATAGTCTGTAATGGCTTGGATGCTTTGCCACATATGCCTGGTGTTCATAAGGGTCCTGAAAAAAGTTCTAAACTTTCTGACAATGGGCTTGCTTTGCTGTTTTATGGTGCTTTTCAAATTGGTTCTAGCTATTCTAAGCACCAGCATATCACCAGATTTAAAAGCCACATTCTGTGTTTTCAACATCTCGCAAAGCTTATGTATCATCCATGGTTTTTCATTAGCCCACACGACAAAGTTTTTAAGGACATCCTCAATGCACTTCTGAATATATGTAGACATAGTGGTGGCATACTCCTCTAAATTAATATGTTGGTTATCTGTTGCAGTTTCTTTAAACAGGCCCCAATCCGAACACTCAAAGCAATCTTGTAATATTTCTAAAGTTCCCTCTGTCCAAACCCTTACCTGCTTCACCATTGGTTTCTCTTTTAAGTAACAGAGGCTTATATGCTGGGAAAAGCAGCACAGAGAGATGGTCAGAAGAGCCAAGGTGAGGGCAGTGGGGGGGGGGAGGGAGAGGATAGCTTAGAGATGAGTTTCTGGGCCCTGTGTGTCATGTGCAGTTTGTGTTTAATTTTTACAATTGAGGGATAAAGGCTTCAAAGAGCTGATTAACAAAAGATGTGCCCTATCTGTTGAAATGTGGAATGGCAGGCCCCAGAGACAAAGGACCTGTGGGAGCAATAACCTTGCAGTAGTGTCTGCAGTTTTATTGCACATGGAGATTTCCACCCACTCAAAAAAGCCTTCCATGTAACCAGAAAATTGCGTCCCATGTGCCAATCTGTCTCTGCCTATATAATGGGAATTGCAACTTGGAGTAGTTCCTGTTTTGAATTGACATTCCAGGTGATTAGCAGCTGCTGATCCCTTTGCCTGTTCTGACCCAAGTTACACTGGCAAGGCAGAGATTAAATAGGGCCTATTTATTGCTCACTTATCTCAGTGTCAAATGACCCACCAATGGGGCTGGTGAAACTCCACCCCAATCCTCAGTTTTCCCTCAGTCTGAATTCCCCCGGCTCCATAAACTAAGTCCTAAGTGACCCATGAGGCAAAGAAGGAAGTAACAATACCAAAAGTCCAGAGTTCCAACAACCAACGCACAACCCAAGAGTCTGAAGTCCAAGAGCCAAGTTCAACATCCACAAGCAAAGTCCAAGGTTCAGAGTCCAAAAACAGTCCAAAGTTCAAGAAACGATTTATGAAAGCCGAGAAGACACACATCAAAACAAGTAGGTGTTCCTGATAAACATAACTTCTCCCAACGTCTAATTAAATCACTCTTCCCCAGCTGTTACTTATGAGGAGGGGTAGGGCTACTTCCTCATAAGCCATCTGTCAAGGTTGAATTGCTAAGATGCCTGCTAACTTTTATTACTACTCAACTTGCCATAGATACAGGGAAGAGGGTTAGAAAGTGTAGGGAGAAAACTGGATTCCAAGAAGCCGTCCACGGACCCTGAGAGCCTACAAGAATGCCAATGTCAGTAACGCAGGTGTCTGACAGAGAAGTGGACTGTTCTCATAACAAACCAAAGATATATGATTAGGCAATGTGAACAACTGGTGGGGGTTAAGGGAAGCTATTGTTAACTAGGCAGATTTTTGTGTGGGAAAAGCAGAGCTGGTTTTGCTTCTTCGGTTCTGAGAAGTATAATCAATAAAGTTTATCTTTTATGACACTTCAAAGCCTTGAAGATTCCTTGATTTTGAGTTCACTATTTGGATGGTTGACACAGTCTCACTGACTTCCTTTGTGTCTCCCTCTGCTGTGCTCTCCTCACCCGCAAATCCTCATCAGAGGTGGTCTGGAGTCTGTCATCTCTGCTGGCTCTCTGCAACTGCTACATTCCTGCAGGCAGCTCTCCGTTTGGTCAGCTGCCACCTCCCCAGTGCCAGCCGGCCCTGGGGCTACCTCATCCTCAGCCCCTGAATTCTCCACTTGTTTGGAGGGGATCATGCCCTCCCCATTGGATAGTCCCAGTTCCAACTCCTCCTCCTCCTCTGAACCGGGATCCGCTGTTTGGGCCACATTACAAGTTGATGTTCCTTTGTCAAGGTTTTCACTGCTCTTTCATGGGTCATTTTATATAAGTCCAAAATAATCTGTTTCTTGTCTCTTAATTAAGTTACCTCTACTAAGGCATGTGCCTATCAAGAAATCTGTAGTTCTGCCACTTGTATGCAGTAAGAATTTGACAAGCCCCTAAATTTAAATCTCTGGTAGAAACAGCTACACAGGAGATATTTTGGGACCTGTCCTTGCACCAGTAAACCAGATTTCTTTGTCTGGGGCATGAAGTTTTAGGTAAGCCAAACCCAAAGCCAAAATTCATGCTTTTATTCAAGAATGGAGGCAGAAAGCAGATCAGGTGTGGATAAATTCTCTAGACTGTAAATTCTCCCATCTGATTTCAGAATGGGCCAGATGGGGGCTATTAAAAAGATTTACTGATTTATTTAAAATATCTTCCTTCTCTAAGTTGCAGATATTTTCTGTGATCCCTGTTTCAACAGCCTTTGGTTTGGAGAATTGTTTGGGGGGGGGGGTTGCAAGGGACCTGGTGATTTCTACCTGTGCACTAATATGTGTCCCATACTGGCCATGATGGGTTTGGTTAGCCTCTGGAACAAAGTCAGAGGTCTGTAAGGCAGATAGTACTGCAATAGAGATTTGCTTATCCAAAGGAAAATGTTTAATAAAGTTTCAGCTCCAGTATCTAACAGAGCTTGCTTAGGATCATTGTGGATAAATCAAAATTCCTCATGTCTTTAGAATCTTTCCAATTCCCCCCCCCCCCCGATACCTCCAATCAAGACCCATGTATTTATTTACCACAGCAGTAGAGCAGCCTTAGAAATTGACTAAGCAGAAGTCTGAGATTGCAATTTCTTCGGAATCTGATACTTGGTTTCCTCTTCCCTCTTTACAGCTAAGACTGAATCCTTCTTTAAAGCTTCTGTTAAATGTTTCAATTAACATTTTTTCTTCCATCTTCCCTCCATTTTCCTCCTCTGACCAATACTTTCCTTGATGATTTCTTTCTAACTGCTCCACCCACTCCTTCAAACTCATAGTAGAAGCCCCACCCCATCTTCATGTTTTCTTCCAAATCTCTCACCTTTAGCCACATTTGCACATGCTCATCTTCTCCACTTTCTGCTCCTGGCTGCTCCACAAATTCCTATTTTTATTGTCTTCTCTTCTTTCTCAGCTTTCTTTTATTAGTTGCAGCTCCATCACATTCTTTACTTTCCTCTCCAACATTTCTAACAGGTTCTTGGTCAAAAAACTATTGGAATCTGAGTTGATGTAGCCTTTAGGTCCATTTGAGGGGGATCAGGGCTTAGGGCCCCTAGATCGATAACAATCCATTTCTGCTCGCTTCCTGTTAAAGGAATATGAGTAACTGTTTGTTCTCACTCTTCCCATTGCTGGCTCTGGGCATTTTTATGCCTTGCTTGGGTTTTCACTACTGCTGTTAAAGCCCGAGGAACCTTATTGCATAATTCCTCAAAAGGCTCCTTCCTATAAAAAAGAAAGTCTGGAGTTTCATCAAGATCTGACCTATTAAACAGGCAATTCGGTAAGATTGTTGCTTTATTTGTCTGCGCAGTTCCCCTACTTTACTACATTTTCCACAAGAGAATGCTAGGTGCTTATTCCTAGTGTTGAAGGAAATGTCTTCATTATGGTTCAGTCCAAGCCGGGAATAAACAACATGACGACTGCTTTAGAAAGAAGGTTGAAGAGGAGAGCCAGATAGAAAGATGGCTCTGGAAGAAAAAGAGAGAGCACATGTAGGGAGTGGGTTTTTATACCCTCTGGAGCCTTTTGTTTGGAGTTGTTCCTGTGGCATGAACTTTGACCTGAGTCTGAGTGTGCCTTTCTGGTATTCTGATGGTGGTGGGTTAATCCTATTATGTCCCAAAGGTCATATCCTGCTTCCCTGGGGCTGGGGCTGATGACTTCCTAATCCATTTCCTGACTCCAGTGTGACAAGATTATCACATCTGTATTCTGCAAACTTGGTTTCTGTTTGGGACAGAGAGACTTGGGGGCAGGGTTGGTTTCTGCTTGTAAAATCCTTTAGGGAAATATATTCTGTCTTTTAAATATTTCCAAAAATATTTCTTTCTCTGGGGGGGGGGGGCTGACTTTCCACACTAGTATAGGTCTGCACAAGATTTTTAATTTTTGCACAGCATGCTTTTGTTGCCATTCCTCTTCCCTTCCTACATTATCCTTTAATTGAGCCAAGATCTCTTTTAGTTCCACCATTTGGTTCTTTTGCAGCTAGTAATCAGCCTGCAAAAAATGGTGATTATTTTTGAGTTGCTCCAAGTCGCCTTTTAAAGAGTTTTCCAATCACAACTGCCTGAGGAGCTGATCCCTTTGGGTCAGCCCAACTGTCAATACTACTGCAAACACTCCAGGTACATATTTCCATTTCATTCCTCCTCTTAATTTGTACAGCTTCCCAAATTCTACCTTAACATCTCTCCCTGAATACACTGACTTCATTTTCTCCTGCAAATCACCAATAGGCAATCCCAATTTCTTTCTCTATCACTTCACGATATATCAAACCCATTTCCCCTTCCTCAGGTTCTCCAGTGGAGCTGTTGTCTAGAAGGCAGGAAGTGCAAAGCACCCTTTTGCTAAGCATCCCCAAATTTCCAGAAAGGCATTACTGATCACTCAAATACATTGAAAGGTCTAATCCAGGTATCCCATTTCTGACACCATTAAAAATGTTACATGTGTGCTCTCAGATTTGGCTTATGTTCACACACAGCCCTGGAAAACAGCCACATTGAAATAATTTTCAGCTGAACACTGAGGCACAAATGGTTCTTTAGAATACATGGAGACAGGTTGAATTTAAAATAATAGTAAACTTTACTGATTACAATGTATATATTTGCTCTTTCACACATGCACACAAACATCATCCACACTTACCTATGTTCTCTACTAAGCTGGCAGGCACTAGCCAAAGGGACAGAAACCTCCAAGTCTGGGACCAAAGGTGACTCAAGTGGGCAGGTTTCAGTATTAAAGACACTTTAAAAAAAGATGGAGCTGGGATATTGGTTGACATCAAAGGAGATACCAGGAAGCCCCTCCCTCCCAGTATCTTCAGAAATGATCTCATCTACTCAGATTTACAAGGATTATTACACTTCTAAGAACATGGGTTTTCACACATAATTGTCTCCATCACCACCATAAAAGAACATTTATTATTTCTTTCAAATGACTAGCTATTAGAAAGCTATGAAAAACGATTGCAAATTATACAAAAAAAAATCTATTAGTAACCTGAAGGCACATGTATTTCCTTTCAGTAGGCCATTTCAAGTTGTGTTGATGTCAATAAAGGGCTAGGATACATTAACTGAGGATAACATTTTGATGGAGGCTCAGGAATATAAAGAAGATTATTACTGTAGGCTTCATTGCCTTTCAGGTAGGCATCCTGGGAATATATCTGAGCACAGAAAATTAAAAGAAATCACTATAATTATTTAGTGCAAAACCATCACAAATTTACAGTTTGTTGCCACCTAGAGACAGCAAGAAATCCCTGCATCTGATCTACTGGCTTATCTAAAAGGCCCAGCTTCTGAATCTAATGGCAAGGTCTTTGTTACCAGCCAATGCCCACCATCCCTCTGAAAAAACTATCCTCAACTTACATTGTTGGTAAGTATTTTCAAGCACTCTTTAGTGTGAAACCCAGTCTGTCTTAAGATATTTTTCCCTTATATGCTTCAGAATTTTCATCTTACCTTGCATTTTAAAAATATGATTCTTAAAAGAAAATATTTTAAATTTTGCATTTTCTTTTGTGTTACATTATTTGAATACTTAGCAACATTAACATTGGATGGGTGATCTTGGATGGGTGGCACTGCGCCAGAGAGATCCAGTCCGCAAAATTTTCTTGGACTCCTGCTTGAGGAACAGGTGGCAGTTGTGGCCAGGAGAGCCTCGGCGCAACTGCAGATTATGTGCCATTGAAGCCCTTTCCTGAGCCAACAATGCTTGCTTACAGTCAATCATGCCCTAGTCACCTCCCATCGCTAACTATTGCAACGTATTCTACATGGGGCTGCCCTTGAAAATTATCCAGAAGCTTTAATTGGTTCAAAATTCAGTGATCCGTATGGTTTTGTGCAGGCCTAGATGTGCGCAAGTGTCATCTCTCCTGTGAGAGCTGCATTAGCTGCTGATTTGCTTCTAGGTCCAATTCAGGGTGCTGGTTGTTACCTTTAAAGTCTTACATGGTTATCTGAAAGACCAACTTTTCCCGTCACATCCATCCAACCCACTAGAGTGGGAAGCAGGGAATGCTATGGGTCCCCTTTGCTGAGAAGGTCCATCTAACAGGACAAAGAAGAAGGGCCTTCTCCATGGTGGCTCCTTCCTATGGAACATCATCCCCATAGAGATAAGATTAACTCTACTTAGACCATTTTTTCATAAAGCCCTAAAGATCTGGTGTTGCCAATAGGTCTGGGGACCCAAGAATGGAATAGAGTCCATCTAGTGGCTTATTTAATTGATTGAATTCAACATTATGGAAGCACAAGCAATAGAACACAGTCAAACTAGAGTCTTGGACTTTAAGAGAGCTAATTTCAATAAACTTAGAGAGGGTTTGGGAAGGATTCCATGGATGAGAATCCTCAAGGGGAAAACAACTCAAGAACTTGGGAAAATTTGAAAAGTGAGATAATAAAAGCCCAGTCTAGCACAATACCAACAAAGAGGAAAAATTACAGCTCTCAAAAGAAACCAGCATGGCTGCATAAAGAACTCTCTGATAAATTGAAAGATAAAAGGGACAAGTATAGAAAGTGGAAAGAGGGGCACATAACTAAGACAGAATATCAGCAAATAGCCCGAGCCTGCAAAGATGAAGTGAGGAAAGCTAAGGCTCATAATGAACTAAGGCTTGCGACCAAAGGCAAAAATAACAAAAAAAGCTTCTTTCAACATGTAAAAAACAAGAAAAAAGGTGAAGGAAATGATTAGGGCCACTAGTGGGTGAAAGTGGCAAAAGGTGACAAGCAACAGGGAGAAAGCAGAACTATTTAACTCATTTTTGCATCTGTCTTTACACAAAGGGAAAAACAGACAAACCTACCAAAAATAGTGCCATAAAAAACAGAATAGAAATGCAAGTTAAGATAGGCAAGAAACGGTAAGTGAGCACCTCACCTGTCCAGCCTAGACGAGTTCAAATCACCAGGACCAGATGGATTACACCCCAGGTTTCCAAGGAACTGGCAGATGTGATCTCAGAACCATTGAACTATATTTTTCAAAGATCCTGGAGCACTGGGGATTACCGGAGTACTGGAAAGAGCTGCTGTAGTTCCCATCTTCAAGAAAGGGAAAAAATGGACCCAGGAATTACAGACCTATCACCTGACCTCAAACCTGGGGAAGATTCTGGAAAAGATAATCAAACAACTAATCAGCGAACACCTAGAGGCAAACAAAAATCCCTACTAAAACCAATGGGTTTGTCAAAACAGATCATCCAGACAAACCTTATTGCATTCTTTGACAGAAAGTGACGAAAATTTTAGAGGATCAGAGGAATGCTGTGGAATAATTTACTTGGATTTCAGTAGGCATCTGACAAAGTAGATCACAACTACTACTTGATAAAATAAGAAAAATGTGGGTTAACAGCATCACCACCAGAATGGTTGGTACTGGCTGACCGGCCGTACTCAGCGGTGGTCCTCAAGGAACCGCTCTACATGGAGGGAAGTGTTAGTGGGGTCCCCAGGGCTCTGTCCTGGGGCCAGCTCTCTTTCACTCTTCATCAACTTTTGGACGGGGGATAGATGGGGAACTCATCAATCTGGCGATGACACCAAGCGGCAGGAATAAGCAACACACTCCAGAACAGGCTTAAGATACAGGAGGACCTGGACAGACTTGAAGATTGGGCGCTATCTAACAAAAATGAAATTCAATGGTGAAAAAGTAAGGTTCTACATTTAGGCAATAAAAACCAAATGTACGTATAGTATAGGGGGTACCTTGCTCAATAGTAGTAACCTGTGAGAGGGATCTCGTATTCCTAGTGGGACAATCACTTAAATATGAGCCGCAGTGTGCTGCAGCTGCCAAAAAAAGCCCACACAGTGCCTGGGCTGCATTAACAGAGGGATAGAATCAAGATCACGTGAAGTATTAATACCACTTTACAATCCTTGGTAAGGCCACACTTAGAATACTGCATCCAGTTTGGTCACCACGTGTAAAAAGATGTTGAGACTCTAGAAAGAGTGCAGAGAAGGGCAACAAGATGATTAGGAGACTGGAGGCTAAAGCATATCAGAACTTTTTGCTGGAATTGGGTATGTCTAGTTTAATGAAAAGTAAAGGACTTGGGTGACATAATAGCGTATTCCAATATCTCAGGCTTGCCACAAGAAGAGGGAGTCAAGCTATTCTCCATCGCCTGGCAGGACAAGAAGTAATGGATGGAAACTAGTCAAGGAAAGAAGCAACCTGGAACTGAGGAGGAACTTCCTGACAGTTAGAACAATTAACCAGTGGAACAACCTGCCTCCAGAAGTGGTGAATGCTCCAACACTGGAAGTTTTAAAGAAGAGACTGGACAGCCATTTGTCTGAAATGGTATAGGGTTTCCTGCCTGAGCAGGGGGTTGGACTCGATGACCTCCAAGGTCCCTTCCAACTTTATTATTATTATTATTATTATTATTATTATTATTGTTGTCACCAGGAGAATGGGGGAGGAGTTATTGCTTGTTATTGTTTTTATATTGAGTTTTTAATCTTTATAAGCCACCCTGAGTACTGAATGAGCTGGGTGGCCATATAAATTTCCACAAATAAACAAACCAACAAACATATTGTTCTAACTCAGCTTTCGCAAGTAATAAGAAACTGCTTATTCATGAGTAAAACAAACCCCTTTTATTAAAACAGGACAGGAACAATCTTTGTTCACATTGGATAGACAAAACCAAAAAGTAGTAGTCACAAAGGAAAGACTTTTCCCATTCTGACACAGGGCAGGAACAGTCTGTTCACTTGAGAACTCCAGATAGAAAGTCTTTCAAGGATTAATCCAAGCAGAAACAGTCCCTGTTCACACTAGCTGAGCAAATTCACTACCTATTAGTTCCCAGCATGGAGACTCAGTTGGCACCTCAAATAAGAGCAAGTAGTCCCAACAAACCTAATTCTAGCAAAGAAATCCAACTTGCTTGATGTACCCAGGAAAACGAACGGTTGTCTGCAACAACAGGCCATCCCAAACCTCTACTATTTATTTCCCAGCAGAGAGGGACTGGCTAGCATCTAACGTCTTCTTATTGCCGGCTTATTGCCTTCTATTGCTCTCCTCTCCTCTCTACACATATGCGTATCTGGGACAGGCTCCTCCCCCTCACTCAGTTCAGATCCCGAAGACAGCTGCCTCTCCGCCTGGGCGCAGACAGATGGCCCCGGCTCTGCATCTGCCTCTGATTCTGCTTCCTCATCAGAACCTTCCAAACGCTCCCAAGTTTACCCAGGCTCCCCCTCCCCCTCCTCATCTGACTCTGTTGCTAGCTCTGCTGGCAGCCAACGGACCACAACACTATCCCTCACCGCAGGACCCTTTCCCCGGGTCAGACGAATCTGTCTGCGACCATGAAGAGAATTGATCGTGGAATGCCTGCACTATAGCAAGAGCATGCACAATGGCCGCATCCTCCCATGTGAACTCCATAGCCCTTCCACTCGATCAGGAACTGGAACCGGCCTTTCAGCCAATGTGAGTCTTGGATGGTGACCTCATACTCAAAAGAGCCATCTCCGTCATGCGGTTCAGATGGGGGATGTTCTGGTCGGCGGAGCAGACAGGCCGGCTGTTCTGAAACGAGGGATCGGTGGAAGACTGGATGTACTTTTAGAGAGCGTGGCAAGGTCAGGCAATAGGTGACCGGGTTAATGACAGCTTTGATGGGGAAAGGGCTTAGGTACCAGTGATCCAATTTCTTGGCAGGACAGTCTGACAGTCTGGTTGACAGCCATACCTATCTCTCACAGCCAAAGCAGGCATATCATGCCAAGACTGATCAGCGACTTTTTTATAATCCGCCTTGGCTTTATCCAGTTGCTGTCGCACCAACTGATAGACAGCCTATAACTTGGCAAGATAGTCATTAGCTGCAGGAACTGGTGAGTCGAGCTGCATGAGGGAAAAAGCCAAGGATGATACCCAACATTGGCCAGGAAAGGTGTCATCAGCATGGAGGTGTGCTGCGAGTTGTTGAAAGCAAACTCGGCTACTGCAAGATAGTCTGCCCAATTGTCCTGTTTCTGATTCACGAAGCAGCACAGATAGCGAAGGATTTTTCGCCCTTTGGACAGAGTGGGTTGATGGTCACCATGTGAGCTCAATTCGCCTCACCCGCCAATTTCACAACAAATACCCTAACAAATAAGTCTACTGACTAATCCTTACTTTTTTCTTTCCTTTAGAGCTAGCCATTTTCAAGAGGGACAGAATGTCAGGACCATCATTCTGCCACGCTATGCATTGCTTGCTACCAGCCTGCCATACTCAGCAGGGGGAGGATAAAGGGGGAGGGAAAAGGGGGGGTTGCCTGAGAGGAATTGAAACGAGGCATTATGCTGTCTCATGAGAGCCACCAGCCGTTTCAAATCACATTATGGAATGCAGAACCATCCAACCCGCAAAGACTGTTACCCAAACAATTTGTTAGCACCTAGTCGGACACTCAAAGATAACCGGGGGGGGGGGGGGGGGAGGTGGGAACAAGGGAAAAATTAACCATGAAAATCCCAGATCCAGCTTTGCTTCTTCTGCAACCACTTGGCTTTAGTAAATTGTATTTTTGCTAACAATGGATTCGAGAGTCTGTCTTCTCTAACTAACCAAGTTGGGGCAGTTGACAGTAGTCGAACATATGATGCAACCAATTGGCATGGCTTTTACAAAAAAGCTTTTTTCCCTATGGAGGTAAAAAATGATGACAAAGGAAATACAAAAGGAAACACAAAAGGAAACACAAACTAGGGAAAATGCATTTACATGTACTAGGTTTCTTTACAGTAGGTTATCGAAATAATAGTTTATTCCAAAGCATTCAGAACCAGAAGAAATTAATTTTGAGGAAAATTCCAAGAACCTAAGACAGATTATTGAAGAGAGATTCAAACAAATCTGTTTGAAACTAAATAATAAAGCTAGTTTTGTGAGAAAACAGCCACTCTGGACAGATGATCAGTGGAGCTGGTAAAAAGAAGTCATGCTCAAGGACATATAACAGACGAAGCAAAAAGGAGTATGGAAGGTTTTGAAGACCAGGATAAGGAATTACTATTAAATATTTGATAAGGATTTTAAAAATGGAGGAATCTCTGTGAAAGATGTTTTTCTAGAATGCATGTGATTAATTTCTGGCTGTTCATTTGATAATTAGAAAAAATACTACAAGCTAAATATTGAATGTAAAATACAATTATTTTCTGTATCAGATTTAAATTCTTTTAATGTTTGTTTTATTATTTTCTGTAACTATTTCCTTTTCTAAGTGGAAATGTTTTATCTTGGAAGTTCAAATCTTTATCTTAAGTGAACATTTTATTCATATCTGCATCTGTCCAATTTATGACTCAAAAGATCACACGTAACATGCTCATGTTTGCAAAACAGTGCATTACCACCAATCCTCCTGTATAAATATTGCTTTTCCTTGATGTCTAAAGCTACCTGAAGCTACTGTATATATAAACAGCGACACAGATTTAGCATAATAATGGCCTGATACACTGGGGATCAGGCTGCTTTGCATACATCCTAGTGCAAACTCAGTATTTTCTGTAAGAGCAAATGCCATGTTTGTGTGTGTATCACCACGTTTTGACAGATTTTGTAAATTTTGTATATGAAGCAAATTTGAATTCAACATTTCTAAATGGAACATTATGGCTTTTAATTTAAAATTTTAAAAATTTAAATTTAAATTTACATTTAATTTTTTTTTTAAATTTTAATCCAGCATCCTTCCTGTTCTCTTTCCTATCCAGCCTGATGATATCAGGATAATTCAAAGGGATGTTAATTCTGAATATTTTATTTGACCTGTAATAAAGATATCGGGAGTCATTGCAGAAATGTCCTGAGAGAACTAGACCACCATGCATTTCAAAACTACACACCTACATTTTGGTGCTGCTATGTGGAGGACACCTTTGTCATCATCAAAAGAAATACACTGAAAGACTTTCATATGCTAACTGAACTCCATCTTCCCAGACATACAATTCACAATGGAGGAAGCAATGGCTAGACAATTATCATTTTTAGATATGTTTGTCAAAAGGCAGGAAGATGGAAGCCTAGAAACCAGTTTATCATAAGGCCACCAACACTCCAAGCATTCTTAATTTCAACAGTAATCACCCACTGTCACATAAAAAGAGTTGCATCAGAACACTGTATGGCAGAGTGAGAACCCACTGTAGTACCCAGCAAGTTAAACAACTGGAGAGAAGGTACCTACATGAACAATTCAAGCACAACATTTATTACAAGATGCCTGTGCAAAATGCAAAACAAAAGAGAAGGTAAACGACCAATTATATGGTACACCCTGCCATACATTTCAGAAGCAGAATGCGGCTTCCGAAATCTGCAAGTGGGCAATAATAGCACACTGCCCAGAGGCTACCATAGGAGGACAAATTATGCATTGTAAGGATCGCTTGGAGGTGGGAGATACTTCTAGTGTAATTTACCTGATCCCCTGCATGGATGGCCTCTGCAACTATGTAGGACAGATGGGGAAAAAGCTAACCACCAGACTGCAAGAACAAAAGCGAGTTGTCAGATGAGGAGACCCAAATTCATTGGTAGCCTCACATTGCAATGAACAAGGACACACATTTAATTTCACAGCTACTAAGATCATTGGCCATGGAAGTACAAAGATAACCAGGGAAATGATTGAAGCCTGGGAAACGGGCCCCTTGTCAGTTAACAGGAGTGCTGATTTACCATCAGCTTAACAAGTACTTAGGAGCTGAGGGCTTGGCAACACAAGGAAACAACAGCCAAATGCCAGCCATCAACACACCAATCAGCCAATAGGAAGTCACCACATAAATACGACTCATAGAATAGCCCAAAGCATGTATCCCAGTAGAGAGAAGTTCCCTGAAGAGGGGCTCCAGCATAAGTGTGAAAGCTCGGAAGAGTAAACTTCTGGTCCTTGTGACCGACATAGATTTAACCTTGCATCATTATTCTGGGACACATATTTGCCTTCATTGGTAAAGATATTACTCTATAAAAATACATTCGCCTATTCTTTCAAGATTTCATATGAACTACTTGGTTCATTTTGCTTAAATGCTGAAAAATTCATCCCAATCTGAGGTTTTTCCTTCCTTTTTTAGGCATGCGTAAAGACTGGAAGAAGTATCTTTCATCAACCCTATTGTACACTCTTTATATAATATCTGTTGCTATAATTTAAAGAAATGTTGATACAAACTTTCCAAGCAATAACAATACAAATCATTCCACCAATCCTTTTCTCCTTAACAGGGCTTTTTTTGTCATAGAATGCATGGAACGGCATTCCGGCACCTTTTTTCAATGGAATTTTTGGAACTAAAAAAAGTTCAGTCAGACCTTCCAACTTCTTGCGGGGGGAAAAAAGATCTCACAAGGAGTTAGAAGGTCTGACTGAACTTTTATAGTCCCACAAACTCCGTTTCCCTGCAGCAGAAGAGAAACACGCCAGAGCTGAAAAGCAGGTTAGCAACTCCTGTTTTTTACTCAGCATGTCCTCGGTCTCTTTAAGCCTCTGGATGGCCTCCTGGGGAGAAGGCCCCTTCCCGCCGTCTTTCTCCCCTGGGTCGATCCCAAACAACTTCCCCAGGAGCCCGGACATGGCTGGACCTCACACAAGGAGAGCGACCAACCGAGAACCCCAGCCCGGAGAAAGTAAGGAAAATGGGGAGGGGAAGGAGGGTCTCTAGAAGATGCTGTCGTTGCTCCCGAGGTGCTGAGATAGACATGGTGGCGAAAGGTGATCCCTGTGGTCCCCTCCCGCCCTTGAACCGTCAATCGGGTTAGTTGGCCGCACAGGCCAAAGGCCCGACACTGACCGCTCTCTTAGACCAGTCCCTGGCAGCGCATCAGCCCCAAGCACCCCCCGACTGACTCACGGCCCATTGTAGAACTACCCCCTATCCTATATGTCACTCATACAACTATGGCAACAGCGGTAACCCCACCCACCTCCGTCTTCCCTCTCGGCTCAGTAGGTGTAAATAACCAGCAAAGTCTGCCGGGAGTTGTAGTGTTGTTTGAGAAGGGACGCTGTTGCATAAATATGCTTAGACACACAGTATTATTCTTGTTTCATCAGTTCCTGAGTCGTTGTAATAGTTTCATCCCCGTCCATCCCATCCACCTTAGCATGGCAGTCCGACTCGGGAGGGGAGCGAAAGGTTGCCGATCAAGGAATGGCCTGGCAGGGGAGTGGCTGAGTTCCGACACCTTTTTTCTTACAAAAAAAGCACTGCTCCTTAAACATTTACTTAGTAAGAGGCTGAAAAAGCAAATATTACCCAGTAATTTTAGTGCTTCTTTACGTAAAATGGTAAATGTGTATATTCCTGTGAATGTCACAGCCTCTTTACGGTCTCACATCTAGAGATATTTATTAAAGTACACACTTTATTGCTAAAGAAGCTAAAACAATACACATATAATCCAGACCAAAAAAACTTTTAAAACATTGTTTTTACGAAATGTCTGGCAGTTTGTGTATACCAGAACATAATTGTAAAATAAATCTACCACTGAACTTATAAAGAATAAAAACAGTTTCAATATGAAGCTGTCTGATAACATCACTGTTCAGCTTTTTACATGCTAAATATTTTCAGCAGCTGTACATTAATATAAGGATGACGTGATGTTGCATGTGAAACAGTTAATTAAAAATTATTATTTCTGATAGTTAATAATTAAAAACACTGATTATAATTGTATTCCTTAATTAGATATAACAACAGTACAAAATCATGCAGTACAATTCTAAGTATATTAAGAATAACGGTTTAAAAAAAATAACAAAAAACTATAGTTAAAATCAACGTCACTAGATAATGGTGATGCATACTATCTCAGGCCCCAGTATTGTTTTAATTCAATGGTAATAAAATCCTTACATATTAGATTGGTACTTCTATTCCAGTAGCATATATAAAAGCGGAAAAAACCTTAGATGAGAATATTAAAATAGTTTTTTTCCTTTCTTACTCATGTATAAAGAATAGTGTCTTATATCTGAAGTTAAAATGAGGGTAACTGAATCGTTAGTCTCCATCTTCACTTATTCCTAAACTATAGACACTTTTCTCTGTACCTAATACCAATACTAGAAGTGAACATGCCCAAAGGAAAAAGAATGTCCACTTTTCATTTTTAGAAATATCAGCCAAGCATATATTTCATCGTTAGATGAAAGATAAGTTTATTATACAGTAGTGGCCAAAATTGTGGAAACCTTTTGGGAAAAGTGTACATTTGAGGTTAGATGGCTAATAACACCACTTTTTTTGGAGTAGTACCATAAAATTATATATCAATGGAAAGATAATTTAATCAAGAATGTAATGCAACAAAGTTTGTTCAATTATCTGTATTCTATGAAAAGGTATAGCCAAATAACCAGAAAAAGGAAGCACAACTTGCTTAGATTGATATCAGGTAGCTTTCCTTCATCTGATTGTAGCCAATGAGCATGAGTGTTTAGGGAGCCAATCAGGTATCATCTTCTTTTGGCAATGAGCCAATCAGATCACAGAAGGATTCAGTTATTGATGTCATGCATTGAAGCTGAGAAGAGGATATTTGTCAATGCGTTATGTGATCGCTATCAAGTTGGTTGGGTTTCTTTGTGTTCTTTCATTTAGTGAGCTTGTAAAACGTAATAAAATTAAAGTAATGGTGCAAAGAGTTGACTGGTCGCCCAGAAAGCGATGTAAAATAGTATTACTACAGTTATAAAGAAATTAGAAGAAAAATTGGTGGAAACTTAACCAAAGATGGCATTTCTAAGTTTTTGAAGAGGTATAAGGAGATTCAGTCACTACAAAACCACACTGGTAAAGGCAGGAAAAGGTGCACAACAGCAAGTGATGATAGAAGAATTAAGAGATTGTGCCTATGTGACAGAAGAAAATCATCTGGGTGTATACAAGATGAAATGGTGCAATGCAATGTGAAGTTGAGTGCAAGGACTGTTCGGCGCAGATTGCAGGAATTTGGCCTAAAATCTAGAATTCCACAAAAAAAACCACTTTTATCTCTCAAACAAAGGTTGAAAAGACTAAACTGGGCTAAAACCCACGTTACTTGGACAGAGGAACAATGGGACAGTGTTATTTGGAGTGATGAGACCAAGATCTCCCTGTTTGGTAGTGATGGCATAAAATACGTAAGGAGAAGAATCGGAGAAGATTAGCATCCTGATTGCATTACATGTACCGTGAAACACCCAGTCAATGTTATGATCTGGGGTTGTATGACATCAAAAGGTGTGGGCAGAATTTGTGTGATTAATGGGATCTACTTCTGCTTCATTGACTATGCTAAAGCCCTTGATTGTGTGGATCACAAGAAATTGTGGCAAGTACTTAAAGAGATGGGAATACCAGACCATCTTATTTGTCTCTTGAGAAACCTATATGTGGGTCAAGAAGCAACAGTGAGAACTGCACACGGAACCACTGATTGGTTCAAAATTGGGAAAGGAGTCCGGCAAGGCTGTATTCTATCGCCCTGCCTATTTAACTTATATGTAGAGCACATCATGAGAAAGGCAGGGCTAGATGAATCAAAAGTTGGAATTAAGATTGCCGGGAGAAATATCAACAAATATCAATATGCAGATGATACCACTCTAATGGCAGAAAGTGAAGAGGAACTAAAGAACATCTTGATGCGGGTGAAGGAGAGTGCAAAAGTTGGCTTGAAACTCAACATTAAGAAAACCAAGATCATGGCATCCGGCCCTCTCAATTCCTGGCAAATAGATGGGGAAGAAATGGAGGTAGTGACAGATTTTATCTTCCTGGGCTCCAAGATCATCGCAGATGGGGACTGCAGCCAATAAATTAAAAGACGCTTGCTCCTGGGGAGGAAAGCTATGGAAAATCTAGACAGCATACTAAAAAGCAGAGACATCACCCTGCCAACAAAAGTACGTATAGTCAAGGCCATGGTTTTCCCAGTTGCAATGTATGGCTGTGAAAGTTGGACCATAAGAAAGGCTGAGCGCCAAAGAATTGAGACCTTTGAACTATGGTGCTGGAGAAGACTCCTGCGAGTCCCTTGGACTGCAAGGTGATCAAACCAGTCAGTCTTAAGAGGAGATCAACCCTGACTGCTCTTTAGAAGGCCAGATCCTGAAGTCAAAACTCAAAATACTTTGGCCACCTAATGAGAAGGAAGGACTCACTGGAGAAGAGACTAATGCTGGGAAAGATTGAGGGCAATAGAAGAAGGGGACGACAGAGAATGAGGCGCCTAGATGGAGTCACTGAAGCAGTAGGCGTGAGCTTAAATGGACTCCAGAAGATGGTAGAGGACAGGAAGGCCTGGAGGAACGTTGTCCATGGGGTCGCGATGGGTCGGACACGACTTTGCAACTAACAACAAAAATGGCCAAAAATACATTAATGAAATACTTGAACCCAAACTGAAGCCTTCCACACATAATCTTTTCCAAGACAATTAAGCATTTATATTTCAACAGGATTCAGCTCCATGTCATGTTGCTGCTGTGTGCAAAAAGTGGCTTCAAGATAATCATATTCCACTGCTGGAATGGCCTGGGAATAGCCCAGACCTTAACCCAATTGAAAATCTATGGAGCCGACTAAAGAAACTTGTTAGTCAGAAGCGACCCAGCAATAAAACCCAGTTAATAGAAGAAATCATTCAATCTTGGTTTCACATTATAACAGCTGCGGAACTAAAGGACTTGGTTCACTCCATGGGAAGACGTTGTAAGGCCGTAATTCATGCTAAAGGTTACCCAACTAAGTATTAACTGACGTGATAATTTTTGTATATCTCATTTTTTCTATGGTGATAATTTTTGTAGATCTTGTTTTTTCTACGTGTTTCACTTTTCTTCTTTATAACTGCTATTCTAATAGCAAATCCTTCATAAACATTATTGCATTACATTCTTGATTAAATTATCTTTCCATTGATATATAATTTTATGGTACTACTACAAACAAAAGTGGTGTTATTAGCCATCAAACCTCAAATGTACGCTTTTCTCAAAAGGTTTCCAAATTTTGGCCATTACTGTACATAAATAAATAATAGCAGGCTATCATAATCAGCTCAGTTATAATTATTGGCCTAGCTGGTCTTCCACACTTCCATTTACTTTAATGGGGCATGCTCAGAAAACTCATAGTGGATTTTCCCTTAAATTCTTAAAGAAAAAGACTGCAGTTTATATCATGGAAAGTTTATATCATGGAAATATTAGCAAAACTGTATTATTTTTGTCAAATCAAACTATGTGCTCTAATTAACAACTTCAACCCAAAAATACAAGCACAAAATTATATTACACATATCTAAAAAAGTAATATTTGTATATATTAATGCTACATTCCTGTTCCAAAAATGGTATCAGTAAAAATGAAATATCACAGGAGTTGCTAAATGACATTTGATTCTGTAGAGGAATTTTGCAAATGTCTTTGTAATAGAAAATTAAGTTTTATTAATAGTCTGTTAAAATAAAACACCCAAATTCAACTTTGGTTTATAGATACAGGCCTCCTGATGCATCTTTGTCCACAGGGAGTTGCGTCATTCATTACAACAATGAAACTGATTGACATCTGCATATCAGATCACATGCACATATCCCTGAATAAAGTAGGCAAAACCTTTTGGCATCCATCCAGTTTTACACTACCACTCAATCATGTAAACCATGGGAAGGGTTTCTGTCAAATATGTCCTATCCGCTACTGGAGGGCTAGAGATGGGTACTATATGTATATTAAGCATCAGGCAACAACAATGGCTATTTCCAGCCCAATGGTACTGGGCAAGCTGAATGTCTAGATTTGTTAACATACAGGAGAGCTCATGCAGTTGGCAGATTTGATCATAATTTTCACAATTTGCAAGTCTCTATAGTCTCATTGCACTTTTGATGAAAGAAAAACTTGACTTAAGTATTTTGGATGAGAGCTTGAACTTGCTGTTTTCTTTTTCTTCTTTTTGCTGTGCTTCTTGTGTTTCTTCCGCTTTTTTGTTTTATCCTTTAAAAAGGGAAATAACAAAAATGATTGTTATATCCTGTACCTGATTCCAATTCAAGTTTTTTCTCTCAAAATGCATTTTCAAGGAAAGGATTAATTAAAGCCACCGAATATCATTAAGCCCATCTAAATTAAGAACAGCAAATACCACCCTATATCAACAACCTAAGATATGCAGATATCATCACTCTAATGGCAGAAAGTGAAGAGGAACTAAAGAGCCTCTTGATGCGGGTGAAGAAGGAGAGTGCAAAAGTTGGCTTGAAACTCAACATTAAGAAAACCAAGACCATGGCATCCGGCCCTCTCAATTCCTGGCAAATAGATGGGGAAGAAATGGAGGTAGTGACAGATTTTATCTTCCTGGGCTCCAAGATCACCGCAGATGGGGACTGCAGCCAAGAAATTAAAAGACGCTTGCTTCTGGGGAGGAAAGCTATGGAAAATCTAGACAGCATACTAAAAAGCAGAGACATCACCCTGCCAACAAAAGTGCGTATAGTCAAGGCCATGGTTTTCCCAGTTGCAATGTATGGCTGTGAAAGTTGGACCATAAGAAAGGCTGAGCGCCAAAGAATTGAGACCTTTGAACTATGGTGCTGGAGAAGACTCTTGTGAGTCCCTTGGACTGCAAGGCGTTCAAACCGGTCAGTCTTAAGAGGAGATCAACCCCGACTGCTCTTTAGAAGGCCAGATTCTGAAGTTGAAACTCAAATACTTTGGCCACCTAATGAGAAGGAAGGACTCACTGGAGAAGAGACTAATGCTGGGAAAGATTGAGGGCAATAGAAGTGGCCGACAGAGAATGAGTTGGCTGGATGGTCACTGAAGCAGTAGGCGTGAGCTTAAATGGACTCCAGAAGATGGTAGAGGACAGGAAGACCTGGAGGAACGTTGTCCATGGGGTCGCGATGGGTCGGACACGACTTCGCAACTAACAACAACAACAAAATACCACCCTACTAGAAGGTTTACAGAAGGCACTGTGCACAGATTTATCTCTAGAGTTGTTCTTCTTTATATATAAAATTCTAACTTTAATTCCTCATATCACATTTCATTAATTTGAAAAAAAAAATCCAAGAAAGCTAGTTTATAATTTGTTGTCAAGTGATATTAGCAAATTATATTAAACAATCTGATTTGATTTGTTAATTCATCCTATATCTTATTACCTACTTAGGACTATTGTATTTAGGGAAAAATAATATTTTCTTAATCTCTAGAATCAATCATTTAAATTTAATACTGTAATGTTCCTGATTTATTTATCTGATTTCTATGCCACATTTCCTTCCAGAGTTCCAGGTACTGTACTCCTTCTGCAGTCCTCCTATTTTCTGGCTAATATATTTACTCCAAGGAGGATTAAGTATCTATCTATATATTGTGCACATTATGTAATAGTTGAAAATCAGTCAATTATTGATATAGTAAATATCATATAGTAAATATCAAATATAGTATAGCAGTGTTCCAATATCTCAGGGGCTGCCACAAAGAAGAGGGAGTCAAGCTATTCTCCAAAGTACCTGAAGGCAGGACAAGAAGCAACGGATGGAAACTAATCAAGGAGAGAAGCAACCTAGAACTAAGGAGAAACTTCCTGACAGTTAGAACAATTAACCAGTGGAACAACCTGCTTCCAGAAGCTGTGAATGCTCCAACACTGGAAGTTTTTAAGAAGAGACTGGACAGCCATTTGTCTGAAATGGTATGGGGTTTTCTCCCTGAGCAGGGGATTGGGCTAGATGCCTCCAAGGTCCCTTACAACTTTATTATTATTATAGTCACAAGAAACTCAGAGCAATTGAAATAGGGAGGTTGCCCCAGCATATATACATGCTGATTAAAAAAATGGAGTTTAAAGTTCTTAAACAGATAAAATAAGCTTACATTTTTCTCTTTTTCTTCACTATTTTTCTTCTTTTTTGCTTGTACCTAATGAGAAGAAGCAGAATCACAGAATACACATTTTACAAAAAGGCTGAAAAACTGAAATAGCAATCACAATAGAAATGTTGCTTAATTATAATTTGGAAAAAGGGACTACTTCTCCAATAGTTATTTTGTACTATGTGGCAATTTCCTTTTTTCTAATCCTGCTGTCATGCCTAAACTTTTCAGGAACATCACAGCCAACATTTTGGAGTTCTACAGTCTAGAAAGAACTATGTAAGAAAGATCTTTGTGGGTCTCTTAATTCACAATCATCTGAAGCAGCACATATGGGAAAAATGGACCAAAATTTCCGCATATGCATATGAATGGAGACCTTGGTGAACATTTTTAAATAGTGTAAATGCTTTGCTTTATATTTAGACTGACCTCCTCTGTTTGAATCGATTCCAATGAAGAGTCTGATGGCAATAATTCTTCCATATGATCTGCTTTTACTCTTTTCCTAACAAGACTTTTAGAATCCTAGGTAAGATTAAAATATTTAGTTATAGTCACCTTTAAAAATCACATTTCCTTTGATAAAGAATAGCCCCTCTCTCTTCAACTTTCTTGTTCTTCACCAATGCCAGATCTTGTTATCTGTTCTTTTTTTAATGTACTGACTACATAATACTTTGAAGAACAGAAAAGAGACACAACAAGTATTACATGGCTAGCACAGAGAAAGGGAGGGAGGGAGGGAGGGAGGAAGAAGGAAGGAAGGAAGGAAGGAAGGAAGGAAGGAAGGAAGGAAGGAAGGAAGGAAGGAAGGAAGGAAGGAAGGAAGGAAGGAAGCGGGGGAGAGAGAGAAGCACACAAAGCAGGCAAAGTAAATAACAACAAAGAAGCCTGGCAATAGCTAAGAGCAGGAAAATTGAAGAGACGGAATGATTCTGGCTGTACAAGACCAACTCTTAAGAAAAATACATACACAGCCAGAATTCAGAAAATAGTAACAGACAGCAAAATGCTACTTCTGCAAAGAAGCTGAAAAACAGTAACCACCTAGTTAGCTGCTGCAAGAAGACTGTGCAGACTTATAACAGCATGACAAAATATCAACAATAAACAACTGTTGATAAGAAAGACTAAAACGTCTGAATAATGGACATCACAATACCTGGAGACAAAGTAGAAGAGAAACAATTGGAGAAAATTACAAAATACAAACACCTGCAAATAGAAGTAGAATTACTATGGCAAAAGAAAGCAAAGATAGTACCAAGAGTAATAGGTGCCTTGGGTGCAATCCCTATACCTCTGGAGCATACTTGAATACCATCAGCATTGACAAAATCACCATTAGTCAATTGCAAAAGGCACCTTTACTTGGAATAGCTTACATCCTGCAACAGTACCTTTAATACTGTCAAATAAAGACATCTGCCTATCCCAGATTCTTGGGAAGGATTGATAAGTTGATAAAAATGCCAAATCCAATCTAAACATCTGGCCGACTGTGCAATCTAACATAATAATGATTTCCAAATATAAACTAATACATTTTTGCCATATAACACACCATATTTAACTATGGTTGAAAAGAAAAAGTACAGGTAATTGATGTGACAATACCAGGGAACAATAAAACAGAAGACAAAGAATTGGAGAAGATTATAAAGTATCAAGATTCAAAAATCAAAACTGGAAGATTATAGCATAACTAGCAATGGTGGTCCCAATGGTTACAGGGACATTGAGTGCCCTACCAAAAAGCCTTGGATGACACTGAGAAAATCTTCACATTGACAAAATTTTCATCTGCTAATTATTCAAGACCATATTGCTTGGATCTGGACATATACTATGCCAATACATTATGACAACCTAAGTTCTTGAAAAGAACCTGATGCAAATGAAGGCCAACACCAACTAAAAGATTGGCAGCTATGATTTCATCTTGTTATTTATTTAAGAACAAAATCAAGACTAATTGCTGATTGTATGATCAACTATAATAATAAAAATATATTTAACATTAAATTAAATTAATAAATTCTTAGATATATCTGATATAACAGATCAGGTTTTGGAATTAGTTTGCCTAACAACCAGCAATTTTAATGCCAAACAGCTGTTAATTTCAGAGTTTTTTTTACAATTAGGCAACTAGGAATTTTCATTTAGTCATTCTATAATTGCAAATTTATTTTCAATGAATTTTTAAAAGTACTAAGAAACTGTTTTACCTTGTCTCTTTCATAATCTTCCTTTGTCCGTTTAGTTCTTAAGCTATCCTAAATAATAAAAAAGTAGATATGATTAAAAAACAGCATTAATGACAGTGTACACTTAAATTTGCGTCTGTATAAGCAAATAGTGCAGAAGTAATGGCAACTTGTATTCTGGAAATGGAATAATCAAAACAGAGCTTGCAGTGAAAAATAAAACAGATATGTATTATTGTTGCAATAGAGCAAGTAGAGCCAGCAGAGCAAACATTGTACCAGTTTAAAACAAAGCACAGAGATCCAAATTTCATTCATATTTCACATATGCATTTCTGCTACCAGTGCACTCTAATCAGTGTGAAAAGTTTCATTCATAAATTAGGTAAGGATAGTATTTTTCTTACTTTACCTTGCTATCTGAATCAGAGTTTGAACTAGAACTTTCAGATGACTTCTGTAGGGAGCAATATTTTTTTTTCTTTCTCTTTTTTCCTTGTTTCTTATCCTAATCATGAATATGATAAGAAAATTATTAGATTTTGTTCAGATTAAATCATTTCAGACATAAAGTATAAACGCATATTCTTAATGACTAGCCACAGGAATAACTGGATTTCATGTTGTCCTTCCCATTTCTATATATTCAAGATAATGTCTTTATTTAATAAGTCTTTATCAAATATCATTTTAATATTCTCATTTCATTGACTTGTATTCAAAGATCAAAAGCTATGAAGAAAAAAAATTTCAGAGAAAAACAAATAAAGCTCAAAAACATTCTTAAAATGAAAATTTTAGAAATTAAATAGAAGCAGCTCAATATGTCATTCTGAATTAAATAGGCATTATATTCCAATAGTAAAAAGAGTGAAATTCAATTTAATTATTTTTATCAATTACTACATTACTTCAATGAAAAATAAATGGCAAAATATTCTGAATATAATTTTTCATACTTTGGAACTATGATTTCAATCTATCAAAAAAGCAATTAAATTACAAAAAAAAAATCAAAAGTCCTGATTCATGAACAAATCTTGCCTAGTTAATAGCTATCGGCCTCAGAGAAGTCATGTTTTTGACCAATTTGAACTAGAGCACCTAAGTCTTTTACTCCTCATATTCTTTTATACAACCTTTATGTCAAAGAATTACATTACAGTTGTTTTAGTAAAGATCAAACTGGAATTTTCTTCATACTTCACAATTCTGCCTTGTGGAAAGCCAAAAAGGATTGGAACTAATATGGTTACCTTTTGTATTAGAATCTCAGCTGCTACTTCTTCTCTGCCAGGGAATATCAGAAGGCAGAGAATTGATAAGGAGAGAGGATGCTTATCTTTCTGACTAACCAAATGTTTCCATCAAGATTCTTCCAAAAAAATTTCTTCAAGAGATCTGTACCGGTTCCTATCACATATATATGCTAGAATCATGACTAGGAAACCAATCAAATTTATAGTTCTCTAAAAAATAATCCGTTCTGCTATTAATTCATAATGATTTGTGATATAATAAATCATTCTAGTCCGAGAGTTTATTTTTTACAATGGTTCAAGGCATCTTTCCATTCTACTAAAAATTCAGTCTTGTAAGGATGCTTAAACACTGTCCACACTTGTCTACTGCAATAGGAAGTCCTCAGCAATGATGCATGGCATTTTAGAAATTCCTGTTTAATACTGTACATGAACTAGGAGAGCTTCATTTCAACAGTCCTTTTTTTCTACAAAATTATTCATTTTTGCTGGTATTCACTTAAGTTGTTTTATTTTCTATTGAAAAATAGCACAAGTTGTTTCTGATGTGAAGGTAAAAAATCTTTTAGAAAATTTCTACAAAACTCAATTCAGCAGTTCCAAGGTACAAACCCCACACAAAAGAGGAGGGGAAAGAAAATAATAAAACTATACTTCAGCCTTTCATACATCTCCCTTTCACTTCCATTGATGTACGGGTGTGAATAGCTTCCTACATTATCCAGTTACAGAAGTTACAGAAAAGCTTGGATTTTAGCACACTCAAGAAAATAGCTTCTATATAAATGTCAGCCATTAAATGAATGAACTAAATATATTTTCAAGAAAGGGATGGGAATCAGGAATAGATACATACACATACATTCTCTCTCACTTTTGGCGCCAGTCTTCTGAGTGCACCCATAGGAGGTAGTGGGATTTCATAAGAGTACTTTTCCTAAGCTACACGGAGGGTGCCTTGCTTTTTCATAAGCAATTATGGGAGGTTAATACAGGATGAAAGGGGAAACAAGATATGGTTTCATCTTCCTCTAATTCTCCTCTAATTCTCTGGAGCAGATTTTCAGAGAATAGAGGTGACAGACATTTACTCCCACTTCAGCCAGCAGATGAATACAATGACTCTGGTACTACTCAACAAACTTAGCAATGCCCTGTTCTTCAGATGGCTTTAAAAAACCAGTTCCTTAAAACAGGGGTCCCCAACCTTGGCCACTTTATGACTTATCGACTTTAACTCCCAGAATTCCTCAGCCAGTCAAGCTAGCTGAAGAATTCTGGGAGTTGAAGTCCACAAGTTTAGTGGCCAAGGTTGGGGACCCCTGCCTTAAAAGATTTCCGACATTTCAATGAAAATGACACTGCTTCTCCTCCATTTAGACACCCATTTTGAATACAAAATTATGGAAAGTTACAATTCAGTCTTACCTCATCTTCAACATCAGATGAACTGCTGGAAGAATCAGAGCTTGATGAGGAAGAGGAAGATGGAGACAACTTGACCAAAGACAACAAAATGTAAATTTGTGAGATGCAGAATTTGTCAACAGAATAAATTAACCCGCGCCCCTGAAATTTATGGATATCATCCAAAGCTGCATCACCTGCATTTAAAAACCAATATTAAACATTAATAATAAAAATCCAAAAATCACCCTTTTCCCTTTAAATAAAGTATATAACTATCTTAGGTCTTAGGTTTGGAAAAATAAATGAAATCTTTGCTCACCCTACTGGATTTCTTCTTCTCTTTTTTCTTTTTCTAAAAAAATGATTTTTTTCATTAATATGTTTGAATGAAATTTTGAAGTGTATTCTATAGCAACAACCACAATAATGCAGATAAAGCAAAGACTATTGTAACAGGAAATTTTCAAATCCCTAGTTCCACATGGAGGGTACATATGAGGGCATTTACCTCTTTCTTTCTTGAAGTGCTCTCACTTCCACTTAACAATTTCTCTCTATGTTTTTCCAGTTCTTTTTTCCAGTTCTGAAAAACAATTGAAACAATTATGAGTATTTCTCAAGTATCCTTTATGGTCACTAACTCATAATAGCCATTTCTAGAGTTGGGAAATTTGTTTGAAATAATTAGACTAGAATTCTATATTCATTCTTCTGCAACAAAATCCCATTGAATCCATTATTTATTTATACAATTTATACACTGCCTCCTGTTCACTTTTTAATAGGATTGTACTATTAGGCTTCAATTACAGAGGTAGTCAGTACTGCAAGCTAGCCTACTTATAATTTGTTGGATGCCACAGAAAGAATAGGAGAAAACATGCATTTTTGTTTCTATATAGAACAGTAATATGGCTTTTACAATTGTGCTAAAACTATCTTTCTTAATCTGGTGGATTAATATGTCTAACATTTATGGCCAACATTAAGTACTTGAGATGTCTAATATTCAATCACTGTTAAGAGCTGAATATCCAATGACATCTTGTTATTAATCTAGGATGTGCTGGATTAGATTTGCAATCATTGAAAGTTAACTTCTAACATGATAGGACATTGGTTTTTATTACTAATCACGTTTGCATTGGATCAGTATCTTTTGATGTATCTGCATAAGAAGCAATTAACACTGAACTGTACCTCTTAGTATAAAACTGAAATTTCATTAGCATTATATTAATACTAAGAATAATACAGATATAAAATCTAGGCTTATGCCTACATTATTCAAGTAACAAACCTCATTCATTCTTTCTTCAAATTCTGCTAAGGCCTTGGAACCTTTCTTCTTCTTTTCTAGTTGTTCTTTTACTTCTTCCCTTTAATGAAAAAATACATAATCTATAATTGATACATAATTTTAGATCTGAAAATGTTAACTTGGGAATCCTTGATGCTCTCTGACCTTGGTTGGGATTTTCTAGATCTTACATTACCAAACTATGTAACATCATCAGTGCAGATCTTGACTTAAGGAAACTGAAAGAAAACTTGCTCTCTTTCTCTGTTTGTGCATCTCAAGTGAAACTGTGGTTTCATGCAATTGTGGTTTCATTCATGAAGAATGCAACTTCTATCAAATGGAAATGTGCACAAAGCTCTATGCAACTCATCTAGACCTATATTCAAAAACTGGGCAACCAATAATCTTAAGGGGTGGGATCATAAGTTTAAGAGATGAAATTTTATTTATTGAATTTATATGGCTGCCCATTTCGTGTACACAACTCTGGGCAACTAACCATAAATTATGCAGTTGAATTTCCCACATTTGGGGATACTGCAGAAGACAGTTAATCTAGAATAAAATTGCTAAGCCTCACTCTTTAAAACTTCATGATTGAAGATTTTCACCTGCCAGTTAAAGCCTTAAAGCATTTGTAAGTCTTAAAGAGTTTCATTTTGCCCTAAAAGACAAAATGTGAAATATCACCCAAATTTTGAGCCTACCCATATTTGGATGAGTTCCAGAAGCCAGAAATGGATGGTGGAAGTCCACATGTGGACCTCAAACTCCATTTTCCTTTTCCTGATTTAATGTCATACGCGAACCAGTCCATTAATTTGGGGCACAAGTATTACATTAAGGCAAATTTTACTACTTCTCTTTCTTAATAGAGTATAATCTTATAAAAGGAACAAAATCATCATTTGCAGACATACCATGTTGGTCTTGGTCTGTTCAAGTAGTCTTGTATTGTAGGTCCTGAAGAGGGAGCAGGACCTCGTGATCTAGCCATTGCTATGGGATTCATATATGCCTTAAATATGACAAAGAAAGAATGAGAGAACCTTAAATTATTCCAATTTGCAACCCTTAAAAATAGCTTTTTTCTGGTAATTTTCAAAAATGATATAATATTGTCATTTAGCCAATCTATGTAAGTTACCAACTTGATAGAATTTTCAAGGTATTGTAAAACGACATTGTTGAAACAACATATTTTGATGGCTTCACTTTTTGGTGATGTGTCCAGCTTCCTCTCCAACGGTTATAAAAAGCTAGTATTTAAAGGTATATATTTACTATCAAACTTTTATATATAAATAAAATGTAATATATTTGTATAAGTAAAAATAACTCTCAGTGATTAATGAAACACACTAAGTCTCATATGTTTATGGCACTTGGGAGTGAGGAGGCAGTATGTTGGGATATTTCTTACTCTTAATTTGCCTCAGCAAAAGCTGCTTACAATTGGACTCTGGGAAATCATTCTGCTCAAGAATAATTGTATGGAACTAACACAGAGGATCATCTAATACTGTAATATTTAACATCTTATGAGAGGACAGCAACAAAATAAATATTCTTATGGTACCATTAAGACTAATAAATTTATCGCTAAGCTTGCTAAGAGAATACGGTATATAAGAGAATGATTGCTGTTCCTACATTTCCTTATCTTTCACTATGTCATTACATCAATTTTTGATGACCTTTTAAAAATTAGTTACACACTTAAAACATGGACCTAATTAAATATAGTATCTTATATATGAAATGAAAGCTGGGGTAAAGATGACTAATTTATTATAGCATAAAATGAGAGGAATGTAGACAACCACTAGGTTTATCATTACCTCCTTTTCAAATCTCTGACATATGTCCTACCTTCCCATGCAATCCAAAACATATATTTTCATTATTAGAAACCTTTATCAAAGAACAGTTTGTAGTAAAGTAAAAGAACAGAAAATATTCAATATTTTCAATATTCAATATCTTAATCTGGATTTTTTTTTAATTAAAAAAATAGTAAAAGAACTATTAGCATATTAATGGTTAATGAAGCTATTGTATGCAAATGTAATCTTGGAAACATATATTTATATTGAGGCATGCATATCTAGGGCATATTATTAGCTGCAGATTCAATAGCAGGTTATCATGAAACTTATAAGAAATCACTCTTTTTTCTATTCTTTATCCATAGGGCATTCACTATTTAATATAGACATTATTGTTTCCTATGTACATTATCAGCATGTTTGAACTACCAGTCATTTAATATGGGTTGTTTCTGGATTCTACCCAACTGGATTGTGTTATGGGCCTTGGTAAGCAATCAGAGAATTAAAACATCAAGCTCAGACCCAACTCTGAATAAAAACACATCTCTTTGGGGAGTTTCTTTGCTTTCTATTTTTTATATTTTTCATCATCTTTTTCTAGCTTAAATAAAATAGCCTCAAAGTGACCCTTGTAAGCTAATGTATAAACAAATAATTGAAGTTTTGATTTTAGGCAGAATTTGACATACGAAATAAATCATCACGCTGTCTATATAATATCTCATTTATAAAATTAACACATAAATCTTTGTCTTAAAGTGACCTGTTTCATAATAGATTTATTACTGCCTGTATTTATTCAGAAAACAAAGGTTATTCACAGAGAGAAATAAGAAACTCCCCCCCCCCTTTTAACATTTCACTGACAGTGTACAAAGTTTGATAGTGCTTTTCTACTCCCAAGAACAACAAATCATCATTCAATGCTATGTAGTTTTTACTTAGGACAAATTAGTCATTTCTATATCTTCAGTGTATTCTTAGGAATTTAACAAAAGCAGGGAACATAGTCTCTTCAAACTGAGAAATAAGGATGAGCACATTTTTTTTCTAAAAAGCACAGCTAAATAGACAGATGCCTTAGAAAACTTTTAATTTTCCACTACTCTTTTAGAAATATCTTACTGCTCAATATATAATGTGTCACTCAAGTCTACTTAAATGATTTTGATGTGATAATTAAATCTTTAAGCATAAAACCAAAAAACCCCCACCAAGATGAAAAACACAAAAAATAATGGACTTAAGTTTTGAAATACAAAAACTGGGACTCGAGATTATTTTATAATTAAGGACCTAATGCTGAGAAACATACAGGCACACTCCATATATTCATATAAGATCAGATAATATCCTTATAAAAAAATACCAGGTTACTTTTCATTCTGATCACATAATTGAGACGAAAAACCCACCAGATCCACATGTATTGAGGGGCCCAACTTACTACTTTGATTTCATGACAAGAGGAAGAAATGTTTCATGTGGAAAGCCCCAAAAAACTCTCACAGCCAGCCACCCTTCCCATTCAAACGACTACAAAGCCCATGACAATCAGAACTATTTTTAGTAGCTCACCCCTTTTGTCAATGAAATGAGGAAAGGTCTGCAGGATATCTGTGACAGACACTGGCTATTCCTCCCCCCAACTTCAAAGGTGGTCGCATAGCCACCGTCTCCCTCTGAGTCCTTCATCCCCACCCAGGCCAGTAGAAAAGACTATGTCCCTTCTTCAAAACCCTTGCCGTTTCGATCGCGCCTCTAGGAGAGAGACTTAGCTTACGCACCACCCGGTTATCCCTCTTCCCCATGGCGTGCAGGAATCCCGGAACCCCAGCGACGAAAATCAAACCGGCCTAGCCGGAGCCCCTTTCTCTGCTACCCGTCAAGTTTTTAACATCAGATACTACTGAGCATGCTCAGTGACACCAAACATGCTCAGTGGCAGCCATTGTAGCCATTTGCCCTTCCTTGTTTGCCCTCACGAGAGGGAGAACGAGAGCGATGAAAGAACTCGGCGTTTAGTATGTGCTGCGGTAGTATGATTTTCTTCCTTTTTTTAATACTTACTTCGAACTAATCTTTAAACAGTTAAAATATTGTATGGAGTAAATATAGGAAAGTGAATGTAACCGCAATAAGGCGAGAGAGCCCCAGGATTGCAAAAATTGTGGGGAAAGACGCAATGTTCATTTCTTCTTCTTTTTTTTATTCGCGGGAGATTCAAGAGAGAGCTCAATCGGTAAAGTGAACATCTACACTTCCTTTGACGTTGGTGTAAAATTGTAAAAATGTATACGTAAAAAACACGGACCGTATCACATCATGTATCTTTGTAATGAGGATATAGGTAAAAAATAAATCAATAGAGTAAGGATCTGGGAATAAGTGAACAACTTCAGCTGTGAGAAAAACTTAAAAGGTGTTTCCCAGTTTAAAACTTTAAACATGTGAGGAGTTCGTTTCCCAGAATTGCCCAGTCAGCTTACTCGCTGGACAATTCTGGGAGCTGAAGTCCACACATCTTAAAAGATCCGAGATTGAGAAACACTCACTTAAAAGGATGCTTTCTAACACCCACTGAAGCAAGATGGGCCTACTTCAGCTTCTTTCTGCAGAGCTACGGAGAGCTAGGGAGTGGGTTGAAGAACAAGATCTTTTCCGCATTGCAAGGTGTTTCTGAATTATAGGCTTTAACTTGCCTGTTACCTACCAAATGCAAAGCATTTATAAGGAAAAGACTGGAGAAGACTACAAGGAAATATAATGGCAGTCTTCAAAGATCTGAAGTGCTGTGATTTAGAAGATAGCTGAAGAATTGTTCCAGTTGTTTCATAAGAAAATAAATACCATAGTACACTTGAAGTACAAGGAAATTGATTTTCATTGGAAATAGATGCTGGAGTGGACTGGACTGGATAGCCTTGATAATATCTTGGATCTAGTCTTAGATCTGGTCAGTTTAGACAGACGAATAGACCCTATTGTACAATCTCACTGAGAAATATTTCAATTTGCCTTTTATGTTACCTATAGTTGGCAATGACTAGCAGAGTAAAATCCACAGGAACTCCTTTTTTTAGCTTTATGTTAGCTTTATAGATTTTATAAACAAAGGACGGCCTTTGTTTCAATAATTCATGAAATATTCTAGAGAAAATTAACTACTGCTTTGATTGATCAATGTCTCCTTAAATTAAATATACTACTGCCCCATGGCACTATTAAGGTGAGGGGTTACTACCTAAGCGACTTAAGTGGATCTATCTCTACTATCTCACCTGGCTAGATAAGATTTGGTTCTACTCTAAGAAGACAAATTAACAGTGATTTAGCATATTGTGGACGTGTCTTGCCAGCACTGTCTGCCTTTGGCATAGATAAAACTCAGCCTGAATTGAAGCAGAGGAATTGGGAGTTTGACATTTAAATTGAATCAGTGTTTCCCATCTTTTCTATAGTGTAACTTCATGCACATAACTTGACTATCCTGAGATTTTTTTTAATACCCTATATGTTACTCACAGGAGATTATTACTTTGGCATAAACTGGAACACTAGCAGATACACCAAATTTATGTATGAAAGCTGCAGTTATGTTATTCAAATGCCCATTATATACACTAATAGGAATGAAAATTCACAACCCCAGTTGTCAATAATTTGAACTGCTCCTCTGATTATGAGATTTATGCTCTTCTAATTCTCAGAAGGCTGCAAATTTTTTATCAATAACCATGGTCTACAGAAACCACCTAGTGCTGCTTCAAATTAACATTTGTAACAATGTAATTTTATTGTTTTATTTACCATATTTGTTTTACTTTGCTTTTATGATTGGTCTTGGACAATGCATACATACCTTTTAAACCTTATATACCATCTAATTGAGTGAACAGTTGATTAACAACTTGGTCAGTTACACCAGTGTTATCGTGACCTCTTCCAGGAGCAAGAGAATCAAATTCATCAAAGAAAAATATGCATGGCTTGGCTGCCTGAGCTCTGCAACTTCAGACTAAAGAAATAAAATATCATTTGCCAAAAGTGAAAATGTGAAATTAGCAAATCCAAATATAGGTAATCCTTGAGTTATGACTGCAATTGAGCCCAAAATTTCCATTGCTAAATGAGACAGTTAAGTGAGTTTGCCCCACTTAACGATCTTTCTTGCCACAGTTGTTAAGTGAATCACTGTAGTTGCTAAGTTAGTAACATGGTTGTAAATTGAATCTGGCTTCCCCACTGATTTTGCTTGTAAGAAGGTCTCAAAAAGTGATCACATGACCTGGGACACTACCACCATCATAAATATGAGCCAGGTGCCAAGCTTCAGAATTTTGATCACGTGACCATGGGGATGCTGCAATGGTTGTAAGTGTGACAAACAGTCATAAGTCATTTTTTTCAGAGACATAACTTACAGCATTACTAAATGAATAGTTGTAAGTTGAGGACTAGCTGTATTTCATCTTTCATAACTGTCTTGCTGTGACTTTCTCATATCACCCTTTAGCAAACTCAATTCTTACAATAATCATAAAAATAGACTCGGGAGCCATGGATCTGGACCCAAATATATCACGAACTGCCTGTTCACTTGCTCCAATGTATTTGCTGAGTAATTCTGACCCCTGCAAAAAACAAAATGGTAAATGGCCAAAAAACTTATATAGTACAAGTCAAAAGCGTTTGCACTAGCAAGTGGTTTTAAATATATAATGATTTAAAATATTTCTAGCATACTTTTAAATGTATATTATTTTAAAATATTTCTATCTCACTTTTCTACTGTATTATTCAAACTATGGGATTCATACTTCTCAAAGAGGATGAAAGAAGAATAGACAAGAATGATTCTTTTGAATCATAGATATAACAATAATACAATACTTTCACATTTTGAACTACTTGGATAAGTTAAAATTACTGAGAAAAACCAACACACAAAAAATAAAATATATAGAAACATTTTTTACAATAAGACAATAAATCTATGTTAAAATAGATACTACTCTCAATATTCTGCTGAGTTTTGCTAGCAACCACATAGATAGTATACATGACAATATGTCCCTAATCTGTTTTTTCAGATATTTAAATGATGTACCCATTGGCACATAATTGAGTCCATCCACTTTGCTTCTGATCATCCTCTTCACCTTTCATTTCCCAGCATTAGAGCCTTTTCCAGAAAGTTAGGTCTTTGCATAATCTTTTTAAAGTAAGATAATAGAAGTCTTGTCATTTGTGCCTTTGGTGAGAACATTGGTTTGTTTTCTTGGCTGTCCACTGTATTGTTTGAAGTCTTCTCCAAGACCAAAGTTCAAAATCATTAATACTCTTCCTACCCTCTTTCTTCAACTTTCATTTCTGTAGAGTGTCACAGAGAATACCAAGGCTTCCATGACTCTGATCTTTGTAAGTATAGATACATCACAGCATTTATATTTCTTTTTCGAGGCCTTCATGTTTGCTCAGCATGAAGCAACACCAGAGGCAATCGCTTAGATAGCTGAATTGGACATCCAGTTATGAGGCCACTACCATACCCTCATAGAAATTTTATTTATAATTATGTGGACTGCATATATAGGTTTATTTCTATTCTGTCATGTCATCATGCGCTAAAAAAATAAAAAATGGTTGCTCTACCAACTGCTAGTCTGTAACCAATTTCTTGACTCCTTTGTCCTTTCTTGTTGATAGTTGATTCTAAAAGGCAGCAGCTATCCACCACTTCGATATTTTGATTGCCAATTTTAAGGCTGGTTCTACCTCTTGTCCTTAGTTGGATTTTTTTAATACTTAATTTTAGTTTCATTTTTTCACTGTGGACCTTGATATTACTATAGCTTTCAGATCATTGTATAATTAGTCCTCATAGTAGCTGGGGCTCAGTAAGGTAACTTTTTGCCAGCTTCCGACAACTAGTCAGTGGGGAAGCCAGCAGAAGTTGCAAATTCCACGTGACAAACAAGTAAATGCCTGCTTCCAGGTTGGGGATGGAGTGAGATGGTGCATTGCGCATCAAGCAGGGAGGCATGAGTAGGTGTGCAAGAGGAGCCATGTGGATTGGTGAGGGTATGTGAAGGTCTCAGGGATGAGTGAAAGGCACTGCATGGGTTGGGAAGGGCATATGAAAGACACAGCATGATGTGAGGAAGGTGTACAAAGATGTGAACGAGGCGGTGTGTAGCTTGGGGAGAGAGCAGGGGATGTGAGGGAGTGTGCAAGAGATGCCAAACAGTTTGGGAAAGGTGCAAGGGGTGTGTGAGAGGCACTGTACAGGTTGGGAGGATGGGTGAAAGATGCTATGCAGATCAGAGAGGGTGTGAGAAAGTGCATGCTGTGTGGGGGTAAGCAAGGGTCAAAGAGAGTGTGTGGGGGTGCATGAGTGGCTGGCATGACATAAGCACAGAGAGCTGGAGGAGTGTGCACAGGTGAGGGAGACCTTGTGATCTTTGCCTTTGCCTTCACATTGACTTTTTGAGGAAGTGGCAATTAAGTGATTGTAGCTACTTGGCAACTTGTCATAAGTGCAAACAGGTTACCAATCACCCAAATTGTGATAATGTAATGATGGGGTTGCTAGGACAACCACAGCTCTGAAGACCAATTGTATCCACTATTCATTCAGCAACAACATAACCTAGAATGGCCATTGACTGGTTGTAGGTCGAGGATACCTATGTTTTCAGCTATCAGGGAAGCGTTATTACAACAGCATAGATTATTGGTGTTTCTTCTTTAAGTTTTAAAACCATAGCAATCTTCTTCCAATCAACCTTCACTTAATACATATTCCACATATAGTATGAATAAATTGTACGGGTAGCATGCGTGCAGCACACTGCCGTATTCTGCACCCCCACAAATCTCATAATTCTATACCCTTTGCTCCAATAAAGCAGCCAAAAGGTCACCCCCTTTTGACTTAATGCCTCACCTACTGAAATAGATAACAGGCTTAGTTCCTTCTTCTATCTTCCTGTCTTTGTTCCTTATCTAGTTGTTGACCTTATAATATGTAACTAGAAAGTAGTTGGTTAGATGAAAGAAGTATTCAATGAATCAGCAAATGTAAAACATCTAATGATTAAGAAAGCTTGTGTATGTAACAAAGAATATAAAAGCAATAAACACGACAGAGGTCGTCAGCTTCTGCTCAAGAAATGCGTGTGACTGCTTCTTAGCGCCAACATCTGGCGCCCTGAACCGGGATGCCCTCACCCCCCCGTGGGGAGCAACAGCCAACATGCTTACCATCGTCTGGAATAGACCCCTAAGGTGCACCTTCGTTCTACGGAACCCCTCAGTGGTAAGTATGGGTTGCAATCTATCAACACCAGCATATAAAGGAACTTCAATTCCTGTTACATAAATCAGGTGTAACAGTGCCTGAGGCAGAGATAAGGAAGCTGGTGGAGGAGGTAGGGAAACATTCTTCCTGGTATCCGGAGCGCTGGACGCTCCGTTTACAGGACTGGATAAAAAAAGGGCATACTTTACATCTTGAACCCCGGGCTCAGTAAAGATATTACATCAATGGTATCAATGCCGTCAAGCAGTGGAAAAATTTGGCTCTGATGCTTTGGCAGGGCAACAATTAACTACAAGCCCCCTGCCTTGTTACAATCAGATAAAAATTGTCACCCCTAAATCATCTCCAGTTGGACCTTCAGCTCCTCCTGGAGAGGCTAATTCTTTTGCTTCTCCACAGCCATTGTACACCCCCATAAGGCAAATTTTAGAGGAACAATTGGGATGCTTTGAAACTTCAAGTGGCTGTTAAGTTTAACCCTGTCAGACAATGTCTGGTGGTGTTTTGTCTTATATATGTTTAACTCCTAGAACATTACGCTTGGGCTTGGAATGGTGAGAAAAATAGGAGATGGTTAAAGGGCCCTATAAAAACCACATGTTTGGTTGGAATCATCTCATGATTTTTCTCGTTTCTTGCAGGACAAGCCATATGTCTAAATAAATGTTGTTTTAATAGTATTTGTGTATATATGTCTGTCTGTGGTGTTCTGTGTTATTTCCAAGACTTGGAAAAGGGTCAAAACCTTCTTTGATAACAACAAACAAAAAGGCCTTAAATAAAAATGAATGGCTTGCCTGGAAAACATATGAAATGAAATATTTGTATGTGAAATGGTGTAAGCAAACAGAATGGAAGTGAATGAGTTAATTTGCTGGCGTAAATGTGTGTGTGTTAGCCCTCACCCCTCCACCCGTCCCAGGCTGTGAAAGAAACAGTAAACTGTAGTTTTTATTGTTGTAAAATGGGAACGCAATAGCAAGAGTTTGCATGAGAAAAGTTTCATGGAGGATGTGTGAGAGAGTTTATGGAAAATGCATGTGAAGGAGAGAACTAATTTTTAATGGTGAGATTTTTGTAAAATTTCTTTTTCTTTCCCCCCCCCCCCGACTCTTTCGTTTTTCGCTGGCTGTATTGCTTTAAGAGCGAAAGAAAGAAAGAAGAGAGGGGCAGGTGCTCGTTTTAACTATTTTTTTTTTCTTCCTCTGCTTAGAAGTCTGGGTTGAGGAAGGGGGGTGGATGTGAAATTTAATGCCCACTCTTGCAGTTTCAGCTTGCAATTTTTTTACTCGAAAGAGGAGACAGTAATTGTTGGACAATTTTTTTGTAAACTTTTGAGTTTTAAATTGTTTAGTTAGACATATATATCCATCAACCAAAAGAAATGACTTTGAATTGTTTTGCTTAGATTTGTAAATGTTTTCCCTATTTAATGGAAATTTGTTTCATCTGAATGGAATTTGATTAAATTGGAACCCCAAAAATACAACCTAATTGGCTTTTTGAAATACAAAATGATTTAAGTATCTATGGATTGCAAGTTGCCTTGGAAAAGATACAGTTACACTTTCTCTTATCTTTATTTAGGGCATAAAATGTTGCAATCTTATTCTGTTCCAGTTTTTCCTTGTTTGAGCTTGCCTAAAATTATTTCTTTGGTCAAATTGTAGCAATTACTAGGCACCCTTAATTGGGTTCGCCCATATTTTTCAATACCTACACATTTACTTAGTCCATTATTTGATTTACTGACCAAAGGAAAACAACCTGGAGATCTCATTATGGTTCTGCCTGCAGCACTTGCCACAATTGAGCAAATTAATGACATTTTGAGCACTCAGGTTGTGGATTGTATTCCTCATAAAGATTGTCAGTTAATTTTTCTGATATTCCCTACTAGTAAGTTGCCTATCGGAGTATTAGCTGTATTAGAATCGCAAAAAGTATATTGTATTAAATGGCTTTATTTACCCCATACCCCTTCACAAAATGTTTTACCATTTATCCAGGCAGGTGCTGAAATTATATCTTTAGGACGCACTCGAGCTTGCCAACAAAATGGGACTGATTTAATGAATATTGTTTTTCCTTTACCTAAATCTGATTTTCAATTTTATTTTCAGAATAACTTATCTCTTCAGTGTGCTTTAACTGACTATGTAGGCTCTATTGCATATCATTTGCCTAAAGATCCTCGCTTTGCTTGTTTAATGACTTCTTCTGTTCATGTCTTACCCACCTTATTTTCAGATTCTTTTTTTTAGTCACTCTTTTTTTCCAACAAAACGCTAGGGGATTGGCACAAGCTTGCCATATTCCACTCGACCAAGCCAAGCAGATTGTTTTATCCTGTCCTCAATGTTCTGGGGCATCCCCCTCGGGGGACACAGGAGTTAATCCCCGAGGTTTCACCTCTAATCAACTATGGCAAATGGATGTTACCCATGTTCCCTCATTGGCTCCCTGGAAGTATATTCATTTATCTATTGATACTTATTCAGGAGCGCTTTGGGCCACACCTCAACAAGGGGAAACAGCTAATCATGTTATTTCTCATCTTTTTTTCGGCCATTACAGCCTTGGGCAAGCCCTCTTCTTTAAAAACTGATAATGGGCCAGCCTATTCTTCATCGGCCTTTTTGCAATTTTGTACAACCTGGAATATTGTTCTTACTCATGGTCTCGTCTATAATTCCACAGGTCAAGCCATAGTGGAACATGCTAATCGGTCCTTTAAGGACTGCCTCCACAAACAAATAAAAAAGGAGGGCTCTCGAGTACCTAATTTGTCATGGGTAACACAACAGGTTCAAAAAGTATTATTTACCTTAAATCAATTGAATGTTTCTGTTGAAAATTTGACTGCTTATCAGAGACACTTTCAACAGAAAACAAGCTTGCCTCCACCTCTGGTATATTATCGGGCATTACCAGATAAAACATGGTTGGGGCCGGTCCCTCTGATTATGTGGGGAGGAGGATATGCTGTTGTGCTTGCTCCTACAGGACTTTTGTGGATTCCAGCGCGTTGCGTCCGCCCAGCCAAGGATGTCGTGGCATCAATCCCTGGATCCAGTCCCAGAAATGGCAAGGGTGACTCTCCAGACGGCACAATGACCAATCCCGTCGTGGCAGTCATCCAGTGACATGGGGAGATGTGAAAAACTTGACCACCAAAGCGCAGGCAATGCTTCAGCAGCAGCAAGTGGAGCAAACCCCCGAGAACTTATGCGCTGCCATTTTTGTGGTTTTAACTGCAAATTCCTTAGCCATCATTTGTTTGTGTCTGATTATTAAAAGCTGCCCTTTGGCAACAGCAGCTGTCATCCCACCCAAACATTCACTCGAACAACGAATGAGGCAAAACCTATGGGTGCAACTAGCTAACATCACACAAAATGATGTCTTTTGCTTATCTGAAGTGTATGATATGGAAAATTTGCTTTCTACATGTTTAGTCCCTGTTTGCACTCCTGCAGTAATTCAAAACTTCACTGGCTTGGGTGGATATCTATTAAATGGGAACTTTAATTATGGGGGTTGGGGGTTCGCTGCCTATTGGGGGTTCGCTGCCTATTATCTACCCCCTGATGTAATCACTTTGTACACCCCGGTGGTAGCAATCCCTGCAAATATAACATGTGCTAAAGTAGTTAATTGTACATTTTCAAGTAAAAAACCTCACTGTCTTCGCATTAGCTCACATTAACGCTGTAGCGTGTAATTTAGCAAAAACAATTAATGCTACTTCTTCAGCTATCTCAGCAATCAATCATGAGCTGCAAGCTTTGAGAAAGGCTATTTTACAAAAGTCAGCATTTGGGTTGTGAAAGTCTCGAAGGAATGTGTTGTTTCAATCTTTCTGACCAATCTGGCATTATTCAAAAGCAAATTAATGTTTTACATAAATTGGCTTCTGATTTAAAAATTGATACCTTAGGAAATTGGTGGAGTGCTCTATGGTCATGGCTTCCCACTGGCCTTCTTGGACAGATTGTTCAATATTTTGTTATAATAGTTACTATCCTTATCAGTTGTTGTTTAATTCAATGTCTTTTCTCTCTACTCAATAAGATATCTTGCAATTGTCCGTACTAAACCACCATTAACTTTATCTCAGGAACAAGTTTATGCTTTATATAAACAAATGCAGATGTATGTCCCCTGATTACACCCACTAACTACTTCAGCTTATGATAATGCCCTAACTAATAAAATAGAAAAGAGTGAGATGTAGGGGTAGCATGCATGCAGCACACTGCCGTATTCTGCACCCCCACAAATCTCATAATTCTATACCCTTTGCTCCAATAAAGCAGCCAAAAGGTCACCCCCTTTTGACTTAATGCCTCACCTACTGAAATAGATAACAGGCTTAGTTCCTTCTTCTATCTTCCTGTCTTTGTTCCTTATCTAGTTGTTGACCTTATAATATGTAACTAGAAAGTAGTTGGTTAGATGAAAGAAGTATTCAATGAATCAGCAAATGTAAAACATCTAATGATTAAGAAAGCTTGTGTATGTAACAAAGAATATAAAAGCAATAAACACGACAGAGGTCGTCAGCTTCTGCTCAAGAAATGCGTGTGACTGCTTCTTAGCGCCAACAATAAATAAGGAGAATGTATACAGCTTTGTCATACTCCTTTGCCAACCTGGAGCCAATCTATTTCATCATGGTCTATCTGCATTGGGGCTTTCTGACCTGGAGAAGAGATGTTCTAGATGCCCATTTTTCTGAGCTATTCCACATTTTAATTACAAATTAAAAATAAAATAAAATGAATACATCCTGCGACAGTATCTGTAACACCATCAAACATCCACATTTGCCTATATGGAAGGATCTGACTGGCAGACAAAAATGCCCAATCCAGTCTGAACATTGGCTGATTATGCGACAGACCATAATAAATAAAAAATAATTAATAATTAAAATTAATAAAAAGAAGATAAAAACAAACAATAAACTCAAAGGGTGGATACAATGGACCACTGGGTCTTTTTCTGGCATCAATTTTCTATGTTTCTAGCTTGACATCATTGTAATCAAAAGCCTTTCTATAATCACTGTATTAATGTATTTAATTGTATACACAGATGGTTGCAAAAAAGATTCAAAATTGCATCATACAGATTTTAAAAGAGCTCTAGTTACCTGGCAAACAGTATATGTATTTTATTTGGAAACCATTCAATACACTGTAGCATTTTCAGGAATTACATAAAAATTCAATTTATTACTTGCTGCTGATAAAATTCATCCCACTATCTTGGGCAACTACACTTGCTAATAAATTTTTTTCCTGTTCCTGGAGCCCCATATAGTAAGATTCCTGTTTTTTTTTGCCATATGGGCAGATTGGCAAGTCATTTTGGATACTGGAAATAGAACATATCAGAAATAATGTCTGCTTTTAAAAGAATAAAAACTCTGCCTAACACACATTTGACTCTTGTTGCTGGGTTTCTGTGTCTTGCTAGAGTATTTCCTAATTATCAATAGAATTAGCATAATCTTCATAATAACAATTCTGAAAAAAATGAAACTTCTTTTAAAACAATTAAACAAGAACTTGTGTTTAATTATATTTCTTTCAAATATAACCAAAACGTTTTTGCTTTCCACTGGTGATCTGTTTTTTTGCATTTATTTTAATGTGACTTAGTGCGTATTATAATGTAGCCCAATAATTATCAATTGTTTATATAACTTATACATACACATTGTCCTTTTTAGGTTATGAAACTGTTATTTCCTAAACTAGACATTTCATAAATCTTTGTTATTCTTCACAAAATACAATGATAAAGAAATTGTCTCAGATGACAAAAACACAAAAATACCTTTGCAGGTAACTGGATGGTACCTCTAAGTATTTGCTGTCTTTCTTTAAGGCCACCAATTTTTATCCCAGCCCAAATTATGAAGTTTATGAAGGTTAATGTTTCTCAAAGATATTGGGGTAAAACTTTGTACAGTTTTTTGGAAATGTAAAGTTGATAGAACCAAATCTGTGAAAACAGAACATATATTACAACTTAGCTCAACTCAGTTTATATTATAATTTCTAATTATTTGCCATTCCATCATCTTAAAGAATCAGATCAACTACTGTTTTATGAACTGAGAAGATCTTCATTTATATTTCTATGTAATGCAAATTCAACCCCTCATGTTTGTGTTCCCTGTGTCACAGTAAAATCTATTCTGCTTGCTAAGAAAATCTTGGAATCATATCAATTTAATGAAATTTCAGATCCATGAGAACAGGCAGAGTTCAAACAACCCAGCTTATGCAAGATCAATCATCATCTATATATTTACTACCAATTTCATGTTTCTAGAAGAGATTCTAAACTTTCCTTATTCTTTATTGTCATATATAGAAGGCTGCATAATACTACATACAGCAAAGAAATATCTTTGTCATGTATTGATATTTAAGAATCCTCATAAAGGCAAGTCACAGAACTGCATAAAATACTCCTTTAGAAGAAGCAACTGACACAATTTCATGATTGCCTGGCATAAAAAGACAAATAACTAAAATGAAAATGTCCTGTATACTAAAAGGGAAATTAAAAGCCTATTTAGCTTTGCTCCAGTAATTAGGATACCCCCACCACATAGTCCAGCACAAAAGAGAGCTAGTTTTTGAGACGGGATATATCCCGTCAAGAGGCTATGCAATATGTGTTTAAAGATGATAATACCATGTTATTTACTCCTCGGCAAAGAACAAAACAGAACTTCCATCTCATCTTAATCAAATTACATATCAAATAAAGGCCTAGTGTTTTCAGAATACTGTATAAAACAGTCAAATACTGTACACATGCACTTACTGAAAGCAAAGATAAACATTATGCACAATAAATGTGCAACGCATATTAAAAATTCATCCATCCTTCATTTCTTTCCTTTGTGTTGTTATTAGAATGGCTCAGTCTAAGCAGTTTAGACTGAGCCATGGCAAAGGTTGTTCACAACAAGACTGAAAGTTACTACCTCTGGATCCTGGAGGCACAGGATGTAACAAAACCTGCAGAAAGACTATGCTGTTAGGAGCAGAAAAAGTGATAAAGGAGAAGCCACCTTTATACTGATATAAGTCCTATTAAATTCAATAAGACTTATTTCTGATCAGTCAGATGAAATATCCTGGAGAAGACATAATGGCATACAATTATTTAAAAAACAAAAAAATAGCAATTATGCAATTCTAGAAGCATGTAATATAACACAAGAACAGGCATCATATTTTGTGGACAGGCATATTTTCTATTTCAAAAATGGTTTTTTGAACAATTAATGTGGAGCTGTAATCTGTGATATCAAAACAACAAAAGTGGGTAGGAACAATTTGGGGGCTCATTTGGAGGAACCTATATAAATGGAGGCTATAAAGCACACATTTTGCTATAAACTCCCATAAAAGTGGCTCAGTTATGGAAAGTATTAAGGCTGAAATACCAAGCAGCTCTATAATACTTCACACACTTTATGCTTTAATATTCTTTATTTAAAAAAGAACTGAAAATGTTGATCTCACCCACATTGGAAAGACATCTGAAGTTCAGAACTGGAGTACAGTTTGCCTGGGATGATTTTGTTTCTTGACTAAATTGACAGATGCATTTAAATAGCAATAGGTACTTAATGACGTGTACACCTCAAATTACTCTGTATTCAAAATAAGGTTCACATTTCCTTGTATTTCAAAACTTCGACTCTTCAGGTTGTAACATATTTTATTTGCTACTAATTACAGAGCTATGGGGGTCAGAAAGAACAAATTCAAATAAATAAAAGATGAGATGAGATGAGATAAGATCTTGTTTTGCAAAGAGGAGGTCACTCCAGAATTCTCTTCAAATATTATAATGCATCATCTAAATATTGAAATTTAATATCATCTGAATTTTTCTTATTGCTTATGCTAAGATAAAATTAAATAAACCAGATAAAACATTAATCTTAAGTAAATGGTATTAATATTTTAAATCATTGACTATCTGAAATTAGTTATATTTACTTGTATATTTGCCTTCTGCAGCAAGCTAGGGCTCAAGACAAAAGTATTTTTGGCTTTCTCTTCTTCAGTGTCAGAAGTGATTATATTGAGGACAAAATCTTCCAGGCCCTCCAAAATGCAATGAACTTTAATCTGATTATTGTTCAATGCAAAATATGGCATATTTTAACTTTGCAAATCTAGTTGATATGACAATGAGTTTCATTGTGTACTTTATTATTTTTATTTCCCTTTCATTAGTTACAAAAGAACCAGTTTTAAAGGATTAAAGAGAGCAGAGGGAAAGGTCATTTACAGTTACCTCAGATTGGATGTGCTACAATCAAATAAATAAAACTTACCCATTTTCTTTACAATATTGCAGCTTTTTCATAAATTATTAAAACACGTATGGCAACAAACATTTAGTTATTAATCTAACCTATTAGATGTAAATAAACTGAAATCCAATTGTAACTGGCTAAATCTTTTAAAATTGATGAATAGGAAAAATAGGACTTGGGGTGGTACTCTTTGGTGGCAATGGTGGTGTTGGGACTGAAGTAGAGGCCAAGGGGCCTGAGGCTTTTATTTTGGCCCCACAACATCACTGGCATCACCACTGCTGCCATGGTGTGCTTTTACAGGGTAGCCCAAAGAGCAGAGATAAGTGAGTGAGGAGAGTTGAAGCAAAATCTATAAGTAGACAGTAAGATACTGGAAGCAGTCTATCAAATAATTAGGTCAAACTCACTAAAGTACATTCAGGCTGTAATCTGAGAGAGGTTGGAATTTTAGGATCTGAACTGATTGATGAGATTCTGACAGCAGCATATATATCTATATATGTAGCTTCTTTCTCAACCATTCAGGTATCTGAAATACAAAATAAAAATCACAAACAGTTCCTTCTCTAATATAGAAAATATAGAAAAACTTTAATCTTTCATAAGATGTAGTCATTGGAATAGTGAGTCTAGTGTAGAATCACTGTAGGTGAGATGGTTGGTATAGAAATTTGAGAAAGAAAGAAATTAAGACAACTTTGGATTTCAAAGCTATTCAAAGACTATAATTGTAGTTAAAAGGTTAACAGCTTTCTCAATTCTCTCAAGGAAAAAAGGATTCCTTGCACTGCATCTTTCCCCATCATCTATTGATTTGATTTAATGATTTGTATCCCACCCTTATTATTTTTACATATAACTCAAGGTGGTGAACATATCCAACACAACTTCCTTCTCCTATTTTCCCCACAAGCTCTGAGATGAGTTGGGCTGAGAGAGTGACTGACCCAAAGTCGCCCAAGTTGCTTTCATGACAAAGGTAAGACTTGAACTCAGTCTCGCACTTTCTAGCCTGATGCCTTAACCACTGGACAAAATGGCTTTCTCATTATTTATGGCAATAATATTAACTCTGTTTTTGCAGCAGAAACTTTGCCCAAGTGAAGACAGACAAATGCAAAATACACTAAATTTTGTTTTGCTACTTTAAAACATTTAAGAACTTGATTTAGGAAGGGACATAATTATTTGAAATAAATAAAGCAAACTAAATTAGCATTTTTAAATTGAAATTATTTGAATTATTTAAGTTGGATTAGGATAATGCTCATTAAAGACAAAAAAACCCTATCATATGTATTATAGTTTGGAGATTGCTGATCAACACTGACCATAAACACATTTTTTTCTGAACAAGTACTAAAATTTAGTACAGTTTAGTTCTAGGTAAAATATTTTCACTCTGTAATGTTAATCAGTCAACAACTCATCAAAACTTGGTTTAATATCCTAATGAGTCTAATATAATAATTTTCCCTGTATCCTTCATAAATTTCACTAACCCAAATTCTTCCAACATGCATTTGCTCCACAATGTTATTGAATATTATGGCATTTTTTAGATCCTCAAATTTATTCCATATTATTTGCACAATAGAAAACTCATTAGATTCCTGACTCTTACTCGAAGTAAATCGCTTTGGGTCTTCTGTATTAGACAGCCATTTCTTTGATGTCAGATGATAGTTTAAATTTTGTATCTGCTGTCTTGGATAAAGTAGTTTACTAATTTTCCCATAAGAAACCTGAGTATTAGCTTCTATAAGAGGAAATACTTCATTCCATGGAAAAACAGTCAGTGTTGTATTCCTGAAATGTACATGTTTCCAGTGTATTTTTCATGCTAGGAAGTTGCCTCTGACATACTCTAAACACAAAATCCATTTGAATCATATTTAACAGAACGAAGGCTCACGTTTCTTTTCAGAATTATAAAAAAAATCCTCTCAAGTAAAATCCAAAAGTTTGGATATTTGCATTCAATGGTCCCTTTGAGTTTGGCTGATGCTGCTGAAATTGCTAATTTAAATGGATTTTTTGGGAGCATGGCTCCTCATTTCTTTTCCAATTTTTAATTCAGGTTCAGGGACATCATTCTGCATAATGTCATCTTTGAGGGAAGGCAACAGGGCCGCCCTATTTTCACACTGCCGTAATTTAGGAGATACATGTGCAAGCTGGGGGTTTTAGAGTAACTAAAATAAAAAGGTAAATATTAATATACATGCCAAACTTATAATTAGCTAATTCTGATAAAGTCTTGCATAACCACTTCATCGTCATCATCATTTTAGCCATTGTATATCCACTTCAGGATGAAGGCCTCTTCTGCATGTTTCCAATCAATATGATCCTGAGCTTTCTTTTGCCAACTGGGCCAATATTTATGGTCAGCTACACTGAATTATGGCTGCTCTAAAAATGGTGGCCACTTTCGGGGTTGTGCCACATAGCCCAGAATGAAGAGACTTGCTTTTCTTCCTTAACATGAGCTCCAACCCAATGCAGAGCTTTCCAGAATTTGTATTAGGGAAGCAGGCCTCTTTGCACTGGGCCATGTAGGGTGATCTTGGAAGTAGCCACCATTTACAGAGCTTCCCACAATTCAATGAGGCTGACCAGAAAATACTGTCCACTTCTAGGATCAAGCCACATTTCCCAGGAATGAAGAGGCTTGCTCTGCTTCCCTAATACAACTTTTGGAAAGTTCGGTGGTCGTCCAGAACTCTCTGGAGCTGTTAAAGAAGCAGGGCGAACCAATTCATTCCTGAGCTGTGGGAGGTGTCAAAGCGGCCATCATTTTCAGAGCACCCACAGGATTGAGCCACGTGGCCCAGGAACAGAGCGGCCTACCTTCATTTCTCATCCTAATCCAAGCTCCAGAGATTTTTTGAAAAGTAAGCACACAATGGATGACATGGGATGAGAAGGGTGTGGAGCATGGTGGAGCATAAAACGAGCTCAAAGCCTGCAGAGACTCCAAGGGGTGGGAACTGGTACACTGGATGCCTCAGGGGATGGGGGGGGGGAAACTTTGGGAGGCCCAGGACAGGGCCTGTGCTAGGCGTCCCAGGGGATACGCAAGGTCCCTGAGGCACCTTGTGTTCTACTTAACAATCTACACATTCATTTAATAGCTGCATTGAAAAAAGAAAGAACAAAGGTCCGTAAACAAGGTGATCACATGGGCACTTCATTTAATGGCCATCATGACTTATGAATGTAATGGGCAGACTCCATTACAGTCGTTGATTGAGGACTACCTGTATTATTTCTATGTTTTTTTCAAGCAGTATTCTTCATCATGTGCAATTTTTGTTTGTGCATGATGTCTGCATATCCCATAACAAAAGCACTTGATTTATATGTATTTTGCAGGTGCAAAGCAAACAATCATTTGAAAGTTAGCTATGTCATTTGAAATATGTTTGCCTTGATCTCATATTTTATTAAGCATAACTTGTACCGGTAAACAATTTGATAATTTAATAAGAAGCCAGATTTTGAAACAAGTAGCTATGATACATTCCATATATATTAACTTTATACATATAAAGTGATGGCGTGATGGTTACAATGCAATACTGCAGGCTAACTCACTGTTCACTCCAGGAGTTTGATTCTGAATGGTTCAAGGTTGACTCAGCCTTCCATCCTTCCGAGGTTGGTAAAATGAGGACCCAGATTATTGAGGGCAATATGTCGACTCTGTAAACCACTTAAGAGAGGGCTGAAAAGTCTTCTCTACGTCTGTGCTATTGCTATATTCTGTTCCAAGTATAGAAATAGAAAAATGCATTTCAAACCTGTTGTCCATCTTTGATGCCAATCTTTTCTGCTAATTGTCTGTTTATTTCAACAATGTTTTTCTGTTTGAGTTGGTTTCCATCCAACCCAAAAATACAGGTTGATTCCCCCAAGAAGTTTCACAACTTGATCCAATGAATTTAAAAGAAAACAAATTTATATTAAACAAATGGGATATTTCATGTTAGTGGACAAATATGTACATATAGACCAGGTCCAAGCAGAGTGGGTGTTTTTTTTTGGGTAAAATTAAGGTGTTCAGGTCTGATAAATTCAATACATCCAGATATAGAGGAAATCTTTTAGGTATTGATTGAGGGCTCCAATCAAATTGGTATAAAAACAGATTTCTGCAAGTCTCAATAGTTTGTAATTTTTTCCCATTTTTTTCTTCAATCCTAGCATCACCTAGTATAGCATCATCAATGAACCAGACTTTTTTCTTTTCAGTAACTGTTATATCAGGCATCTATCAAGATGCCTGTCAGTTTGGATCTTAAAGTTCTGTAAGATCATAACCCACTCATTATTACAGTATTAATATTTTATTCCAGCTTGTTAACATATAACTAAAATATATCTAACGCTCCTTCCTCCTCTTGTTTTCTTTGCAATAGAATACCATGGCAGTGGGCTAAGAGTGACTGGCCTGGAGTAATCAATCAATCGAGCCTTCTATTTATAAAATACCAGGGTTTGAATTTTATATTTTTCCTGCTTTTATGGGCTAATAGAATTCATGCTGCTCATTTTTCAACCTTGGATATAGCGGACACGTGCACATTTTTCAGTCTTGGAAGTGGAAATAGCTACATATTTTATTAACAGTTCTGTCTGTTTGCAATAGTGGGAAATATCTGTAGCTCGGGTGTAGGATGAGGGTGAAGGTTCATTCTCTGAGCTTGGGGGTTGGTTTCTGAACATTTCGTTACCGGGCTAGATAACATCTTAAGTGGAGTTTAGGGAATGTCAGTGTCAAGTGTTCTGTCTGGTTTCAGATTACTTAATTTTGGTTTTGCCAACTTCAGCCTTTGTCAGTGATCTGGAAAGCAGCAGCCTTTTGGAAGGTCCAAAGACCTGGCTCTTCCCACAAGCTCTTAACTAATGCAGTGGGTCAGGGGGTCAATAGTTTGATGGTCTTGAGTTTGTTAATTTCAGCTTTAGTTCTTGTTTTAAGAAAATTTATAAAGGTAATACAGAACACAGCCCACCCATAATTATTACGCTGCATTAAGATATCAGCTCATGGATATAACAAGGTATTTTTCCAAATGATAAAAAACTAGTTTTAACTGTGTTTGCCACAATGAGAAAAAAAAACCAGCAGGCCTTATTGGGGAAGGGAGATAAAAATATGCTATATCAGATTTAAAACTCATGTTCCTTTAATAGCTGTAGAAAGTTGAAATTTCAGATTATTCTCAGTACTGCAATGCTTGAAAACTATAGCAATGAAATACCATCTTCCCCTTCATATTTGGTGTCATATGCAAATAATCCCCAGTGGGTGGCAGCACTTATGATTGGCAGATTTTGAAAACAAAATGCTCAGCAAGATCAGGTGAGTGCTTAGATGGGAGAGCACCAAGACATCCTATGCCAGATGATACTGAACATCCTCATGAAAAGGCAGTAACATATCATTTCTGTTGCGTTGTCAAGAAACCTCAATAGGCACAGCTACAAATCTCCTTTTTGGCTCCAGCGAATAACTGTTTTTACCTAGCAAAGCTAATGAAGAGGATAAGGGTCTCCTGCTTGAGAAGGGGGTTGGATGAGAAGATCTCCAAGATCCCTTCCAACTCTGTTATTCTGATAAGTTAGCCTATTTATACTACCTGGAGCCAGGAAAGAATCCCCACCCATGGCTCTGAGGTGCTAACAGCCCATGCTTGAATAGAGAGAGATAGATGTTACCAAGAAAAGTATGCTGTAACTGTGAATGAACACTTGAAGCTCGGTAATCATGGAACATAGATCGAGTACGGTGCGCCGTGAAAAAGAGTGCGATCCCGGAATGGAGATCGGTAGCCACCTTCGTAATTTTTTGTATCTGCTGCAGTCGGAAATAGGAAACCAGCCCAGGTGGCAAAAGCAGTTCTTGATGTCTCTGAAGGGGATGCTCGCCGCGGATATTCCGAATCCTCCTGCCCCCAACATAGCCGTCGAACCTCCGGCCTTCCACGATCATGTACCAGAATCAGCCACCTTAAGAAACAACAACAGAAAGTCGCGACCCTTGACTGTCATCAGACTGGCGGAACTATTGTTCAGGCTCCCGGCTCCGTAGTGTAATATCATTGGAGACCTAGCCGTTTTTCCCTGCTGTGATTGGATAAAGTGCCACGGCTCCGCTTCGTTACCTCGCCGAGTTCTTCATCGATTTGCTCCCGCCTTTCCTTTGAGTGGCCATCGGTGCTTGGGGGGTGGGGGTAGAAGGGACTTGGATGACGGTTTGAAGAGGCGACAGAGACTACGGAAGTGAAGATGGCGGTGGTTGATACTGGTGAGGGCGATCGCGGGGACGAGTTGGTGACGTCTGTCAGCATCGCGCATAGCAGACGATATGTACATCGCGCCCTAAGCATCGTGAAGGGCGCAGGCCACGAGCAGTGAAGATGAAGGAGAAAGAGATATCGCATTAGATCAGGGGTGTGAAACTGGCGGCTCGCGGCTCGCGGCCCGGATGTGTGACGCGCAGGCCACGCCCACCCCGGCTCTGCAAAGGCAAAAAAACGTCGCGCTAGGTCACGATACGTCACGGGACGCGATCGAGTTTAACACCCGTGCTTTAAATACTTCCTCGTCTTTTCAAATCTGATATCAGATCCGTTTTCTGATACAAATACTTTGGTGGAATCTCCATAGGAAGCCTATAAACTAAAAGCAAATCTGTTCTTCCCTCCCTCCCCTTTTTGTTTACATTACATTCGCAGCACTTATACGGGAAATCGAATCGAGTAGAAAAGAATAGAGTTGGAAGGGACCTTGGAGGACTTCTAGCCCAACCCTCTGCTTAAGCACGACATACCATTTCAGAAAATCTGAAATGCCTAATCTCTTCCTAAAGATCTCCAGTGATGGAGCACTCACAACTTCTGAAGGCATGCTGATCCACTGATTAATGTTCTCTGTCAGGAAATTTCCCCTTATTTCTAGGTTGGATCTCGCTTGATAGGTTTCCATGGGTCACTTCTTGTCCTGCCCTCAGGTGCTTTGGAGAACAGGTTGATCTTCTTTTCTTTGTGATATTGGAAGACTACTATAATGTCATCTCAAGTTCTCTTCATTAGACTAGACATATCCAGTTCCTGTAACATTTCTTCTTATGTTTAGCCTCAAATCCCTTAATCATTTTTGTTGCTCTTCTCTGCACTCTTTCTAGTATCTCAGTATCTTTTTTGTATTGTGGCAACCACAACTGGATACAGTATTCCAAGTGTAGTCTTATCAAGGCATTATCGCTGTAGTAACACTTCTGTTAATGCAGCCCTGGACTGTATTGGCTTTTTTGGCAGCTTCAGCACACTGCTGGCTCATATTTATCTGGTTGTCCACTAGGACTCCTAGATCCCTCTCATAGTTACTACTATTGGGCCAGGTATCATCTATTCTTTATCCCAGCATTTGGTTTTTCTTGTCCAAATGTAAAACCTTACTTTTCTTGCCACTGAATTCATTTTGTTGGTTAAGACCCAGTATTCAAGTTTGTCAAGATCCTTCTGGATCGTGAACCTGACTTCTAAAGCAGCTGTCCCCAACCTTTTTGGCACCTGGGACCGATTTCATGGAAGAGAAATGATGATGATGATAAAGTTGGAAGGGACTTGGAGGTCATCTAGTCCAACCCCCTGCTCAGGCAGGAAACCCTATACCATTTCAGACAAATGGCTATCCAGTCTCTTAAAAACTTCCAGTGTTGGAGCATTTACCGCTTCTGGAGGCAGATTGTTCCACTGGTTAATTGTTCTAACTGTCAGGAAGTTTCTCTTTAGTTCTAGGTTGCTTCTCTCCTTGATTAGTTTCCATCCATTGCTTCTTGTCTTGCCTTCAGGCGCTTTGGAGAATAGCTTGACTCCCTCTTCTTTGTGCCAACCCCTGAGATATTGGAACACTGCTATCATGTCACTCCTCGTCCTTCTCTTCATTAAACTAGACATACCCAATTCCAGCAACCGTTCCTTATATGTTTTAGCCTCCAGTCCCCTAATCATCTTAGTTGCTCTTCTCTGTACTCTTTCTAGAGTCTCAACATTTGTTTTACATCGTGGTGACCAAAACTGGATGCAGTATTCCAAGTGTGGCCTTACCAAGGCATTGTAAAGTGGTATTAATACTTCACGTGATCTTGATTCTATCCCTCTGTCAATGCAGCCTAGCCCTATGTTGGCTTTTTTGGCAGCTGCAGCACACTGCTGGTTCATAGTTAAGTGATTGTCCACTAGGACTCTAAGATCCCTCTCACAGTTACTACTATTGAGCAAGGTACCAACCATACTATACCTGTACATTTGGTTTTTCTAATGTAGAACCTTACTTTTTTCACCATTGAATTGCATTTTGTTAGATAGCGCCCAGTGTTCAGGTCTGTCAAGAGCCTTCTGTATCTTAAGCCTATCTTCTGGAGTGTTGACTATTCCTGCCAGCTTGATGTCATCTGCAAATTTGATGAGTTCCCCATCTATCCCCTCATCCAAATCGTTGATGAAGATGTTGAAGAGCACTGGGCCTAGAACAGAGCCCTGGGACACCCACTACATACTTCCCTCCATGTAGATGCAGTTCCATTGAGGACCACACACTGGACTGGGGGAACGAGGAGTATGCAACCTAAATCCCTCACAATATGCAATTTCACTTTCCCACCACTCTCCTCCAGCTATGCGGCCTGGTTCCTAAAAGGCCACAGCCCAGTACTGGTCTGCAGCCCGGGGATTGGGGATCCCTGTTCTAAAGTATTGGCTATTCCCACCAGCTTGTTGTCATCTTCAAATTTGATGGGTTCCTCTTCTATCCCCACATCTCATTTATAAAGCTGTTGAAGAGTACTGAGCCTAAGAGAGATCCTTGAGGCACTTCACTACCTATTTCTCTCCATGTAGATGTAGTTTCATTAACTATTAAATGCAATTGGTCAGCCAGTTATGAATCCATCTGGTGGGGATGCTTTCTATTTCACATTTTTCTGTTTTACCAAATAGTAGTTGTGGTCCATTTTGTCAAATGTCTTACTGAATAAGTATTGTCTGAAAATCGAAGTTGTGTTCAACTGTTATTTATCAATTTGTTCCTTTTTAAATCATGCATAATTATTGGAATCTCTACAGGTTTTAGATCCTTCCAGAATTGCTGAATACTGTGTGTGAAATAGTCTTTTGAATGGTCAGATGTGTCTCTGATTTTACCATTTTAATCTACACAATGCTTCATATCTTGTGAAGCTATTTTATGTTAATTTTCAAGAGAAGATTTGAACAATAATTTCCAATGTCATAACCAAGATTTAGGCAGTGATTGTTGCTGATCTGATGTGAACATTCATTTCTCTTGAACAATATAATTTTTGAAGTATCTTTGTTGTTGTTGTTAGTTGCGAAGTCGTGTCCGACCCATCGCGACCCCATGGACAACGTTCCTCCAGGCCTTCCTGTCCTCTACCATCTTCTGGAGTCCATTTAAGCTCATGCCTACTGCTTCAGTGACTCCATCCAGCCACCTCATTCTCTGTTGTCCCCTTCTTCTACTGCCCTCAATCTTTCCCAGCATTAGGCTCTTCTCCAGTGAGTCCTTCCTTCTCATTAGGTGGCCAAAGTACTTGAGTTTCAACTTCAGTATCTGGCCTTCTAAGGAGCAGTCAGGGTTGATCTCCTCTAGGACTGACCGGTTTGATCGCCTTGCAGTCCAAGGGACTCGCAGGAGTCTTCTCCAGCACCATAGTTCAAAGGCCTCAATTCTTTTGCGTTCAGCCTTTCTTATGGTCCAACTTTCACAGCCATACATTGCAACTGGGAAAACCATGGCCTTGACTATACGTACTTTTGTTGGCAGGGTGATGTCTCTGCTTTTTAGTATGCTGTCTAAATTTGCCATAGCTTTCCTCCCCAGGAGCAAGCGTCTTTTAATTTCTTGGCTGCAGTCCCCATCTGTGGTGATCTTAGAGCCCAGGAAGATAAAATCTGTCACTACCTCCATTTCTTCCCATCTATTTGCCAGGAATTGAGAGGGCCGATGCCATGATTTTGGTTTTCTTAATGTTGAGTTTCAAGCCAACTTTTGCACTCTCCTTCTTCACCCGCATCAAGAGGCTCTTTAGTTCCTCTTCACTTTCTGCCATTAGAGTGGTATCATCTGCATATCTTAGGTTGTTGATATTTCTCCCGGCAATCTTAATTCCAACTTTTGATTCATCTAGCCCTGCCTTTCTCATGATGTGCTCTGCATATAAGTTAAATAGGCAGGGCGACAGAATACAGCCTTGCCGGACTCCTTTCCCAATTTTGAACCAATCAGTGGTTCCGTGTCCAGTTCTCACTGTTGCTTCTTGACCTGCATATAGGTTTCTCAAGAGACAAATAAGATGGTCTGGTACTCCCATCTCTTTAAGAACTTGCCACAATTTGTTGTGATCCACACAATCAAAGGCTTTAGCATAGTCAATGAAGCAGAAGTAGATGTTTTTCTGGAACTCCCTAGCTTTCTCCATGATCCAGCGTATGTTGGCAATTTGATCTCTAGTTCCTCTGCCTCTTCGAAATCCTGCCTGTACTTCTGGAAGTTCTCGATCCACATACTGCTGGAGTCTAGCTTGTAGGATTTTAAGCATAACTTTACTTGCATGTGAAATGAGTGCAATGGTGCGATAGTTTGAACATTCTTTGGCATTGCCTTTCTTTGGAATGGAATGTAAACTGACCTTTTCCAATCCTGTGGCCACTGTTGAGTTTTCCAAATTTGCTGGCAAATTGAGTGTAGCACTTTTACTGCATCGTCTTTTAAGATTTTGAATAGCTCAGCTGGAATACTGTCACCTCCACTAGCTTTGTTGTTGCTCAGCTTTCCTAAGGCCCATTTCACTTCACATTCTAGGATGTCTGGCTCGAGGTCAGTGACCACCCCATCGTGGTTATCAGGGATGCTAAGCTCGTTCTTGTATAGTTCTTCTGTGTAATTTTGCCACCTCTTCTTAATCTCTTCTGCCTCTGTTAGGTCCCTGCCATTTTGGTCCTTTATCATGCCCATCTTTGCATGAAACGTTCCCTTCATATCTCCAATTTTCTTGAAGAGATCTCTGGTTCTCCCTATTCTATTGTTCTCTTCTATTTCTTTGCACTGTTCATTTAAGAAGGCATTCTTATCTCTTCTAGCTATTCTCTGGAATTCTGCATTCAATTGGGTGTATCTTTCTCTTTCTCCCTTGCCTTTCGCTTCCCTTCTTTCCTCAGCTATTTGCAAAGCTTCCTCAGACAGCCATTTTGCTTTCTTGCATTTCTTTTTCTTTGGGATGGTTTTAGTTGCTACCTCTTGTACAATGTTGCGAACCTCCATCCATAGTTCTTCAGGCACTCTGTCTATCAGATCTAATTCCTTAAATCTATTTGTCACCTCTACTGTATATTCATCAGGGATATGATTTAGTTCATACTTGAGTGGCCTAGTGTTTTTCCCTACTTTCTTCAATTTAAGCCTAAATTTTGCAACGAGAAGCTCATGATCTGAGCCACAGTCAGCTCCTGGTCTTGTTTTTACTGACTGTATAGAGCTTCTCCATCTTTGGCTGCAGAGCACATAGTCAATCTGATTTCTGTGTTGACCGTCTGGTGATGTCCATGTGTAGAGACGTCTCTTGGGTTGTTGGAAAAGAGTTTTGCTATGACCATCGTATTCTCTTGACAAAATTCTATCAGCCTGTGCCCTGCTTCATTTTGTACTCCAAGGCCAAACTTGCCTGTTATTCCGTTTATCTTTTGGCTTCCTACTTTAGCATTCCAATCCCCCATGATGATAAGGACATCATTTTTTGGTGTTTGATTCTATAAGGTGCTGTAGGGCTTCATAGAACCGGTCAATTTCATCCTCTTCATCACCAGTGGTTGGGGCATAGACTTGGATTACTGTGATATTGAATGGCTTGCCTTGGATTCGCACTGAGACCATTCTGTCATTTTGGGGATTGTATCCCAGTATTGCTTTTCCTACTCTTTTATTGACTATGAAGGCTACTCCATTTCTTCTGAGGGATTCTTGCCCGCAGTAGTATACCTGATGGTCCTCTGAATTAAATTCACCCATTCCTGTCCATTTTAGTTCGCTGATTCCTAAGATGTCGATGTTCAGTCTTGTCATCTCTTGTTTGACCACGTCCAATTTGCCTTGATTCATGGATCTTACATTCCAGGTTCCTATGGAAAAAAAATCTTTACAGCATCGTACTTTCCTTTCACCACCATGATTTTTTTTTGCATCACAGCTGAGCGCTCCTTTTCGTCTTTGGCCAGTCGCTTCACTCTTTCTGGCGCTACTAGTACTAGCCCTCTGCTCTTCCCAGTAGCATATTGACACCTTCGACCTGTAGGCTCATCTTCCATCGTCATATCTTTTTGCCTTTATACTGTCCATGGGGTTTTCATGGCAAAGATACTGGAGTGGGTTGCCCATTTCCTTCTCCAGTGATCACATTTTGTCAGAACTCTCTGCTATGACCTGTCCGTCTTGGGTGGCCCTGCACGGCATAGCTCATAACTTCATTGAGTTACGCAAGCCCCTTCGCCACGACAAGGCAGTAATCCATGAAGGAGTTGAAGTATCTAGGACAGTAGTTAATTGTATTTTGCCCAAATGCTATGAGTAACAATGTAGAATCCTTGCTATAATATCTTCTTTCTATACTGTATATAAGGCTCAGCAATCTTTAATTTCTGAACTTAGCTATATTCTTTTACCTACTATCTATGGTGTTTTTTCCGCTAACATAAAATTTTATTTTACCTGATACTAGTTTTCTTTTTCCCTTTACTTGTTTGGTTGCATTCCAGGATCATGTAATTGCCATTTGCGATCACAACCAGCTTCTGTCAAGAAGGGGGCAGAAGCGAGATTTGCATTAATGATCACATGATTCATTTAACAACTTCAGTGTTAACTGTAGCAAAAAAGGTGATAAAATCAGGTGCAATTTACTTAGAAACTGCCTTACTTAGCAATGGAAATTCTGATCCCAATTGTGTTCATAGGTAGAGGACTACCATGGATGAACTTGATTATTAATGTTAAAATACCAAACTTCTGACACATTCCTTTAAAGTTGTTATAGTGTATTACTGTAAACAATTAATTTCAAAATGGAATGGCTCACCTACATATATTAAAGTGTTATTACGGTGATTTTGTTTTTCAGATTTATACTGTCAATTTAGAGTCTCAATATTTGTTAACCCAAGGTTTTCCTGCATTGGGAGTTATGAAGGAACTAATTGAACTTTTTGCATTAAATGGTACCATCGAGGAATATAATCCACTAGATGGCTATCCATCAGAAGAATTTACTGAAGTGTGCCTGATCAAGTTTTTAAAAAATTAAATATTGCTTTTGTTGTCCCTAGAATCCCTACTTGTTTAATATTGAAACTTTTTTCATATATCAATTTTATGTAGACCACAACAATTATGTTTATAATGTCAAAACTGAACTTACTGGATTTAAAGAGAACTTAATTTCAACAAGATTGAGTTGTCTTTAACATTGAGTATCACTCCTTCTCTCTTTTAGGGCAGTCAAAAGAAAACTGGATGAGCGGAATTTCTTTGGCAGTTTGCTACATATATGCTATGCTCCAGAATTTGAGAGTGTACAAGAGACCAGAGACAGACTAAGATACAAATGAAAATACATAGCAAAAGCAACCAATTGCAAGGGCTTATGGCTTTTATTATTTTAAATCAGTAAATGGCAAAAGCAAACAATTTTTGTAATTTCCCCAAAAATCCAATATTAATTTGCCAAGAGTCTTATCAGAAGCTAAATTCAGCTCAATGAGAATTTTACATTTACTGTTTGAAAAGTTATATTCTTTGCTTTTATAGTCATTAAGAATCCCTCTTGCATTATTTCCACTCTAAATAGCTTGGCATGGAAAAAAATAAAAGGTTGGGAGCAAACCAAAAACACTGAGTGTCTACAGGATTTACTTTGAATTAGATTAATTAATTTATAATTACTTCATGTATTTAATTTCTTTTGTTTATTATTCCATTGTACCTTTTTTGCACAATTCCCCTCCAAAAAACCCAGAATGGTGGACATTTATGTAATTTATTAGAATAATCCAGTTCTTTGAAAATGTATATAGAATCATCACACCCAAAGCATAACAGAACAAAGATTTGGAGGAAATTTTTCTGTAACTGTCAGCTAAGACATTAAAACAATATTTCTTACTGCTCATCAAATAAATCCTGCTCTGTTTTTTACTGCTCATCAAATAAATCCTGCTCTGTTTTGTTCACATGATAAATTGTGAACAAAATTAAAGTTCACTTCAAAAATGCCTTTGTTTACTATGCACTAACATAACACATTGTTGTTTTTTTGTGTGTTTTAAGAGCAATCACTGGAGACAAAACAGGATTGTCGTATACGTTCTTCAAAGATCATGCAGTTGGATCGTGGATTATGGACATCTAAGACAACCATTAGCAAATGGACTCCAGCAACATATACACAGGACCCGTTTATCTTCCTGTTGCACTTTATTACTAAAACATATTGCATCTCCTTCAGAATGCATTTCCAGAATCCCTTAGTAGCACCTCATTATTGTCATCAGTGTGCTACAAAATCAGCATGCTTTAGCCAAAAGATAACAATGGATAAGAAGCCATAGCAAAGAGTACATAACATATTGTCTTCCTGGAACCTAAAAAGAAAGATTCCATGTGATGAAGGTCTTGAAAGATTCATGCCCCATACCACTCAACTTCAGGAACAAAAGAAGAGAAGAGATGAAGATAATCAATTTGTCCTTTTGGGAAAACAGTCTAATACTGAAGAAATCATTTTTGGCCCCAGGCTACCCAAAATACCTAAAATAGATATGGAATACCTCCCTGAATACCTCAGCAATCTTTAATAGATTAAAGAAGGTGGGCTAATAGTTTTTCATTCAGTGCTGTGAAAATATGTAATTCTAACATCACATAGAATTTGCCTATATTAATTATTTTGCAGTAGCTTAATCTCTTCTATTATAGAGGCATACACTAACTTTAGATTCTCTTTTCCAAACTAGATTGCTGATTCAGTTCAAACTTCAAAGTCATCTGAAAAATTATTAGTGAAAAATCAAACAAAATCAGTAATAAAGCAGAGGCGACAAATATAAATATTTCTGCTTACATGTTACATTTATATTTTACTCAAACAGGTAGGCTCTGGCTGTTTCTAGACAAATATGGCTTGATTTGTTAATATGAAACTGTTCTTGTAAATTTAAAGATTATCCATTATGTTAAAGTTTATTGATGACTATGAATGTTACCATTTTATTTTTTATACTCCTAATGATATCCTATGATGTAACACACTGGTTCTACCCAGATATATTATATTTCTTTCATTATATTTTACTTGTAGATCTACAGTCAGAAGCACCTTGGAAAGCTTGTGATTCAAAGGACATCCTGCACTGTAAAATAAATACTAAACATTTTTTTAAAAACTTATAATAAACTTATGTCCAAATAACAATGTCTACACATTTGGAAATTTTTAAAGAAATATTAAAATTGGGTTCAATACCCCATTTTTAAGTAGCAAATTTTAAGAGCCTGTTTGGTGTAATGATTAAAATACTGGCCTAGAAACCAAGAGGCTCTGAGTATTAAGTCTGCCTGAGGCATGAATGATTGCTGGGCCAGTCATTTCTCTAGGCCAGTCACTCACCTCACAGGGTTGAAGTTGGGAAAATAGGCTGGAGTATTAGATATGCTTGCCCCCCTTATTTTATATGGAATAAAGTGTAATAATAATCATATCACAATTTATTGAAATTATTTGCCAAACTTCTGCTTTTTGAGAAATAAAAGATCAAGATCTCCCTAACTATATGAACCTAGTTACATCATTCTTTAGGTCTTTATTTATTATACATCAATATTTTTGTTTCATATAACATTATGTCCCCTTATCAAATGATCCATACATATAAAAGACATTCTGATGCTTTCATTTTGAAACTGATTTACAGAAGTGCACATAGTTAGGCAGTTTAAATAACAACTAGACATTAATAGATCCCCAAGAAAATGTTTCTTTAAGAGAGAATCCTCCACTTCTGCTCCCAGAAACATGTCTGCTCTATTACCCTATTCTTGGTGAATCTTTTAAGAGGACATTCTCCTTAACAGTAAAGTAAATATCCTGTGACACTTTGGGTCATCCTTTTAGAGATATTTTCTTTGGTGAGAAATTCCTCAAAGCCTTTGACAATGACAGAAAATCTAATGCATTACCTTCACTGGAAAGATTGGATATATTCAGAAATGTATTTGCCTTGAAAATAGCATATGTTTAACCAGTGCTTTTTTTGTAAAAAGAAAAGGTGCCGGAACTCACACGTCATACAACCTGCCTTGCCTACCCTACAAGGTTCCATCCAAAAAAGGTGCCGGAACTCCGTTCTGGGCGTTCTATGACAAAAAAAGCCCTGTGTTTAACTATATAATGCAGTCAAATATTAGCACCAGAAATGTTTTATGACATTTTGTATTATGTTTTATGATAATTTTTATATTATAAAATTTTATAATATTTGCCAAATTTCAGTTCCACAGAAGTCATGTGTCCCACATTTTGGATGCATATGAGGTACCTTGGTTCAAAAATTGTTGCCCTGGAATGCATTGTTTCACCCCAGTTAAAGGTTATAGGAATAAGAATTTAAATAAGTAGATAGATTATGTGGGAAAATTAAATCTTCCTTTCAGATAAAAAGGCATTTCACTGTTCAATATGTACTTACATATTTGAATCTGATCTACCAGCAGTTCCATGAACTGGTGGAGCCACTTTTTAAAGATAAATGTGTTCATAATGTTCAGAAAAAAATGAAAAAATGGTCCAGATCTTTTGGTTAAATTAGCCAGAAGTAGGATACTGATGATCTATGTGAAGTATAATCTAAAGATAGGGCATAGCTAAGCATAGTTCCTTAGTCCTGGGCTAAAGTTATTTTAGATCAAGGGGAAGACTTTAGTTAAAGTGTGCTGAAATACAGTTGACTTGCTTGATGATCAGCATTGAAAGTCTCTCATATTATACACATATATAATGATTTTGTTAGCCTCATTCAGTGACCACTCAAAAAAAAAGCACTCTGTAACTTTAGTTTTGTATTTAGAACATTTAGTTCAAATCTAGAATAGGAATACAGCTTTATTACATCCAAACAAGTTTTCATGATAAAATTACTAATAAATTACTAATTAATATACCTTGATATAGACCATAAATACCCTCAGGTAAACGCAGACCAAATGCTTCTAAGAGGAGATTTTAATCTCTTATTGCCTTTTCAAAATCCACAAAAGAGACTTTGCCATCATGATCATAGTCCTACGAATTAAGATATTTTAACTCATATAATAACTGTATTTAGACTATAGCCTTATACATAATTATTCGGGGCTAAAATATAATAGGAATTGCATGCATGGTATTTTTTATTGGTATGCCAGTAAAATTTCATATAAGTGCTACTGTACAAATGTCATTATCTTAATCATTTTAGCAAATGTCTATCCACTAGGATGAAGGCCTCTTCTGCATGTATCCAACCAATACGGTCCTGAGCCTTTTTTTGCCAATTGGGCCGTAATACTAGCTGATGTCATCGATCCAGCTTGTTTTAAGTTTCTTTTGTGGACACTTTTTATCAAGTGGGATCCATTCTATGACTGCCTTGATCCACCTGCCATCAGTTCTTCTTGCTATGGGGGCAGCCCATTTCCATTTCAATTCTTTTACTCTCTTGATGATATCGCATTCTTTCGTTTGTTCTCTAATCCATGGGCAGGTTTTTCTATCTTGTCTAATAATACCGAGCATGTATCTTTCCATGGCTCTTTGCGCCACTTGTAGCTTTTGTATCGATTGTGAGGTTATTGTCTATGTTTCACTGGTATATGTTAGAGCAGGTAGCACAAACTGATCGACATTTTTTCTCTTCAGGCATAGAGGTTGTTCTTGAAAATTATGCTTAGCTTGCCGAATGTCTGCCAACCACATTTAACATGCCATTCAATTTCCAATATTGTATTACTTTCCATTGAGATCAGTTGGCCAAGGTATATGTAATGGTCTACTATGTCTAGTTCTTCTCCAGATATAAAAAAAATTCTTTGGTGAATTTATTAAACATAACCTGGCTCTTTTTCAGGTTTATTTTTAAGCCAAATGGTTCTGCTTTGTGCAGCTTTTGTATGTGTCTTTGTAGAGAGAAGAGAACAACATCATCTGCAAATCTTGTGATTTAAATAGGCGCCATTGATTTTTATTCCATCTTTTGCCCAGTCTAGTTTGCAAAATACTTTTTCAAGGCAAGCTGAGAAAAGGATAGATGATATTGTCTTGTCTTATCTTGTCGTACACCTCGTTCTATTTTGATTTCCACTTTAAGATCCTTAAGGCAAATTGTTGCCATTGTTTTTTCATATACTGATTGTAGTAAGTTTTCGTAAGCAGTGTCTATGCCTTAGTTGAGCAATGCTTTAATTATTGCTTGCTGGAATACTGACTCAAACATCTTTTTGTAGTCAATGAAAGCCATGCAGAGGCGTGGTGTACTCGTGCCCTTCAAATGACTTGCTGAACAACCTGTGATCCATTGGCTGTAGCCACTTCTGAACCCTGCCTGCTCCTTTGGCTGTGCAGCATTTAATGTTCTCAATATTCTTTTTGCTATTATTTTGGTGAAAACCTTGTAGATGACTGAAAGAAGGCTTATTGGGCTATAGTTCTTTAAATCATCTTGGGCTCCTTTCTTATGTATAAGAATCACTTCAGCATTTTCCCATGCATCGGGGATTTTTTCTTCTCTGAGACATCTCAAGTATAGTTTTGCTAGTATCTTGTGTAAACTATGACCACCAGCTTTCATCATTTCAGCCGTAACAAATTCATTTCCTGAAGCTTTGCCATTTTTCAATGATTTTATGGCACTTGATACTTCCTCCACTAAGATATCTGGCATTTCCTCTTTCATGGGTGTTGTTACTTTTGAGTGATTTTGACCTTTGTATAGCTTTGAATAGAATTTTCCAATTATTTCTAACATTTCTTGTCTTGTTCTACAAATGTATTTATATTTCCATGGATGAAAATCCTAAAGGGGAAAACAACCCAAGAAGCGTGGGAAACTGAAAAATATGATCATAAAAGCCCAGTCCAGCACAATACCACTGGGGGAAAAAAGAAATTCAAGAAACCAGCATGGCTGCACAAAGATCTCTCTGACAAACTGAAAGACAAAAAGGACAAGTACAAAAAATGGAAAGAGGGACACATAATTAAGGCTGATTATCAGCAGACAGCCAGAACATGCAAAGATGAAATCAGGAAAGCAAAAGCTCCGAATGAACAAAGACTTGCAACAGAAATCAAAGATAATAAAAAAAGTCTCTTTCAACATATTAATAATAAGAAAAAAGTCAAGGAAACTGTAGGTCCACTAAAGAAAGAAGATGGCCAGGCAGTTGGGAGAAAGTAGAGCTGCTTAACTCATTCTTTGCATCAGTCTTCACACAAAAAGAAATTATAGCCCAACATACAAAAAAACTAATGCAAAATCATTGGGATCTGACAAGATTACATCCTAGAGCTCTGAAGAAGCTGGCAGATGTTATCTCAGAACCATTGCAACATATTTTTCAAAAATCCTGGCACAGCGGGGAAGTACCTCTGGATTGGAAAAGGGTTGAGGTGGTTTCCATTTTTAAGAAAGGGAAAAGGTGGAATAGACAACATCACCACCAGATGGATTTGTAGCTGGCTGACAAATCATACTCAACGAGTAGCCCTCAATAATACAACATTCACATGGAGATAAGTAAGCAGTGGGGTACCACAAGACTCCATCTTAGGCTCAGTACTCTTCAATATCTTCATTAATGACTTAGATGAGGGAACAGAAGGGGAACTCATCAAATTTGCAGATGACACCAAACTGGCAGGAATAGCCAACAGCCCAGAAGACAAGCCCAGGGTCCAAAAAGATCTTGACAAACCTGAACAATGGGCCCTATCCAACAAAATGAGTTTTAATGTAGAGAAAAGCAAAGTTTTATATTTAGGCAGGAAAAATCAAAGGTTTAAGTACAGATTAGGTGAGACCTGGCTCAAAAACAGCAACTGTGAGACCTTGGAGTCCTAGTGGACAATCACTTGACTATGAGCCATCAGTGTGCAGCAGCAGCCAAAAAAGCTAATACAATCCTGGGTTGTATAAACAGAGGCAGAGAATCAAGATCACGTGAAGTATTAGTACCGCTTTATAAAACCCTAGTGAGACCACACCTGGAATACTGCAACCAATTTTGGTCACCATACTACAAAAAAGATGTTGAGACTTTGGAAAAAGTTCAGAGAAGAGCAACTAAAATGATCAAAGGCCTGGAGGCTAAAATATATGAAGAACAGCTGCAGGACTTGGGTTTGGCTACTCTAAAGAAAAGAATAAACAGTGGTGACATGATAGCAGTATTCCAGTATTTGAGGGGCTGCCACAAGGAAGAGCGGGTCAAATTATTCTCCAAAGCATCAGAGGGCAGAACAAGAAACAATGATTGGAAACTGATCAAAGAGAGAAGCAACCTGGAATTAAAGAGAAACTCCCTAACAATGAGGACAATTAACCAATGGAACAGCTTGCCTTCAGAAATCGTGGGCACTCTGTCCCTGGAGGTTTTAAAGAAAAAACTAGACAGTCGCTTGTCTGAAATGATATAGGTTCTCCTGCTTGAGCAGGGGGCTGGACTAAAGACCTCCAAGGTCCCTTCCAGCTCTATTCTGTTCTGTTCTGTTCTGTTCTAAAATCAGATATCCCGTAAGTAACGTCTCCAATGCCTCTTCAAAAGAGAATTATTTTTATAGTCTTTAGTGTTTGAATCAAAGTTTCTTATATAATGTGGAGGCCCACTATTCAAATCTTACTGAATCTCAAGTTCCTGGAAAATTTAAAAAAGCAATTCTGGTTTCAACCAAAATACAGAAATTTCATAACTTTGTAAACATAGTGTTTAATGACATTTTAACAGCTGTGCTATGTTCTCCCTTTTATTTTAAAGTAAAACAGGGTTGAACATGGTTAGTGCTTAGATGGAAGATCACCAGAAAATACCAGGGCTATGGGATAGACTGGGAAGTTGAAAAATATCCCAGAAATCAACAGCAAATAATTTTCATATTGACACATGGAAGTCTCATGGAGTAAAACTCCACTCCAAGGAGATTTTATATTTTACACCATATATTGCCCAATACAGTGCACATAAATAGATTAGTGCCCATATGGTAGCTTGTATATCTATAGCTCAAGCATTTCCAAATCTTTATTAAAATTACAATTTGCACTTCTAGCTCTGGGTCAATATAAAAAGGACTGTATTAGAAATATTTTACTAGATATTTACTTAATACTTAATAATATTTAATATTTACTTAATACCACTTTATAATGCCTTGGTAAGGCCATACTTGGAATACTGCATCCAGTTTTGGTCACCACAATGTAAAAAAGATGTTGAGACTCTAGAAAGAGTACAGAGAAGAGCAACAAAGATGATTAGGGGATTGGAGGCTAAAACATATAAGGAACGGTTGCTGGAATTGAGTATGTCTAGTTTAATGAAGAGAAGGACGAGGAGTGACATGATAGCAGTGTTCCAATATCTCAGGGGTTGGCACAAAGAAGAGGGAGTCAAGCTATTCTCCAAAGCACCTGAAGGCAAGACAAGAAGCAATGGATGGAAACTAATCAAGGAGAGAAGCAACCTAGAACTAAAGAGAAACTTCCTGACAGTTAGAACAATTAACCAGTGGAACAACCTGCCTCCAGAAGCTGTGAATGCTCCAACACTGGAAGTTTTGAAGAAGAGACTGGACAACCATTTGTCTGAAATGGTATAGTACTTCCTGCCTGAGCAAGGGGTTGGATTAGATGACCTCCAAGGTCCCTTCCAACTCTATTATTGTTATTGTTAGAGCTATTGCTATTTGTTACATATTGCTATTATGTGGGGAAATTAAAAAGGCCAAATGATACAGTAACCCAAATACTACAACGATCAAATTATATTATCAATAGAACTCTATGCAGGAAAATAAATCCTATTCAAGACTTATCAGTTATGCACAATGAACCATGTTAAATAAAACTGGGACAATTTGGACTTTCATGCGATTTTTCAAACCATGAATTAATATAGAAATGTTTTCAAAATTGCCTTCCGAAATAGGCTTTCATAAATATTTAAAAATAATTTATGAGCAATGACTTAATCCCACCTCTATCCATAATCATATCATTTATCATTCCAAATGTGGTATGTTGGAATATTGCGAAATGAATTGCGATCTAAACCAACAAGTTGCTGGAAAGTTTTATGAGGCAATCCATTTCAAATTTATTAACTACAAAAGGTAACAGTGAAACAAAATAAACAATGAAGATTTATTTGTTCACCATCGAATGTAAATTTGAATATACATCTCCCGGGTACTCTAATTTTGCCGTTCTCAACTCGATTACTCCGCTGACAAGGAATTCTGGGAATTGTAGTTTCAGCATCTCTGAGTGGAAAGCTCAATCTTATCCAGTCAAGATAACAATATAAAAACAATTGTCATGAATCCACTGATCGATTAATAAACCCAGGAGCACCTGGGTTTAAAGAAGTACAGAGGAGAGAGTAGGCCCATTTTCACTCACAATGTTTTGCGGATTTGCACAGCGACTCGATAAGCTTCTGCAGTTTTTTTCTGTTTATTTTGAGCTTTCTCATTTCCGCTGAGTCCGGTTGTCACAAGCCAAGCTGTATCCATGGCAACAATAGAGCGAATGTTGCAGCCCGGCCCGGATGTAAAAGGCAAAGGCAGTTGTACGCCGGATGGGCAACTTCCAGCGCTTTTTATTATTTATGCTTGCGGGAAGGCAAAACCCAGCTTTGGGGCTCTGAATTGGCTCCTTCTGGTTTTGCATAAGGAGGAATCTCAGGCCAGACGGGAGAGGCAGAAAATAGGGAGCTGCAATGCCCCTCGCTGGATCTTTTGCGGACATTCGAAGCAAATGCGTTTTCTGCATGGAATTGGAAGTGAACATACATTGAAAATTTTTAAAAAATGTTATATAAGATAGTCCTCGACTTACAACCGTTCATTTAGTGTCCGTTTGAAATTACAACACTGAACAAAGTGTCAAAACGTATGACCGTTTTTCACACCTACTACTATTGTAGCATTCCCCATGGTCACATGATCAAAATTCAGATACTTGACAACTGGCAAGAAAAGTCGAAAAATGGGGCAAAACTCACTTAACAACTGTCTCACTTAGCAACAGAAATTTTGGGCTCAATTGTTATAAATTAAGGATTATCTATAATTAGGAAAGAGCTTCATCACTATTGTTGCAATATTTGAGCTCCCATTCCACCCTCACCCCCCCCCCCCCGGAAAGATCTTGCGTTACTTGACTTTTTCCCAAAAGGACTATCCTGGAACTCCTATGTAACAAAGACTTGCTGAGATTTCCCCAGAATCTAGCTGAAAACATGTCCATGATTCCTTGGTAATATAAACGTATTATTGCTGGGTTTTAGGAGGCTTTTCTGAATTCTCGGTCTAATCCTCAATTATGAGATTTCCTGATGGTTTTCCATTCAACTAATGAGGTTCAATCTTGCTAGAAATTTAGAGCTGAAAGCATCCTTGGAAAAAGAAATCATCCAGTCTAATTCCAAATGAATACAGAATAACAAGAGACATGGAAGTCTCATGGAGTAAAACTCCACTCCAAGGAGATTTTATATTTTACACTATATATTGCCCAATACAGTGCACATAAATAGATTAGTGCCCATATAGTAGCTTGTATATCTATAGCTCAAGCATTTCCAAATCTTTATTAAAATTACAATTTGCACTTCTAGCTCTGGGTCAATATAAAAAGGATTGTACTAGAAATATTTTACTAGATATTTACTTAATAATATTTAATATTTACTTAATACCACTTTACAATGCCTTGGTAAGGCCACACTATGTCTAGCAGTGGCTCTCCAGGACTCAAGCAGAGATCCTTGACACAATGGCTACATAACATTTTAGTGTGAAGTTCCAGAGACTGAATTTTGACTTTCTCCACAGAAACTTAGGCACGTGGCTCTGTGTTCTGTACTGTGTTTGGCTAAGAGCCAAAGATATTACTATTATACCTGTAGGAGCCCTGGTGGCACAGTGGTTAGAAAGCAGTATAACTCTGCTCATAGTCTGAGTTTGATCCCAGCAGGTTGAGCCATCCTTCCACCCTTCCGAGGTCTGTGAAATGAGGACCCAGATTGTTGGGGGCAATGCTGATGTTATAAACCATTCAGTACTAAAAAGTACTATGGGGTGGTGTATAAGTGCTATTGCTATTCTCCCTCTGGTGGACTGATAGTTTCTTTACTTTTTTCTTCTTTTTTACATGTTGAAAGAAACTTTATCTACTATTTTTGATATGTGTTGCAAGTGTTAATTCATTCTGAGACTTAGCTTTCCTGACTTCATCTCTGCAGGTTCGGGCTATATGCTCACGTTTTGCCTTAGTTATGTGTCCCTCTTTCCATTTTTATATTTCTCCTTTTTGTCTTTCAATTTATCAGAGAATTCTTTATGCAATCATGCTGGTTCTTCTGGGATTTCTTATTTTTCTTTTTCAATGTTATTATGCTAGAGACTGTGCTTTTATAATCTCACTTTTCAAAGTTTTCCAAGCTTCTTGGATTGGCCTACTTTGTCAAATGCCTTACTGAAGTCCAAGTATATAATGTCTGCAGCATTATGCTCATCCACTAGCTTTGTCATTTTGTCTGTCATGATTTGTTCTTGACAAAGGCATATCACAACCTACTTCTTGGTAAGACAGAAAAATATGGGATAGACTCCCAGAATTCCTGAGTCAGCATGGCTGGTTCAGGAATTCTTGGTATTGAAATCCACAAGTCATAAAAGAGCCAAGGTTCCCTACCCTGTGCATAACTGTGTGGGCTACTATAATTGTCCCCTTGGTCAACAGCAATCTTTTTAAAAGTTGTATGGAAATTTCCCCACAACCTTTATGTACATTCAACTGGAGTGTTTGAATTAAATATCCTTCCATGTGGTATATCAACCAAGAAAGCTCCTAAGGTGTGATACAGGCAAGAAAAGTTTTGGTTGCCTCTGCCATTGGGGAGATGAGTCACTCCTCATCTGTTTTTCCACATTGTTAAATATTTGGGTTCCAGTAATTTTGGGGAAGGGGCTACTTCTGATTCTATTCTTGCCCTTGGATGGCGTTTTGGGGCATTGGGTTAAGTCAGAAGCAGAGAGGCCTGTTGCAAGCTGGGAGCTTATTTCAGAATCTGCTAGCGTGTTGCCCTCTTGGGTCCAAGACAATTAAATATTTCTCACCTGCTCAGTTTTTCTTCAAACCGTTTACAGCCTTTCAGGATCTCCCTGTAGTTGGAGACTGAGGTAAATCAGCTCCTTGTTCTTATGCTGGAGTTCTTCTCTGTCTGATAATAGAGCAGAAATCATCATCATCATTCTGTAAAATATCAAGACAGAGTGAAATTATCCCCCTTAGGTTTTTTTTATTTGAAACATCCAAACATAAAAATATTCTGATGTCATTCCTGGGATCTGTTGGAGCCCCTCTTTCAGTCATCACCTTGAGCGCATCTACCATTGCTGGGACTACTTTGACTTCCACATCCTTTCCAGTTCCTCCTGCAGGGCCTGGTACTTTTCCAGTTTCTTGTACTTCTTCTTCCTGATGTTGCTGTCACTTGGCACCATTATATCTATTACCACCATTTTCTAATCTTTTCTACTACTACAATGTCTGATTCACCAGTGCCTGCCTGCCTGCCTGTCTGAATCTGGAGATCTCACAGGATCTTAGCCCTCTTATTTTTCACAAGCTTTTGTGGGATCTCCCATTTAAAGTTAGGAGGGTCTAGCCAATATTCTGTGCAGATGTTCCTGTACACAATGCCAGCTACTTGGCTGTGTCATTAGGTGTGCTATTCCTGCCTGCATCTCAGGTTCATCCTGGATATAGACCCCCCAACCTACTGGTAATGCCAACACTGAAGACCATCTGGCAATTGGAAGGAATAAAGACAGCTGGAGACAGACCAATAGGGACTGAGAGTCCAGCTCAGGGTTCAAGAGCAGCTGGAAAAGTCCCAGTGGTGGGATTCAGCCGGTTCGCACCACTTTGGCAGAACTGGTAGCTAATTTTTTGTTCCCCAGGCCCAGAATGGACTTCCGGAAGCGGCATCCACACAGAGAATGGTTGTTCACATATTTGAATTCCATCACTGGAAAGCCCCCCAGGATTTCCATTCAAAGAAGAAAGCTGCCTCTTTCCAGGCTGACAGACTGGGAAGCAAAAGGGCATAGGTAAAGTTTTGTGCACTGGGTGCAGCAGGTGGGGACCTATAGGGAGGGGTGCACAGGAGCATATCTGCTTTGCATATGAACTTAGCAATTTGCTCTTTCTTTGAACACGTTGTGTGAACACAGTCAATTTATCTATGACACCAATCATTCTGTCTTGCATCATTCCTTAAAGAAATTGTATGCTCACAAAATTTGCAAGTTGCAGCATTTATCTTGTGCTTGTGCTAAGGTAGAATTCCTTATGAAAGTATAAGGATTGCAGGTAAATTACCTACAATGTGGGTCCTAAAATGACACCAAAGGTTTTGGTCAGGAATTCTTTATTGGAATGAAAGAAATACATTCTATTACCTGCAAGTAGAAAGGGAGCACCTTTTCCCCTCACTGCTTCCTTTCTACAGATAGTTTATGGGGAGGGAACAGAGACTTTCTATCCTAGAACAATGAGGACTGCAGGAGTTTGTTGCAGGCACTAGAGATGATCTTTGAAGATATCTCTCAAAGGTTAAAGGGATCAAGTAGGTCACTGAGCTTGGTTTTCTTCTCTCTCTCTCTCTCTCTCTCTCTCTCTCTCTCTTTCTCCCCCCCCAAGTCATTTAGAATTTTGAGGACAATTTGTGTACTCAGTTCTCATTGCAGTATTTGAGGAACTTCTCTTTGTCTTTCCCCTCCCAGTTTTTCCTTCTTTTATTAAACAGACTTTGCCTTGAGACATTTAAGACCAGGATCTCTCTTTTAGCTTGAAACCCTTTATAGTCAAAAATACACCCTTGCTTTGGAGTATATGAGGGTGGATCTCAGGCATCTATACACAGCTAGGCAGAATATTATGACATAATACAAAACGTCTCCTGTGATGACATTTGTCTGTGCTATATAATTTCCTCAACAGGGACTATGTCTCAGTTAATGCCTAGGTTTTTGGGCCAGGTGTCATTTTAGGAGCTCTGTCCTTGTTTTAGGCACCAAGGATCCTGGTAAGGAAATACCTCTAAGAGGATGATCCAGCAGTTCAACCCTAACTAAAAGTTTAATTAAAGTAAATTTAATTTATCTCATTAAAGAGATAGGAAACTGGTACACATTCCTTCTCTTTCCTTCCCTTGGTTTTCCTCTCTTTTTCTTTCCGATATAAATGATAGAAGTATTCATTGAAATAAAGGTGAGAGAGGCTGGAACTCTGTATTGCTCAACAAGATTTCAATAGATTTTTCCTTTCAGTATTTATTTTTGACCTCCAAATCAGGGGTGTCAGACCAGAACTCTGGTCCCTAATCCCCATCTTCAATGCAGATAAATTCTACAATTTGAATGTAGAATGCTAAGAAGACCCCCACTGTTCATTGACCCCTTCTTCTGGTAAAGCTTTGACAAAAACTAGGAAATAGCAATAGTTGAGTTTGCTTATATGAAGCCGCTCATCAAAATTGAAAGTTTTATACAGTTCTGATCTCATATGACTAAACAGACAAGGTACTGCCTAAACTGTGGGAAAACAATTTTTGGGCTACCTTTACAGTTTAGCATTAGGGAAAAAATGAAAACCTTTCCTATATACTGCATTCAAAACTTTACTTCTAAAATTGTTTTGAATTGACTTGTTTCTATGGTGGTATGTAAGAGAGAAAAAGGCCTTGGGTTCTAAAGACTCATCACAGGAATACTCATGGCCAACTGTCTATCGAGATTCTAAATCATCCAGGTCATGGTTGTTCCAAAGGTGCTTTTTTCCAAAAAGCAACTGGACTTTCTTGGGTTTCTTTTGAAAACATTTTGTTTCTTATCCAAGAACTGAAGAAGCTTCTTGGCTGAGAAGCAAAATGTTTTCAAAAGAAAAAAAAAGACAAGCAAGTCCAGTTGCCTTTTGAAAAAAGCACCTTTGGAACATTCATGGCCAAATATATAGATCACTATAGATAATTCAGGAGATCCCTGGTTGTATCATCTATGCAGTAAAGAAAATCAATTAGGGTTATCAGCTGAGAAGAGCTATTACTTCTTTTTCTCAGTTTCAGGCCAAATAATTAAGCCTTACTGGCATTTGAGTCCAGTGGAATTCAGTAGTATTTAGATATGCTTTTATTGCAATGGGAAATATAGGTTATGGCTTCTACAGACAATTTAACTGATGGGAATTAACAGGAGAAACAAGAATTTCTCCCATGTGGTGAATTTGGCTCGCCCATCAAAAATTATCCATGTCAATTATAGGATATTGAAAAGTAGCTTAGGTCTCCTGGCATCCTATCAATTGGAAAACAAATACCAAACAATTAGTTTTTTTTAAAAAAGGGAAAGCAGGAACTCGATAGGCATGGACAACCTGATGCTGTCCAGAAACCTCACTATGTCTCCCTTGGTTATTAGGTGAGACATATGGGAATTGCTTGTTTTAAACAGCTTAGAGCCTGGCTACCTAGGGGAATGTGTTTCTGCAGATTCACATTCTGCAGGAGGAACCAGGTGCGCCGTTTTTTGAGACAGATCTCTTAGGCAAATGGAAGATGGCCTTTTCCTGCATCACTCACAGACTATTCAGCTACCACGCTTTCTCTCTTTAGAAAATACACGAAAACACCTATTTCATTTATACATATCTTTCATTATTGTGGCTATTCCTCTAGTTCCTTTAGGACAGGAACATTATTTGGAGGTTCAACAGTTGTCCTCAAGGATCATTCAGATTAGAGGAACTAGAGAGCAAATCCATTTTAAATACTATATTATATGCTATTCTGGATACAGCCTCTCAATCTTATATTCTCATATATCAAAAAATGTTAATGCTATTCTGCATTCTCACCTATTAATTTTTCTTCTAGTTGACAATTGTCACAACTGTGTGATGGAGGGTGAGTTTAAAAGGAGAATGAGAAATTTCATGAAGCGTCTCCAAGATGAGGTATGAGAAGTCATCTCGTTCATGGGCCACACTAAATGCTATTGTCAGACAAGTGTGATGGCTGTTATAGAAATTTGATATAAATGATGTATGGATAAATAGATGGATGCATAAATGGCTGGACAGACAGACAGTCTGGCAGATTGATAAGTAGATGATAGATAAAACCTTGGCAAGAAAACTGCAGGGACTTCCAGAATCAAACAGAACTGAACTGAGAGGAATCAAAGAAGAGCTACCCAGAATCTCTATGGGAAGTTGAGCAGCTATATGAATTGAATCAATGGATCAATGCATTTGCAGCCCTTACATCATTGTAAATATTGATTTAACACATTTAATAGGCCAGAGTTGCAAATGGAGAGTTTACACGATTACATAATAAGTGCTATTCATCTTTTCTGCACTGTCCACTTAACATGAAAAGGTAAAATAATCCCTCATTTTTGGGGCACCCCGAGATAATTTAAAGCTGATTAAAGTATCATAAATTGAGAAGAAAGAGAAAAATGAATCTGTGCCCTTGAAATACTTTAAAACATGCACAGTGATATATACACAGAGGAGAAATAACTAGAATAGTTCAAGAACTCATCTACATTTTTACTGTTTGGGGATATAGTAGCCCCATTCTGCCCCATTCTTTTTATTCCTGTTTGTATCCCCTTTAATCCTTTTGTATTTCAGGAACATAATGAAAATCAGAGAAGTAGTTCAATATTAGATGTTCCATTGAAGTATGGAGGTATTCATCCGATATTGCTGGGGGGAAAAAGAATCAGTTTATTCTGGGAAATATATTGGCAGGAATTATGGAAATTGAGTGGGTTCACCTCATTTTCAGAGCAAGAACTGCAATGAAAAATTATACAGTACACTAGCACTTGACTCCAGTTAGGTTGGCATAGGTATATCAGAATTATTTTTGGAACTGTTGGAGAGGTTAGCAAAACAAGGGTGTTTCTTTCATTTGTGGTGGTCATGTGAAAAGCAATATCTTTTGGGTATAAAATGCTTGAGGAGATAAGTAGCACGACTAAGTAAAGAATTCAATGCTCCTCAAACTTAGGTTTGCTGCACTGAATTATAGGACTAAATCTCAAGCTTAAAAATAAGCTTAACTTAACTAGCAACTGAACTAGTACCGGTAATTAGTCAATGGAATAATTGAAAAGTGGATTAATACATCTTCTCTGATTGCTACCTCAGAAAAAATAATTTAAAAAATAAAATAATGAGGCAGGAGACACAATTCTATAAAATTTGAATGTATTTTATAGTTATGTATGATAAAATATGATAAATGATAAAAACCATCCAAAATTCATAAAAGTTTGACCATAATATGAAGATATTTTGGATATAAATTTCTACATATGTTATACTTGTTCATTTCTTAGATTTTAAAATAAGTTTTTTCTCCACGCATCATGGATATATGTTGTTTAGTTCATATTGTTTGTTAAGTGTAGTTGAAATAAAAAACTGGATCAAGAAAAATTTAGTAATAAGTCCAGTGTTCAAGTCCAAGTTGGAGCTTCTTGAACTTCAGTGCATTTTAATAATAATAATAATAAAGTTGGAAGGGACCTTGGAGGTCATCTAGTCCAACCCCCTGCTCAGGCAGGAAACCCTATACCATTTCGGACAAATGGCTGTCCAGTCTCTTCTTAAAAACTTCCAGTGTTGGAGCACTCACCGCTTCTGGAGGCAGGTTGTTCCACTGGTTAATTGTTCTAACTGTCAGGAAGTTTCTCCTTAGTTCTAGGTTGCTTCTCTCCTTGATTAGTTTCCATCCGTTGCTTCTTGTCCTGCCTTCAGGCGCCTTGGAAAATAGCTTGACTCCCTCTTCTTTGTGGCAGCCCCTGAGATATTGGAACACTGCTATCATATCCCCCCTCGTCCTTCTCTTCATTAAATTAATATTGCAAATGAATTCAGCAAGAATAAGATTTTCTCCTCTCTACTTCTGTGATTGTGGAAGAAAAAGCCCATAATGGAAACCAACAATTATTTAAGGAGTAAGGGTGTAGAGTTTAGATACCAGTGGTATCAGCTGGCATGTAAGATTTAAGAATGGAGAAACAATGGTTAACCCCACCTCACCCCCGTTGTTTGAAAAATTAGTGTCTTTAATTGCTGACAGTAAGTTTGTCTTTTTAAAATAGCATTTTTGTCAATATTGCAGGAAGAACTATCTAAAGGTTCATCAACAACAACATTAATAGAAGCAAGGAGACGTATTGAGGTATATCGTATTAGTCCTTTCAGTTAGATTATTTCCTTGCAAATCAATACAATATCCATCTTTAAGGTGTTAAAATAGAAAGCATACATTTTTTAAAATGTGTAGCCCCCTTTCCCCCTTATTTTTGTCACTTGTCACTGTTACGGTATGTATCTGTTGGGCATCCTCTTTTATACGGGTATCTATCTCTGCTTTCTTGGAGAAAACCAATTATTAAACCAGTGTGAGCCTTAATCCAGTATATGGAGTCTTTTAGGTTTTCTGCCAGTTATTACACAAATCCTACCATATTTACCAATTTGCCTGAAACTGACACTTCCTGGTATTGTAATGGGCAATGCTAATATTCCCTGTCTGTGACTATGCAGATGCTTTCCCCCTTTATCTATTGTGTATTGCATTAACTGTTAGGCAGCTATTAGTTCTGCCTCTTGTGCATTATAGTAATTTGGTAAAACAGTTCCTAAATTTAAGTTTGTGGTAGAAACATATATTCAAGAGGTCTGTCCTCCCACCATGATGCCCCATTAATAAACCAAGCTTCCTGATCTGGGGATGAAGAAGTTAAAGGGAGCATGAGGTTCTGTGTAGTTCAAAACCTACTGCATGCTTGGTTCAAGGATGGAGGCATAAAACAGATCAGGCTTGAATAAATGCTCTAGCCTGCATATTTGAAATCCCATCTGTTTTCAAAGTGGTTAGGGGGCTACTAAAGAGGTTTATTTGGAATACCTTCCTTTTCTAAGTTGCTAAAAATGTTTCAGCAGTCTTTAGAAATGGATATTGTTTCTCGAGGGTTACAGGGGACATGGTGGTCTTTACCTGTGTGCTAACATGTGTGTCCCCTCCCTCTTGAACTGAAGTCTCCCAGTTAGAGGTCTGTCTGCTTTCTGTCTAAAAGAAAGAATTTAATAACAGAAATTTCAATTCCATTGTCTAACAGAGCCAGCTTAGGACTCTTGTTGTTCCTCACATCTTTAGGAACTTTCAAAATTTCCCCTCTCTTCTTTCCCACCTTCTTTTATTACTCATCTCTCTTTATTTTACTTTCCTCCCCTACCCTTCTAACAGCTTTCCTTGCTTTCATAATGGAGAACGCTAATGGAGAACGCTAAGTTGCATCCACTTGCCCAATTCTGGATTGCTCAGGGCACTGCAACCCACCCAGCACTCCTTCTAAAGACTGATTGCTCTAAGGGCACTGCGTGATGTCACCCAACGTTCTCCCCTTGCAAAAGTTTGGGTCACAGGAAAACAGTTCATCATAGATTCTTCTTTTTCCACCCCAGAGTGAATAAACTTTTTTTGTGCCTAATGTCCATTTAGAGCAGTCAGTTAGGAGTTGCATATGGGTGCACATATATTGACATGCATGGATGTAAGTGATGCACACATATGCTTTTCTACACCTCAGAGTACAGAATCTAGACTAACATCTTCTTCTATGCTGACATCACATAGAAGTTTACAAAATTATGTAATTGTTCTTATAACTATGAAATATTTCTCCTTGAAGAAATACCTTAATGAGGAAAAAATATCAAGCAAACGTTGGATTCCCAATTCATGTTATCTTGTCATTGGTTTTACAGTTGCTTGCCACTAATTAGTTTGAAATGCATGGCTATGCAAATTGAATCAATCAATCAATCAATTTTACATAGGGTGTTCATATTATTATTTCAGCTTAAACAAATTTATCTAAGACATTTAATTTAGATGAGTTGATCTCATCTCAATTCTGGTTGGTTATTCTTGATGCCACCTTACTACCTACTAGGAAAGTGACAGAATAAATAAATTTGATATGATAAATCTGATAAGTCTTTGTGTAGTGATGTATGGGTATATGATAACAGTAGCATCAACAATGATGGTAATGAAATGGTTTAGAGATGCAGAAACTACTTACAAAAAGTGAACTTTACAGTATACTTAATAGCATATTTTATTAATCTTTATTACTGCAATTGCTTTTAAGCTACATACTTCGAGATCACACAACTATCAATTTTCCAGACATCAGGAAGACATTACAACACATGTAATCCAGAAGGAAATGGCATGCCGTGATTCCTCCTCTACCAAATATCACCACCAGGTAATCTTATCATGTTAAGAATCTTTTGAGTGCACATAACTGAAAAATGCAAAGATATTTCATATAGGACTGATTATTTTTAAGAAAGAAAATATGAAACATGTTCTCTTAGCATTGTTTTCTGCAAAAAGTGGCCTCTGCAAAGAGCAGAGGACCTCACACAGACACACATTGAAATTTTCAGCTCTTCTTTCCAAAAAGCAATTTGGGAGACTAGAAGGAAGCTTCAGATGACTACAAATCCCAACACTGAAAATCAGTGGGGCAGCACTAGGCTTTCTAATTTTATTCCATTTTTCATGGAACTGTAACAGTTCAAGCCTCAACTCAGGAACAGAGAGTGGTTGTAACTAATCCACATATTTATTTGACCTTGGATATGTATAGGAGATCTGCTCCTATTTCTTGTTTCTAGGATTGAAGCCTGATACAACAAAATAAGATGAAATTGCTGGTTTAGCCATATAGTATATGGTTAGTAATCCTTTTTGGTATTTGAGTAATATATGGATTCACACTCCAGTTTAATCATGGATCTATTGTATCTATTGTTTTCACTGTTAATAACAAATTCATATTGGTAATATGAAGCAAATAGTGCAACCTGTGATCATGATAGTGTGAGAAGGCAAAGTCCGCATGACACCTTTGCCACCCAGACCACTCACCAGCCGTAGCCTTCTCTAACCTGTCTGAACCCTAAGCAACAAAACAAAAGACTTCTTAAACATTTTTGCCCATGTTGACCTTTGGACTGAAACTGACTAAGTAGTCTCTTCCTAGGAGATTGGCAAATATCAGCAACTCAGTCAAAACCATAAAAATTCTTCTCAAGAGGTAGAAGTTTCCCAGACCCGGACCCACTATCCAAGGTCAAGATCTGGGCACACAAAGATGATAGATAGATAGATAGATAGATAGATAGATAGATAGATAGATAGATAGATAGATAGATAGATAGATAGATAGATAGATAGATAGATAGATAGATAGATAGATAGATAGATAGATAGATGATTGATAGATAGATAGATAGTAGATAGATGATAGATAGATAGATATAGATAGATATAGATAGATAGATAGATGATAGATAGATAGATAGATAGATAGATAGATAGATAGATAGATAGATAGATAGATAGATAGATTAGATAGATAGATAGATAGATAGATAGATAGATGAAAATATCATACTACAAATAAATAAATGCCTTCTTAGTTGAGAAAATATATCACACTTATTAAGAATGTAGATTACAATTCTGCATCCAGTTATTAATGCAAAATGTCCTTTGAAATCAGTTGAATTACAGTTCCTGGTAGGATTTTACACTGAGAATATTGAACTGGTTTATTCATTTTCAGAAAGTGAATCTAAAGAAAAGGAACAATGTGATCCAATATTGATTTGCTGATGAGATTTGGAGGAAGATTTCAATGCACCTCAGTGCATTTTAAGATTGCAAATGAACTTACCAAGAATAAGATTTTTTCCCCTCTACTTTTGTGATTGTGGGTGAAAAAGGATATATTAGTAAGAAATAATTAGTTAAGGAGTATATAACTTTATTGAAATGACTAAAATACCTCAAAATAGTGAACAGGCTGTTCAATACTCCATCCCAACAAGCTGTAAAAGTAGGAGATGAAGAAGGAAAAGGTAAATTATGCCAGCACACACTGCAGCTACACAGTTTGTATTAAGTGCCAGTTGTCAATACATATAGAGCAATATCAAAATAAATCTTTTATTCAGTGGTATGTACTTTCAGGAAAGTGTGTAGAATTTAGGTAGCTGAAGTATTGGTTGACACCTAAGAATTGAGGAAAGAGAAACATTGGTTAACTCCCCCTCACCGAGAAAGCTATTTGAAAAATTAGTGTCCTTAATTGTTGACAGTAAGTTTATCTTTTTAAAACTGTTTTTTTTTTTGTTAATGTTGCAGGAAGATCGCCATACAACTGAAAGAAGTTTGGTGGAAACAAAACCGGAAGAACACCTGAGGTATGCTCAGCTGCAGGACTTTAGGTAAGTTTTGGCATACCTGAAAATGCCTTTATGTGGTGTCCTTTCATTTTGGAAAAACATACTTCCAATTGCCCTGAGTTCTTGCATTTTGTGTCGTGTTGCTTTACATCCATCAAATACTGAATTTAACCTTACGGCAGTCATTTATAGTGTGATAATGAGATTAAATCCAAGCCAAACAGAATTATTTAATGTCCTATGAGTTTTGAAGGAAGACATTAATTTCCCAAATAATTCATACTGAAATATTAAATTAAAAAGAAATTTTACTCACTTTAATACTCTATCCATCATTATTTATATATATATATCTGAGCAGAGGACACTCCGACTCATATAATCTGTTCCAACTGAATGATATGATAAATTATAAAATAATATGTAATAATGGTCAGTAATTGTATATTAAAATGTAGGACATAAATATTCTAAATATAATCATATTATACACACCCCTACAAACATTTTATAAAACCTATGCAGAATGATTTTGTGAAGGTTATCATGAGTTAATCAAAACTTCATCAAATGGAAATATCCCTTTAAATCTTTGTATAATCCTATTAAGTAAGTAACATTTGAACACAATATTCATAATTTCCACATTGACAATGGCACTGACCATTGTATTATAAAACAAACATCAACAATGGGGCTTCAGAGAGTTTGGCATTTCTTATAATGCAATTTGATAGTTGAATATGAAGAATATCTTTGCATTTGGTGGAATTGTAACTCCAGTGTTTAAGTGCTGGATTTTTTTAGCAAAGATAAAGAGGAACTTATCTCTGATAAAGATAAGAAGCTAATTATTAATTTCTCACAGCTGAAAACAGTTGGTGGAGTTTTGTGCTAGTTGCAGACTAATGTGAGTGGTTAATCAAGCCAGTTTGGAATAATGAAATGGACATGATTGGGGAAGGACAATCCTTTTAATTTGGAAGGCAACAAGCGTAAATTTGACAAGATCTTTCTGTTCACATCAAGAGAGAAGTGATTTTTTTTTAAAAAAATTAAATAATCCAACTCTTATAGAGATGCTAACTTAATTCTGAAATAGCTAATCAAATTCTTTAAGAGTATAACAGAGTTATAGCTCCAGTCCAGAACAATTTACTCATTTGTTACTTTACTGAGCAATTCTAAAATACCCACTAAATCATTAAAGCATAGTTAACTATAAGAAGCAATTACTAATATAAGAAAAATAGCACCCCTGAATTAATTAAAATGTGAGGATATGTATAACAAAGACAATATCAGGTATTTTTAATTATTTTTAATTTTAACAAGTTTGATGATGCAAATAAAAAAGCTAAGCAGGCTAATTTCACTCTGGCCTTGATATTTTACAGAAGGAATATGTCAGATGAAGCATTGCAAATAAACAAGCTGAAAAGGGAGAATTTGTCTCTCAGATGTAAGGTTGAAAAACTAGGCGGAGAGAAGGAGGAACTCTTGAAAGATAATAAATATCTTAAAGAAGAACTTAACAGGTGAGAAATTTCTAGAGAACAATCCTAATGTACTCTCCCAGAATTTCATTAGATCCTTCCCTTGGACATGTATAATACAATGTTCTGTGTTTAACTACAACGCCCAGATGAACATTGGGGGAAAATCAGAGGTGACTCCTTTCAGCTTGTTGAAAAAAGTCTGGCTCTCCAAGTATGTCAACCTGCCTTTATCTGATCTCAATGAGGCCTTGTTCCCTAAAAGGCTTTCAGTGAGAAAACAACTTGTTGGGATATCTTGACACTTTGGCATTTGGGAACTAAGTAAGGACTTTTCCCACACCTTGCATCCATAACTTTTTATTCCTTCTGGAAAGCATTTTGAATTGGTTTGCAGTTTTTGCGAAATGTAAAAAAAAACAATCTAAAGAATCCTTGCCTATATTACTAGACTAGGTAATGCTAAATATTGAAGTAAAGATCAATAACTTGTACTCAAATGATCCAACTCTTATAAATATAATGATGAATGCTGATGTAACAAATCCAATCCCTTAAAAGAATACGGTGGAGATACAGCTACGAACAGAGAAGATTTACTGATTTGTAATTTTTATTGAGTGTATCTCAGGTGTCCAATAAATCAATAAAGCATAGGATAGATCGCTAGCTGTTATAATAGAAGTAGAAAAATTGAATTAATTAAAATGTATAAATATATATAACAATTTATATATATATAATAATATATATATATATATATAACAATATATATATATATATATATATAACAATATATATATATATATATATATATATATATATATATATATATATATATATATATATATATATATATATATATATATATATATATATATAACATATATATAAACTAATAATATATATATATATATATATATATAATATATATAATAACTATATATATATATATATATAATAATATATATATAACAATATATATATAACAATATATATATATATATATATATATGTAGGTCTTTGGTAATTCGGGTTTTCTCCCGTGTAAAATTGAAAGTGTCTTGGCAACGTTTCGACGAAGTCCCATTCGTCATCTTCAGGCTGGTGTCTTCGGCTTCGTGCTTCTAGGAGCAATGTGTGATCGCAGCTGTTTCTTCCTTTTTGAAGAAACAGGAAAGAAACAGCTGCGATCAAAAAGGAAGAAACAGCTGCGATCACCCGTGAAAACCTCAGAAAACATATATATATATATATATATATATATATAACAATATATATATATATATAACAATATATATATATATATAACAATATATATATATAACAATATATATATATATAACAAATATATATATTTGTTTTCTGAGGTTTTCACGGGTGTTTGTATGTAGGTCTTTGGTAATTCGGGTTTTCTCCCGTGTAAAATTGAAAGTGTCTTGGCAACGTTTCGACGAAGTCCCATTCGTCATCTTCAGGCTGGTGTCTTCGGCTTCGTGCTTCTAGGAGCAATGTGTGATCGCAGCTTTTTCTTCCTTTTAACTGCCAGTGGAGGTATGAACTGATTGGATGGGAGCTTGGCTGTGTTCTGATTGTGTGGAGGTGTGTTCTAATTGGTTAGGGGCTTGGCTGTGCTCTGATTGGATGGGGGGTTGGCTGTGCTCTGATTGGATGGGGGTGTGCTCTGCTTGGGTGGGGGCCCTGTTGTGCTAGGATTAGTCTGAGTTGCAGGGGAAATTGAGATGGAGAGCTGCATTGCTGTAGTTTGGCTTCGCGTTCGTGGTCGTGCCACATCTTCAAGGTGGGTGTCAGTTTGCTTCACGTATGGAATGGAGGGGTTTAAAATGGCCAATGATGCAGCTGTGGTCTGGTTTCTGGTCCGCGGTCGTGCCTCATCATCGGTGAGGGTTTGAGTCTGCTTTTTGCGTGGATGTGTGGTGGTGACATGTGTGGTCTTCGTGAGTGTGGGTCCAGTGTCGCTCCTTGTGCTAGGGATTCGTCTGTCAATAAGGCTGGGTTTCCAAATGGCTGGTAGGCGGGAGGTATCATCTCGTTTATTCATGCTGTGTGGGCGTTTTTCTATCTCGATGGCTTCTCTGATTATTCTGTTGTTAAAGTGTTCAGTTTTGGCAATAGTTCTGGTATTTTTAAAGTCAATTTTATGTCCTGTGGCTTTGAGGTGTTGGACCTATATATACGTCTTTAATAAGTTTAAATATTGGAATCCCAGGTGTGGACATTTAAAGTCAATTAAATAAAAGTATGAACTCTGGGATGTTGGAAAAGGCTTCTTTATTGCTGAGCTTTCGTTAACAACCTGTTAACATCATCAGAGCAAAGGGCTAAATGGTAAGGGAGCATCCGCATAAGTTCACATAACAGTTGAGAAATGGTTACATTGTGGCATGTGCACATAGCGTGCTTGAGAAGCTCGTTTAAAAAATCACATTGATAACAGCAGGTATACAGCAGTAAGTATTTTAATTTAAAAACAAGCTTATCAATTCAAGTAAAAAATGAATTGGATTATTTTCACTATCCTTTTGGTATTTTACAGAAAGAAAGTCATAATTTCTCATCTGTTGGCGGACATAGAAGAGCTCCAATGTGAGAAAAAGGAGCTTATTGATATCATTCGCTGCCTGCATTGGAAGAAACAGCAGTTGTGTGAAAAGTTTGAGGAAAAACTGAACAGGTGAGCCATTTTTAAATAGCAACCTGACTTTCCCTTCCAGAATTTCATATTAATTTCTCCTTAGTTCCATAATATATAATAAAACATTATACATGGAGACCTTCAGGCACAGTAAGCAAAAAAGAATGAAGAAGAACATATATCACATCTGGTTTCCTTTTGCTAGTTTAGACTCTGTTATTGGGTTTATAAGACTATTAACTGTTTATAAGACTATTAAGGGGTTTTAAAAAGTTTGAAATATGAGAGTTCACCTTACATTTCTTTTGCATTGGAGAAAATCAGGATATAAATGAGGATATAAGCGAACATATAAAACTAAATTTGAGATCCAGAGCGTAATAAACAGTTGTCTAATAGATAAATTAGATGTTTGTTGGTCGAGATTCATATGTAACCTTCTGATTTTTCTAGAGAGAGAATGCTAAGAAAGGACTGCTGTAGGTCATTGATGTATAGAGACAAGTTACTATCACTTGTGAGTAAAGAATACAAAAAATGCTTGGTGGCTATCTGGCAAACAAGTGCAGATGTTGAAAAACCTCAAATGCTGGAAAATGAACTAAAAAAGGAATGGCTTCAAGCTTCTATAGACAATCTCAAAACCAAACCTTCCAAAGAATCTAGACAATATATACAGGGATGGCTTCAGGAATCTCTGAAAAACCTGAAAGCGGATTCCTCTAAGGCATCAAGAGACACCCTGCCAGAATGGCTTAACGCTTCAGTAATAAATCTTGAAAAGGAACTTTCAGAAGCATTTAGGGAAGATGTGAAAGAATGGCTGAATATATCCATAAATCATCTTCAAGAAAAAGGGCCAGAAACATCCCCAATTAATGTGCAGGGATGGCTTGAAACATCTATTAAAAGTATTCAAGATCTTCAGAAATCTGAGGCAGAGTCTCAAGGTAGCTTAAGAAAGGGATGGCTTGAAAAATCAATAGAGAACCTGACAAAACAAGGTTCTGAAGTACCTGTAGAGAATACATTACAGTGGCTTGAAGGTTCCTTAGAAAGCCTCTCATCTTCTAAAGCACCGGAACCAGTTTTGGAAAAATGGCTTAGAGACTCCTTGAAAAACCTAGAAGAGGAAAGTCCTGAAACATCTAATAAAGATGCCAAAGAATGGCTTGAAATATCTGTAAATAACCTTGAGGAGGAAGGACCTGAAGCACCCCATCTAAATACTCAGGAATGGCTTAAAGAATCCATTAAAAGCATACAGGATTTACAGAAGTCTAAGATAGCTTTTCAAAATAGCCTAAGAAATGGATGGGTTGAAAAATCAATACAGAACCTGAAGAAGCAATGTTCTGAAGAACCAGCAGAGAATATATTACAATGGCTTCAAGGATCCCTTGAAAGTGTCTCAGCTTCTGAAGAACCTAGACCAGTTCTGGAAAAATGGCTTGACGAATCCTTGAAAAACATGGAAGAAGAAAGTCCTGACGCATTTAAACAAGATGCCAAAAAATGGCTTGAAATATCTATAAAGAACTTGGAAGAGGAAGGAGTTGAAGAACTGCATTTAGGAACTCAGGAATGGCTTGAAGCATCTATTAAAAGCATTCAGGATTTAAAGAAGTCTAAGATAAAATTTCAAGATAGCATAAATAATGGATGGCTTGGAAAATCAACACAGGACCTCCAGAAGCAATATTCTGAAGGACCTTTGGAAAATATATTACAGTGGCTTAAAAAATCTCTAGAAAGCCTGTCATCTTCTAAAGCACCCGACCTAGTTCTGGAAAATTGGCTTCAAGAATCCTTGAAAAACCTGGAACAAGAAAGTCCTGAAGCAGCTAAACAAGATATCAAAAAATGGCTTGAAATATCTATAAATAACCTTGAACCAGAAGGACCTGAAGTACCACATCTAGATCCCCAGGAATGGCTTGAAGCATCGATTAAAGGCATCCAGGATTTCAAAAAGCAATCGTCTAAAGCATCAAAAGTAAGCCTGGGAAGCAGCAGGGAGATCGTGCTTCAGGTAGAGTCCGCTTTATCTGAAAGGAGCTTAAGGAATGGATGGTTGCAAGCATCTTTAGCAAGTTCCAGAGAGCATGGTTCTACTGCATCCAGAACAAGTGTTCAAGCATGGCTACAAACATCTTTGAAAAGACTCAGGGAAGAGTTTCCAGAAGGAGCCAGAAACAACTTGGAGGAATGGCTCCAAGAATCCATACAAAATATACAGATGGAATGTCCTGAAGAATCCATGCCATATGTGAAGGAATGGCTTGATATTGCCCTTAATCATTTCCAAGAGGGAGGGCCTGAAACATCCCATCTAAATGTGGAGGAGTGGCTTGAAACATCTATTCAAGGTCTGCAGGAGGAAATATTAAAAGAGATGACAGGAGGGAAAGATCCTAAATTATGGAGGACAAAAGTACCTGTTTTCAAAGGAATTCATTCTCAAGAAAAACAGGTATATGACCATATTATTCCTGTTTTTCCCCCCTCTTTATATATTGAGCCAAAAGGGGAATTATTTTATTTCTAGTTCTGCATACAAATTGTCTTCAAGGAAAGGAAGAAGTAATAGCAAATGTTTGCATAAAATGAATTTCAGAGAAAAAAATCTATTTAATCCAGAATTGGGATTTAATTATATTAAACTAAAAAACTGAAAACATAGGCCCAAGAGGAAATAGTTGAAACCCCAAACAAAGAAGAGGAAGGAGAATTTGAACGAGAAAGGAAGATTCTAAGGATAAAAGGCACTTGATAAAGTGAGCTGCAGCTCATGAAAGCTGATGCCTTTTAATACAAAATGTTAGTCAGAAAAGTCGCTACCAGGCTCCTCTTGATTTGTTACCAAGAGTTCAATAATAATTCGGAATATAAATGATTCAAGCCTTCCCATCACTTGGAAACAATCCCTTTGTGAAACTTTGCACAATCATTCCTAATATGTGCAGGTTAGGAACATGGGGCCTATCATTTGCTTATTAATGATGGCCTTCAGCTTGCTGTCTGTGCTTATTAAGAGTTGAACTAAAAACATAGGGAAGGCTACATGTGCTCCATCCTTGGTGTAGAGCAGGGTGTCAAACTGCCGGCCCGCGGGCCGGTTTCATCATAACGAAGCTGCGCCTACCCCATTGCTGGCAATGCAAAAAGAGTCGCGATACGTTGCGACACATCACGTGACATGGCGAGTTTGACACCCGTGGTGTAGAGAATACTCAACATGAGGAACAAAAATTTCCCTGATATATTCCTCATTAGAGATTACAGGGATAATATTGCTTTTGAACCCTAAATTCAAGAACCCAAGTAGGACTGGAGCTGCTATACTTATGGAGAGCAATTACTTTTTCCTAATCTGTAGGAGTGATGGAAACACCACCTTCAGATGGCATTATTTGGCTATCAAAAGAATGCTTTATCCCTCAGTAAACAGATCCAGTGGAGGACATAGTGAATCCCCTGTCTGCTCTGTGGATTCACAGATTTGGCCACACAGCAGATAATTTAGAGTGGCTTTTCTTAGATGGCATTCTACAAGAGATGGCTAGAGGTTTCATGAGAGATTATAAAAATAAATATATATGATTTTTTAATTTTGTGCACCATGTAATACCAGCTGCACTGAGATTTGAAAATTATTTCAGGAGTTCTTCTGGGTAAAAAGGTTGAGCAATGCTGATTTAGAGAGAGAGAATAATGGAGAGAAATTCAATTACTAGTGGTTGACCATAAGATAAAAACAGTTTGAATGTAGAAATTGAGGAATACAAAGCTGTTTCTGAGGAATTAGAAGTAAAAATTATTTGAAGGGCCTCTTGCAAATAGGTGAAATCTAGAATTTCTTGTTTTAAATCTTACATTTCAGAGAATAGTGCTATGTATTATAATCTGCATATGGCTTTTTCTTGGCAAGACTTAGAAGAGTTGCAAAAAAGTATCGGACATTAAAGGAGAGCCATGTTAGAAATCTGGAAACTACCACATTTAATAAAATGTCCTTTTTAATAATATTTTTAGTCCGAAATGGGACTACCAGATTGCTTCTTAAAAAAGAATTGATCTGGAAGAGATGAAGTTGGGTGAGAGGTACCCATATGATCCAAAGGGTGTTTGGTAATCAGAATCTGAACTATCAAATTATTTGTAAGATCATGTAATTTAAGCAATGACTCTACAATCAATATAGTTATTAATGTAATACATGTGCCTGAAAATCTATTCACTTGTTTTGTGATTTCCCCCTCATGGCTTCCAGACTTTAAGGAATAGACTAGGCAAGCTGAGCTTGTGTTGCAGGTATGTCTTATTCTAACCAATATGGGCTGTAATTATAGATAGATTTAATTCACTTGGTTTGAGTATATTTCCCTCCCCTTCCCTCTAAATATTTAGAAAAGTCCCTATTCTTTAAAATGTCTGGGTTGGAAATGAAAGGTTCCCCCTCAATTCACTCTTTCCTGTGAGTGGTGCCGCTCCATGCTTGGTGCTACATTTGAGCTAACTGCTCTTTCACAAGGTGATCTGATTATTGCTCTTGAGACCATTTTAGTCCTCCTTTCAGCCTGATGCTTAATTTCCCACCACAGTAGACCCCAAAATATATCAGGGAGCCCTTTCCCTCTGGTGCCCTATTGATCAGACTTTATCTGATGCCCTCCAGATATGTTGGGCTACATTTCCTAATGGTTTGGTTGAGTATAGATGATATAGTTTGGAAAATATCCAGCCAATGAAAGGCTAGTGGGCAGAGTGAATTACCGTAGCAAAGGTTTCCTAATAAGCTGTTCTCTTTTCTCTGTCCTTTTCAGAAAAAAGGAGCAAATATTGAAGACTTGTAGACTCATCCTTCTGGCAGTGTTCATTTTTGCCATTTATGTACATATTACACTGTACTGCATAGTGAGTAAGCAGGGCCTTAGACCTTACTAAATCTGCAGTACCAGGATGAAAAAGCTTTAGTTGGCATTACAGCGACATTGTAAAGAATATATGATGTATAATAGTCAAAATCCTTAGTTTGTTCTTTTTTCATTTTTAATACAGTCCAAATCTGTCTTATGGCTGGACTTTCACAACAAAGTGTAGGAAAGATTGAGATAATAAGAAACAGGGAAATTTCTAATCTCTTTAAAGAGAGAGAGAGAGAGAAAACACCAGAGATATATACAAAAGTATACGATGATGGATGCTAAACTTCTGCCCATCTTTTCTACATAGTGGCTTTTACAGTCCTTTTATTGTATGTATACTATATATGATTTTTTTCCCTTCTTCTCGGGCTGTTGAGTCTCTTGGTTTACAGGTAGACCCCAACTTATGACAAAAAGTGGACCAGAATCTGAGTTGTTGGACAAAACTGTCATTGAGATGTCATGACTACTTTGCTCAACAACTTCAATCCCGAGGGAAGTAAAGCAGACCACAGGGTGTCCTGGGGGGAGAAGGCCTTGGGGCACATAAGCCTGGGCCTATGCTAGGCCTCCCAAGGCCTCCCCCACAACTGAGGCATCCGTGCTCTTCTTAACAACCGGTATGGTCATTTAACAACTGCATTAGAGAGAGCAGGGATTGGGGTCATTGAGCAAGGCAATCACATTGATCACCTTACTTAATGACTGTACAACTTGTGACAGTAATGGGCAAGCTCCATCATGGTCACAGATTGAGGACTACCTTTTGTGTGTGTGTGTGTGTGTGTGTACACCTGCAAAGGTTGGAAGTGCCTTACTGGCCATAAAGTACCCTTTCTGAGGCTGTCATATTTGAATCATTGTTAAGCGAATGGTCATAAGTCGAAGACTATCTGTACTTATGATGTATTAGAGGGCTTTAGTTGGTTTGTATATTATCATGATGCTGTGCGGTTATAGTAGTCTGTTAATTGTTTCAAGAGATGTTTTTGATGAAATTTATCCTTTCTGTAGTTTGTTTTGGTTGTACCATAGGGAGCCAAGTTGCCAGACACTTTTTGAAAAAATGTGTAGTTATCCATTTTGTTCCTTTTTCTGGTATTCTAAGTTGCTGCTGTGTATTTGCAGTCATCTACACAGTTCCTCTTGAGGAAATCTGGATTGTTACTTTATTAACAGAGTTCTGGGTTAATGTAGGTTGTTTTTCAACAGACTTGCATTTCTAATGAGCTATCATTTCCCCTGCTGAGGATATCCAGGCAGAGTAGTGTTATTGTTTTCTCCTTACCTTGTGAATTTTATTCCTTTGAAGATATTGTGGATTGTTCCACATGTCTTCTCTTCACTCTGTTCCTTTTTTATTTTGATGATGTCATCCACATATTGGATCCAAACTTTTGGTTCTTTGTGTAGGAGTGCTAGAGTTTAGAGGCACTGCATTATGATCTGTTATCAGTCAGGAGAATATTGAATCCATGGATGTTCCTCTGATTTATATATTTCTTGGACCCTGATATTCTGAAGATAACTGCATTTGATAGAATATTCAGTCCCCTCTTTGAGCTGTCAAGGCCTTTTTGTAAATTGTTTTCAGTGTTTCATTTTGGGTAATGATACAATTAGATAATGAGTATATCAGGCTTGTGTATTTTGGGGTGCCCTTAGGAGCATGGGAGGCTGGGGCCACTGCTTTTCATTTGCCTCTGTACTTCTTTTGGGATTTGTAGACTCTATTTGGATTCATGTTATCTGTTTGTGAAGTTTAGTTTGAAATTTTGTTTTCCTTCTTTCAGCTGGTCTTAGAAATGCAGTCTTGATGGTAGTTATCAGCATTTTTGTGTTTACTGAGGTCATGGTTTGTTCCAGTTGCTCCTTCAGGTTGTCTATGATGTACCAGATGGCATTACTATAAAACACAAATTAATTAAGTAGCCTAACAAGAGTCATTTACAATATACAGTGTAAGTACTGTAAAGCCAAATGTACGACAGACAGAAGAAGACTAGCAGAGGGCATCCATGAAAATCAGCTAGCAGTGAGAAGAGATAATGAAAACTCCTTAATCTCATAATACTTGGACAGCAAAGCTGCCAAATACCCAGCATTGGCAACAAAATCAGCCGTTCTTCAGCGAAAGAGAAAAATTGCCCGCCGCTAAGCACACCATTTTGGGGGAAGTCCAAGAGGACTTACCTGTAGTTTCAGCTAGAAGCTTTTGACTATCCTAGAATAAGCCAAATTCAAAAACGATAGGGAATTTCTGGAAGCTTGGCATTCAGACAAATCAGCCATCAGTTGAATCATAGAGATAACATTTACACACTACTCAAGAGAGACTATAAAAAGCTAAGAAGGAAACAAAAAGACAAGAATACATTTACTCCAGCAGTCTACACCCAATAAGTAGGAATGAACACCAAACAATCCAGCAGAATACCCTAATTAAGCTGCTAACAAGGAGAAAACAATGCCTGCAACAGTGGCTGGGCAAACTACTGTATAGAAATTGGTAGCACCCCCCCCCCCCCTCACATACACTGGCATTGATACCAGTTGACTGTTAACTAGACAAGCAAAGAATCAAGCTCAGAGTATCAAGGATTCCATAGTTCAACCCTGAGCTATAGATATTCTCTTCTATCGGATCTCATTCTGGAAATACCAAAATGAAGAAATCGTATTTTCTAGTTTCCTATGCAGCAAGTTGATGGTGTTCTTTCATTTTTTTAACCTCTGTAATAATTAAATATTGATTTACTAGTGAATTCATAGTCTAAAACCAGAGGTGGAAGCAATTTTCCCAGAATTGCCTTGGCTTAGAGTATCTGTTTCTGCTGCTTCTAGAGTTACTAGCATCAAGGTCTGCAAATAAACTGAAAACGTATCAGGAAGTACTTTTCAGAACTTCTGCCAGTTGGGAAAGAGTGATATACTGCTCTCCTAATGGAATATGCTACTGAAACATGTGCTTTATAACCAATGAGCACTTGCTATCAACAATGGTGATTATTTACATGCAGCCTTAGATTTGTAAGAAGAGGGAGGGAGGGAGCTGTAGCTACACAAAAAGATTATGGCAGAAGGGATTTTTAACTTAGAAAAAAAGACAAAAAGAGGATAAATGGTGGAAATGTAAAAACAATATGGAGAAAATAAATATGTAACATTAATCTGGGATTATCTAATAAAACTGAAAAGTGGAAATTCCAGGATAAGCAAAAGCTGAACTTTTCATGAAAAATAAACTGTGAATCTCATTGCTAAAAACAACAAAATAATTCTGTTGCGGATGATGACTACGGTCAACTATATTTTGAAGGAAAGGCATAATTAGTTGCATATATACAAATCATTGATAAATGATTTGGGAAATGTGTGACAAAATATATTCAGTTGGAAATCAAATGGTCTACATATCTATAACATGAGTTAGAATGTTTCGACTTGTATTGGTGCGATACTGACTACAACTCAAAGAATAGTGATAAAATCAGACACGAAAACTTTGTGTTATCAATTCAATATACTTTATTTGAAGGTTTTGCATTTATTTTTACACTTCAATTTTAAAACGTTTATAAAAGCAAAGCTGAGATGGGTGCCTAAAATATATGAAGACATTCTTACAAAATGCTTTAAATCTAATTAAAAGAAAAAAATATTCCTGATTTTGAAATGTTTTGATAGTAATTTCTCATATTGGTGTTTATCTTCAACTATATGTACATGGTTTTTGACTTTGCAAACAGAAAAATATCCAGTTCCATATCTATATTAAATAAACAGCAAATCTAAACATCTGCAATCTAATTTTGTATCAACAATTCATCTACATTGGAGTACTTGGTTGCTTCCTTTACACAGATCTAGTGTTAAACTCAACTAAGGAAGGTTTGTTCTCAACAGTCATTTAAAGGATTGTGCTCTAAATATCTGCATTTCTGTGAGCATGAAAATAAACTGCAATGTTGTTATACCCTAGGTATGATAGAAACCATGATATCAAGCATATCATAACATCAATTCATCATCATGAATTACACAATTTGAATCACTTGTTTGCAGTCATGATGTGTGTGACATCACTTTCCCATTGCTTCCCCATGATGTCCCATTTGTTACATCAAGGAATCCTGCTTTAAAATTGACAGGAAGGTGAATACATTTGCATGTCTTCTTCAATCTTTTGCCTGTCATTAGACTATTTCCATGATGCAAAGATGTATGACAAGCCACACAGGACTGTATTATCATATTTCTGCACATCTTTTTTAACATTCAAATCTTTTATCAACCTTTCCTAAAATCTCTATAATTAGCAGATTTGATGATATCTATTAATGAAAACTCCTGTATGTGTGTGTGTATGGTCCAAGCAGCCCATCAATAATTTTGTGATATACAATATTTCAAAAGTGGTAATATAAAATAAGTTCATATCTTGGCATAAATGTTACATGTTTCATACAGCACATTTCTACACTTGTTTAACAAAACTATCCTTGAAATAAATGTTCACAGAATTGCAGCATTGTCATGATTGCAGAACGTACATATAGCATGGATACTCTAGAATAACCGATGTAACAAATATTGGAAGAGCAGAACATATGCAGTTTGATCCATGATGTTTCGTTGCAAACTTATCTAACATCACCTAGTAGAATGAGAAACACAGATTCTTTAAACAGCAATAACTAACACACTATATTACATTGATTTATGCAGCTTTGAAAAGGAACAGTAGATTGATGATGCTCTTATCCAAAAAGCAGGATATGACTGAAAAACAAAGTACAATCTTTTATCTCATGTAATGCTCCACTGAAAGTATAGTTTTCAGTTTAAGGGAACTTTTATTGCAGTTAGCAAAAAATCATAAATGAATTTTGATATAAAAGTGACTTGATTAGGACAGAACCATTCAGACTTTATTTATTTATTTAATATGCTTCCATTTCATTAAAATGAGTTCTAATGGCTTAATTCTAAGGGTTGAGTTTTATAGAACAGAGAAAACAATTCTAGATTAAACAGCATAATATATAAGGCCCATTGAGTACAGACACCACGTTCTTAAAGTATTAGATGCTACAATTCTTCCTTATATCACGCTGAAGAGTTCAGATCCATTTTTAGAGTCTTGGAAGATTCTGCTCAGAAAGATACGCATGACTTTCTCCCATTCACTGCGCACTGTGTCAGTAGTAGCAATATTTGGGGTGGAACCACATCTTTTCACTTGAAGGCAATTGAATCTTTGGCTGGCTCTGCGATACATAATCACTTTCTTTTGTGGATTATTTGTTTTCATAGGCAAAGTTTCCCGTTGATTTTTAAGGCGGTGGTCATCCATGTTATCTCCAGGCAATACTAACAACTTTTTTTTCAACTTTGAGAATAATGTTCTGATTCATCAGACTTTGTGGAAGGCTACAATTATATTACATTGCTTCAGTGGTGGGATTCAAATATGTGAACAACCGGTTCTCTATGTAGATGCCTCTTCCAGAAGTCCATTCTGGGCCTGGGCAACAAAAAATTAGCTACCGGTTCTGCCGAAGTGGTGCGAACTGGCTGAATCCCACCACTGCGTTGCTTTCAATTTGGACTGGTGACATGGGAGCAGAGATAAGACAGTTAATGACCAGAATAAAATAATTAAAACTAACTGGTTGATGCCAATATTTGTAAGACTATAATACTGCACAGTTTTATAAACATCCATGTATCTCAGGTTTAAGCAGAATCTCTGAACATGTTGTGTCCTTGCTGAACTAGAGTTAAATGCAGAGACATCCAATTCATATTTTTTAAATCATCAATGATCCGTTTCTAATAATTAACACTAAATAGGCTTCATCAATATTCCACTTTCACCTCACCCCCTCCTTTTAATTATATAATAAGGGAACAAAAAAAAAACCTAAGACTTGACAAGAACAAATCTTACCTTAATCCACAATTTTTCTCTGAAACTTTATACACAAACAGTGGTCTAATATTTATTGTAGTATAATTTGTTATTTAAATTAAAGTACAGATCATTCATGGAACGGATACTTTTGAACTTCAGGTCAGTATAGGAAATCTGTTTTACTTTGTAGTTCAACAATTAGGCTATTCTTTTATACTGCTTCTTCTGTTCTGCTAAAAGCATCAGTAACTACAGATATTAGTAGTGATTATCTTCAATCAAATGTCTTTTACTGAATAGATGGTGTCTAGGAACACAGTAGAGTGTTTTTCCCCTTGGCATCCCCATTCAACAAATGTAGAATTATTTAATCATTGTCACATATTTTTATTTTTATATACAGAGTTATCAAAGCTAAAACTTATCAGAAATCATGCACTCATTTCTAAGAACTACAAAAAATAAAAAAAATAAATGAAGCTAATTAAATCTAACTAATTTCCCACAGCACCTTTTATATTGTACTGCTTTGTAAATTTTACTCTATTTAAACTTTTCAAGTTCACCTATGTTCTTTTCAAAAACAAGATCTAAAAGATACTACTGTATATCTAACAAGCTTTGTCTCCTTAGTAGCAAAATGCAAATATTATATTATGCAGCTCGTTCAGGTCACGTATTTAAAATCCTGTCTACCTTTTAGTCTAATTAGATTAGCAGCTCACAATCTATAATGAACATTTTTGAAAAAATGAAAATAATAATGTAAGAGTCCAGGTCTCCTACACTTGCAATTTTAAGACTACATACTACATTTTATCCCAGCTCTAAGTAGCTGAGAGATCCATTTCAGTAACTTGTAACATACATCATTTAAAAAAGCAATCATTTACACTACAGATATACAATAAGGTGGAAATAAATGTTGACCCTATTAATTGGGTTTGAATGCCGTTGCTAACCATGTGTCTTTATTAAATCAGCCACTTGCCAAGCAAGAACCTGAGACTGCAAATTTTTTTCTTGTAATTGTAAACACATTTACTCCCCAGTAAATCTCACTGGTTTAGATGAAAGGGTTTCAAGAGAAATTCTGTTTAAGGACACAATCCTCAAACTGTAACCATCTAATAAACTGCATTGTAATGATCCTGTAGAAAAGTCAGCTGATTGGAAATACTCAGGAAAAAAAAAGCTGGAGGTCTAATTCTAGGCCTTGAAAGTTCAAACCAGCTGAACTAGAGAAATGGCATCATTAAGATAATTCTATCAACATTTACATCAGTGGTGGGATTCAAATATGTGAGCAACCGGTTCTCTGTGTGGATGCCGCTTCCGAAAGTCCATTCTGGGCCTGGGCAACAAAAAATTAGCTACCGGTTCTGCGGAAGTGGTGCGAATTGGCTGAATCCCACCACTGATTTACACCATTAAGTGAATCAGCCAACTGTGTCAAGATACTAGGACATTCCATCAGTTTTGGAATCACTCTGTTCTCACTGGAGTGCAGAAAACCTGGTATATCTAGAGTTGTTCTTTATTCATAATTGCAGTTGCAATTCACTGGAATATGATTTCTCAAGAATAATGCTGCTGTCACTTCCTCAGTGAGGAAATAGCATCTATATATAACCTCTGAAGCACCCATGGCCTGGAATTATGTGCAGAATTTTCTCTCTCTCTTGCCTGAGGAAGGCAGCACGGATTCCTCACTGGGTGAACATTAATGCCTTGCTCAGAAAAGAGAAACAAGAGGCCTATGAATGTAGAGTTCCACACAGGCTCAAAAACCTAATGATCCAGCCAGTTTATAAAATTCCCATTGATTACTCTAAAACTGACAACTTTCTTTAGAACTGTAGTTCAAATCAAAGTAAATATAATTTAACTTCAGACAGAAAACTGCTAATTATGTATATTTGCATTTCAAAAATATTAAGGACATGAAATATGAATATGTAACAAAATAAAATAATGACACGTGTACTATCAAAAACATATTTTGATACGACAGAATACATAGACATTTTCTGTCATCTCCAAAAAATGAATTTCAAGTTATAATGTTGAACTTATGGAATCTTACTGAGTGAAGTATTTAATCAATGAATGGTCATATTCTTAGGAGGGCAAACTCAGCCTCAGAAACCAACTTTTTTGCTCATATGGTGAGCCTATACAGCAGATGCACACAATTTGAAAGCTTTAGCAGAAGGCGGCAAATAGTCTCTCTGGACTGGAGGCACTCAAAAAGAAATAATTTTAGAATAGTAGAAGTGTAAAAATATAATAAGCTGTTTTAGGTGTCCTACTCCACTGATATCTTACATCAGAATGATTATTAAAACAAATACACAAATAGGGTTCACATATTACTTGAATTAGCTCACACAAATTGCTAAATCATAAGCTATTATTTACAAAAAAAATGACTGAGCTCATATAATATGCTATAACATAACCCAACAAATCATTTTATGGTTTAGAATAACATGAGGATCTATTCACTGGCACTGTAAGCAGTTTGGAAAAGTAAATGCACATATTTTGGAAAAAGAGTGTGCTGATTTCTGATATTCACAAACCAGACATAGGCACCATAATAAGCCATAATGAGATCAACATTGTACATGCACCATTATGGAAATGATATAATTATGTGCTTTCATCATAACTCACTCAAATATTCACATTCTTTGATGACATAACACAAATTGTCATTTTCCCCTTATTGATCTCTCCACAGACACACATGCAACTGGAAAAACTGGATTTTGAAAACATTAGCAATGGATAGGAGAAACAATAGATCCTAATAATCAAAGTTTGTGATGCACGATGCATACCCTTCAAAAATAGTCACTGATAGAAAATTGCCAAGCTAAACCCACCTAAATTGGGGTTAAGAATATATGGTGCATGGCATCAGCAGCCAGAGGATTTCTCATTAGGATGAGGGTTTGAGAAAAAGAGCTTTATTTAGCCTTGGGAAGTCAACTTTAAATGGCGTGAGATAATTTAGACAGAAAAGGAGAAGATGGCATAATCATACTGTTCAAACATCATGCCCTGTTGCTAGCCACTGGTTTTTCAATATTGCTACCTGCTTCTACTCAGGTTTACATCTCTGAAGTGAAACTAAATGTTGATTTCATTTTCTATGGCTTTGCATCATTTGCTGTTTCTCTTATGTTCTGCTGGTAAATCAGTTCTTCCTGACTGCCAGTTAGCTTCATTTGCCTATATTTCTTCAAGATTTTTAGGTTTGAGCCCTGCTATTTCATCAAACCTGTTTCTTCTGCTACCAATCTCTAGTATTGCTTTTTTCTGATTCAGATCATTCTATCTTGAATCTCCCAGAACTCCACCACAATTTTAGTCTAATTGTGATGTCAGTTGTACTTTCATTTTTCTATAGGCTTTTAACTGAAAACATGCTCTTTATATGTAAAAGGAAAAGAAACCCTGCACAAATAAGTAGGTAATTCACTGCAAGTTCATGAATTTTCTGCACAGTACATAATGAAAAAAATATAAATGGGAATATATGTGAGTATGTACATTATCAAATATTCCAGTCTTGAACCTAGTACTTGAAATGGCCATTGATTTCAGTAGGTGAAATGTCCACTTGGCAAGGGGAGGACTGAAATATTTATATGAATGCAACAGCATAAACAGTGAATGACCAGTTTTGAACAAAAGTCCAAATTACGTTGACTGAAACCAAAATACCCGATTTAATAACTCTGATATTTGCCAGCTATTGGAATGACTTAGATATGTTCATCGAAATGGAAGCAGGCACCAGACCTCTGAGCATGGCCTAGAAATTTGCAGTTCTAATTTTTATATACTAAAATTCCACTAGAATTTACTAATTAGATAAAAAGAAGCAAACAGGCTGCACATTTGAAAAAGCAATAAAATAATCTTATCCCTGCAAGATCCTTTCAGAATGTACATTGAAACTATCAAAAGTTTTTCTTTGCTAAATATACAACTGGCTGGCTATACTAATTTTTGACAATATAATTAGCAATATTATGAACACAAAATGCTGAATATCCACAGAAGGAAATAAATTGCTGGATGAAAGTCAGTATTTATGTACCAAAGCAGTCTTCTAAATAAGACTCTAGAGATTACTAATCTGCAAAAAAAAAAAAAGTTTATTAGCTTTTGGTGAGCTGACAGAGAAGATTTAAGCTTTGAGTGACTTCCAGCAGCTACTGCTTTTCCAGACATTTCTGACAGCCTGCTTGGTTTCTATGCTGGAAAAAGAAGGGTGATAGCACATTTCCATTCTCTTACCTACCTACAGTTCTCTCATCTACATGCTATTTCCTGTTCCTAATTAATCAGACGGATGCTTAAATTTAAGGGTATGCTGAAGTCTCCTTCAGTATAGTTGAAATTTCTGCAGACCAACATCCACTGTTTTCTGAAATCCTGACTCTTACTTACTCCATTTAGTTTGTTACTTCCATGTGTTCTGCAACTAAAATTATATCTACATGTATTAATTAAGTGAAATATAATGAATAAAAGATAGTTTATGATGATTTAATAAAATATGTGTGGTTAATCTATCCTGACTTCATGTAAGGTAGAAAATTTCTAAACTAGAAATTTTAGAAATGCTAGCAAATCTCATTAAAAGAGCACTAGCTAAAAGCTTTTAAAAAACACTGTAAATTTGCTTAACTTTTTCAAACTCAACGTGTTGTGTACTGGATTATATTACTGGATGAATTTATATGTAATATGATAAAATATATAAGCCATAAAACAGATACTGTTAATTGCAAAGATACCTGAGATTGTATCTTTCTGGATTATCCTACATTTTAAAGTAATTGTAATTTCTAGCAGCCAAGAAATCTGTACAATGTAACATGTGAATAATGTATGCGTATTTTATATAAACAAGTAACAAAATATATACATGAGCAGATAACTTTTAGGAATAGGAATAGTCATGTGAAAATGGCTGACAGCAAGCAGAACCAGCTTGAAATATATCGCTATCCAAGAGGCTATAATAAAAGGTACTAAAGATAAACTTCAATGTAATATCTTGCAATAGAATCGAAAATGCTAGAACCCATTACATGTTATCTTAGACTGCAAACTTTGAATTGCATTATTTTGGCTATGTAAGCATACATTCAAGCCAAATCAAGAAAGCAGAATAATGTTAAAATACAGTGGTACATTCAATGTCCCCACATTCCTGTTAGAAATGAGACTAGCTAATTGAAACAATTCTCATAAACAAGACAAACATTTTATGGTGTGCTGGTGAACAGTGAACTGTAGCTGGTGCAGGCTGCAATACACGCACAATACACAAAACACTCCTATCATGCTGCAAGAAGATTTTGCCGGAAGACTTTTTCTCAGCATCCGATCTATTGCTCTTTAGCCCAATCCAAAGAGCTATAAATGGTGGACTCCAAATGTGCAGCAAGGTTTTGAGTCACTTCTACCTCAAAACTTCTCAGAGGGTCTTCTGTCACAGCCTAAGGAATTGTGGTCAGAAATGAGAAAGTGAAAAATTCTGCTGGAAACTGCAAGCCCCTCTGAGTTTTAGGGCAAGTCCTTTGGATCAGAGCCAAGGAACTGAACTGGAGGCAGGAGAGATTCTTCTGTAGGTATTCCCTGAGCTAAGTCTATGCCAAACCTAAATGAACAGATATACATAAAGTTGAAAAATTTCTATTGCACATAGTTGGCAGCATGAATAGCAGAACAAACATTCGCATATTTTTAAAGATAGTATCTTGAAACTAAGAGAAGCAATTAGATGTTCAGCTTAGATCTGTATGATATAGATGCAATAACTAGGATTCATCAAGGAGGGTAGAAACGTATCTAAAGAAGAACAGAGGATACTATATTTAACCATATTCAACTATTAATTTATCTAGTCTATACTATTTGTGTTAAAGTTAAATCAACTATTCAAAGTTCAAGGTTTGTCCTTTCTAACCAGTGGTGGGATTCAAATACCTGAAGAACCGATTCTCTACGTGGATGCCACTTCAGAAGTCCATTCTCAGCCGGGGAGGCCTCCCAAGCTCAGAATGGCCCACTGGAAGTGTATGGATGCCACTTTCAGAAATCCATTCTGAGCTGGGGAGGCCTCCCAGGCCCAGAACGGGCCACCAAGTGCGTGGACACCACTTCTGGAAGTCTGTTCTGAGCCTGGGGAGGCCTCCCAGGCTCAGAACAGACTTCTGGAAGTGGCGTCCACGTACTTCTGGTGGTCCGTTCTGGGCCTTGCGAAAAAGGGCTAGGGCATCAGCTGGTTTGCCGAAGTCAACAAAAAATTAGCTACCGGTTCTACCAAATCGGTGCGAACCGACTGAATCCCACCACTGTTTGTAACTAAATATGAGGAATACAATATTGGATTTTCAACATGCAAAGCATATGTTCTGCCTTTTAACAAGTTGTTCCTCAGTATTTCTTTTGGTCAGCTTCACTGCATTTCCACAATGTAAAAATTGGAAATAGGCTATTTGAACTGCTCATATTTGTGAAGTATGACATACCATACTGTTGCTTAGTCTGAAATAATTTCATTGATATTCCCATAAAACACTAAATTCTCTTAAATTCATTCTGGATTACAATAATTGTAACTTAAAACCAATTGTCATGGAGTTACTCTACAGAAGTTCAAGATAAATGCAAAATGTCAACATAGCAGAATTTCAATTTCTGGAAAATGATTTGAAATAGGTATGCAAATTGTGAGAAACTTCCATAGCAGGGCATTTTGTTTAGTAATTTGGACAATTGTAGGCTCGACACAACCAAAGGGCATTAGACTGGTAAAACCAATAACAAAGGGATATTCACATGAACCTTCCTGTGTTCCACTGAGAACAAATTATTGAGATATACCACCTAGGAAAACAAACCAAATGCAATCCTGAATTTTTGGATACATGCACTTTTTCATCCCTTATATAGGGTACAAATAAAATGAATGAGTATTATACAGGAAAATATCGGGGACTTATTCCAGGAATTAACATTTAAAGTATAAAGAAATGATTGATACAACTCAGTAAACAGAAAAGAATTAGATAGCAGAGCAACAATTATAATAGATAAGAGTATAATCTATTGATTAGTTCCAATAGCACCTGTATCTTCTGATTTGTTGCAACCATTAATATATTGGCACTGGAGCTATATTAGAGTCACACTAAGGCAACCAAATGAGAAGTGGATTAAGAATATTTCATCAAACCATGCTACAAAAATAAAATTTCTTTTTAAAATTCTATTTTTTTTACAAAAACTCTAAAACATACAGACATATAATGCAAGATTTAAAATATTTGTGCTAACATATCCATGTGACTTATTCATGAAGTTGGCTTTTTGATAAAGCAAATGTGAAAGGCAAAGTAGGGCAAGCAACGTTAACAAGTACGGTTTTCTAATATTTTCATATAGAAAAATAAAATCTATTGAATTATATAAAATGTCAGACTGGAAGCAAACTTGAAGCAAATGTGAAGGTGCCTGAGTTAATTGCAATCATGACATACAGGCTTGAATGTCAGCTATGAGCACCTGTTTTCTCATTGCATAATCCAATGCATGTTTAAGTAGAAGTGAGTCTCAGTAAATTAGATTCATATTTACACCGCCATACAGTACTTTCATTACTATCCCTGTGGATTTTACTCATACTTTATTGTCCCAGAGATTTCAAAGGACCAGCTTTTTATATATCTGCAGTTGAATACAGCACATTTTGTTCAAAATAATTTACCCTCAAGAGAAAAACGCACAGGACTGCAGATTTTTTTTATTTGTGTGTATGTGCTTTGCAGAATGGGATTCAATGGGGGTTTAGTCTCAAATAAGTGGGAATAGTTTATAACTTATTAAAGATTCAATTCTATACACAGCTGTGCCTCACTAAATCCAACAGGGCTTATTTTGGAGAAGATATTTTCAGGCTGCCTTTTTAGTTTATGCACATATGTGCATATGTGGGTAAGCAAAATTAGGTGTATATATGAACACTTAATTTTTTCTTTTTTCATCCTTGAATCTGAAAATGGTAAAACTGAAATTCATAATTTCCAAAGTCATAGAAGTGTACCACCAGAAAAGATAAAGATGAAATGTTGTGCAGTGACTGACATAAATTTAGCAGATCACAGGAATGATCCCTACAAATTAATTTCTTTAAAACCACCTGTTCTCTTTACCAAATGTATATTATTAATATTTGAAGATTGTCACAGACACAATAAAATGTTATCATCTTCCATCTCTTATTAAGGAAGGATCCTGTGGATTATAATAGCCAGATGTATCTTTTACATTTTTCTCTTAACTTTAGGGTAGAGAGATTCAAATGTCACTCTTTTAAATATTACTTCAAAATATTTCTGAATTCATGATCAAGCAAATAAACAGCAAAACAACCACCATAACTCCCAGAGGAGTCAAACTTCAGCACCCAGAAACAGAAATCAAGTCATGTTTTGGTAGACAGACTGAATTCTTCTAATCCACGGTGGCACCATTCAACACTAGAAGAAAAAGGCAGCAAAACTGATAACAGCTTCTCTCATTCTGTAGATTTCCAGATAGACTAACAAACAACAAACTATAGTGGAACCCATTTAAAGTTTTTATATCTTGTATTGTTTCATTGTCAAAACATGCCTAACTAGGTTCTTTTCCTTGGAGAGGCAGAGCATCATTTTGAAGAACTACACAATTATGTGAAGTCTTCAATAAAGTTTTCAAACATGCAATGATGCCTTTTACCTTTAACAGTGATCTTATCAAACTACTTTGTTCATCCTTAGGTTAGCCTGATAAAGCCTTACAGTGAATTCATCTCTGTGGAGTTTTGACTGGAGGACACATCAGAATCTGTATTCTCTTTGCATTTCTCCAAGTCATGAAAATAAGGATGGGTTAAGGCATCATAAGCTGATATTCTCTTCATAGGATTGAATGTCAGACATTTCTGTATAAGAGAGAGAAAATAATTAGTAGCGGGCAACACTCTGATCGATCCAGCAACACACTTTTTCTACTGCTGGCCAAAAAACTTAACAAGAAAAGGCAAGGATTTATTAGATAATGATCTTTTTAAGATATAGTCATTTTTTTTGTCTATATTGTCATCAGCACTGCTTTTAAGAGGAGCAGCATGTAATTAGTCTTGAGTTATTGAAAAAAGCTATGCAGAATCAAGTCCAGGTAATACTTGAAAGAGAGACCAACAGAAAACCACAGAATTTTAGACCAGATTGGAAAATTAGTGAGAAAAATCAATAGTAAACTGTTTGAAGTAGTTCTCAATTTTCAATCATTAATTTAACAACTGTTTGACGTTACAATGTGCTGAGAACAGTGACGATCAGTCCTCGCACTTGCAACCATCATAATATCTCTATGGTCACGTGACCAAAATCCAGGTGCTTGGCAACTGGCATGTATTTACAACAGTTGAAATGCCTTGGGTTCACATGATTGTCATTTATGATCTTCCCAGGAGGCTTCCGACAAAGTCAGTAGGGAAAGCCAGATTCACTTAACAATCATGAGATTCCCTTAATGACTGGAGCAATAAAGTCATAAAATTGGGACCAATTTATTTAACAATCATCACTTAGCTATGAAAGTTTGAATCCCAATTGAGATTGCAAATCAAAGACTACCTATACTATTATCAAGAAAACTACAGACTCACTAGGAGTCAAATTCATCTTGAAGATGACTATACTTTATCATTAACATTATTAATAAATGTACTAAGTAAAATCCCAAACAATGCAACATCAGTTCTGAAGTATTAAGTGTTATTATTCTACCAAGAAAGAGATATATATTCTACAATGAAAAGGGGATACATTTCATTTGCTCACCAGTTTCTTAGATGATTAATATATATGTGCTGCATGAGTAACATTTAGTTTCATGCATTATTGTATGTACTACAGTTATTACACAGGTTATTAAATTACAATAAATTCTGATTTGATTGATATGATCTCATTTCTCATAAGTACTGCAATTATTCTATCTCTGATTTTTTTTGTTAATGTGTATAATTTGATCTGTGAAAAAGAAAACTATTTTGCTGCAAGACTTGTTGAATGAATTACAGAGATAAAATCATGGTGCCATTGATAAAGTATCTAAAATACTGTTAAATTATTTCAAATGGAACACGTCCACTTTTAAAGTATTTCTTAGGAAAACCAGACATCATAAAAGTATTCCTTCATTTATATTAACAGAAACCAATGGTAATAGCAGCCCAAGATATGACATGAAAATGGCACACTGGGGGCCTGGTTATAGTCAATATGATGCAAATTATTTAAGAATGCAAAGAGAGAATATTCAATTACTGATAGGAATTTTTTTTATATAACTAAGCCTATTCAAGAAAGGCTTAAGGACATCATAATCTGATCTTTTCAACACCATCTTTTATTCTGTCTAACATTCTCCTTCTTCTCCAAACCCTAATACCGTGGGCTGTTATTGAGGGGGAAGAAAAATTTCAGAGGAGGTTTTAGCAGGGGAATGCAGCTATTGTATACTCATGGCTGTAGATCCACTAATTCTATTTGGGATAACGCAAGAAGGAGGGCACAAAGTTTAATAATAAAAACAAATAAATAAATATTTTTTTCAGAGCATTTTGTGATTGCTGGGTGTTTTTGGTTTATTCTGTGGAGTGAAGGTAAATATGTAGCTTTAGATTTGAGATCCTTATCTCCTCTCAAAATTCATATTTAAGGATATTTCTTGATATATCCCAAGCACTTTTAGCTTTTATTTGATACTGGAGAAGACTCTTCCACATTCTTTCTCAGCTCCACAACAGACAATTATATATATTGTTGACTTTTTTCTTCCATGACAGGCTGCTTATTTCTAAAAATTTACTATTACAGATACTTACAAGTAGCAAGTCTTTGCCCAGTTCATCAATATCTGTTACAAGAAGTTCAATGGGCTGTGGGGATTGAGAGGCAAAAGCATTCCTTGGGAGGGCAACATCAATAGGCCAATCTTCCTCTTCAGGAAGACCAATTACTCTGTATAGAAGACAAGAACAAGCACTTATTCCAAGTGAAACATTAGTTCTTACAATGTTTGTTTCAGTATCTGATGATGGTTCTCAATTGTGAATTTTCATTCACTTATTTAAGAGGTTTTAATATAAAATTGTAAAAGCACCTTACATTAAATGCTTTCTTTTAAAATGACAACTGAAATAATAAAACCTCAATTAGAAAGCAAACAAAATAGACTGTTTTAGAGCAGGGGGTCCCCAACCCCCAGTCTGCAGACTGCTATCATTCCTCAACCTGTTGGCAACCTGGTCACACAAGTGACGGATGAGCCAGGGAAGCTCCATTTGCGCAACTTGCATGTGCACGCAAAACCATCCCCTTCCCCCCACTGATGGTTGCTGAAACCAGAGAGTTTGGGGACCACTGTTTTAGAGCATTCATAAAAGTGTCACAAATGGTGTCAGCATTACACATTTTGGAAATGAGTTCTGTGGAATTAGAGTTACCAATAAGAGAGTCTTAACTTAAATGCCTCCCAAACTCTGATGTTAATGTTGAGTTAGTCAATTCCCCAAAGATGATCTCATAGCATAGATGGGTTTGGAGTTGGGCTGATGCCCTTTAAATAGTTTAGGGAGAAATATTTGTCTCGTGTCCAAATTACCTATATATGCTTCCCTGGAATGTTAAATTATTCTTTATGTTAAACTTTTTGTTAGAAAATCAGTTTGAAGATTTGAACTAGGAGAATCTGTAGTTTCTCATATTGTGGTTAACACCATCAATATTAAACAATATTCAATGTACACTGCACCTTATAATATAAACAGGGAAATCCTAGTTTCCAAATATACAGTCTAAAATTGGGAATGGTAAAGTAATAATGGAAAAAGAGAAACTGAAATGTGTGTGCTCATTCATATAATTAAAAATTTGCTTGAGGTTGCAACTGAGAATTTAAAGAACAACTCAAAAGCTTTATAAAAGGCTCTGAAAAAATGAAAAACAAACATGGCATCTATCAGATGGGAAAGTTAGCTATTTTGCTCTCATTTAACTTCTTTTTAAATGCAACACATAGACTTTATAATAGCAATTAATATAGTTATGTCAGATGATTTGGAATTAAAAACCTGTGCCACCAGGGTGCAGCATCCCTCAGATTTTAATGATTTCTTTTTTGCTATGAAATGTATTGATGGCATTGTGAAGACACTATCAGTGGAAGATTTGTCATTTGGCAGATAATGTGCCAATTTTGACTACCGAAGAGCCACGTGAGGCTTCACTGATCATTGCCAGTACAGAAAGAAGACTGCAGGATAAGCAGGAGATCTGTGGCGCTGTTGTACAAGTTGTTGTAAAACTAACATTTCTTTGAACCACACAATACTTTCTCTAGAAAGCTCTCTGGAAATAAATTAGCATTGCCATCTACTTTCCTTTTTATAGCTAGCTTTACTGTAAGAAATTTGTTTATGTCAATGAAATAAAACTAAGATTGAATACTTTACAAAATTTCACTTATAAAATTTTAGATTTTAAGTTCAAACTACTACAGCAGGGCTTTTCAACCTTTTTACTGATTGTACCACTTTTAGGATATGGCAATATTCGAGTACCACCTAGCAAGGTGTCAAAAACTTGGTGACAAAAAAAAAACTGTTCAAAGTTGCAATTGCACTGAAATGACTTATGACCATTTTTCACACTTATGACCATTGCAGCAACAAGGTCATGTGATTTATATTTGGATGCTTGGCAACTGATTCATATTTATGATGGTCACAGTGTCCCAGGGTCATGTGATCCCCTTCTGCAACCTTTTGACAAGCAAAGTCAATGGCAGAGCTGCTGATGACCAACTGCTAAGGCGGGACTTCCTTCCCTGCCTCCCTTTTTCTCATTCCCATCTCCTTATGAAGGAAGAATTTGAACCCCCCCATATTTTCCCTCTTCCATATATTGATCAAACAAGGAAAGGCCTCCAGAGACAGAAAAGACAAGCTGCTGAGTGAACTAGCTTTAAAAGGCACTTCCCCTTTAAGAATTAGCTACTGGCTAGAAAGGAAAGTAAGGAGCCCAGCTGGCACTTAAGGAAGAAAAAAAATGTAAGTACTGGCTGCCGGCTAAGGCAGCCTCCCCAAATGGCTCCATTCATAAGTAAAATCTGCAGCTCCAGAGGACTCTCTCACTGTAAGTCTTTGCCTGGCTCTTTCCCTTCCCTACTACACTTGGCTAGGCAGGGCTGCGTACCACCTGCCACTCATTAATGTACCACAAGTGGTACGCGTACCACAGGTTGAAAAGCCCTGTACTACAGTACATAGCACAGCAGAGATACTGCCGTTAGATTTTTACACAGTGCATTTATAATTTATATATGCTGAATATCCTTAGATCAAAGAACATTCATCTTTATTGCGTCATGGCCTTGGAATATAGTACTCTGCTTCTATAAACCAGAGGTCACCAACCTTTCTTGGTTGGCGGACAGGAAGAAAAGGGAGGGGGAAGCATTTTATGCATGCGCGCATGCGTGCACACGCATGGGGCTGCAAGCATGCATGCGGCACAAACAGGGCGTGGCTAGCACTTGCATGATACTCGCTAGCCCTGCCCCATTCCTGTGCACAGTGCCGTTTCTGTGCTTTGAGGTGCGGCGTTGGCCCGTTTGTGCGCCGCGCAGCGTCCTGTTTTTACGTCCTGTGGTGCGGCGGCAGCCTGTTTTTGTGCCCTGCAGCACAGCGGCATCCCATTTTTACGCCCCGCGGTGGCAGGCCTTTTGCCCCCCGCAGTGCGGCAGTGTTCCATTTTTGCGCCCCGTGATGTTTTTGCACCCCGCGACCACAGCGCTAGCACAAGTGGGATGTGTGCACGCACACATCCACACACTGGCCAGCCTGTCCCGTGGCCCGGTGGCCAGCAGCCCACAGCCCACTACCAGGCCGCGGCCCACAGGTTGGGGACCCCTGCTATAAACCATCCAAAATAAATTAAACAAATGAATCTGAATTATATATCAATTGGGCATTCTCCAGTTGGACTGAATTATAACTCTCATCACTCCCAGTCACTGGCATGAAAGAAGTTGCAACCTATACACCTGGAAATGCTGACCTGAAGAAGAATATTTGGATAAAAATAATGAAAATGGTGATAAACTTTATATTATATCAACTGTAAAAAAAAGAAGGTACATTCCTTTCTGCATTATATACTGCTTACATGGCTTCATGTACGATAAGTATTCCCTTTATTAGCATATTCCAATATGTAGAAATTGTGATGAAATCCATCTTAAAATATATGTAACATTTTCATTAAAAGAATTACTATAGGGTACAGCGGAAAACATTTGTACATAAGAAAAATCACTACGAACTTTAGAAAGCTACAAACATTGCATTTTTTTCCTGCAAGAAATCTGTATAATAAAAAATACTTAAATTGGCATTTGCTTTTCCTGATTATTAAATAAATTCTTTCCTGTGCAGGTTGTTGCATCGAATAGTAACACACAAAAAAGGTATATTCCTGCTAACATTCTTGCCCTGGACATTTACTGATCAGAAATACCATAATGTGTCATTTTATTAACAAAAAACAAATCAAATCAGCAAGACTACATGCTTCTTGTATTATAAGAATAAATGCATTGACGCTAGATACAAATGAACTACAATGTCAGATTCTGAAAAACCAAACCACTTGAACCTGACTTTTTAAAAAAAAAAGTTGCACAGGAAAAACTATTTGGTGCATGACAAATTAATCATATTGATGATTCACATACAATGGTGTAAAATACAGGAAGTGGAAGCCAAAACCAACAATTGAAAATATTCAATTCAAAATAAAATTATCAAGGAAATATGTTTGTGTGTGTGTGTGTGAGAGAGAGAGAGAGAGAGTGTGTATACATACACACATACATACATACACACCACCTTTACTATTTGTATAAATAACTCAAGGCAACTCAAATATCAAAGAAACCTTCCTCTTCCTGTCCCCCCTCCCCCCCCCCAAAAACCTGGTGAGGTAGTTTGGGTTGAAAGAAAGTGACTGGCCCAAAATCACTCAGCTAACTTTCATGGCTAAGGAGTCTTTCATGGCTAAGGTCTCCTGCTTTCTAGGCTACTGCCTTTCTAGCCATTAGCCCAAACAAGTGTTTCCTTTTTGCTGCTTTTTTTTTTTAAAGTAGAAGAAAGCTTTCCAAATGAATCAATCTAGTCTTGACTCCGAAGGAATGATGCCTATAAAGAGGAGATAGGCAGACAGACATGTTTTATCCACTATGCTACTCAATTTAATTATAAATATGTCAAATGAAACTAAAATAAATATACTTTTTGTTTAGCAAACATTGAGAATTTAATATATTCAAATGTGGAAAAACAAAAAGCAAAGTTAGGAAGACTATAAAGGTGGAATTTTTCTTTCCCTCACTCCTTTTCTCTTTATGCCATCTTCCCAGATGCCACCTTGCTCTAATCCTACAATGAAATCCATATGTAAAAGCGAACCTCTGCATGCATATCATTTATTTGACCAGAAACCACAATACTTAATTGAATATACTACCATATTCACAGTATTGCTTAATGTATATTGATATACAGATGAAAATCTGAATGCAGTGTAGAATTGATTTGTATTTTGAGTTTCCTGATACAACAAACGATATAAACGAACCAATTTGCAATGGAATACTTAGCTTCACCAGGCTAGGTGTTTTGTTTTAGTTATTAAATTTATACGCCACTTATTTCGCTATCCAAAGAGAGTTTGGTAAGACACCAATTGTCCTTATGATGATGATGTAAGGCAAGCAGAGCCTGAATATAGGAGTATTGTTAGATTTTATCTTAATACTGCCAGATCAAAAGTAGTGGTTATCTTTCTACTAGAAATGCTCAGACTGTAGGGTTCACTAGTTGTCTGATAGGAAAACACCTAAGACCTAGAAAAGGGTGGCACTTTAGCTTTCTTGCCCCTCCACTTCCCGAAACCCTTAAGAAAGATGGAGCTAATAGAAAATTAAGAGAAGGAGAAATACTTGATTTCCTATTTGGCCCAGATGGAACAAATAAATGTCAACAACTACCCAGTACAGCATGGAATCATAACTAGATGATTGATGGATTGATTGATTTTAGAACTGAAAAAAGTATATGCAATAAGATTATCCATAGACATTTTTGAAATTATGAAGGATCCCTAAGAATATGCATAACTTTTAATATTTGTAGGATTCAACACTTCAGCAAGGCTGCCAGAGGATATACTTTAAAAACTAAAACTTAAGTTAAACAAAGCAGTAAAGTTTGGTGACCTCCATATACTCAGACTTGATACAAAGTCTTGTTGAAGAAAGGTTGAGAGGAGATCTAATTTCCTCCACTAAAGGATGCACTGGGTCGGATCCAGGCTATTGTATGCAGTTCCCATTGAAATGAATGGAAATTATTTCTGCCTAACCATATTGCTATCAGTGGGACTTACATATATCTTATTCCAGATCCAATCATCTTGGAATACCCACACTGTAAGACAGCTTAGAAGCAAGTATCTGGACTCTTGTGTAACAAAATGAGCGAATACTGTACACTTATTAAACAAAAAAAATCAATTATCGGGCAAATGATCTTGACAGAAAATGCAAGAAGCTAATACTTACTCAAAGATTTTTCCTAGCTGATCAACATCAGAGTTTCCACGGAAAAGTGGCCTAAAGAAAAAAGCACACACATTTTCAGTCCAGTAATTAAAATATATTTGAAGATCATCCATCCAGCTTTCTCCCATATTTTCCAATACTAGTTACTTCAGTTTCTTCAATTTCTCACTGTCCCAAAGCACACATTTTGAACCTCATCCAATGCCTCCTGCTCCCAGAGTTCAGTACTGAACTTTCAGACAGCTGCTTTTCAGCCAACTTCTACCACCTGGTGACAGAAAAAAAATCAGCATGTTCACCGAGGTAGAAAAAAATCCTTGTTTACTATAACCCCTCTAAAGAAGAGGTTTTGAAGTTGTTGTTGTTGTTTTTTTAAAGTCATTTGCTGTATATATTTCTCTGTGACAATTACAAATACTTTGGGTTAATTTGATGGATGTTGGTTACTGAAATCACAGGCACAAAACTCCGGGTTAATTTGAGGAAACTCCCCAAGTTCTGCAGTTAAGAAAGCCCTTGTATTAAATTGGCAATTTTGCAAGACTCATACTAGTTCTTGAAGAATTATTAATCCTGAGCCAGGCATGAATAACAAAGCATTTTCAACAGATTAACTCACTGGAAACCACCTCACAGCATGACAAAATCTAGCAAATATGTTACATAGGAAAGGGAAATTCATGTTTAACAAAAAACATTTCTAATCCAAACAAGAGCCATGAGAGAAACTTTAGAACTGCCAATACAACAGCCTCAAATTCTGGTCTGAAAGGCAGATATGGAAACCAAAAGAAATTAACCTCTAAAGTCAATGTTGGGTAATTAACCTCCAAAGTCAAATGTCGGGTAGCTATGTGTCATGAGATTTCCAAAATTCTGTACGAGAGGGCATTTGAAGAAAATAAAACATCACCAGTTTACTTAGATACCTTGATTAAACATCTGCTTGTGATACATAACTCTGGAACTTTGTTTTTATTTCTTTCAAAGAATGCCAGAACCTATATTATTACACATTGGGATACATAGAACAACTCAGAATCCAAAGGCTAATAAAACACTTCTCCATAAAAATTTATAATTCGTAATTTATAATTTATAATTCAAAAGCTTATGAAAGTAACTTTTTCTACTGAGAAATAACAATTCTCATTTGCCATGGTATTGAAAAAGCATATTGCTAAGGTTAAACAAGCAGGTTTATTCCACCACCATCCTACCCCATTTAGAAAAAAGGTGGGGGTGGGGGAGAAGGAAGGAAGTGGTCATGTTAAGAAAAGACATAAAATCATTCATGAGTTGATGGAAGTCAGAAGGAATGTAGCAGCCATGCTGATGCTTGGGCTATCACTTTTCAAAATTATATATATGTGCCAATTAAAGTGATGAAAAAGATTACTGGTTCCAGCAATTAATTTCAATGTGAATGGTAAAAAAATAGAATTTCTTTACAAATGCTAACCTTACCAGGAATAGGTAAGAGAGGAATGCCTATTTTAATTCCAAATTGCAGAACTACTAAATGAATATGTGTGTATCTATGTCATTTTGTGGCAATACATTTAATATACACATGCACATACAAATAGATACTTTATTGGTGTCATGTGTAACATAAAGATATAAAGATATGCATACCAAACAAGATTAAGAAAATATTGTATATTTATGTAATCCTAAAAGTAGGACAATGTTTTCCTGTGTAAATAAATAGCAGCTGAAATTTTTTTGCAATTCTTCTAAAGATGTTATGGTTCTAGTCATACAGTAAAAAGCAAATAAAATCATTCACAGATTTTTAACAAATAAATCTGTAAGAATACGGTGCATACAAATAGACTTCACTTTTCAACAGAACTTGGGCCATAATTTTCATTGCTTAGCAATGCAATTGTAAAACAGTACAAGTAGTCTTCAACTTAGGACCACAATTGAGCCCAAAATTTATGTTGCTAAATGAGACATTTGTTAATTGATTTTGCCCCATTTTAGGACCTTTCTTGTCATAGTCGTTAAGTGAATCACTGCAGTTGTTATGTTAGTAAAATGGTTGTTAAGTGAATCTGGCTTCCCCATTGACTGCTTGTCAGAAGGTAACAAAAGGTGATCAGATGATCCTGGGAAACTGAAACCGTCATAAATATGAGTCAGTTGACAAGCAGTTGAATTTTGAATCATGTGACCATGGGGATGCTGCAATGGTCATAAGTGTGAAAAATGGTCATAAGTCACTTTTTCAGTGCTGCTGTAATTTTGAACTGACACTAAATGAACTGTTGTAAATTGAGGACTACCTATAGGTTATGCGCCTATATGGCCTAGAAATAGTAATCCCAACAGACCCTTATTAAACCAGGATCAAAAGTCATTAAGCAAGGATCTCCTTATAACTACTTGCTGGCTTCCAACAACGAAAGTCAATGAGAAAACTGGCAGGAAGTTGCAATTCCTGGGCAGTTTGTGGAATGTGATGGAATTTTGCTTTGGTTAAAGTGGTAGCAATATTGACGGTTCAAATTACAAAATGGCTTCACTGATTGGGGAAAAAAATAAATAAATTTGTTGATAATTGTTTATCTGTTTTTCTGATTTTGTTCATCCAATCCTGCTTCCATATTTTTATTTTAAAAATAAATAAAAGTGGTAAAATGGCTACATACTTTTGCATTTCTTTCCTGATTTATCCATCTCTATAAACCATTTTGCCTAAGTTATGTATTTTTCTTTTTTCAAATAATGATTCAGTAGGTTTTTTCTTCAGATGGCAATACTACTTCCTATGGCAGTTTTCAGAGTTAGCCACTAGTGGGCAGGGCAGAAACTGAAAAAAGTGTCCAAATTACTTTATGGATGAATTAAAGCCAATACAAACATTTTCATTACACAAAAACACTAATGAAAACTAAGTACCAGAAGAGATCAAAGACATTCCTAAAAAGGGCTATGCTTGGCCTACTGCCTAAAATGAACCATGAAGAAACAAGGTGAGTTTCCCTCTTCTTGAGTTTCCAAAATTCTACCCTTTTGGCATCTCAGCATAAAAATCTCCAGAGCTATCAAGCATTTGAAAAGGAGTAGGAGACCTCCATTCTGTTTCCTTACCCTCTGAAGTCCCCTCGATCACACATCAACATCTGACATATTAATGTTCTGCTGATTTTCTCAGGACAATTGAAGTTTAGAGGTAAAGATATTTAGAGGTAAAGAAGTTACTTATTACTTTAATAATAGAGTACCTCTTAAATGTCCCTTCTCATAATGAAAGAAAAACAACCTCAGGCTCCATATTCCTCTCCTTGTAACCATAGCACATGGCTGCTCTGCTCCCTGAAGCCTTGGCTACAAAAAAGTTCCCTCTCTTATAGAATAAGCAAGCTGTATCATAATAAGTATTGTATATGTAGATACTCAGACATTAACCTCAGAATTCAATAAATATCCATAATAGGGCTTAATTCATCCTTTCTCAACAGGAGAACCCTAGATTTGCTCTGAGACATTGGTCACCGCGATGTAAAAAAGATGTCGAGACTCTAGAAAGAGTACAGAGAAGAGCAACGAAGATGATTAGGGGACTGGAGGCTAAAGCATATAAGGAACGGCTGCTGGAATTGGGTATGTCTAGTTTAATGAAGAGAAGGACGAGGGGGGACATGATAGCAGTGTTCCAACATCTCAGGGGCTGCCACAAAGAAGAGGGAGTGAATCTATTTTCCAAAGCGCCTGAAGGCAGGACAAGAAGCAACGGATGGAAACTAATCAAGGAGAGAAGCAACCTAGAACTAAGGAGAAACTTCCTGACAGTTAGAACAATTAACCAGTGGAACAACCTGCCTCCAGAGCGATGAATGCTCCAACACTGGAGTTTTTAAGAAGAGACTGGACAGCCATTTTCGAAATGGTATAGGGTTTCCTGCCTGAGCAGGGGGTTGGACTAGATGACCTCCAAGATCCCTTCCAACTTTATTATTATTATTATTATTATTATTATTATTATTATTATTATTATTATTATTATTATTATTATTATTTGAAATAAGTAAATTGCAGACTCGCAATCCTGGTGCTTACAATGGTGAGAATTATTACATGCTGCAATTCAGCTGCAAGCCCGTGGATTTGCTGTTGTGTAAAAACTATGTAGGTTAGAAGAGAATTATATTGTGAAGTGTTTGAATTTTTACTATTTTAATGCAGGGATTCCCCGAGACCTGAATATTGCTTCAATTATTGCTTAACCATTGTCCATCCTGGCCATATTGCATAAAAGGAAAAACCATCCACACAGTCCTGCCCTCTAATCCTTCCTATTCTTAGTCTTTGGCATTCAGCAGGATTCTTCAAATTATGGAACATTGTTGCAGCCTACAAAAAAGAATTATATTTGTTACAATGAATGTTCAAACTGCAAAAGTATCTATGATCACATGTGCATCTGGAGAATATCTGAAATTATGAATACCGCATGTCATAATACAGATCTGCATTTGGACATACAACAGATGTATGAGCACTTATTAGCCTTCTGTTGTGGTTGACCCCATCTCCTTATTTTGGACATTCACTCTAATATGTTACCATGCTAATTCAAAACATTTTATGATTTATGTTTATTTCCCCCCCTTTCTTATTTATAAACACCCATGTGAAAGAGTATGACCAGAAAAGATGCTGTTGGATGATACTTGAGATATCAAGCAGAAAAGGAAAAAAACTAATAAAAAGATGTGGATTCAAATGATGGCTTTATGATGCGCCACTGCCTATTTATTTAATTTCTATATATGGTTCTGTACATCCATTATTCATGTATTTATACAGAATGTAACAACAAAGATTTTTTTCACAATATGTCATGTTCATATTTACATAATTTAGAAACTATCTTTTAGCAAAGTGAGGAAAAAGCATTTTAAAAGTGCGGAATAATTAGCTCAAAGTCCATGTACTGTAAAGGTATCCAATTTAATCCTTCAACGCTATTTTTCTAAAAGTTTTGATATTATGATGGGTATGTGAGCATTCATCAACTAAGGAGTAGAAACATAATAGAAATGCCAAGACATAAATTGCTGCAGGTCAACAGAAAACTCAAATGTTGGTGAAAACGGAAACAGGAAATAAAGTTGCTATAACATATAAATCGTCAAGCCTGTTTGGGCACTCTAGAGAACAATGTTGTACAGAAAGAACTAACATGAATATATATGCAATTTGACTCTTGTACAACAGGTTCTGGAAATGATCATAGGAAGCTTGAATGGAGGCTTAACTGTTATTAGGGATCTTGGAGCCACAATAATTATATAAAAATAGATTTAATTAAAGATGATGAATGGTTGTACTTGGCTTCAGATCTTAGATAGTGTTTCCTGAATACTCTAAATTCTTATCTTGACCACTACAACCATAGGCCTCAAACTAGCAACTTATGTAGGATGTTGCTTCCTACCAGGCACTAAAACGCTTGGCAGTTGAAACCAAGCCACATAAGAAATCAAGCATTTGGACTGAATGACGCTTTACCAGAGAATTTTTTAGTTAAAGAAGCCAACAAAGTAGTTCAAGAAAATAAATTACTAGAAGGCTAGAAAGAGTACTGTGCAAAGAACATGAGGAATGGTGTTGGGCAGGGGTCCCCAACCTTGGCAACTTTAAGACCTGTGGACTTCAACTCCCAGAATTCCCCAGTCAGCATGGCTGGCTGGGGAATTCTGGGAGTTGAAGTCCACAAGTCTTAAAGTTGTCAAGATTGGGGACCCCTGGTGTTGGGGATCAAAGGGAAGCCTGATTCAGCCTTAGAATTGAGCTGGTACCCATAAAGAATATGTACAACTAACTCAGTTGTGCTCAAGATATAGTAAAATTTAGGGATTATTAATTTTGTCTTACACTATGAAGATAAACGGTAAGTTCCTGACTATTTGACTAAGCTACATATGAAAAAAGCTACATTATAACAGATAAATTATCCAATTTATTGGTATAAACAGTATAGCAGATACTGCAAGGAGTGCCCCTCTGGTAACCCCACCAGGTAATACAGTAGATCATTTAGGTTTAGGATTAATCTATTTTATCTTTCAAGGCTCTAGATTATCTGCTTTAAAGCAACCTTGTAGCTTAGTCAGATGGTTAGTCAGGAAAGCATTTTTATGCATCAGCAATTGTCTGGGAAAAGTTCTTTTATCTAATCAATAAAGGAAACGTAAGTCTATAAATTAATCAAAGAAGAAACCACATGAATAATATGATTTGTCTCTCCCATGATTGTTAAGAGACTCCTTCCTAGTAGTCTCTAAGCCCCCAGTTTGGCTGGTTTTTTTTTCTGGGAAAAAAATCTTGAGTTCAAATGTCATAGAAATGTAAGCAGATACAAGGATCAAATAAACATGTGAACTCCTCTACAATAAATGGAACATCCAAGTATAACAGAGATTGTCTCACATTTGTTTGGTCATCTCAAGAATATCATGTAGCTTGTCTCAGAAAAATCTAAGAATGAAGACTGGATGTGCCCTCACAATGCAGATTCTGTATCTTTATGTCAACCCTTCTGATTGGTAATGAACCTTGAAACAAGATAAGGAATCCATGAAGATTAGAGACAGGTTTGCTTGGGTTCTGTTTTTATTAAAAGACAATTTTTAAAAAAAAAATACAGAAAGAGTGAGATTAAACACTCTGGCCTTTATCCAAAATAATTATTTACATGAATGATAAGAAATCATGTACAGCTGAAATTTGCTTTGTACTTTTTAGGGCTGCCGCTTATTGCTATTGTTCATTGCCTATGCAATATGGAAAACTGAAAATAAAGTTCTGCTTGCAGAACTTTTCTTTGTGGAAATGGTTCTTCCATATTACAACCACATCGGATATCTCATTCCTTAGGCAGTGGGGCATTTTGCTACAACAAAAATAACTTCTGTGGCAGCTTATAGTTACAGCTCCATATATTTGTTAGATTTAGAATCACCATATGAATTTTGTTGTTTTAGCCTTAAAAAGTATAACATTGTTAAACTCTTAATGTTTAGGTATTATGTTTTTATAATCAAAAGGATCTGCCAAAAGAGAAAATGAGAAGCACATACAAATGTAATGCAAACATGTATGAAGGAAGAGGGCTGCTGATGGAATAGTAGGAGCTGAAATTCAATATATCTGGAGACCAAATAGCTTTTGAAAGACTGGACTGAGTTTTTTTTTAATATTATTCCTTGTCCATACAAGTAAAAAGTAGACATTAAACAAAATGTTTTATTCCTCTGACCATAAAGGAGGAATAGGGAACTTTCATTTGGCTACTTCTGTATTACATTCTTCCTTTTGTCTAGCTCACGGGTCGGCAACCCGCGGCTCCAGAGCCGCATGCGGCTCTTTGAGGCATTACCTGCGGCTCCGGAGCCTCCTCCGCCATTTTTGGGAGCGCATGCGCGCATGCACGGGTGGGTGCGCGTGCGGGGGTGCGCATGCGTGAATGGGTGCGCATGCGTGAATGGGTTCGCGCGCATGCGCAAACGGGGGCCGCGCGCATGCGTGGGTGCGCGGGCACGCACGCATGCGCGAACGGGCGCGGCTCCCAGTTTTTTTTTTTTTAGGCCATGAGACCGTGCGGCTCATTCAACGTTTCGGGTGGCCGACCCATGGTCTAGCTGGTGGGATAAAGACATCACTGTTGGAAACTAATTTGTGATGTATCTTTTTCCTTATACTACAATAACAAGTGAAATTTGCTGACCAAATAATAAAAAATGTCCCCAATTCATATGTATCATATCATATATCAGGGCATTAAAGCAGAATTACAATCCATAAAATTAACTTTGTTTAAAATTATACTATTACAAGCATATTAAAATAATTTATTTAACATTGGAATGTCTTTTACTTAAAAACACCTAGCGTTTGTCGTTCCGATTTTGAGCAATAAGGTATATTTGTTTTGGGCCTCTCCAACTGAAAATATTTCTATCTGACATTATGATGGGAAACTTTTGAATAGCAAATGTTTAATGCCAGTAGGTCAGTTTCTCATGGAATAAACTTTGCTTAACCAAACATACTCCTACTTGTATCAGCTTAAAGTCTTTGCACACATGAATGAAAGCATGAAGGAAGTTAACTCTTACCTACTTGAAGCTTTTATAAAAGCACTGCAAAGCAAATAAACCAATGGAAACAAAAGTATTTTACTTATTGCTCACTCAAACTATTATAGGTACTTTCCTGAGGAGCAATCTCTTCTGAAAAAGATTTAAAATCTGTATGAAATAACTCACAAGTTTACACAAAAATCAAGGAGTAAGCCATGTAGTAATAACAAGGAAGAATATTAGCATTTATATACTCTGTATACAAAGGGACCTAAATGCTAAATCTGCTATGAGATCTCAGGAATGGGGCTCAGAAAACATTAGCCTGGATGCTTGGAGAGCTTCTTTCAGGTGAAATAAGACAATAATGACTGAATGGATTAATGATTCTCACTTTTATGCTCTGTAGCAAACCCAGAGCTGTACTATTTTCAAATTGAAAACATAAAAAAGCAATGATTATAGGCAGCAGCTATTGAGGAGGTGGCACATAACATCCTACCCTGGTCAGGTTTCTTTAATCTGAACAAAAGAACAAACTATAAGCTTAAGAACTTAAAAAACTGAAATATAAAGCAAAAAGCTAAATATGATTTTGATCTAAGAAAGTTACAAATGGATTAAGGATCCAGGTAATTTTGGAGTATTAACTTTTACTATAAGATTTTGGAATCAATATAAAAATAAATAGCTTCTCATAGAAAACAGACTTATTTTGGCCGTTCTGGTTATTAAAAATCATAACAAAGATATTATAGTAAAAATGATTACTATAACAAAGATATTATAGTAGATGATTAAAGATTTTAAGCAGAAAAAAACTCCACGAGCTTGCTCTTAATATCAGTTCATACTAGGATTTACAAAATGTCACAAAAATTATAACATTGGAAATATTAAAGGAGATCTTTCAAGAATGATGCCAGAAATTAATAACTTCCAGTATCAATACTGTCAGTAATGACGTCTGCTTCCATGGACAGAATATGTCTAAAAGATGGTAATGAAGGAATGACAGATGTGGAACAAATTTTATTTGACAAGACAGAGAAAGTTCTGAAAGCAAAACTATAAATGACAGGCCAAGAGAATAATTTGGAAAAAAGATACTTTATTATCGCGACTTTTCCCCCATTGCCGGAGCTGGGGTGGGCGCGGTTTCGGCATGACGCATCCGGCCTGCGGGCCAGCAGTTTGACACCCCTGCTTTATTAGATATATAAAAGAAAGTGCCTGAAGTCTTAAAAATTAAAAGGGGATTGTCAGTGATAAACCAAGAGAATGAACTGGAACATGTTTTCTTATTGGATCTACAAAAGAGACTTGTTAAGGACTTCAAGAAACCTGTATGAAGAATTTTACAGAAATCAAATTTTATGACAATATTTGATTAAGTCTGACTGTTAGAAGTAAAAGAATAGAAAACTGGTTTATTTGATTAAGGTTAAAATAAGATTTCTGGCACCAGGATTGAAAAGTTGATGTATTACAATTCGCTTGTATATAAGAGATGGGATACGGAATGAACAGATATGTATTTAACTTTATAGGAGTGAGAAGTATCATGTAATTAGTTGCAAAACAAAATGAAATATGTTTAATTTTGCATAATATTCTCTCTCTCTCTCCCTCCCTCCCTCCCTCCCTCTCTCCTTGAATGTGTACCTCACCAAATTCAGGAATGCAGCGTTGTACTGCAATCTAAATACATTTTATTTCGAAATACTCTAAATTCAATGAAATTTGGTTTTATATTTATCTTTGTGTTAACAAATTCAGATTCCCCCCCCCCCAAGAAGCAGAATTTGGTATAACAATTTCCAATCTTGCCAAATTCCAGATGCATGGATCTCAAATTAACAAATTCTTAGCAACAGCCATGTTGGCTGGGGAATTCTGGAAGTTGAAATTCACACATCTGTAAGTTGCCAAGGTGAGAAACATTCTTCTACTGTAAGTGTTAGATCAGAGAATTTTCATTAAACAGCTAAATAACAGTAACATGTTTCTTGAGCTTCTGAAATTAGGATAAAAAATAGTAAATCTTATTTTAATGGACTATCAAACAAAATGCTTAGAGCTTAATCATATATTGCCTAAAGAATGGTATATATAACAAAGCTGTTTAATAATAATAAACAGTTTTCAAAAATAGACTGGACAACCATTTGACTGGGATGGTTTAGACTCCTGCCTTGAGTAGGGGGCTGGATTAGAAGACCTCCAAAGTCCTTCTAGTCCTATGATTCTATTTTTAAAAAAGCAGCAGTGATGGCTTGAAAAACAAATATATTTCTCTAATTGTCCAAAAATCATCAGACCCATACTGTGTTCTTCATCTTTCCCTTTGAGAAAATCTGGCACAAGGTATTTGCTCAAAACAAGATGGCAAAGTATTTCATGATTGTTTTATGTCTTTTCCTCTGGTTTGATTCCAATGCTGTCAGCATCCTGCTGTCCCATCCTTTTACAGATTTCTATTTGATTTTCTGCTTCCCAGCCTGCATATAAACCTGATTTTTAAAAAAACCAAATGCCCTCTGACTATATTTTTGAATGCTTTGATGGGAACAGAGAACAGTGCAAAAGCAAAATTATAAAACTGAAGGAAACGGGAGGGCATAAAGATATGTTCTATACGTTCAGTACCAAAAACTCCTTTGACAGGACTAAACCATGTACATTTTGTATGAGTGCAGCTTAGAAAAGTTTAATTCATTCAGAAATTTTTCCAGGTTAAATAAAATAGCCTTATCTCTAAACAGGACTCCTACCTGAAATGTGAAAGCATGAATGGCTATTTTCATTAATTGTTAGTGCACAGTTAAAAGAGGGTTTCTTATGCTATTCAAACTATGGATATTAAAAGATAATTTGAAAATTATATACTTCTCTTTAAGCAGGTAATTGTCATTTTATCTTCTATAACTTAAACTCAGGTAATCTCTGCAGAGAGTATAGAAACGGAAAAGATATATAGGTTCTTCTCAATTACAGGTAGTCCTCGACTTATAGCCACAATTGAGCCCAAAATTTCCATTACTAAGCAAGGCGGTTGTTAAGTGAGCTTTACCCCATTTTAAAACCTATTCCACCACAGTTGTTAAACAAATCACTGCAATTATTAAGTGAATCACTGCAGTTGTTAAAGTGAATCATGCAGACATGAAGCGAACCTGGTTTTCCCCACAATAATTTTTTGTACTGTTTTTCTCTGATGGAATCTCCCTTTTGTCCATTTTGCATCCATACATTTTAACAACATTTAAAAACCCAACTGCAACTGTATTAGTGTCAGTCACACATGTGCTAGCCTCACATTAACTGAATTTTGAGATGCATTAAACGAGATCTGTAATCAATTTACAATTCATACTAAATTGAACACATTATTCAGACTTGCACTAATCACAGCCTACTTATAAACCAATCTCCATTTAGTCAATTCAGCTTCCTGTCTTTATCCTTCCTCCTTGCCTTACCACTTGCAACCAATATGCTCATACAAACCTGCTGGGGGATGGCCGAATCTCTGAATCATATTAGGAGGGCAGAAAAAAACCAGAAGGATTCCATTCCCTTTGCTGATGACAATAGGCTAAAATTGTTTGCAGGCTAATATTTCCTCATAAAGCAATTACCCCATATGTAAATGGCAGTTTTTCTCTCCATCCAAGCTCAGTAATATACTCTTTTCCAAAACACCTGAAGAGAATCAATCAATCAATCAATCAGTCTTTTAAATGTCTTCTTAAAAACGACTCTAGTTGAATGCAGTGTGGGAGGCACTCCTAGTTTAGGTTACTAAAATTGATCATCTTAATCCTCTCTCAAAATTGACTTCTGGATACGCTAAACTTGCATATCACCCATTGTATTATACACCAAAATATCATGGGCATCATCAGCCAAGGTGCTCTCCTGCCCCCCTCCCCCCACTATTAATAGAACAGATCATTTCTGTCACTTCCTCATGTATATACTCCTTCACTCGTCCTAATGAAGACTTCACAAGGCACTTCCCCCCTCCAAACAGAGCCATCAAAATAAAATGTTTATTTGCCAGAGCAAAGTTCTTAGCTTAGCACCTTGCTACACCTGTCATATATAAAACGTGATGCATCTTTATCATCGAAACATTCAGTCTGGCTTTAATAGCCCTATTAATTATGTGACCGACCAAGGGATTTCTGCCTGCTAAGCTGGCATTCCCCCTCCTCCCTTTGCTTTTGTTAGGCACTAAATAACAGTTTTTGGTTTATGGTTGGCCAACGGTTTCCTTTGCCCATCATATCTACAATTGTGACAATGTCTGGCATGATTGGAAGCTTGAAGGAAAACCACAACAGAATGGCATGCCATTCACTTCCACACCCCTCTCCAACCACAGACAGATACAGTTACTGGGTTTGACTAACGGTTATCAATCAGCTGAACTGTAAGCCCTTGGGAAGATAACCAGTCAGAAAAACAGAAAGAAGAAGCAAATTAATATGAACCATAAAAAAAGTATATATAATGAAATGTGGTTGTTAACCTCATGGAACGTCTAAAATGTTTTTCTATTTAATTATTTTCAGCTTTAAATCTGTCACTCAGGGAAGCTCCATTCATTTTGATTCTTTATGATGCAGCAATATTTCCCAAATCAGGCCTGAAATAAGCAACACACATAATGTGAACATATATCTTTAATAATCTACATACATACATTTTTAGAAATCTATTTAAGTATTAGACTAACAAATAATAAAGGTGCTGAGAGGAAACATAGCTATATTGCCTGCAGAAAAATCGCAATGTACTTTACAATAACCAAATTCTTATTGTCAATGTTATCTTTTGAATCATATCATTCAATTAAATGAGAATGCAAAATTTATCACCCATTTCTCAAAAAAGTAAATCTGATCTGCAAGTGTGAAGGAAGAATAAGAACAGATAAAAAAAGAAAATAATAAAGTAAAAAAGAAAAAGGATATAAAAATAGGAAAACCTGCAATTATAACCCAGTCCTAATTATGGTTATATAAGGAAATAGAGGTGGCTTCAAACAAATAGATGAGCAAAGTCTCTATGAGGTTATTTATTTTAGAGTGCTGACCTAGCCATATGACAAGATTACTATCTATTGGTTCCATATTTCCTAAAATAGTGAATTACATTCCAACATGTGGCATGTCAAAATATCTGCATGAAGAGGACAAAAATGTGCCATTCCCATCCCATCATGTAGTGATGAAATCATCATGTAAGACTTCTCCTGAAGCTAAGAATATATGGCCCCAGTTCATTTATATTTTTAATGAAAACTTACATATAATAGAAATATAGAAATAATTGGACATCCACTCTTTTTTATATTAATTTAAAATCAATTGTGGGAATTTTAATGTTTTAAATCAGTGTAAATATATTCATAGCTATTGTTATCTCCAATCCAAGAAGGATACATCTGCAGCTATGTTGAACTTTGTCCTATTAATTTCTAAATATTTTATATGAAGAGATTGTGTTCTTCTCATCCAATTAGAAAACATCTAGATAGCACTTTATCTTCCCTTTAAGCCTTTCTGTCTTATGGGTATAGAGATATATTAGTAACTGATGAGCTAATCCTAAACAAGGTTTCAATTCATTCCCTAGACAGGTGGCCAGTCTATTAGATTATCTTTTTTAATTCTGATTCCAAGTTCTGAATTTCTACCATAAGTCTGAATAAATGCAGGCCTCTAATTTAACACAACAACCTCTCTATGTAATAGGATAACAATGACAGCTTGAATCATATTTGATTGCCAGACAAAAAGGCAGCAAGGCATACTAATTTGCAGAAAAGCAATATTTTTGGCATAGTCTTAAGTCTTTGCCCCAGGGTGCACAACAGTGCTGGAAAAGAAACTTTTAGATTCAGAAATGTAATATCAATGTGAAAGAAAATCAGCCAGTATATTCTGTGAGGAAAACATTTTGCCCATATTTGAGAATTATTAAGATGGTTTTGTTCACATAATATACTCATCCAATTTCTGAATTAGTCCATTTTGAGGATGAACGTAAAAGGCAAAACTTTGCTAAGCCATTATGCATTTCATCTGTCAATACATCTGAAAGCACCTTAGACCAAAATCTGGGTCTCCCTGGTATGATGTTACCATCTGTATATTCAAAATGGTGAATTGTCCATACATGAAGCTTAGAGTGAATTACCTGTGCAACAAGGGGCTCTGAAATAAGTGTGCATGCTTGCTGCCACTAAGTTCAGCAAGTGCCTGAACTCTGATGAACGTCTGTTTGTATTGCATTGTATTGTATTGTATTGTATTGTATGGTATGGCATGGCATTAGATAGTATAGTATAGTATAGTATAGTATAGTATAGTATAGTATAGTATAGTATAGTATAGTATAGTATAGTATAGTATAGTATAGTATAGTATAGTATAGTATAGTATTAGTATAGTATTAGTATAGCATAGTCTCTATACTCTAATAGTCACCATCACACTACTTGTAAGATACTGTGCCTCCTGCCATTCCTTCATTCTTCCCATCTGCTAATTTTCTGCACTACCATCATTTTATCACAAATCCAAACCCTGAACAGTAGTCAATGCCACAAAATTAGCTAACCAAGATTTAAAGAAACAAAAATAGCCATACTGCAAATCCAGCCATCAGATCTTGAATAGTGATCTACTGAATAATGCCTTAGAATTCTGTGTGAAAATACCCAGTAAATTGTATTGGTTCAGAACCTAGAAATTTAGAAACTAAAGGAAAAATCCAGAATAGTAAATAATTGATAGGTATAGATCCTTAAAGCCAGAAATGCTTGTTCAGGCCTAATAGGAGTTTTAAGCATTGAAATATTTCACAGACAGGTAGGGGAAGACATTTAGAATAGGTTTCTGGCATAAATATCAACTGTTTTACTTGTTTACTGAACACAATGTCAACAGAATCAGTACTTAGTCAACACACTGAAATTATTTTTTTCAGTTTGGAATCTGGTTTGACAATGTTCCACTCTTCACTGACTCTGAACCTTTTCCTTATAATCTTGATACATATTAAGATTCCCTTTGCTTAATTCCCATTTCTCCTCCTAAACTTTTCTTTTGGGAACAGATTGTATGAGATTTATTAACATTCTCCATCTGTCAAAACTTTTGCTGAGGTCCAAGTAAACTATGTCTACATTATTCTGAAAATCTACTCTGCTAGCAATTCTATCAAAAGAGATAAAGTAGTATCTTACAGGATCACAGACTCAGACAACATAAAAAGCAACATAATCCAAGTGATAAAATGTCCTGTGATTATGCCACATTATTCTAGTTCAGTTTGCTAACAACAAACTCATGCTGGCTCCTGTTAACTGTAGCGTTCCTATCCAAATATTCACAAATATACCCCTTGAATGTGTTTGAAGACCTTGTCCAATACAGAGGTCAAGCTGATTGGACTGCAGTTTCTGAAGTTCCATTTTTTCTCCATTTTGAAGATGGTAATGACATTTGTTTTCCTCCAATCTTCTAGAATCTTACAAATCCTGCAAGAATTCTCAGAAATTACTGAGAGCTGTTTGCAATAACCTCCATTAGTTCTCTCAGTAGCCTGAGATATTATCTATCTAGACCTGGAGACAATTCTCTTATCCTTTTATCTCTCCTAAGTTGCAGGTCCCTCTTCCTCCAGTGGCATAACGATTAGCTAAAAGTCCAATTCTATTCTAAGGGCAAAACGCTATTGAAAGTAAGCTGCCATGAAGATTAAACAAAAAATTCCAAATAAAAATATTTAATGCATATTATTTTGCTCTCAAAGCTATATAGCAAATAGTTGTAGAATGACAATGTATGGAAACAGTTGGTAATCATTAAAAATTGTATTATTTCAACTGCTTCCAGTTTTAACCTATTAAATTTAGCATTTCATAAATTTAGGATTTGTGTATTTCAGAAACTTAATTCAATTTTAATATCATAGACCAATATTTTAATTTTAATATTTGGAAATAAAATTATTTCTAAATTAGATTCACATTTGAATGTTTCAAAGGAATGGATGAAAATAGAGGATAGCAGAGAGCAGAAGAGATGGGTACTGCAGGCAGCCAATATTTCTTTCGCTCACTATTAAATCTTCTAACCATTTCAATATTTTGGAATCATAACTGAATATTATTTTGGAATATCTTTCCTAAAGACTTCCTATGGCTTCTGCTTCACAATTGTTCAATGCCAGGTTCTAACATTTTTATTTTCCAAACTTCCCCAAGGTGCACATATTCCAGCCTGCCTTGACATTTTTTATTTGTTGTTGCATCATGAATCTCAGAACTATATTGTTTTAAATAATATGTTATTACTATATTATTGCGTCATCCTAAAATCTGGTGTGGTGAAGACATTTTAAGTAAATTAATCAATACATTAAGCAAAATAACAATTCATGTAATAGTAGTATTATGTTATAGTATATAGATTATATAGTATAGATATAGTATAAATGAAGCTATTTCCCCTCCCAAATATAAAGGCTTTAAATTAGTGCTTACTTGCGACGGAACATTTCTGCAAATATGCAACCTACACTCCAAAGATCAACTGGTGTTGCATAACTGGACTGAAGCAGAACTTCAGGAGCTCGGTACCACAGAGTAACAACCTGCAAAATAAAGGGTAAACTATTAGGAATATGGTTTAATTAAAGAAATTCCCAAGAAGCAGTAAAAATATCTCTTTGTTTTTCTAACATATCTGTATTTCTAAATTGCAAGTTTTGAAGGAAGATCTTTGTGGAAAGTATCCATATATTAATTATATTATTAATCAATTGTTTGATTTTTTTTGTATTTTGTTCTATACTGAAGTAAAAAGGAAACATTTTACTTCTCAGGATGAACAAATGTTTTCTATAAAATTATAAATGAAAAACTTTAGGAATGCTTCCAGGTAAATGATTTAAAGGCTATTAGTTAAAAATTATTGGACAGCAATTATTCTATTTCATATTCCTTCATGTATTTTTTACATTAGGAAATAGAGGAAATAGTAAAATTTAATGTTAAAGGACTGCACAATAAACCTTTGATCTGGAAGCACCACAAGAAATACAGTCTGCGACATATAGATAAAAGTTTGAAGAAGTTACAAATGAGAAAAGGAAAATATAATTGCAGTCTTAAAAAATTTGTACTGTTGAATTTAGCATTTTTTTCCTGAAGACATTACTTTTAATTAAAGTAATGGTATCAATCTCCTAGAAAAAAATATTTCTCAATGTAGAGGTCATCTGAAATTAGATTAAAACATGCAAAACATATATAAAGTAGATGTTATGAAGTAATAATTATGGGAAATGCAAGAGTATTATTTAGACAAAGCCTTAAAAACTTTTAGCATGTTAGTCTCATACCTGTTTTAGAAACAATTCAGTAATTTTAAGACAGAAGAAAACAGATGCTTCTAAATATATGTCATGTGAGGAATTGCAAACTGTTACTGAACCATGAACAATATAATTTACTGTAGCTAAACATGAATTTTAGCTTTTATCATGTGTTTCAAATGATGAAGAAAAAGAAATAGGAAAATGGAGTTTATTTAAAATGAAGAACAAGCAGATTTTAAGCCTCTGCTGAAAAACAGCCTTCTTAAGAAAACTCTTTAAGTAGAGAAGGCACTTCCACACTACTACAGGTGTGGAAGTGCCTTTGATTTACAACCATTTGTTTGGCAACCATTAGAAGTTACAATAGCACTCAAAAAATGTCTTACTGAGGAAAGAGAAAATGGTTTACATGTAAGGGGTGTGAGCTGATGCTCTGCAAAAGAGAAAAAGCTATGCTCTGGTTTTAAACACACTAGGACAGAATGAGAAATAGATTGACTTGGTTCCCCAAGCCAGGTGAAATCATGTGATTTGGAACAGTTTCTGAACAGTACAAGCTCACATATAAACGTGTCTGAGATTGTATCCATAGAACTATTGCAATTGCATCGAAAGCCCCAAATGACACTTCGCAGTTTTCAGCCACTGTTTTCTTCATTCCTCATGTAGAGATTTATGACCCTTGCATCTACAATTACAGTTGCTCAGAATAATCAAAATCTCAAAAGGAGTGAATGCAACAAATAAACAGGAGAGAAATTGATTTCCAAAGTGCCTAAATTTACGAAGGCCAAACACATTCTGGAAACCATTATAGAATATTTTACTAGGTGAAATGTTGAGAATTTTTCTTCCTCTTGGAAGATGCTCAAATGGACATTACATTGTAGTTTTCTTCTAGTTTAATGAAAATTAATTTCTTTTTAGAAATTTAGGAAAAGATACTTCGCAGTTTCTGCTTCCTGCAGTAAAATGGGTGGACAATAAATTTGATGGATGGATGGATGGATGGATGGATGGATGGATGGATGGATGGATGGATGGATGGATGGATGGATGGATGGATGGATGGATGGATGGATGGATGGATGGATGGATAGATAGATAGATAGATAGATAGATAGATAGATAGATAGATAGATAGATAGATAGATAGATAGATAGATAGATAGATAGATAGATAGATATAGATAGATAGATAGATAGATAGATAGATAATTGTCTAGAGCAGATGTGTCCAACCTGTGCTGCCCCACAAGATATAATAAAAAATAAAAAAATAAAGGAAGCTTGTTATTTATATGTTAGTTATATTATATTATATATTATATGTTTTATATGCTGTCCAAGACAATTCCTCTTCACTCAATGAAAGCCAGGAAAGCCAAAATGTTGGACAGCCATGTTCTAGGTCTATGTTTGCCACAATAAAAGTCATACTAAACCATCCAATATTCCACATCCATTCACATAAATGTTTCCTTTTATGGCTTGCTTCAGAGAATAGCTAACATCATTCACAGTTTTTGTTTTTTTTCAATCTCTTTAACATCACAGATGGCAATATGTAGGGAACATTTCAGCAATTTACAAAATTATATAAAATGGAAATAAGTTTGTAGATTTGTATTGTATGATACCATCAGGTTTATTTATATTTACATATTCTGCAGTATCTTTCACCCAGTGCTTTCCATAGATGTTGGATTTCAACAAGATCAGTGTTGAGGAGAACAATTTCTACTGCAAATGCTACCTTAGCAGGGAAGGAAATGAACAATTTCATAGCACAAAATGTGCATTTTAAATGCTGAGAAAATATTTTCCCCAAAATGTATTATTCCTTAAAATAAAATAAAAAAGAATCGCATTCCCAACAAAACTGATTGAAGAAAGCATTGATTGAAGGATAGGTCTCAGGATTTTTTTTTTATAAAGAATGATTTAGATGAAACCGTGCATTAATTAATTAACATTCTGTCTAGGGCTGTTAGGCGTTATATTCAGAGGGCACCAAACTGAGGAAAGCTGATGATTTGTAACGAATGTAATTATCTCAGTATATATGAATACATTATGTTCAATGTTCAAGATGAGCAAAATTGCTCACTTCAATTCAAGGAATTTGACTGCAAAGAATAACCACAGATAAATGTTCTTGCTACTAAGAATGTTCTCTTAGGGGAAACCCCCCCCCCCAGTGATCTGCATGATTCATTAAGAACATTTCCCTCTGTCTCATCCCCAAACCAAACAAAAATTTATGGATATTCCATTCAGTTACAAAGAAGCAGAAATGAAAATGATGCATAAGACAGGATATGGTGAATTCAACAGTTACCATAGAACTTCCTCTTCTGGATGGTTTTGATTACATATTTTTACTTATGTGAAACTTTTTGATAAAAGAAAGGCTCAATCTCTCCCCACCCCCAAATAACACAGGGTCAAGCTGAGCAATGAAAGATCTTTCTTAAGGACAAAATTTGCACTGAAAGGGGCAAGGTGGAGCCCATGGCGATAGTACTTTTTTTAATGAAGATCTGCCAAGACATGAACTCTTGTTGAATGCAGAATATATTTCTTTGCAAATAAAATTGTAGCCTAAAAGTGCAAGCTCACTTTGATTGAATCAGTTGAAATCATTCCATTAACCAGAAGTCATTCTGGGTTCTATCGTTCTTGTGGAGTGGAAATTACTATAGCATAAAGCTACATATATGGGCTTTGATATTGTTTGAGACAAAAGGATTCCATTTACTTCTTGGTGAAATTACAGGCAGAAGGAAGATTTAAAAAATGATAATTTTATGCAAGTATGTTCCTACCAGCATTGCTGTTAGTATTATCTGTAGCTACTTCTTTTATTACAAAATGGCTATTCAAATATTTGTATCTGATACTGGAACTAATGGAAGAGCCAGTAAGAAAGAGTCAGCAGTTCACACAGAGCAGGAGAAGCATGATGTTCTTTCCCACTGACTACAACCAGATTACTGGAACTACGATCACTAAGTGGTAAGGACATGTGATGCTTTGCCTAATGACCGCTTCATTTAGCAATGGAAATTCCAGTCTCAAATGGGGTTGTTAAGCAAGAACTATCTGCAGTATTAAACTTCTATATTAAAATAACACTAAACTTCCATATTAAAAGTTATCATTTAAATGGATGGTATTTCTTGATGATAAAGGTTAGAGAAAAATGATTCTGGCTGCTTTACTCAGAGAACTCAAGTCAAAAGGAGAAGTATCTTGACATCCCCTTTGAATCTCAATGTATGATTAAAGATCATTTTTCCCCCTCAACTCCTCCACTATATTTTTACTCAACCCTTTATTTTTTTGGAAGGGGGCATTTAGTTGCAGGAGTATTGCAGGAACAAAGGTCCTCCCTCAAAATCCCAATACCTGCCTTCATGTGGGAGTAATATTATAACCAATTACTCACTGCCGTCTGCTGTAGTGGACTAAAGACCCACAAAAGGATTTACAAAAGGTCTGAACCCCTCCCTACCCTGGTCTCTGATGACTGGATGGAAATTAAAGGGCTCACTGAGACTCTGAGGAGGCTCTTGGTGGAGTATCTTCTATTCCTTGAACCAAATTATCACATTGACTGGTGGGTTCCTTTATTCTCAGATTTATTAACTCACATAAATAATTCCTGCCAAGGTCCAGATGGCTAGGAGCTGTCTATTTATGACAGGGGTAATCCTTCAAATTATAGATCATTCAATTTTGTTGATATCATAGCAAAATTGCATGCCAACATCTTTTATACAAAACTGATGACTGGGTAGCTAAAAAAGGCTTGTTAGCTGGAGAGTAGATTTATGTCCAGTAATTCTACTACTGATAATTGTTTAATTTCATGTCACCTAATAGAAAAATATACAGCTAAAGTGAGCCAATCGTTTACAACATTCATAGACATCAGTGCAGCTTTTGACATGAACAATAGAACACAGACTTTTCTCTCTGGCATGACAGACATTATATTCAAACTCATGCTTAAAAGTATGCATAGGAGAACATGGTTCCCTAACAGGAAAAAATAGCCTCAATAAAGGGCTAAGAAAAGTTATATACTATTTAATATTCTGTTCAGTCTCTACATAAATTATATTACAAGTTCTTTCCATCAACTAAAATGCATATGCCTAAAGTTAAAACAATGTAAACATCCTGCTATATGTTCATGACATGATATTGAAGTCATTCACCCACATAGAGATGAGAAGATTGTTGCAAAGGATCAATTCATACTGTGTACTCAACAATCTGAATGTTAAAAAGTCCAAGACCAAAGTAGTCATTTTCAGAAAAAGATGGACTAGATATAACTGAAGCCTGGACAGAGAACATATAGATCAGCAAGTCCTATCCATACTTAGGAATTTTCTTATTTACTTAATTTTACTACAGTCATTAACTAGCACAAGAGAATTGGTATTCAAATATTCTAAAATATCCAAACAATATCAGGATCACTTTAAAAAGTTTTTGTGTGTGTAAAACACAGTATTAAATCAAAGTATCCTAAAAGGCTACAAGAAAAATTTAAAATTAACAATCTGGGTAATATAAATGGCTATATAAAATACAAATACTATGTGAATACTGTACATAGACACATAGGTATAAACACCCCCAAACACACAGATATATATATATATTGGTAAATAAAACAATAAAATTAACTGAAAGGGATTTAAGAATTATATACTTCTCTTACAAAAGTTTGTCAAACCTGAGAAAAGTGTAGTACACTAGCTAATATAGCATGTTCCCCTAAAAGCCTAAGCCCTTTCTGGCTATCCATACTCAGGCAAATTCAATTGTTCTGAATTATTCTTTGCCTAATTTTGCATGCCACCATGCAAAACCTGGCAACCATGTGTGCTATTTCAGGTTAATCTCAAAGTACAAATTGCTTATGGTTTCTGGTTCTCACATTTCAGGAATTTTCTTGCAAGAAACAATCTGAGTATTACTAGCAAGATATAATTTTTATATCAAAGATCATTTTGAAGAGCCTAGATCAGGGGTCTTCGAACTTGGCCCTTTTATGACTTGTGGACTTCAACTCCCAGAATTCCTCAGCCAGCGTGCCTGGCTGAGGAATTCTGGGAGTTGAAGTCCACAAGGCATAAAAGGGCCAAGTTTGAAGACTCCTGGCCTAGATTAATTAGAACAGATTGGAGTTAATAGTAGGGATGACAATTTATTATGAATATGTCCCACTGTTCTTTCTGTATTGTTTTTATAGAGTTTTGATATGGCAATTATTCAATAAAATTGTTACTCTTGTACCATCTTTTTTAATATTGCTGATATGCTAAAACAGTTTTAAAATCTTTACTACAGTTAAGAGTTACTACATCCTAAACTTAAATGTCCATACTTACTGCTTGAAAATGGGTTACTGTAATACAGTTTTGTGCCCAGAGCCCTACCAAATTAAATAGGGATATGTATATAACATATTGGGATACATTTTCATACATAAGTCAAACATTTCTATTAAAAAGAAATCAATTAAAGCTAATTTTTTTGTATTTAAATTTAATTTAAATACCAAAATAAAGTAAAATTAAAAATGATTTTAAATGTATTTAAATTCTGGTATTTTCAATACAATTAGAACCAAGGTCATTTACCCACCCCCCACCTTATTTCCACCTGCCAGAAAAACTAGCTGTCTATAGAGCCTGGAGAATAATTTTAACATGGCTACAAAAGTCTCATCCCTTTCTTTCCTTCTTCTCCAGGCAAAGCAGGAAGTCTGCAATGGTAGCAAATATCTGTAGCTTGGGTGTACGGGGAGGATGGAGGTTCGTTCTCCGGGCTTATGATTTCCAGACATTTCATTACCAGGCTAAGTAGCATTTTCAGTAGAGTTTAGGGGATGTCAGTGTCAGTGTTCCTCTGTTTATAAGGGCTTCGTGTGGTCAGTAGATCTTGGGATGGCAAAGTTACAACAGTTGAGGGTTTTGTGATGGGTCAGGTATGGGTCACATCAGGCAAGGGTCTTGTGATGGGGAGGTCACATCAGGTGAAGGTCATTGGGAGATGAAGTGCTGGTTGGGGTGTGTGTGGAGGATTGTGTGGGTTGGTTGAGGGTCGGTGCCTTTGCTGGTTGGCTGTGCAGTTGATTTGAATTCTGAGGGCTGGTTATAGGGTGATAGTAGGCTGATGTGTCTGTTGATGGAATTGCTTGTGGAGTGCCAGCAGGAAGTTTTTGGCTTCTCTGTAACATGTGAGCAATCTGAAAATAGGTGCTTACTAGGAAGACGTATCACTGACTATTTGTTATTTTAAACAAACTGGATTTTTATGTTATTTTCCATACTGAAGGCTGCATTATAGTCTTAAGTATAGCTTTTACCAATAGGAATAACATGAAATTCATTTTAAATTAAATAATTTTTTAACTTCATTAAAATTTAATTGATTCAAACTATTATAAGGCACCCATTTATCTAAAGAATGGATTTAGGAGCTTTGGGGTAAGAATGCCTTTAAGAGCAACACAAAAAAAAGGTAAATCATAATTTGTAACTATGGCCAAAGAATTTCCTTATGTATTTCATAGCATTCAATGCATATGTTGAAACTGATTCCTGGACAAATAGAATCTTAAATGTTTTTGATAATTTCTATGTGGGGGGGAACCCCCCCCAAAACAAAAGACTTTTCAGATTGATCTCTAAAAGGAACTAAATTCTAAAATCCTTTCTTCTAGCCAATATCTGAAGGTAAAATAAATGCTCACTTACAAACCTGAAAATGTACAAAGTTATATACACCTTTCCCACTAAACATCTGTAACTGACACAATAAAAATATTTCACTATTATGGGAAGGTACCATAAAGAATGTATATAGAAAGATTTTCTAAATGGGCTGCACCTCACGAAAATAGGGAAAAATGTACTTGGGAAAAGATTGGCCCAACTCATTAGAAGGGCTTTAAACTAAAATTGAGGGGGAAGGGTGACCAACCATTAGAATCTCTAGAACACAAAACCAATCATAAATCCCAAGAAAACAAATCAAACAAAGAGGTAGGGAGTGATGAGAAAAAAGAAAAAATCAAACAACAATCAGGAGATCCATGAAACATACCCACGGATAGACATAAAAGTCTTAAATGTTTATATACTAATGCTCAAAGCTTGGGGAACAAACAGGGTGAATTATAAGCAATAGTACACGAGGGTGGGTATGACATAATTGGCATTACAGAAACCTGGTGGGACGAAACCCATGACTGGAATGTACTGATGGATGGATACAAATTGTTCAAAAGAAATAGATCTACAAAAACAGGAGGGGGAGTTGCACTATATGTAAGAGAATACTACATATCTACAGAAATGCACATGATCAAAGATAAAAATCCTCCAGAACCTATATGGGTTAATATAAAAGGGGGGAAAAGTGACATTGCCATAGGGGTATACTACAGGCCACCCAACCAATCAGAAGAAATAGATGGACTCTTTGTCAACCAGTTAACAATTGGGAAGCATACCACAGTAGTAATGGGAGACTTCAACTATCCAGATATCAGCTGGGAGACAAACTCTGCAGCGAGCGGGAGATCAAACAGATTCCTAACCAACCTAGCCGACAATTTAGTCATCCAAAAGGTATAGGAGGGAACTAGATGTAAAGCTATACTGGACCTAATTCTTACTAATAGAGAAGAAGTGATAGAGGGAGTTGAAGTTGCCGGAACCTTGGGGGAAAGTGATCACATCATATTGGAATTCAATATAATGCAAACACAAGCAATAGAAAATAATTCAACCAATGTCTTAAATTTCAAAAGAGCTGATTTTAAATAAACTCAGAGAGAACCTAGGAAAGATTCCACGGATAAAAATCCTAAAGGGGAAAACAACTCAAGAAGCATGGAAACTTTGAAAAATGCTATCATAAAAGCCCAGTCCAGCACAATACCACTGAAAAAGAAAAACAAGAAAGTCAAGGAGAAACCAGCATGGCTGCACAAAGATCTCTCTGACAAACTGAAAGACAGAAAGGACAAATAAAAAAAATGCAAAGAGGGACACATAACTAAGGCTGATTATTAGCAGATAGCCAGAACATGCAAAGACGAAGTCAGGAAAGCAAAGACTCAGAATGAACAAAGACTTGCAACAGGAATCAAGGATAATAAAAAAAAGTTTCTTTCAACATATTAATAACAAGAAAAAAGTCAAGGAAACTGTAGGTCCACTAAAGAGAGAAGATGGCAAGGAAGTAACAAGCAATAGGGAGAAAGCAGAGCTGCTTAACTCATTCTTTGCATTAGTCTTCATACAAAAAGAAAATATAGCACAACATACCAAAAAAATACTGTGAAAGACAAATAAGAAACAAAAATTAAAATAAGCAAGAAAATGGTAAGAGAACACCTATCCGACCTTGACGACTATAAATCACCAGGACCTGACAGATTACATCCCAGAGTTCTGAAGGAGCTGGCAGATGTTATCTCAGAACCGTTGCACCATATCTTTCAAAAATCCTGGAGCACCAGGGAAGTACCTGAGGACTGGAAAAGGACTGATGTGGTTCCCATCTTCAAGAAAGGAAAAAAGAGAGACCCAGGAAACTACAGACCAATCAGTCTAACATCAATATCTGGGAACATCCTGGAAAAGATAATCAAAAAAACAGATCTGCGAACAACTAGAAGCAAACAAAGTTATAACTGATAGCCAGCAGAGGTTTGTTAAAAATAGATTATGCCAAACCAATCTTATTTCATTCTTTGATAAAGTGACCAAATTAATAGACCAGCGAAACGCTGTGGACACAGTATACTTGGATTTCAGTAAGGTATTCGACAAAGTAGACCACAATCTACTGCTTGGTAAGCTAGAACAAAGGTGGAATAGACAACATCACCACCAGATGGATTTGTAGCTGGCTGATAAACCATTCTCAATAAGTAGTTCTCAATGGTACTACATCCATATGGAGAGAAGTAAGCAGTGGGGGACCACAAGGCTCTGTCTTAGGCCCAGTACTCTTTAATATCTTTATAAATGACTTAGATGAGGGAATAGAAGGGGAACTCATCAAATTTGCAGATGACACTAAACTGGCAGGAATAGCCAACACCCCAGAAGACAAGCTCAGGATTCAAAAAGATCTTGACAAACTTGAACAATGGGCCCTATCCAACAAAATGAGTTTTAATGTGGAGTAAAGCAAAGTTTTACATTTAGGCAGGAAAAATCAAAGATATAACTACAGATTAGGTGAAACCTGGCTCAAAAACAATAACTGCGAGAGGGACCTTGGAGTCCTAGTGAATGATCACTTGACTATGAATTAGCAATGTGCAGCAGCAGCCAAAAAAGCTAATACAATCCTGGGTTGTATAAACAGAGGCACAGAATCAAGATCACGTGATGTATTAGTACCACTTTATAAAACCCTAGTGAGACCTGGAATACTGCAACCAATTTTGGTCACCATACTACAAAAAAGATGTTGAGACCTTGGAAAAAGTTCAGAGAAGAGCAACTAAGATGATCAAAGGCCTGAAGACTAAAACATATGAAGAACGGTTGCAGGACTTGGGTTTGGCTAATCTAAAGAAAAGAAGAAATAGGGGTGACATGATAGCAGTATTCCAGTATTTGAGAGGCTGCCACAAAGAAGAGGGAGTCAAATTATTCTCCAAAGCAACAGAGAGCAGGACAAGAAACAATGGTTGAAAACTGATCAAAGAGAGAAGCAACCTGAATTAAAGAGAAAGTTCCTAACAATGAGGACAATTAACCAGTGGAACAGCTTGCGTTCAGAAATTGTGGGCGCTCTATCACTGGAGGTTTTTAAGAAGAGACTGCACAGTCAGTTGTCTGAGATGGATTAGGTTCTCCTGCTTGAGCAGGGGGCTGGACTAGAAGATCTCCAAGGTCCTGTCCTGTCCTGTCCTATTCTGTTCCTGTTCTATTCTAATATAAATCAGGGTTTAAGTTAAAATAATCTCAGTCACATTATCTCACTCCAGAGGAATTCTTTTATTTGTATTAATAAAATGGATTAACTCAAATTTGCTAAAAAGCCTCCCAGGAATCGTTAAACAAAAGAATCAAGCAAATCCAATTTTCTCTAACTTATCAAATAAACAGAGAAGATACCAAAGTCACTTCAAAGAAGGAAATTGATAAGGAAGATTATTCCAGGATACCAGAGGTACTACTAAAAAGGATTCATGCATTGTATTTACTAATCTAATTATTTCCAAGCAACACTGCTAAAGTTTAGGTGTTAAAGGTTAAAAGAAATATTTCAAACTAAATTCAGAAATCCACAGGGAATTACAGGTAATTCTCGACTTACGACCACAATTGAGCCAAAACTTTCTGTTATTAAGTGAGATATTTGTTTTGTGATTTTGCCTCAATCAGCCAGCATTGCTATACGTATCTTGCATCTATTAAATATTCTAAGATGTTTTTAAATGGAGACTTACACAGAAACATCATAGTAGTCTAGCCATGTGCCAAATATTCAATGAGCCAAATATTCAATGTGAACTTTATTACCTAACTCTAAATGACTCTGGATGACTCACAACACACAGAAAGCATTAAAAAAATAATAGGAAACAACAAACAAGCCATGAATAACAGGCTCATTTAGGCTTCCAAAGGGAATACAAAGCTGTTTAAGATTGCTTGCAAGTTTCTCTACACGTAGAATCTCCAGAATATATCCATTAAGGCTCAGTTTGTATACCTTCATTCTTCCCAAAACATATGTGTCTTGGAAAAAAAAGTTATAAAAAGAAGTTAAAACAGAAACCTATTCATTTCCTTTGATGGGTAAACCAAAACACTAATCAGAATCCTGTGTTATACTTCTAGGAAATCTAACTTTCTTAGAATGCTAGTGTAGTTCAGAGTATTTATAGGTATATCCGTTCTCTCTCTCTCTTTCCACACACACAATGTAGTTTGTGTTTTTTTTTAAATAAAGTCTCATGCACTGAACATGTGTATGCAGCTATTATTCAACAGTGCAGGAGCTCTGCAGTTTTTAATTAAGTCAAAAGATGAACTGGGCAATTTACAGTATGGATCTGTACATCCTCCTGATGTATTAGGATACTGGCAAGCTGAAACCTGCCAGGACCAGACTCTGGGCTTGATTAAGCAAACAGTGTTAGCCAGTGCTTTTTTTGTAAAAATAAAAGGTGCCGGAACTCACACGTCATACAACCTGCCTTGCCTACCCTACAAGGTTCCATCCCAAAAAGGTGCCGGAACTCCGTTCTGAGCGTTCTATGACAAAAAAAGCCCTGGTGTTAGCATGTCTTTAAATGAATAATGGGCATCCTTCTAGTTGATTCCACTTAACCTTTGGAGGGAGATTCAATCAGAAAATCAGTGGGTAGACTCACTCTTTCCAATGGCAGGACTATGCTACATATCCATTCAGGATTTGTACTTTATTTAGTTTTCAGGAAATCTGGATGCTTCTCTCTCGATTATTTCAGGTAATTTGGAGCATTTCCCACCTTAAGTTGGCAAAAAACAAGCTAGGTTTTTTTTTTCCAAAATTGTTGTTGGAAGACGTTAATATGTTACTACAGGCCTTATATTCATACTAGCTTTAGTTGATACAAAGATTCACCAGCTTAGATCTGTTATCAGATCAAAAAGGCAGTATGGGTATTAACAATAAATTTAATGCCATAAAGAAAGAGTTGTTTTACATTGCTTAGAAAATAAACTGAGTTACATTTGAGAAACAAGAGGGATCTTGATAAAAAGGAAAGAATAATTACTTCAAAATTTATATTCCTTGGAATTGTTTCTGAATAGGATATGTTCAGTATGTTAAGAATTATGTGCGAGATTGCTCTTGTAACATCATACTTTACAAGAGAGGGCAGATTTATACAAGAATGTCTCAATTTAAAGGTAAGCTACAAGCCCTACCTCAATCCTTGATTCTAGCCAAATTATAATTCTCCCATATAAAAGGTAATTAAGATTCACGCTATGACTAAACTATAATAAAGTCATTTTAAATGACTTTAAAATGATGCATGAAACCAGCATGCAGCAAACTTCCCTATAACTCAAATCCAAAGAAACAGCTTTTCTGAAATACCTTCTATATAATTCTTGTTTTCTGTCTCTAGAATTCTAAGAGTTCAGCCACTGCTTCTGAAATAAACAACAGTTCATTAATGTCTGATTGAAACTGGTTATAATTTATTTTTGAAAACTTCCTTCATTTCAAAGTTGAAAGTCAAAGATGAATGCGAAGTGCCAGTGAATATTTAAGGTAAAAAGTACCTTTATGTTTCTAGTTCTCATATCCGAGGGCACTGCATCTAGCTAAAGGACAACAAGATAAGAATGATATTGCTAGTTACTAACACGTACCAGATAAAATAACTTTTATGCTACCAATTAATTGACAACATTCTATACAGTACATTCCTCAAAGTCAAGAAAATTTTGGCTAAAAAAGGTAGCTACATATGAATTTCCACGAAACAAATTTGTATTTTCAAATTCCTTCATAGGGATGAGACCTTTTTTCCCCTCCACCTCTTTTACTATAACAGAAATGATCTTTGGAATCCAGAAAGTAACTCATGTGCGTTATAGCTGTTTGCGTTAAAACATATATCCTTGTATGCTGGCAGGACAGAGAAGTTCTGTAGAAGACTATGGCTGGGAGCCAATGTTTACAATCCTCTTGGTGGGAAATGTAGGGTGAAAGGCTCTTAATGGAGGCCCTGCAAGGCTTTGCTGTTGCCGCCAGTGACCTTCTTCCTCAGTTTCAAAGCAATTCTCCAGTTAACCCCTTGGAAAGTGCTGGCACAAGTAACTGAAGAAGGAAATACCTTTCTTTGGAAACCTAGTTGTCCCTTTCCAGGCGCAACCTGTCAGATTGTGGCAGAGAGGGAACATTGAACTTAGAATACACGTCAAATCCCCTGTTAAGAGTCACTGCAAAGAGCCCCCTCTTGCCCCCAAAAGCTAATTTATCTAGATGTCAGCATCTCACAAGATATGCTGCAAAGTACTGTATACAGCTCCCAGCTGTAACAATGGACTTCAGTTTGCAAGGACTATGAAGTGGCAAACTGAGTCTGCAGGAGAGAAAGAACCATTCCATATAGGAAGAAAATGTTTTTTTCTGGCTACCAAATCAGAATTGTTTGAGTTGAGAGCTGTGATTCCTCCTCCTGGTATATTCTCATCAAAAGAATCAGACTGGCTGGCATCAAGAGATGTTCAGTGCACAGTGAACTTAGCTATCTCTCAAAGATTTTGAGTTTCTCTTCTCTTTAGAGAACTGTTAGAGATTGATATTTTTTCAAAATTTCAAGAAATTTGTATTCAAGAATAGATTTGTCATGTTTTCCATGGCTTTTCCAAAAGGAAAGTTCTTCCTACGTGTTGCTTTGGCCTCCACCCAGCTCCAACCACCTCCACGGAAAGTTCCTGTGCCTTAAAAGCTACCTGCCACATTATCTTTTAACAAGTAGTCCATTATTTAATGATATGCCAACTGAAACTACATTTATGAAATACACTGTAAGATAGATGAACTTGTACCAGAAAATGTTGTCAACCTGCCTGGTTCCTTCTTCTACCATGCGTTCTCTACAACAATGTTATCATTTCACAGATAATGTTTTTTTTGCTAGCCACACCGATTTTGTTTTTGATACAGATAGCACAGAAATATTACAAATAAATGAGATATACAGAGAGGCCAACATTTAAGCATTTGTAAATCTGCATCTCCAAATAAGATAGAACATTGTTTTGAACCTCTGGGCTTAGGTACCTCTGTTTCTACTGAATATATTATACTATTGACAAATATCAAACAAAATGTTAATTTCTGCCTTTGATCAGCATAATTAAACTGTTCTATCGAATTCAGCATTGCTTATATCTAGAGAGTCAAATATAATCTTTGCAGATCTATTGAAAGTATTAAGGATTAAAACTGGAATTATTCAAACTGTTCTCCACAGCTGAGTAGTTACTGATTCACTGAGATATGATCTTTAACTCCTTTTTTTATGATCAAAATTGGTTTAGAACAGTGTTTCTCAAACTTAGCAATTTTAAGATGTCTTAACTTCAACTCCCACACTTGCTGGGGAATTCTGGAAGCTGAAATTCATACATCATAAAGTTGTTGAGTTTCATAAACACTAATCTAATGTATCCCTTTGCTCCTAGGGTCAGCTTATTATTAAAAGCCATATATTCCTGGATACTATTGAAGTTGGCAATCTTACATGTACTTCAAACAAGGGCTTGTTAAATCTTCACCATTTTAGTGGTAATCCAGTCCAGATTAAACTTTCAGTTTTGTTCTTCTCTATCTAAACTTGCAGTTTAATAGCTATGCAGTACTTCAGATTTGTTCTGTGATGCATTATGAGCCTGTTCTTCCACAATAAGAAATAATATTAGCCTTGATTTTTGTGTTTGCTCAGGGTACGATTGTGTTCTTGTATGTGCATGTGTATTAATAATCACTCACCATACTGTAAAATTTTCGTTTAACAAAACCTCAATTGCTTAACCATGAAGAATGAACAAAATAGAAAAACTGTATCAGAGCTTCTCAATTATAGTATTTCCTATTTATACTCCAAGCAACTATATCACCATCATAGTCTTTTTATTACATCAGCAAAATCTAACTTATTTTGCTTCATTGATGAGTTTAAAAAAGAGTAGCATTCATTTCATCTGGGAATCCCCTAAAGGCAGCTGTTGCTGGGGAGTCTTGCATTTTTTGCATTTTTCTTCCTTAATATTATGCAGCTACAAAACAGCACAAGCAACATCAAGTATCATTTTACCCAATTTTGCATGCATTGTACCATTTTATTTATTACAACATAACCAACACATACACACATATGTACACATACTGATCCTCTCCATACTCTGCATATAGTTAACATTGTATAACTGGAGCCAAAATATACACAGCTAAAAGGAATGTTACAGGGGGCCTCTCTTACTGAACAAAGCAGGCTCAGTTTGGCTCTTTTTCTCTAGCACTACCACATCCGCACATCATTAGCTGGAAAATTCCAGATATATGCTGTAATTTTTGAGCTCCCCCCCCCCTCCAGATGCCATTCCCCTTCTCTTCTCTTCTCTCCCTTTCCTTTCCTTATCTGTCGCTGCTTCTTTGGTTCTTTGCCAGCTGTGATCAACAATTAATACAACCAAAGGAGGGGGAAGAAAATAGAGAACACTCCCTGGCAACTGGCACAGCCTCACAGGAAATACCAAATAAAAACTTTATTATGTATTGTTTAACTATTTTGTTTGCCTGTAGGCCACCCTGCTATTGGTGTAATTCAGCAAGACACGGTCTGTCTGGACGAGCTACGCACAGACTCATTGTTTGCAGGATCTATCATGCACAATCCTTTAGTAGAGCATGTGGCCCCACTAAAGAAAGAGGCGTGGTAGGCCAGGGTTCCTTTTCATTACCCAGCTAGTGACCAAATGTTAAAACGGGTGAGTAACCTTTTAATATTCATGTCATTAATTTACCTTTCCCCTTTAATGATGGAGGTCCTCATATAAAAAGACACAGGAAAAGCCCAAGTAGCCAAGGACTAAAAGAGAAAAAAAAGCTCTCCCCCTCCTCTCCTGCTCTCCCATCTGCTTGCTCTTGGGGATGTGGAAACTACCAAGATAACTATTATGCATGGCTGTAAGCTGAACAGTGGAGTGAATTCCAAGTCTTAGAACTATGTCTGTGGCATAGGCCTGAATGTATTAATTAGTCTGGTATTTTAAACAGATTGTCCCTCTTGCTTCTTTTTGTCATGTCCCAAATATAATAGCAATAGGAGATTAAAATTATTTTCGTCAACATGCCATTACAACAAATAAACTTCCTCATCTTAATCAACTGACTAATCAATAGCTGCATTCAACTATTCTTTCAGATTCGAAAATGCAAGAGACTTGCTTTTCTCTTGGAAGCAATCTCTGGCCAATATCTAATTCAGTTAACATGACAATCTCTACACTTGAGGAAGTGAAGTCATTTTTAGGGTCTCCATTGTTGAGCAATGGAATATGGCCAACATTACAGAACAGCACAAATGTCCTTATATTTTTCATCTTAATCTGCAAGGCCACAAGGCCTCTTTCCCCTACATTCTCAAAGGAACATTTACTGATCCATTTGTTAGAAAATATGAGAAACAATAATAATTTATAGCTTTGCAATATCTATTCAATCACATGGCTTTAAAGATCCTCCTGCCTCAGTTTGCTACTAAATTTGTGCAATAGCCAAAAAATATTAATTACTTTTCAATAAGTAAATGCTTTTCCATTTAATAATAGGAACGTACTATTATAATGATGGCAGTAGCTTACAAAATGTGGTAAATAAAATTACAAGATTCCACCCCCCTCTAATTCTCTGTTTCAGCAATAGAGAGAGCCAAAAAGGGCCACTGCTTTAGTGATTAAAGCACCTGACTACAAATCTGGAAACTATGAATTCTAGGCCTACTTTAGTCATGTAAACTGGCTGGGAGGTTGTGGGCCAGTCATTCTCTCTCAGCCTAACTCATATCACAGGTTTATTGTTGTGGGAAAAATAGGTTGAAGAGATGTTTAGCTTATACCTTCAATTATTTATAAAAATAATAAAAGCGGAATAAAAAAAAATCTATTTTTTTTTCTAGAACATGGGGGGGGGGGGGAGGAACAGTGAGAAAGGGAGGGAGAAAAGACCAAAGGGAGATTTTTGATGCTCCCTGCCAGCTTCCTAATAGAAAACACAACAGGGAAGTTGGACGGAAGTTGGAAGTCCTTCCTGTCTCACTACTTTTTTGCCCAGCCATGATCATTCAGTTTGTTTAGGTAAGAAAATATCTCCTAAACGTGACACAATGGGGCATGGGTTGTCTAGTAAATGTTAAAGCTCCACCTGAGCATGTAGCACATTGTTTTCGAATACAGGGAATAGTGAATCATAATAGAACAATTCATATTTTGCAGATAATTCCGGGTGTCAACCTATAAAAACTCAATGTCTTTTAAAAACATCAGAAACAAGAGTTGAAACAAACTCCTTTTTATTACAATCCATATCTATTACATCTTGTTGTTTTTAATAAGCTGCCCAGAGGTATTATGAGATTGGGTTGCTATAAGTTTCTAAATAAATAATCAACAAATCTGTATTATTAGAAAAATATCTATTATTAGAAAAATTACTCTAAAGAAAGGCTTCCCATTCCTCCCCTTGTCTTGTACACATACACACTGCAGAAAAAGGGTGGGATTCAAAAGCAAAAGGTATGGACAAAATACACATATCATTTTTTTCTCCCCCACAAGTTCCCACTTGTTTTTAACTATTAGGAATGTCTTGTAACTGGGTTTAAAAACTAAAACAGAAAGATTCCTTGTTGGACACCCACCTTTTAGAACAAAGTACATCATTTGTGTCATTAATTGTTAATCTGAGCTATTATATTTCACATATTCACTGGGAAAGAATTTCAAGTATGCAGTACAAAAAGCATTAGTGATCTAAAGAAAATGGGCACTTTATGAACAATTAGAAGACTCATAATTTTTAAATATCCCATCTCCCATATTTAAGCTAAGAGGACAATGCCTTGACAATACTCAGGAGATATTTCAACAAAATTAGTATTTCTTTCTTTGCTTCTCATGCCAGTTATTACTCAGTTTTGTTTTAACAAAAATTTTAATTTTTCTTTTCTTTCAAGATGGTGAACTCTTAGCACACAAAACTGAAATGCATTTAACACTGACAAAGTAGTACTGGAGTATTATGTACAAACACTGAAGTATTGCACCAACGTTTTGCAAGATGTTGGATTATCTCTTATCAACTCAACAGGCAAGATTATAGTCATACTGGCTGAGAAGAACAGAGATTTTAGCCTAAAATATTTAGAAGACACTATAATAGCAAGATGACAACAATCAATCTTGCCTGATTTCAGAAAAGCTAAGCAGGGAATGAACAAATACCAGGAAAATACATGGTTAAAAAACTAAGTTAGGAAAAGAAATAAAATAAAATACAATTTACAGGAGTCAAGCTTGACTCAAGAAAATCTTTTATATTGACAAAACTCACTATGAGAGTATCTGAATGAAAATTCTAATGATTTAATTAATTAATTAAACCAATTAGCCTTAATTTTTTTTCATTTTTATTAATTATTATTATCCATTATTATTTATTTATCAAATTTATATGGTTGTCCATTTCACAGAAAGTGACTCTGGATGGTATAGAGCAGAGGTCCCCAACCCCAGGTCCATGGACTGGCACCAGTCCGCGGCATGCCAGAAACCGGGCTGCGCAAACAAGTGAAGCCCCATCCGTGGGATGCAGACAGCACACAAAACCATGTCCCTTCCAGTCTGCAGAAAAACTTCTCTCCACAGAACCCCCAAAGGTTGGGGGCCACTGATATAGAGCAAAAAATATGAAAACAATAAACATGTCAAAAGCAAACAAATTTAAAAGTAAAAAAAAGAGCATAAAATACATAGGGTTCATCAATCCCTTGAGGTCCTTAAATCAGGTGACTTAACCAGGTTCTGAGGGACTTCCAGAAAATAAGTAGGGATGGAAATCACTTTATTTCGGGGCAGGAAAGGAGAATGTTCCATAAGGCAGGCGTCATGGAAGAGATGGCCCAATATAGTTCCCTGACAAATGGACCTGTAGCATGTCTTTCTTGCCAGATCTGATGGAATGGGCAGATGGAAATTAGAAGAGGTTATCTCTAAAAATAATTTGGTTCCATGCCATGAAGGCTTTAAAAGTCGAAACTAGCATCCTGAACTGGACCTGGAAACAAACTGCCAGCCAATGCATCTTACGGAACAGAGGTATAACATATTGTAGAAGCACACATAAATGCTCGCTCTGCTGAATATTGCACCAGCTGAAGCTTCCTGATACTCTTCAAGGGCAGCCCCATGTTACAGCAATCCAAACAGGAGGTGACTAAGCCATGATTGATTGTACACAGAGGCGCTTATTCCAGGAATGAGTGCAACTCATGCACAATATAAAGCTGTGTAAAGTCCTTCTTAATCATAATCGCCACCTGTTCTCATGAGGAATCACAAGGCTAGAGCACCACCAGATTGTGCACCAATGCTATCTTGGACCATACAACTTTATCCAGCACCAAAGATGGCATCATTAAATAATTATATGCTAATCCATCAGTTATTTCCTTGATGTAGAAAAATAATTTTACTGTCAGATCTGCCATCGCATCACTTCAGCCCTGCTTTGCTTTGATGGCATCCTGCCATAAAGGGAGGGAGGAGAAAGGGGATATAGGGGGGGGGGGATACCAATATAACAGGAACCAGAGGTGCTAGCCCAGAACAGAGCTTGGCAGATCCAAGGACACAAGCATGAGAACGGAATGCAAACCTCCACCAAAGTGGCGCCAAACTTTAGGACTGTTACCAAAACACCTAGTTTGAATACCATTGGACTTTTATGAAAGAACCAAGGGGAGATGGCCCGGGAGAAGGGAAAAGCACTGGGTTTATATGGGAATATTCATATCTGGTTTTGCTTACACTGTAACCACTTGGCTTTAGTAGAAGTATACCTTTTGCTACAAATAGAGTGAAGGGTCTTTCTTTCCTAAATGCCCAAGCTGGGACAGGCCTGACATTTACATAATAGTTAATTTAATCAAGAAAATAATATACCTGAAATATTCTAGAGTTCAACAACAAGCATTGAAGCACAGTATAAAGCTATTGCATTATAAGCAAACTACTAATTAGCTGGGAAGGAAGAGTTTGTTCCTTGGATTTAGTCTAAGCACCCTCTTCACAAACCATTGTTTTTGTTTTCCAACATTCTTGACTTAAATTAGAAGAAACTAAATAAATCAATTATAAGCATATCAATAGATTTCTTGTCTTCTATATTATTATCAAGTTAGTGTTATTATATAATCTGCTATAAACCATTCAGCATGCAAAACTTTTTATATTTTTAATTAGTTTATCAACAAGAGATATACTGCTGTTTTCTAAAACAGCCCTTTTAATCTGGTGCTCTTCAGATAAGTGGTACTCTCGGAATTTCTAGTTAGCAGCAGCTTACTAAATAAAGATAATTCACAAAACTCAGAAAAGGTTCAGATGTTTACCCTGTTTATAAAATTCAATCCTCACAGGCTCAAGGTTGACTCAGCCTTCCATTCTTCTGAGATCGGTAAATTGAGGACCCAGATTGTTGGGGGCAATATGCTGACATTGTAGACCACTTAGAGAGTGTTGTAAAGCACTATGAAGCAGTATATAATCCTAATGCTATTGTTATTATACTGTATTTAAATTATAAATACATTTTAAATTATAAAATAAATTATAAAATAAATTATAAAAATAAATTATAAAAAATATTTTTAAAAAATATATAAATATATATATAATATTTTTATATAAATTATAAATGTTAAATGATAGAGAAGTCCTCTTTAAGCTGCTGCTGTTCAGAAATATTAGGATTACACTTCCCCAAGTGCCTAGCTACAACATCTGCCATGCTGGCTGCAGGTTGGGAAGTTGTAAAGAAATCCCAACATTTCAGGATCACATCAAATTATAGAAGACAGAAATTTGGAATACCTTGGGGGACCGAAAACTATTTAGAATCACTGGTAACTTCTTTCCTTCCAAAGTGAATAAGAATGGGGAGAGGGGAAAGACAACAACAAATTAATCAAGTGTTCCAATGTTGTATCACAGCTCTTATTCCTTGCTCTATTCCTTCTCCCATCTAACTCTCCTGGGTCTCCCAAGTCCCTAAAGAAATTAACTAATCTTGTGTGCCTCTTGAGAATGGCTAGTATTTTAGGACGAAATTATTCATTTTCATTAATACTTATAATAATATTAAACATTAATTATTCTTAGCACTGTCTGGATATAGGTATTTTTAGACAAAATTACCTTGTTCTAAATGTAATACTAATATGCCACATTGCCTCAAAAAGAAAATTTAAAATTACATTGCATGCAAGGATTCTTTAAAGTTCCTGCTCCTTACCCCAAATTCAAATAGCAGTAATTGAAAACTGAGCTTTCTTTCACAGTCTAGTAAAAACTAGCTTTCTGTAACTGGGATATGTACGGACTTTGGTCCATTTAACAAGGTCAGACTGTTTATTCTTGACCAAATTCTTTCCCACTGTAAAAAGGTACTTTGAAATGCCACATTCCACAGGCAGCGCCAGTAAGTCACTGAAGCATATTTTCCCACAAGAACTGATACGATAGGGAGGCCTTTACTTATTTAAAATTTCTGCTGCTTCAGTGACATGAGGTAGAGAAAACATATAGTGTCACAAATAGTTGAAAGTATCCATGCCTCTGTTGCATTAAGTTTTTGAAATGGTGTATTCCTTAGTGAATGAAATGGAATGCCAACACAACAAATAAAAGAAAATTTCAATAAAAGAAAATACTAAAATGCAAATAAACTGAGTATTTACACACTGCAGCACGTATGCCATTCAGCAATATAAGATTGACTACTAATGCTCTATTTGATATATTTTAATTACAGTACTTTTTCAATGTTTAGGGTGTTTTACATTTGAAAGTTTTAATATGAGTAAACCAATATAAGAAAAGTGTTCTTATTTTTTTCAATTCTTATCCAAATAAATATGTCTACATAAATATGCTATATGATAGAAGCCCATAGCAAGCCCAAAACAGGGATGAAAAGCCAGCCATAGGAGGGGATTTTTAGCCATATGAAATAAACTGAACACATTTTATAGCAATACATTACATTTGTATTAAACCAGTATTTTTGGCATTGCATTGCATATTAAGCTTTTATCAATTGGATGCATTAACTTCTTTTGAACTTGCATTGAAATCTTTGTACACATAAAAGCAAACAATAACTCAGCTTTCAAAAATGACACTGAATAGCTATGAGCTTTTGATGGCAATGTGACTGCCTCTGAAGACTATCTGCTGGGAGATTTCTGGGCTTCCTTGTGCAGTTATTTGGGCATTGTGAAAACAGACTGTTGAACTATATGAAACGTACTAGTACCGCTCTCCTACCTGCTTAATCTTCTTCTCCAAAGGCAAAATTAAATGATATTAAAATGTTACTAACCTCCTTGCCACTAATATTTCTTTATTTACTTACCTATTTCCCCCTTTCCCTATCCTAATGCATCCCTAGAAATCTGGATACCTACTTAAGTAGAATACCTACTCAAGGATGTAATGACAAAACACGTATTATTATCTAATTGGGTAATATGAAATGTTTGTAAGTGAACAACCAAGCTCAAAGAACACCAAGAATTCACAACTATGAACTAAATATATTTTCTTCCATATACCCTTGAGGGTCTCCACTACTTATTCACCTCCACTGAAAATGTTGCCCATATATTCATACTCTTTGCTAATGAATTGGCAATCTGTAGGAGGGTAGGTACTCTTATCTTATGACTGCTAGGTTTATGCAAGAATCTTTGCTGAAGAATTCTGTCAAAGGCTGTTTGAAACTCCAAACATATTATGTTGAGAGGTCATTTTTAGCTACATGCCTAGTAGTATTCTTAAAAATATATATATAGAAGGTTGCTAAAACAGGATTTCCCATTCAGAATCCATATTTATTTTTCTTCAGCAAGGTGTGTTTCTTTATGTGCCTGGTTATGTTTTCTTTGATTACCGCTTCTACCAATTTATCCAGAACAGATACTGAACTGACTGGACTACATTTTTTTCCCTGAGTCTTTTTTTTTTTAAATTGGGACTCACATTGACTACTCCCACTACTCTGGTATTGAGATCTAGCTGAGGATAACTTGCAAGCTAAGTGCGAGTTGAAGATAGAGGTCAAATGTCTTCTTACTGAAAACAAGCTACACTGTCACTCATAATGAATCAAAGAGCAGCAGTACATCTGCCTGAGTTCAGTTATGTGAATTTCAAAATTTTCCACTCCCATAATACACTGTTCACTGATCAGCATGACATGTAATATTTTTCTAATCATATTTCTAATGCAGTGTGAAAATATATTATCATGTCCTTGTGTTATCTTCATAGTTCATAAACTGCCAGTTACTGAAAAAGTGAATCACACAATTACCTCTTAGACTATTTAATTTGTCAAAATTTCAGGAAGTTGCGCCACTAATTTTTCCAGATAATTTCTAGAATTGCTGTCATGAGAACTGCACCGATTTCAGTCAACAGAAAAATTGCAATTAGGCAGGTTCCAAAGTAAATGAAAATGCTACAGTAATGTAGAAGCAGCACTCCCATCTAATTTTCCTGTTTCTCCCATACCCCCAAAGAAATTACCCAGCCTTGTGTGCCTCTTGAAAGTGGTTAGTATTTGAGGGGGGGGGGGCAGATGTATTCATTTTCATGAATACTTATGTTAATGTTACACATTGATGTTTCCCAGTTGGGTAATGAATTGTCTGCAAGAAAACAGAAAAAAAAATAGGATTGTAGCCTAGTCTTTACCTAGCATCGGATTTGTGGCATACAAATTTAACAAAGAAACTAGCAAAGAAACAAAAAATGTCCCTGAAGGAAGCACAAAACCATATGCCAGATGAAAATACTTCTTTTAAAATTCCCAGACCTTCTGCAAGGCCTTTGCTCCAAGCTACTTTTAAAATCATGTTCACAAATATCAGGGTCAATATTATAAAATGTGGCAATGAGGAAGTTTACCAGAATTTGATTCACAAAGCTTGTAACTTAAGCATTGTATAAACTACCTTAGTTTTTGATTAAATATTAATCAGAAATAAAGAAATAGTTGATTATCCATAAAACCATAAATAATTTAAGGCCAGCTATTTGAAGGTCAGTTTCTCTTACGGAAACCAGCCCAACTATTACAAAAAAGTCATCTTCTTTGTCCAGGTATAGCTAGTTGAGACAAAGTCTTCTAGGCAATGATGCCAGATATATGGAATTCACTCTCTTCAGAGTTCAGGTAAATGGCCAAGATATTCATATTTTGCTAGACAACATTTAAAAATTATATTAAACCTTGTATCCTGCTGTTACAAATGATTTTAACTGTCTGTTTTTAAAAAAACAGTTTTACATTTTTATTTGGCTGATATTTTTCTAAAGTTAATTTCATGTTCTTGGTCTCTTAAAAACAGGATTAAAAACTAGGTCTCCTTGTTCCTATTCTAGCATCTAGTCCAACCTCTACACTGCCCTGGCTCTCATTGTTCACATATGCTATCTAACTGATAACTATCTAAATGACAAAATATGTAACTTCTAAAGGAACGAATGTATAAAGCTGGGGCAATCAAATACAATGACCCTATTGGGGCCATTATTCTTATTTCAAAGATAGGAACAGAGCAACCCCCAAAAAAATATCTCTAAAGATTTAGGCAGGTTCATGTGAGGAGAAAAAATCTTCAAAATATTTTTCTTTATGGCTTTAGAGACGAGTCATGTTTCTGTCTTTTTTCTTTGCTATTAAAAACTTTGCTATTGTTATTAAAGTGCTTTATGACTATTATTCTTTCCATAACAACTCTCTGTGTATTCTGAGCATTCATTCTATTGGTCAGGGGAATGCAAATGACAGCCATATACCCAAGTGGCCTATCTACCTGAAGAATGTTTTATTACTGAGGGAGAAAGTATTAGAGATTAAATGACCTGAAATTATTTGTTTGAAGCATCCCAGTAGGGTTAGACCAGTGTTTTTTACACCAGTTTATTTTAATTTTTCATTTTATTCCATTAGAGGAATCCTTTTCTTAAGACAGAATGAGGGTGAATATTATCTTGGGAATTGGCTGATACTTCTGTAAATAATTCTTAGAGCTTCTCTCTAACTGCATTTCTGTTCTCCACTGTAGGAATAACATGGAGTTCACATGTCATTTAGTCATAGCAAAAGGCCTCCCAAGAGTCTTTTTATACCATCATTGTGTATGCATTCTTGTACAACAATTTATCTTGAGAGATTAACAATGTTTTATTTCTTCTTCCATGTTAAAGCAATTATTTCAAATTAAGATGCGACTAAGTTAATTTTTGGGAGGAGAACCCAAAGGTGCTTTTTCAAAAGACAACTGGATTTTCTTTGTTTTTCCTTGAAGACATTTTGCTTCTCATCAAGAAACTTCGTCAGAAGTCAGAACTGAAGAAGCTTCTTGGATAAGAAGCAAAATGTCAAGGAAAAACAAAGAAAATGAAGTTGCCTCTTGAAAAAAAGCACCTTTGGGACAATGACCTGGATGACTGACAATCTCCACAGGCATTTTGGAGGAGAATGTCTTGAAATAATTTTTCATTTTTACTTGGCACTGGTATTTTTCTAATTTTCATGTTGTTGGACTTCTTCTTGTCTAAGGTAGGATTAGAACCTAGGTCCCCGTTCCCTTTCCACCACTTATTCTAACTACTATACTGCCCTAGGTCTCTAATTCTTTATATATACTATCTTATTGATGGTGTACAACTCTTCAGCAATAAGTATGCTGAGAGGAGAGCTCAAGCAGCAATTGGGAAATTACACTGAATTGCAGTTACACCTTTAAAATGCATTTCTTATTAATATGTTCACCTAAAGATTATTGTAAAACCATTTCTTATCATACTATTTTTTTTATTCCATTTTGTTTTCTTTAGACAAATCCATAACTCATGTATTTTATTTGTGCATTTTCTGTGCTAATCTTTTTTTTTTACCGCTACATACCTTAAAATAGTTGCAGATCTCTTTCTAAGTGTTATCTCTTTCAGGGTTCAAGCCACGACTTCTTTATATAATGTTTTCTGAACAAGCTACGTGAGTCAGATTGATACAAATAAGTCAAATTCATAAACTACAATAACTGGGTTCATATGTATGACTAAACCAAAAGAGAAAAAAATTATATGAATTCATCCAAAATTTAATATCTCCCCTCACTAATTATTATATACACATAGCTAATTGTATTAAATGCCAATGGTGTATGTAGGTGCTTCCATCAGGGTAGAAGCAATTTAATGAAATCAAAAATATGAACAAAATAACGCGCAAAATATCCACTTTTGCACAGAGCATCGGTTTCTTAATCAATATGATTCTACCTGCATTTCCTGTGAGATTGGGGGAGGGGTGAAGAAAACACCAAATATAATGTTGCTGGGTTTTAGGAAAGTAGCCCTATTGCTGTTAAGTCCCAATAACTGGCAAATGGAATTCTTCCTCTCCTGAGTATAGCAACTTCTTCGAACAAATTACGCTTTTTAATATTTGGATCAAGTCTCCATCATTAGGTACCAGTAGATACAATGGACACTAATTCCCAATTTTGCTCCATGTTATCCATGCTGGCTGGAAATCAAGGAAGCCCAACATATTTAGAGAGCATTGGGATAGTGTCATGATCTGTGGGAATATCCTTGAGAACAGAAGGAGAAGCCACAGTTAGGTCAGATAATGAGATATTTCAGCCCACCGAAGGAAGGGGAATATGAAAAGCATGTGAAGAAACCTTCCCTAGTTCTCTGGAAAGTAAAGGTATGGGAGAGGGATTATGTTGAAAGGCTGACAGATAGGAATCCTGATTTATCAGTTTTCTCAGATAATTTTTTCATACTGATAAAATTGCATTTATACGAAACCAAATATTGGAATTAGATTAAAAAATAAGCAAAATATATTGAAACTTACCACAGAAGTAAGAGCCATCTGAAAACTATAGATTCGCGCAAGGCCAAAGTCAGCTAATTTTATTTGTCCACTGCTGGTGACTAGAATATTTTGGGGCTTTAAATCACGGTGGACCACTCTGTGTGAATGTAGAAAATCAAGGCCTCGCAGCAGCTGAAACATCATATCCTAAGAGAAAATTTGATAAAAAGAAGCAAAAATGTTAAGATTTTGGAATACCACACATCAGAAAGTGAACCTATTTCAAAGCAATGGAATTAACTGGCAAATATACACAATAATATTATACGCACCCATACATTAATTTTACAAAAGACTCACATATTATAACCATTAACAAATCCTGTGTGAAGATAAATTAATATTCAGCCCCAATTTCCATATTTCATTTTATTGATTGGCTGAAAAAATATTTAAGAATGTTATGTAATGGTTAATAGTTATTTCTTCTGCTGCTTTTATAAAATTATATTTATTACAGTCATTTGACAAGATAAAAAACATTTTGCATTGTTTTCATTCCATGTTGAAAATAAATATGAAAATTATGCATTACAATATATTGATAATATCTTCTAGTTAATGTTGCCAGACTACTCATCAAAAGATTTTTTCTTAATTTGGTTAAAGGCCAATATTTATACATGTTATTTTTACAAATCAACTTAGCAAATAATTTTGAGAGTAACTGATCCATATTTTATAAATACTACTAAAGGGCTATATTACAATTTCAGTTTAGTAGGCTACATGAAAACAAAGAAGTGTAACACATTTAAATCATGGCTTAGCATGATGTATGAAGGTCTGTCTTCTAAATATTAGGACAACCAGAACTAAAGATTAATGGAGAAAATGCAAAATTATATGAATGAAACATGGAATTGTATCTCATTCCTTTTCATCCTGATTCAAACAACATTCTATTGTATATTGATGATTTGTTAACATAAAATAACATTGGCTGATTTAATGTTACAGTTCAGAGAACCCAATCCTAGATGATCTCCCCAAGCAATAATGTTTACTTAATGAAGTTAAGTTTATATCTGAAAATGCATTTGTCGAATTATTCTGTTAATTATTGTTAACATTTAAGAGATGGCATATGCTAAAAGCATTCTTCTTATTGAAAGAGAAAGACATGGTGATAGGGCCAAAATTCAGTTTTGCTTCCTAACAGCTGTTTATGGACATCACATAAATGCATCCACTTGTTTAACCTCAAGGACAATATCTAGAGACCCTAAACGCTACCAGCACACTTCCTCTGTCTCCAGTGGTCATTTCCTCTCTGGTTTAAGTTGCATGACAGCATGTGACAACAGATATTAATGGAGGCAATGCTGTGCCAATATCTCTCAAATTGCTTTGATGGCGGCTGCAGGCTGCCTGCTTGGCCACCCAGCCAAGACCTCACATGAAACATGGCAAGGGGCCCACAGTTCTATTCATTAACAAGGCAGCTGGTCAGTGATTAGGAAGCTGAGATAATGCTCCAAAGGGGAACATGCTTTTGCAAGCAGCTTCAGGCTCAGGAGCTCGAATTTGCTCAAATACAGCATATGCACTCTCCTTCTCCTCCCCCCCCCTCAGATTAAGGGTCACTTGAACACCAGCAAGGAACAATTTCTTAGCAGATCAGTATGATAAAATTGTAATGAGGTAAACAAAGAACTGTCATCCTTAAAAAATTCAATTTCTTAAGATAAACCCAAAAAAAATTGAGCAGAACCTTTGAGTTAGGAAAATAGATTTGGATTCCAATTGCAAAGAAATTGAATATAAGACAATGTAATACTGACTGGCAGCATAGCCTTTGCCTTTGAAATATTACCTAGCTTCTCAGCCCAAGATAAACACCACTTCAAAGGGTGCAAAGAGTTATCTTTTATCTACATATACTTTGTGAGGATTTTTTTGCCCTAATATTCTTCCAATGTCTTCTAATAAATGGAGCATGGATAAGGGCCTGCCCTTCTTTTTCCCTGTTTAATACCAACACGTAATAAATTGGGCTAGGAAACAAACACCAAGCCCTTTCCTTCCCATGGATCTTTTTCTTGGAAAGTATAAGAGACACCATAGTGAAAGAAATGGAAAGAAGAATTCTCCTTCCATCCTTCTCAAAGAGTGGAAGACACTCACTTAGTCTCTTTTATCTAGATAACTGTATCTAATTACAAGACCAGAATTATTTTTTCTTTGTCTGCATTGACTAACAGTAGCCAGTCATGGTTATTAAAACATGAAAAACAAACTAGCAAATCAAGGAATTGTTGCAATTGGTGAGAAGTTAGGATATTACCCCTCTACAAATTACTCAGTGGAAAATGAATATGGAGGGTTAAAACAGATGCTGTAGTTTGGCAAACAGCTTTAAACAAACTGAAGTACCTCTACTACATCAGAGCCTAAGTAACCTTTCATTTACTCATGCCAATTAAAAATAAAAACAACCACCCACCAATCAGAGAGTCTACCACACGAAAGTATGCACTGTTGCAAAATGCCACTCAATGAATTGGAAGCAAATGGTATATTTAGAAAAGCAAATGAAAGGGGCCAGGCATCACTATCAAAAGAGTGCTGTTCTCTTTTGTGCCTCAGATACTAAACAGATTTACTGTGTGCCCTGCAAACTCATGAGCTTCTGCTTGGTGTAACACATTTCCATGCCATGTAAACCTTTCTTATGCATAGCCAGAAGAAAAGAGGTCTCTCTAGTATGTCTTTCCTGTGGCTAAGGAAAAGACAAGATAATGACTTTCCAGCCCATTGCACTCATATAATGTTCTCTTTAATCACTCAAGGGTGGTCTTTGTTATCTATACTAGAGAACTATTTTTGATTTTGCAATTCACAATGCAGCATGACTTCACTAACTATATTAGGGTTATCTTCAACACATTTGCAACAGCAAAAATGAACAACAAAAAAAAAAGCCTAAGATTTAAGGCAGAAGTGTGAAAAGCACAGACCACATGCAGTTTCTTCCTGCTGCCTCTACAGCCTTTCTTGGGTGAGAGTGGAGTTGGGGAATTTTAAAGGGCAAAATAGGTATTTGAAGGGCTCAAGGTATGCCTTTCACCCATTAACATCTTGAACCCCAAGCTAAGCTACTTCCTAGATGTCATTGCTTTTTGAGTACAACGCTGACATGTCATACCATGTGCAGCTGGAAAATTAATAGAATTATGACTGGTTGAAGAAGGTTCTATAGATTGTTCTGAGAACTCATATTTTCATGAGTTGTAGGCTTCAATTTGCTAAGTAAGATTCAGCAATCCGGACAGTTTTTACATTCTTCTTTTTTTAAAGCAATTTTCTGTTCCCTGAAGACGAAACTGCCTAAACTATCTCTACAAATGATTGCTACATATGTATAAGTGGGAAATAGGTCTAAATTCAAGGTGTACATGTGCTTGGATACAAGGCTGTACATGTGCTTGGACACAATTACATTTTGGAAAATAAGTCCTGAAAAAGATAAAAGATGGACAAGGGTCGATCTGTCAACATTTCTAAATTCTGGCAGTTTTCCGTAGACTTTTATGGGACATTATATATAAAAAAATTGTATTAATTTTTATATGAGGGAAACTTATTTAACAAAGTGTTAATCCAGCTAGCTCAATGTCTAATATGTAGATATTTCCTCAAGGACTCTAGTAATCTCTTACAAGCATAAAAATATCAAAACATACTGAGATAGAATATTTCTTATTATACAGGCAAAGGCAAGGTAAATATATAATATGAATCAGCATGGATTAGCTGCAATCAAACATTTAAGAGAGACAGGAATGACAGAGGTTTGGAGTGCCAAAAAATCTTCCCAGCTTTAGCTTTATATAGAGAACATGAACTGTGTGACAAGGACTTTTATCAGTAGATACACTACAAAGTAGCACAAGAGTAACCATTTTATCTAGTCACATGTGAACTAATCCTGTTGGCTAGCAATTGCCTTTTGACCTTTTTTCCTTGTTTTTTTTTTAATTGACAATTCTTATATGCTACTCTCTTCAGTTTAGCACTGAATGGAAACTAGTGGGGAATTATAACTCAGTTTCTGCTTGTTCCATAGCTATGTGCCCAACTTTGGCTTTATAGAAATATTGCATCCGTAGGAAGCATGAGGTTCAGGCATCAATATAAGCTCCTTCAATGGAAACAAGACTACTGGCGGCAGAACAACATTTGCATCTGCTTCCATTCCTCTCACCCAACTCTAGTCTGCAGTCAGTGTTCTGCATCTTGATATGTGGTTTGAGGGGGAGCCTTTTTCATGGATGCTGGGAACTGGTTTCATCATGGTGGTAACTGAGAAAAGAACACCCAAAGATAATAAAACACATATTTAGGGGAGGTTCGATTTCCCACAAGTCATTTCTTTCAAGATTTCCTCTGTTTTAGTCAGTGTTGTTTCTCATTGAGTGACAGACCTGTGCATGAAATACTTCGGTAATATGAAGCATATGCTCCTAGCACACTGTTGTTTGCCTTTTAGCTTCAAAATTAGTCTTTCCAATTTAAATGCATGAAAGACATCTGTATACTTTCATTAGAGTCTTTCCATATATATAACATCCTATCCATTCTTTTAGAACTGGTTTGGTTAAACTATAGGATACAGGGTTGGGAGAAGTACAATCAGAATTCATTCTCCCCTCTCTCTTACATTCTTGCTCCAGTTATCCAAGAGAAATATTTATTAAAGCCAGGGCTTTTTTTCTCATAGAATGCTCAGAACGGAGTTCCGGCACCTTTTTTGGATGGAACCTTGTAGGGTAGGCAAGGTGGGTTGTATGACATGTGTGAGTTCCGGCACTTTTTTTTTTTTTTTTTTACAAAAAAAGCACTGATTAAAGCTAACCTTTATACATGTATAAAATCTTTGTACCTATAGCATATAGAAGCCTCTAATCTAGGAGTATGTAAGAATTGTAATTGTGAGAGAACAATCATGATTATAATGCTTGAAGTCCAGCTGTTGAAAGACATAGATTAGTTAAAAGCCCTAAATAGAGAATAACAATTTTGTGGGGAGATTGAGAATTGAATAAAGATCAGGTACAGAACCAGTCAAGAGTCAAAGAGATAAAAGAAACCAATAAAGGGGAATATTTGTGGCTTACGGTTGAAATGAGGGGTCCTTGGTGCTCTCTGTGCTTGGTTGTTTTCTTGCAGATGTTTACCCAAACTAGGTAACACCATCAGTGCTAGTGTCCTGAGGATACTAGCACCAATGATGTTATCCTATTTGGGTAATGAAACATCTGCAAGAAAACAACCAAGCTCAGAGAGCACCAAGGACCCTTCAAATACAAAAAAGAGTGCAGAAGAATAAGAGAATAAGGAGGAGTAATTTGAAGGACAAATAAATAGAAAATGTGGCCCACGCTTATGTTTGAATTTACTTTGGGAAGATATTGGGGGGAAAAACATGGTGTAAATGAGATTCCATCTCAACCAAAATAGTGGACTTTATGCTTTGTTTTAATTAAATCATATCTATCAAATCAGGATCTCATTATAATATTTTATACTATGGAAATGCTCTGCTGTATTAGTCTAGTATCGCTGATAGTGGGTTTAATGATATATGGATATTATTATTTAATTTTAAAAAGTTTTTTATTTATAATACAAATAAAAGTTTTTTATTTATAATATTATCATGACACAGAAGAAGGTATGTGATTAGGTTGTAAGCATTTCATTTGACTTGTAAAATATTCTGTTTAACTTTCACTGGCAGATTAACAATTTGATCAGCATAGTTGCTGATGCTTAATCATCCAGAAAGAGACATAATTCAATAGTTGAGCACACAGTGTGAGCTCCAGGGTCATTCTCTGGTTTTCTACTGACAGCTGGTAGCAATAATACTAAGCTGGATAGACCAGTCACTGAACATGGTCTGAAGCACTTAGGTAGTCCTCAATTTACAACCATAGTTGGTACTGTAAATTTCATTGTTCAATTTCGCAATTGCTAAGCATGGCATCACATGATCGCACCTGATTTTATAATCTTTTTTGCCATTTTTGTTAAGTGAATCATTGTAGTTGTTAAATAAGATACAAGATCACAATTTGCAACCTTCCCTGTCAGTTTTCCCATTGATTTTGCTTGTTGTCAGCCAGTTGGGAAATTTGTAAATGGCGATCACATAATCCCAGGACCCTGCAACTATTATAAATATGTGCAATTGCTTAGATTATGATCATATGACTGTGAGGATGCTGTGACAGTCATGAGTGCGAGGACCAGTTATAAGTCATTTTTAAAAATCAAATCGTAATTTCAAATCATTACTAAATGAATGGCCATAAATCCAGGATTATCTGTAATTGTTTCTTCAACTTTGTTGTTTCTTCAACCTAGTTCTGCAACTGACCTTTACTCAACCCTCAATCTTCCACACAAAATTGCTTTCTTCATACTTAGAGCTTGAAGTGATTTATGCCTTCAGCTAGATTTCAAACATGCTAACTACTGTTCGCTCAAAATTATAATTCTTCTACATTAGAGACTTCTATGGACTTGCAAAAGTTCCTATACAGTCAAGGCATATTATTTCTGAAGTCAAATGCAAGATTGTTTCCTAGCTATCTGTAGTCACAGCAACAATCAAAACCCTTGAAAACAAAATGTACTTGATATGTTAGTTGGGTCCAGGCATCATGATAAAAATCCTTTTGCTATTTGTTTTTTCTTCTCTAATGCAGCTTTAAGTACTTTAGATGATTTTGCTTACCAACAGCTTTAACCATCAAATTCTGGTTAATGTTAACCACTGTTTGTTGAAAACAAGCCAACGTAAAACTGTGAGTTATGCAGTTGGCTTGCTTAAACAAATAAGAAGTTATTTGAAAACAGAAGGAAATATTATGAACACTTTCACATGACCAATGACAGAGAAGCAGAAAATCTGATTACATAAGACTAAAATATGGTCTAACATGATATGACACCAAAAACATTTCAAAGCTGATATATATCTAAAAATAATAGAGTGATACTTCTCTACTGAAATTATTGTATGTCTTTAGTATGGATGTGCAGTAAGTAAATCCTTGAATGCTTTACCACATTAAAAATAATGAGATTTTTTTTCTCAGATCTTATTCTGCATGCATACTGATATGGTAAAAAGTAGAAGAAAAACCAAAAATACATCCACTCCCCAAAGAGAGAGAGAGAGAGGAGGACAGAATTTTTCCATTCTGAAGAAATGCCAGTTCAGAAGAATTTTAGCTGGGTGTTTTTTTCCCCCCTTAACTGCTTGATCTTTTAGGTTCTGCAATATTAGGCCCACCTTACTGAAGTGAAAATAATTTAATCGGCCAAATGATTAAAGGATTAATCACCCAAACAGTACAGCTCTGTATTTCATTTATGTTTCCATGCATTATTTTTTGTTTGCAGTCAGCTATATTCTAACTCTAATAATGTGTGCCTTTGTCTGGGCTTCCCTCAGAAGTTAAAATCATTCTCAAAATGAAGGAAGTTCTATTTGGTTAGATTTGAAACTTAAAGAACCAGAAAGTGGAATAACATGGTGATTATAGAACATAGCAACAAAAAAGGGAGAAAGTATACATTTTTTATAAATTTGGGAAGAAACAAACAAGAGAATTTGTTTGGATTTTTCCCTCCATTGATGTCATCCTCAGGAGTCTGTTGAAGGGTTAACCTCAAAGACTATTCGACTTCAGTAGGAAAGCTGCGACTTATGTAGATGCTTAGAAAAGAAGTACTTATAATCATCGCTTCCTCCTTTTTAACATATTTTCAAAGATTTCTGGAACAACTTGCATGGATATGAAAATTCAAATATATACATACATATATCCTTGGGCACACTTCATCTCCCCACATTTCACATTCTTACATGCATGTGCAATAAGATTCTTGAACATCTACTAAAACCAGGTTAAATAACGTAAAATTTATAACTTAGTATCTAACTCTAATAAAACATCTAGGCCATAGAGTTGCTAAACATTCTTGCTTTTGACTACACTCTTAATATACAAGGGCTCTACAACATCTGGATTCAAAAGGGAAAATATGATTTGGAGCATATACAGATGTGCACATCCTGCCTGCGGCCAACTACTCAAAAAGCAATGGTCTGGGGGAAAAAAAGACAAAGCTTCCTGTAAGAAGCAGCTAACAAATATGAAGTGTACATCAATATGTGCAACGAATCACCTTTTCCTTTTTGAATCAGGATATGTTGGAAAAGTCATGCCACTAACAAAACAAAAAAAAAACACAACTTTTTTTTCTAACATTTAGTGACACAATCCCAGGGGACTCTGTTACTTAAAAATTCTAGAGTATTTTGCAGACAGTTGTGATTTTCTCATCCCCACCTAGCAGTATACACTAATATAGGAAAAAATGTATCAATTAAGAGATAACAAAATCATAGATAATCATATCAAAATCATATGGCAGTTGCTTATACTGTCTCCACTGCTTCATCTGATTCAACATTTTCATTTTACTATAAGTAGCAGCAAGCCTTTTAAACTATAGAAGGAAATGCCTCCAGAACCTGGAATCTTCATGCAAAACATGATCTTCACCACTGGGCTGTAGTTCCTTCCTTTTAGCAGTTAATAATAAACACTCTGGTCTTTCAAATATAAAAAGAACTGGTTTTTTTAGCATAAGCACACGTGTTATGGCAATCTTCTCCTCTGGTTCCTTGTTCTTCATAACTGATGGATAAAATGCATGCACTACCAATTGCACTTGGTGAGAAACCCCAATTTATCAACAACATGAATTGTAGTTTGATTAAATTTAATAATAATAATAATAATGATGATGATGATGATGTTGTTGTAAGGGACCTTGGAGGTCATCTAGTCCAATCCTGTTCAGGCAGGAAACCCCATACCATTTCAGACAAATGGCTGTCCACTCTCTTCTTAAGAACTTCCAGTGTTGGAGCATTCACAACTTCTGGAGGCAGGTTGTTCCACTGATTAATTGTTCTAACTGTCAGGAATTTTCTCATTAGTTCTAGGTTGCTTCTCTCCTTGATTAGTTTCCATCCATTGCTTGTAGTCCTGCCTCAGGTGCTTTGGAGAATAGCTTGACTCCCTCTTCTTTGTGGCAACCCCTGAGATATTGGAACACTGCTATATTATGTCACCCCTCGTTCTTCTCTTCATTAAATTAGACATACCCAATTCCAGCAACCGTTCCTTATATCCTTTTGTACGTAATTCTCTCTGTTGCTCTGTTTCTTCTTAATCAAGCTATGAAACTACAGCTGGTTAGCTACCTCTAACTTGGTACATATTTCCTCAGAAAAGCTTTTTATTAAATATATGTTTCAATTGAATGATAAAAAGGACAAGTATAAAAAGTGGAAAGAGGGGCACATAAATAAGGCAGAAAATCAGCAAATAGCCAGTGCCTGCAAAGATGAAGTGAGGAAAGCTAAGGCTCAAAATGAAATAAGGCTTGCGATCAAAGTCAAAAATAACAAAAAAAGCTTCTTTCAACAAGAAAAAAGTTAAGGAAATGATTGGTCCATTAGTGGGGGAAAGTGGCAAGAAGGTGACAAGCAACAGGGAGAAAGCAGAACTATTTAACTTGTTTTTTGCATCTGTCTTTACACAAAGGGAAAAAACAGTCCAACCTATCAAAAACAGTGCCATAAAAAACAGAATAGAAATACAAGTTAAGATAGGCAAGAAAATGGTAAGTGAGCACCTGTCCAGCCTAGACGAGTTCAAATCACCAGGACCAGCTGGATTACACCCCAAGGTTCTCAAGGAACTGGCAGATGTGATCTCAGAACCACTGAACTATATTTTTCAAAGATCCTGGAGCACTGGGGAACTACCAGAGGACTGGAAAAGAGCTGATGTAGTTCCCATCTTCAAACAAGGAAAAAAACTGGATCCAGGAAATTACAGACCTATCAGCCTGACCTCAATACCTGGGAAGATTCTGGAAAAGATAATCAAACAACGAATCAGCGAACACCTAGAGGCAAACAAAGTCATTACTAAAAGCCAACATGGGTTTGTCAAAAACAGATCATGCCAGACAAATCTTATTGCATTCTTTGACCAAGTGACAAAATTAGTGGACCAGAGAAATGCTGTGGGTATCATTTATTTGGATTTCAGTAAGGCATTTGATAAAGTAGATCACAACCTACTACTTGATAAGATAGAAAAATGTGGATTAGACAGCATCACCACCAGATGGACTCGTAGCTGGCTGACCAGCCGTACTCAGTGTGTGGTCCTCAATGGAACTGCATCTACATGGAGGGAAGTGTGTAGTGGGGTGCCCCAGGGCTCTGTTCTAGGCCCAGTGCTCTTCAACATCTTCCTCAACGATTTGGACGAGGGGATAGATGGGGAACTCATCAAATTTGCAGACGACACCAAGCTGGCAGGAATAGCCAACACTCCAGAAGACAGGCTTAAGATACAGGAGGATCTAGACAGACTTGAACACTGGGCGCTATCTAACAAAATGAAATTCAATGGTGAAAAAAGTAAGGTTCTACATTTAGGCAAGAAAAACCAAATGTACAGATATAGTATAGGTGGTACCTTGCTCAATAGTAGTAACTGTGAGAGGGATCTCGGAGTCCTAGTGGACAATCACTTAAATATGAGCCAGCAGTGTGCTGCAGCTGCCAAAAAAGCCAACACAGTGCTAGGCTGCATTAATAGAGGGATAGAATCAAGATCACGTGAAGTATTAATACCACTTTACAATGCCTTGGTAAGGCCACACTTGTAATACTGCATCCAGTTTTGGTCACCACGATGTAAAAAAGATGTTGAGACTCTAGAAAGAGTACAGAGAAGAGCAACAAAGATGATTAGGGAACTGGAGGCTAAAACATATAAGGAACGGTTGCTGGAATTGGGTATGTCTAGTTTAATGAAGAGAAGGACGAGGGGGGACATGATAGCAGTGTTCCAATATCTCAGCGGTTGCTACAAAGAAGAGGGAGTCAAGCTATTCTCCAAAGCACCTGAAGGCAGGACAAGAAGCAACAGATGGAAACTAATCAAGGAGAGAAGCAACCTAGAACTAAGGAGAAACTTCCTGACAGTTATAATTAATTAACCAGTGGAACAACCTGCCTCCAGAAGCGGTGAATGCTCCAACACTGGAAGTTTTTAAGAAGAGACTGGACAGCCATTTGTCTGAAATGGTATACGGTTTCCTGCCTGAGCAGGGGGTTGGACTAGATGACCTCCAAGGTCCCTTCCAACGTTGTTGTTGTTGTTGTTGTTATTGTTGTTGTTGTTATTATTATTATTATTATTATTATTATATTGTTGTTGTTATTGTTGTTGTTGTTACAATTTATACATTTAATAAAATGCTTATGTACAAACTCTTCTTCCTCCCTCCCCTTTTGATACCTTTATAGTTTCACTAGGAACACCAGGCTCTGGAACTTTATTCAAGTAAGTGGTCAAGTCTTGATCAACATGTTCAAACACCAGTGTTAATTTCGTCTCTCGTTCAGTTCTGGATACTGTGCATACATCAAATAACCTAAGAAGGATGAAAAAGAAAAATGGGTAGGAATCATTAGAAGAACAATGTATCTTTTTACTACAAATGAAACTTACAAAGAAAAAAATCTGTATTGAATTCATTCCATTCCAGATTAGAACATATAACAAGGGATCCAGATAGCCAAACTTCTCCATATAATAAAACTGACTTTTTATTGCTTTGTATTGTATTTTTATTGTACATTTTTCCCACAAGGAATAATATAGTGAGTCATGAAGCAGCTGACAGCAAGAAGTTCTAGCTTCTGCATTATCAAACAAACCATGAATATCGGGACAAGATTTTCATGTCAAAATGCATTAAGTACCAAATTTGATGAGTTTCAAAGCAGTTGAGTACCAACATACCACTGTATATATTTTTAAAGAAGTTGTGGCAAAGAGTATATTGGTTTGTCTAGAGCACGGCTTTTCAACCAGTGGTACGGGTACCACCTGTGGTACATTGGCACTTGGCAGGTGGTACGCGACCATCCTAGAAAAGTGGTAGCGGGAGAGGGGAATGAGCTGAACCGTTGGCAGCACTGCACAAGCCTGAGCGAGGGATGGCTGGAGCTGCAGGGCTGTCAGGGCTCAGCGGAAGTGCCAGGATCAGTGCCGCTTTCCAGCTGATCGGCACTACTTCGTGGCTGTCAGGGCTCAGTGGAAGCGCCAGGATCAGTGCCAGGCTCCAGCTGGAGCTCGGCGCTGATCCTGGTGCTTCTGCTGAGCCCTGAAGAAGCGCCAATCAGCTGGAATGTTGCAGCATCTCCAGGGTCTTGTGATTTACATTCAGATGCTTGGCAACTGATTCATATTTATGATGGTCACAGTGTCCCAGGGTCATGTGAAGTGACCAAAACCTGCTGCAACCACCCAGCAGATGGGGGGAATAAAAACCAAACACCCCCACCCCACCCCCACTGCCAATCCTCAACAGAAATGCTCACAACATGAAAACCTTGGACAGGAAAAGCGCCGCCGGTGCTGTCTTGCTCGGCTGTCGCTTGGGGGGCCACTTTTTTCAGTGCATTGTAACTTCGAACGTCTAGCGAACTGTTTAAGTTGAGGACTACCTGTTAACTTTAATCACTTTTTTTTTTTTTTGGTCCTCAAGTTTTTGACACACCTTGCTAGGCGACTGGTGGTACTCGGATGTTGCCATATCCTAAAAGTGGTACAATGGGTGAAAAGGTTGAAAAGCCCTGGTCTAGAGTAGCTGGACCACTATACTTTTAGTTAAAATACAAGCTTTTGGATAGTATTCTGTTCAAAGGGGGGGGGGGGAGAATCCTGGAAAGGAAAAAATAATCTGTGATGGGATGTCTAACCTTGGTAACTTTGAGACCTGTGGACTTCAACTCCCAGAATTCCTCAGCCAGCATGCTGCCTAGGGATTTCTGGGAGCTGAAGTCCACAAGTCTTAAAAGTGCCAAAGTTGGGCACCTCTGATCCATGACTTAGATGTTCCAAACTGCTCATTTAAGTTAGTCTTAAATCATTAAATCATCTTCATATAAAATCTGAATTACAAATTATCTGACCCTAGAAACGACTTCCATAAAAATTGTAAAAGTAGATCTGTCATTACAGATGAGATAAAGAAATAAGGCAGATTCTGTTGCAATTTCATGTGTGTGTTTTAATTTTCCAATGTCTTAAACATCCCTTAAAAACATACTGGTGATGACCAATGTAAAAATGAAACTTACCAATTCAAAGATTAACAATTATGCCATTTGATATTATCCGATCCTATTATCCTAAACAATACAATTCAATTTCCAGGGAACATAATTTGAAACAATTATTTTCTGTCTCACATCTAAACAGCACTTCTGAACAATTTACAATCTTTCAAGTGTGGAAGCCTTTTGCAGGCCAAAGGATAAGGATCCAACTTTCTGTTCATTGTAAAAATTCAATGTTCTTAACTTTTCTTGAGAAGGAATTTAAAGGTGTACAGTTTCTGCATATCCAGACCACTTTACATTAAAGTCTCTAAATAAGGTTAAATATCTGACATCTTAAAGGAGTTTAATCATTTGCAGTGTTTTTATGGAGGTCATTTACTTCAGTACACACAAACATAGAGAGATAGAAAGATAAGAAAACCCAATATAAACATTGGAAAATATTTCCAGATGAATGTTTAACAATGCTTATTTAATTTTTAAATACCTTTTTTAAACCAAGTATTAATAAACTGGCAAAGGTACACTTTTGGCTCATGCAAGATTTTTTAAAAGAATCCATTGTGAAGGGCATAAATATATCAACATTCTTCATACTTCTTAAAGAACAATAACAACCTTATAACAAGCTTTTTAGCTGAAAGGGTTCTACTTTTTAACTCTAGATTACAATTTGTTCTGACATTTTCTTCAAAGTAAGAATTGTGTTCTTGAATTTCTTACTTAAAATGTTATCACACTAGTTTAATAGTATATGTTAATAAGTAAGGTTAGTCATAAGAATCATGACGTCTAATAGAAATAACAGTATGGCTCAGAACATTTGACTTTTGGGAAATATGACTGGTGTTCTATGGATGGCTTCCTGGGTTCACCTAATTGGGCAGTACTTTTATACAAATATATTGAGAAGGAGGAGCACCAAATCACCTCATAATATAAACTGCCTCAGCACAGCAATAATCTCCTTCTGGAAATGGTCATCCAGGAGTAATCACTACTGTTCAATTAAGTTTATCTAGAAGATACTATGATCAGTGGGACTGGAAACTGGTTAGATCCAGGAAATCTAAAGTATTTTACTTCATTTGTCCGTCTCCAAGAGTGAGATTGTACTTCAGGTCATCGCAAAGACCAATTGAGGTAATTTATGTTCCAAGATCAGGCTTAAATTTGGATCTTTCCTATTTTTATTGTTTAAGATCACAAAGAATACAGAAATATGAATCAGGAATTAGATTAATACATATTAATTACAGATAATCCTACATTTATGACCATAATCGAGCCCACAATTTCATTCATAAATCATGACAGTCATAAAGTGGGTCACCCCACATGACCATGTCTGAATTTACCATCTTTTTGTGGCAGTTGTTGTGAATGTGGAGGTCATAAAACAAATACTGCAGTCATTAAGCAAGCCCATTGTTTGCACAGGTACAATTTTTGCCAGAAACTGAAAGTAAATACTGGTTTCCAGCAAAAGCATCATAAATTGGTCACATGATTGTGAGGTGCAGCAAACGGTCATAAATGTGGGTTGGTTATCGAGCACTCAAAATGTGACCACATGTAAGCCCATGACAATGGGAGAGGCCTGGACATCAGAAGTTCAAACCCAGGTCATAAGCTCATTTTCGAAGTCTGTCATAACTTCAAACAATCACTAAGTGACCGATTGCAAGTTAAGAACTATCTATATTCATTTTCAAATCATCATAGTCTGGCAATCATTATCTACAGAAAATTAATATGCCACCTACTCAAGCAACTCTAACAGCATGCAATAAAAACATTAAATCTCAAATAATAATAAAATAAGAGAAAATATGACATTTATTGCTCTTAAATTACAATCTTTTTAACCAAACATTTGCTAAAAAAGAACCATAGTTACTAAGTAAGTGATCTTTAAAAGTAATAGGGTGGGGGCTGACCTAACGTCAGGGGGTATATTGTTCCAGGGAGCAGAGGTTACAGCTGAGGTTTTTATAAGCTATGAACTTTAAAGAACATGGACCAAATTATGTATATGCATGTGCATGTAATGTGTACACAAGAAAGTATTTTCAGTAGTGACTACGATGTCGTAAGGAAAACAGCAGCAAGTGTAAACTGGGCCTACATGACAAATGTAATTCATAATCCTGAAGTGTTCTTCTCTCCAGGGCTCAAGAATGCTTTAACAAGAGAATTTTAACCCTAACTTTCCCCAAAAGACCTTGAGTAGGGCACAGACAATTCTATAACTATTAAAAATCAAATGCTTGTATAATTCCATGTATACTTCCTTGGAAATATATTTCACATATCAATGTAGATCAATCTGTTCATCTATTCTGTTGAATAAAATTCCAACAGAAAAAAATCAGTCACATCCAGATATAAAAGATTGACTGCTAGATGAAATATCCCCTCTCAGTCTCTGATTTAGGTCTTTATCAACAGAATAGAAATACTGGATAATGCAGTAATATAATCAAGTTTAATCTGCTGTATTGAGCTGTATTTCTTTATACATACATACATACACATACATATATACAGTATAACTATTGTAATTCATGATCATAGTTTTTCCCTTTATATTTTGTATATTTTATTCTTTTGTTTTTGCTGCATTAAAACAATTAATATCCAGAATGCAGGATTGGGGAGTTGGTGGTTGCTGTTGAAAATACAACACAACTAATTTCAGAACTTGTAAAATACATTAGCTTTTGTTAGCATGTACTCCAGAGTGTCCAGAGTGGCTGTCATTAAAACACGTGGACAGGTTTTAAAATGAATAACAAAACAAAAACTAAGTAAACAATTGAAATCAAAGATACACAATTTTGTAAGTGAAATTTAGAAATATTGTGCGTTAGTTGGAAAACAATAAAAAAGAAATTGGAACAATATTTATATATAATGCTTTTAGTAGTTTTTCCTCTTTTTTCATTTTTGTATTTTTAAACACCAAATAGTGGAAACTGGCATTTAAGCTCAGATATTCTTACTTACATTGTTAAAACTATTTAGTGTACTTAAATGTAACTTCATGTTTTCCATAGCTAATTTCCAATCAATGATACAATGAGTATTATTAGTCTTGGTAATTCTTTTGTCTACTTATAAATAATATAATTGATGTTTCTACATCAATTCATTTTTTTTGCTTATTTGTTCTTTGTTTTTCCTTTTAAAAATAAGATATATTTGAAAAACATGTGGTTATAAAAAATAGTTTGTGGCTATCTAGCTTTTTATAAGCTGTTTATTAGCTGAATGATACATTACAAGCCTGTCCTGATCAATTTTTTCTATGTTCATAGCCCATTATTCCCAAGGTTTTGAAAACATAGTCAGTAAAACAGATGGAAGTGGTTGTGAGCAGATACTGAAAATGGTGGTGGGACTGTTTTTCTGTACATCTTATTAGTAAATTTGAAAGATAGATTAATTAAGGTTTCTATATATGTAGTCCTACCTAGCTTAATGCTAATAACTGGGACCAAAATTTCTCTCAGTAAGCAATGTGATAATAAGTGCAATGTCAGCTTCTTAACAATTGACAGTTTTGGCAATCCCTGATTACCAGTAACTGAAACACCGTGGGTCATTAAGTGAGTGTGATTCTGATTCTGTGATTCTGATTTCCTTGTAGTTTCACCACTGACTTTGCTTGTAGGATGCAGTCAGGGAATGTCTCTTGTCCCACTTCTTGGGGGAAGGGATGAGAAAAGGAAGGAAAAAGGGGGAGAGGGTAATTGCAGAGCTGGGGATTCACTTTTACGACAGAGAAGCTGGTTGTGGGATTAAGCTATTTGCAAGATTACTCTGGAAATGACCACCATAGTAAAGAAGCGGCTAAGAAATAGCCCAGACAGCACTTGACAGTGTAAAAGAAAGATGGGGGAAGCAATAAGACAAGGCTGGAAAACAACAAAAAATGGTATACTTTCTACTACATCAGGAGGCTCACAGAGTTATAAGTACTCCCTTACTTAAGAATATGTCTGCTACCTTAAGAAAAGAAGGTCTGCTTCCTCCCCTAAGAGGCCTGAATAAAGACAAGGTTCACCTCCCTCTATGTTAACCACCAAGGCCCAAACCCTCAACAATTACAAGGCACAGAGGCAAATAAAAAGAAAAGCCACTCAATAACCATGCTGAAGGGACTATTATTTCCATTTTTCACTCATCTCCCCATAGAACATTCCTCAAGAAATCTGGAACATTATCCTGCTACCTTTTAGCCAACCTGGACAAAGATCGACAGACATGGCTTCTTCCTTGCTAGACTATTAATTACAATTTCCCCACTACTTTTCTTTTTTTTAAATATATTTTTATTACAAATTTTTTTCTTAATATAAAATACAAATAGAAATAAAGACCATGGGGAAAAAGGGTATATAAGAGATAGAAAGGGGTAGAAATAAAAAAAAAATACCAGTGGCTTTCAACTTTTTTCGGTTCAGTAAGATACAAAATGAAATTATAATATAATATGTCACCTCTCCTGTGGGAGCTGCATTGGCTGACGATTTGTTTCCAGGTGCAATTCAAGGTGCTGGTTGTCACCTTTCATGGCCTGGGACCAGGTTATCTGAGGGACCGTCTCTTGCCGGTCACATCCACCCGATTCACTAGAACGGGGAGGCAAGGAATGTTGTGGGTACATCTGGCAGGACCCAGAAGAGATCCATAGTGGCTCCCTCTCTCTGGTACATTATCCCTCCAGAAATTAGGCTGGCCCCCTCCCCTCTCTAACACTATTTCGTAAGATCCTGAAGATGTAAGTAGACAGCTATATAAATGATCTAAAATAAAATAAAAAAATAACTATTTAATTATACCAAATAGTAACTCTACTAGCTATTTCCATAGCAATAATCCACCTAATTGTCAAAACCCAAAGTCAAAATTTGGTTTTTTTCTCTTTCACATGAAAAGTCCAGAAGCAGTTTCCAAGTAACTACAAAATAATTTACATTCTTGTCTAATTATTGCAGTCAACTTCGCCATCTCCGCCAGTTCCATTATCTTTTCAAACCATTCCTCCATTGTAGAAGTTAATGCTTCTTTCAATTTCTGGGTATATAGAATTCTTGCAACTGTCAACATGTATAGCAACAAAGTTTCATTTTTTCCTATTTCTTTGTCTAATAGTATAGTCCTAACAAAAAAGTTTCAGGTCTCCATTCTAAGTCCATTTTTAAAGTTTTCTAAATTAAACCATGGGTCTGTATCCACTACCTTGTCACATGTCCACCAGATATGATAAAAAAGTACCCTCCTTACACTGGCATTTCCAACAAATATTTGAAACACTCTTATATGTCTCTGAAGGTTTATCTATTGCTATAGAAATGGCTAGTAGTTATCACAGGTACATCATTTTATAGAATGCCCACTATTTTTCTGATGGTAAGTCATAAATACTGACTTTACCAAAAGTGAAAGAGGCCGGAAGATCCTTGCATTATTGTAGTGATTTCTCAGTCTTGAGAACATTCACTAATATTCCTCATCTTTTTTTATTTCAAGAGTATGTCTCTGTGGATCACCAGAAATACTTTAGAAATATTTTTATAGTGTATATTTTCTATATAGTTAAGCATCAAATATTATTATTTATGAAGCAGCAAAAAACGTACATTTAAAAATTGGTGCCAACTGCTTCATTGTAATGAAGACAGTCAAAATTTGTTACAGTCCACTCTGATTATCAAATCAGCAGCTTCCGGTAAAGATGGCTAACTGACGACACGCCCAGGGAGAGATTCCCTCAGGCTCCCTGAAGGGTTTTTCTCCAGTTTGTCAGTTTTTCAAGTTATTAACAGAAGGAACCAGCGTTCCTTTAGTTTATACGACTCTCCTGGATTAGGGAGAGTCCTAGAATCATCCCATAAAATCCTCTAGTAGACAAGGTCTGCTAGTAGCTTCAGGAGCTGTGCTTCAGAGTGAGCAGTGAGCCAGCAGCTGGGGGTTGGATCTGCAATCACTTCATTGTTGCCAAAGCAGCTGTTTTGGAATTTATTTTTCAAACAGAGAATAAGTTGTGTCTTTCATTTCTTAATCAATTTTAAGAACTATTAATCTTTATTAAGCTAACACAGGCTCTCTTTAGCCACAGCTTGTTATTCCTTTTTGAAGGTCTGCGCCATTTTGGGGATTTCTTTACTGTTAAAAAAACAAGAAAGAGAATTGCTGAAAGCAAGCTAAAATAAGGAAGCGTCAAGTTGGTTTTTTTAAACTTTGATGGAGAAATATAAGGTAGAAAGTTGTGGTTTTAGTTTACTATTTTTAAGTAATTTGTAACTTGGTCTGTGGATGGTTAAAACTCTTTGATTTATATGAATCCTGACTGTGCACTAATTTTTAAGTGATTTACAAAAAAAATTACTCTTTGACTAAAGAGGGAGTTAAGAAGATGGAGGAGCAAATTATCAGAGAAGTATTTGAAAAAAAATTAAATAAAAACCTACCAGTTTATAGGCTAGCTATGTTCCAAAGATGCTAAAAAACTACTCAAACTACTTCATATATGCAATTATGTGCAGAAAACTCCCAAACCACTGAGGCAATTTCACAAGTAGCTGACAATGCAAAGGACTCAATTGCAATTTTGGAATATAAACCTGACACCAATCTTCATTATGATGGTTTAAATATAAACCTCACAACACAATTGAAAGAAAAGTTCCAAGAAAACCTGCAACTTTCAAAAGGACAAGTCTGGGACTTTTTCTTCATGAATACTAGCAAGGTTGAGAAATCCTTGAGAAATATAGAAGTTTATAATTACTTGATAGACATTCCAGATAACAAAAATATTTTTTTTTATGAAGAAAAGCTGGAAAAAGTGACTTAAACTTAATGAGTTAATTGGAATTAGAATGCATTTTTATCAGTGTGATATATGTAATTGAAAGAAAGTTTTAATGTAAAGTGGGGTTGAAAATGCATCTTTTTTTATATATATAATGCTTAAGTAATTCCTAAAGCTTATAAAATATTATGGAAAGTGTATTTGAAAGTATCTAGGTTAAGAGGAAGTTAAAAACATGTATTAGTTTAAAGAAAAGTTTAGAGTCTTAAAATGGATGTATACAACAAGAATAATTAGAGGATACCTTAGGAGTAATTTAAATTTAATGAGTTAATTGGAGTTGGAATTTTATTGCTGTTGTATGTAACTGAAACGTTTTAATGTAGCTTGTGTTTTTTGTTTATAAAATGAGTTTGAAAATGGTCCTTCATATATAATTTTTGAGTAATTTTTAAAGCTTGTAAAATATTACTGAAAGTTAATTTTAAAGTATGTTTGTTAAGAGGAAATAAAAAAGCATGTATTAGAACTTATTGATGTTAGAAATGTTTTTAAAGAAACGTCTAGTGCAGTGATGGCGAATCTTTTAGAGACCGAGTGCCCAAACTGCAACCCCAAGCCCACTTATTTATCACCGGGTGCCAGGTGGATGTGGCCCACTGGGTGGGTGTGGCTGTGGTGGTCATGGCAGACTGGGTGGGTGTGGCCAAGGTGGGCGTGGCCACCTCGATGTTGCTCATGGGGAGGGGCGCCTGTCGGGGCCAGGCAGGGTTGGGGGAGATCCAGGGGGTCTCTGGCAGGTGAGGCGGTGGGCAGGAGGCTCGTCCTGCGGGGTGAGGCGAGGCAAGGCGAGGCAGGGCAGGGGTGCCATTGCCACAGGGCAAGGCGAGGCAGGGGCCGGGGCGGCTGCTGCCTGACACCATCGGCCCCCGCACACAGAGGCCAGCGAGCGCATAGGGGTTGACAGTGTCCGTCAGCAGCCACAGCCTGCCAGCTCCTCGACCAGCGCACTCTGGAGCTCCATAGCCCGCCGCCAGCAGTTCAGAGAAGCCGCCTCTGAGCTGGCCGGCCGGCCGAGGTGGTGATGCAGTGTGTCGTGCCCGGGAAAAGGGAGAGCATGCAAGGCCAGGAGGGATGGGATGGGGGGGGAGGGAAACCAACCGTGCTGGGATGCATCCGGCCACATGGGATCTCGGCGAGTTAGTGGGCGGCTAGTTGAAGAGGGACAGTTGCTATCTCCGGGGCATGGCGCGCATGCCCATAGAGAGGGCTCTGAGTGCTGCCTCTGGCACCCGTGCCATAGGTTCGCCACCACTGATCTAGTGTTTTAAAATAGATGGGGAAAAGTATCTAAGGTTAAAGAATCTGAAAGAATATAGTGAATTTTGTTAATATAAATGGTGATAGTTTATAAAGATTATTAAGTGCAAACAGAAATATATATTATTTCTGCAAGGAAGAAAAAGCAGAGATGGTTAAATTGATTGCTTTATTCAAAGAGAATATATTTAATTATGTTTTTTATTTGGAAATCGCTTCTGGAGTTTGTCCTTGTGATGGAAAAAATGAAAACTTTGGTTTTGCTGATTAGATAGATTTGTTGTTATAGAAATGGCTAGTATATATTAATATCTAAAAGTAAAAAGTTGAGGTTGTTATGTTGTTATCTTCTATTATGCTAAAAAGAGTCAAAAGTCAATGCCTTTTTTTTTTTCTTTTTCCCCTTTTACCTTCCATTTTCTTTTCCTCTTCCTTCTTCCTTCCCCTACTGGCCCTAGGCATGTCCTTATTTGAACTGACCAGGTAGGTGGGCATAATTATTATTTCACATTAGCCCACAGCATGTTGAATGACTTTATGAAGTCAATGGAACAAGCAACAACCCGTTATTTGTTCAACTCCCTTAATGTATATCAGTTTAACTTAGATGACGTTGTAATATTTAGTGACTAAATATCAGATCTGCAAGAATTCAGAAAATCCAAAGAGCTACTACCTTTTCAAAGAACTAAAAATATACAGAGTGTCTGAATATCTGATTCATATATTAAAATGTATTTTGGATAGATTTAAGGACTATAAAAATGAAAGCAATACAAAGTTCATCATCAGTGAATACATATGATTGCCCTAACGTATTTCTGAATATATCCCCTGCTTTCCCTTCATTTCTCTTGATCCTTTCTATTTCCTTTGAACCCAGAAAGCTCTTGTATAATAGCAATGCATTACTAATAGTTTACTTCTGTAGCCACCCAACTGCCTGGCTAACCTCTGAATATAGAAGAAGGGCGTATGGGTGCTCGTCCTCCTCGTTTGGAAAACTTATCTGAAATATCCTGTTCTTATCCTCTTCTAATGCCAATGTTTGAATTAGCTCCAAAAGTCAACAAACCTTTACTGCAGCAGATAACATTTTCCAGTTTGGCTTCTTATGAAAATGCACTGTTAGAATATAGAAAGGAGAAATATAACTATTTATTTCCTGAACAATTCCTTTTGAGTTGTTGATATTATCAGCTGTGGTTACCTTTTGGATTGTATTTTTGATGGGGTAGAAGAAAAATATGGCTGGGAGATTTCCGCCTTTCCCGATTAGATTCACTTTTGTGGTGCTCAAGGATTCCACTTTCCCTTTTACAGAATATAACTACTAGCAAAATTATTCAAACATTTGATTAGTTTGTCATAAATATAGAGGTGAGACCTCTATGATAATCCTTTGAGTTCAAAGAAGAGATGCTATTGTGCATTTCATCTTGGATGTTGAAATGGATTTGCAATCCCAGTCTGGAATCAGAATCTAACACATTAGGAGCACTGGCAATTCACTATTGTACTAATTCTAGTAATTGTGATGGTGCTCACAATTTTATATTAGGTTTTGGTGATGTTTATCTTTAAAGCCAATGGAGACTTCATAGCTGACAGACCCAAGCACAGAGCCAAGATAGACAGATCTAATCGACTTAAATCTTTTATTTGCTTATATTTAATAGACCAAATATAGCCATATTAAAGCTGTAACCCTCTACCCTAATAAATATATTCTGAGAGATTCTAGGGTGAATCTCTGAATTACTGAACCTCTTTCCCCTTCCTCATCCAGCTTGGGTCTCTTAATATGGGCCTCTTTCTGGAAAAGCTCTGGACTGTCAAAAGTCTCCTCTGCTCTTGCAGTTGCACATTTCATTACATAGCAAAAAATTCCCCAGCTGGCTTCTGTCAGCAGCTGAAGCTTCTATTTCCATTGGCTGTATGTTATAATGGTATAGGGCCGGGGTGGCGAACCTATAGCACACGTGCCACAGGTGGCACGCAGAGCCCTCTGTGGGCACGTGTTCCCTCGCCCCAGTCCTAGGCCTTCAGCTGGGTTTTATAAAACCTTTTCGCTTTAGGCCTCCGCCACCATGTGCAAAAAAAAAAGGGCCAATCAATCAATTTCAACTTCTCGCTGGAAAAAAAAAGATCATGCAAAATTGGAATTGATTGATTGAACTTTTTAATCCCACCCAGTCTGCCGTTACCACTGCAGCCATGCCCACCCAATTGGCCACACCCACCCAATTGGCCACACCCACCCAATGAGCCACGCCCACCTGGCACCCGACGATACATAAGTGGGTTTGGGTTGCAGTTTGGGCACTCGGTCTCTAAAAGGTTCGCCATCACTGGTATAGGGTTTCTCCTAAAGCTACTTTATAATGCTTCTGTAGTCAACCTTGAGTTGTCTTCCCAGAATCTAGTACATTATAGAGCAGGGGTCTTCAAACTTGGCCCCATTATGACTTGTGGACTTCCAATTCCCAGAATTCCTCAGCCAGGCACGCTGGCTGAGGAATTCTGGGAGTTGAAGTCCACAAGTCATAAAAGGGCCAAATTTGAAGACCCCTGTTATAGAGCAATTCAAGAGGCATATAGTAGTCGTCCATTCTGATGATGGTCCCACCAATCTCATCTGGGCTCTCATAATCAGTGACGCAATGCTAGTGGACTCTGCATGATTCAACACCTTCAGGTTGGAGACATGGTTTTGCGAACAAACATTGAGGATGGAACCCAGAATGCACATTGAAATTTCTCCAGATGTTTGATGTGCTTTGGTATACTGTCCAAGACTCAAATCCATATAGGAAAGAAAGGATAACCACAACTCTCTAGAATTTCAGCTTTGTGGAGATTGAGGTTGTGTTGATTAAGCACTCTGACATGCACCTACCCCAGTGCATAGCTGGTCTTTCTGATCTTGGAGTCAATTTCTTTGTGCAAAGATCCAAGTATTGAAACGAAATTTCCCAAGTATTTTAAGTTGTTTACATTTGCCAATTAGGTGCCACCAATATTGGAATTTGGCATGATGTTGTAAATTATTTCAATCTTTTTCAGGTTGATAAGTCAGGTCAGAGACTATAAAAGAGTCTGAGAATTTGTTCAGCATCAACTGTAGATGAACTGCACCTGGAACACCAGTCATCAGCAAAGCAAGTTTCTTGAATAATTTTTGGAAGTATTTTGTCCATGTGTCCAAGTTGCAAAGATTAAAGAGAAAGGTGTCCAATTGGTACCTGATATACATATCTCCCTTCCCCACTATTCAGCCATAACTGAAGAAACTTCTCAGATGACAATTGAAACATTTTCAAAGGAAAAAACCAAGAAAGTCCTGTTGTCTTTTGAAAAACACCTTTCGGACAACCATTACTTGAATGATTGAGCATCTCCATAGATATTTCCTCCTCTAGACCCCGGACAGCACGTGACAACATACAAGCAAAGAACAGATTGAACAGGACTGAGGTTAGCATACATGCCTGTTTTACCTTATTGGAAATAGCAAATGCAGCTGATGAATCACTTGTAATCTTCTGTAAATAATACGTCCTATCATTCTGTCATGGAACAGCTGAATCAATTTCACAAATTTCCTTGGGCATCTATAATGTCTACCTGTTTACAGTGTCAAATGCATTTGTCAGGTCAATGAAGACATAGTAAAGAGGCTTGTTCTGCTCAATACACTGCTCCTGGATTTGTCTGTACTCTATTTTGACCAAAAACCACACTGCATGTCTGGAGTCGCCTTTCTGAGACAGTGACAAGTCTGTTGAGGAGAATGTGAGCAAAGATCTTGTCTGCAATGGACAGCAATAAGATAGTTCTATAATTTCCAGTCTGATTTGCTTCTCTTATTTTTACAGACAACCACAAAAATGGCATTGTGGAAGCCATAAGACATCTCCTCTGTTGATCAAATGTCTTCCAATATATCTTGGAATACTTGAAAGGCATTTGAATCTGTATTTAGAAAGACAATAAACTGACTTTATGGCACTGATGAACTCATTGGTGACATGCATAGCATTCTACCTGCTCATCCTTCTTATGCCACCACTTGTCCTGCATTTCTCACAGTTCTGTTTGTACTTTGGACTGCAGGTTCTTAAAGTGCTCTTGCTTTGAGACAGATGATGGGATCATTCTGCCAGTCTCCATAACCTTGTTGCAGGGTTGCTGAAATGGTCTTATGGGTATTACATGAGTATTACAACTCACTGCTTCTTGTAATGAATCCTCATCTGCAAACCTGGTCTCTTGAGTTGTGACTGCAGCAATATCAAGTCTATAATGGCAAAGTTCAACTGCTATGTGTGCTGTTTGTCTTTCAGGCTTGGCCACCTTCTTTCTATACAACAAGGTGTGGACATTCCAGGCAGTGAAAAAGAATATTCTTTATTTTTCTTGATGCTCAATTGCTAAGGAAATGATCTGCCAACATGGTTAGCCAGTCAGATGTTATGGAGCAGGTAATGTTTAGGGTACCTTTTTTATCCCCTTCCTCATGCAAGGGTGGACACCAATTTTCTAGAAAGGACTACCAGTTTCCCTGGATGCTGCTGGACATCTCTTGGTATCCTGGGTACTGAGATGAATAACCATTGGTTCAAAGGCCATCTACATGTAGGTTTGTTGTTTTGCCCATCACTGCTAAACAAATTAGATTCTGATTAAAATGATTTGCAGTCCATTTGTTGTTTCGCCCCATCACTGTTAAACAAATTAGGTTCGGATTAAAATGATTTGCAGATGTGTTATAGATGAAAATGAATTGCACAACAGAAACCTATGCGTGATAAGAGTTCTAAGTGGAACAATTATTGCACTGGGACAGTTCCACTCTCTTGACAGAAGGACCTTAATCCAGTGGGACAACTGTTATAGCTAGAACAGTGCAGTGGATGACCAGGATGTATAAGTGTCTTGTCGAGCTCCTGCGCTCCACAATGCCTTCTGTGCTTGACTCTTGGATTGTTGATTGGTTTCCTCTGCTCAATCTTTCAGGCCTGACTTCATAAGTGAGAATAAAGAAATCCCTTACCCATCAGCTTTCCTTACCTGGTTTGGCCTGTTTGCCAAGATGCTCTACTGGAGTGTAGCTCCAAGTAGTTGTAGCCACTGCATGTGCTACAGCTATTTGGAATCACAGGTAAGAATTGAACGCGGGGGGGGGGGGGGAACCAAAGGTGACTCAGCAGACCTAAAAAATGCACAGCATGTCCTCCACTAGAGGTGCTATCCCTCCTTCAAAACACAATATACCCAGCAGGGATATTTTGTTGTATATTTATTTCATAATTCATATTTATCTTAAATTATAATTTAAAATTATTTGTTTCTTTGTTTGTTTGATTGATTTCTATAGCCAACTATCTCTGCAAACAATTCTGAGCAGCTCACAGTTAAAAAATGTAATCAACTATATAATTCAAGAATATAATGAAATTATAATTTCATTATGTATTTTGTAACTTAGACATAAGTTGTACTTCAAATTTAGTGAAGCTTACTTCCAAATGAATGCATATAAGATTTTGCAGCATGATAAGACCATGTCATCATTGGCTGTTTGCAGTGCAAGAAACTTATGTGGCATTCCTTTAATAAAAGTATCTTTCTCTACTGTAAATTAGATATGAACAGAGAAACAGATCAGTAAAGAATTGGGAGACTGGGCACTGGCAGGCCAAGTAAGAAAAATGAAGATGAGGAAAGGGTAATATGTTTATTAGACAAGAGGAATGGAACAAGGGTAATATATGAAAAAGGTCTGAAAGCTCCAATTATACTAACCTTGCTGAACCTAAACAAACTAGTACTAATTAATACTTGAATGGGAAGTAATAATAATAATAATAAAGTTGGAAGGGACCCTGGAGGTCATCTAGTCCAACCCCTGCTCAGGCAGGAAACCCTATACCATTTCGGACAAATGGCTGTCCAGTCTCTTCTTAAAAACTTCCAATGTTGGAGCATTCACCGCTTCTGGAGGCAGGTTGTTCCACTGGTTAATTGTTCTAACTGTCAGGAAGTTTCTCCTTAGTTCTAGGTTGTTCGTCTTCTTGATTAGTTTCCATCCGTTGCTTCTTGTCCTGCCTTCAAGCGCTTTGGAAAATAGATTCACTCCCTCTTCTTTGTGGCAGCCCCTGAGATATTGGAACACTGCTATCATGTCCCCCCTCGTCCTTCTCTTCATTAAACTAGGCATGCCCAATTCCAGCAGCCGTTCCTTATATGCTTTAGCCTCCAGTCCCCTAATCATCTTTGTTGCTCTTCTCTGTACTCTTTCTAGAGTCTCAACATCTTTTTTACATCGTGGTGACCAAAACTGGATGCAGTATTCCAAGTGTGGCCTTACCAAGGCATTGTAAAGTGTATTAATACTTCACGTGATCTGATTCTATCCCATCTATTATGCAGCCTAGCACTGTGTTGGCGTTTTTTTGGCAGCTGCAGCCACACTGCTGTCTCATAATTTAAGTGATTGTCCACTAGGACTCCGAGACTCTCACAGTTACTACTATTGAGCAAGGTACCCTCTATACTATATCTGTACATTTGGTTTTTCTTGCCTAAATGTAGAACCTATTTTTTTCACCATTGAATTTCATTTTGTTAGATAGTGCCCAGTGTTCAAGTCTGTCTAGATCCTCCTGTATCTTAAGCCTGTCTTCTGGAGTGTTGGCTATTCCTGCAGCTTGGTGTCGTCTGCAAATTTGATGAGTTCCCAATCTATCCCCTCGTCCAAATCGTTGAGGAAGATGTTGAGAGCACTGGGCCCAGATAGAGCCCTGGGTACCCCACTACACACTTCCTCCATGTAGAGGCGGTTCCATTGAGGACCACACGCTGCGTACGGCCGGTCAGCCAGCTACCAACCCATCTGGTGGTGATGCTGTCTAACCCATTTTCTATCTTATCAAGTAGTAGGTTGTGATCTACTTTGTCAAATGCCTTACTGAACCAAGTAAATTATATCCACAGCATTCCTCTGATCCACTAATTTTGTCACTTGGTCAAAGAATGCAATAAGATTTGTCTGGCATGATCTGTTTTTGACAAACCCATGTTGGCTTTTAGTAATGACTTTGTTTGCCTCTAGGTGTTCGCTGATTCGTTGTTTGATTATCTTTTCCAGAATCTTCCCAGGTATTGAGGTCAGGCTGATAGGTCTGTAATTTCCTGGGACCATTTTTTCCCCTTTTTTGAAGATGGGAACTACATCAGCTCTTTTCCAGTCTTCCGGTAGTTCCCCAGTGCTCCAGGATCTCTGAAAAATATAGTTCAATGGTTCTGAGATCACATCTGCCAGTTCCTTGAGAACCTTGGGGTGTAATCCATCTGGTCCTGGTGATTTGAACTCGTCTAGGCTGGACAGGTGCTCACTTACCATTTTCTTGCCTATCTTAACTTGTGTTTCTATTGTTTTTTATGGCACTATTTTTGGCAGGTTGGTCTGTTTTTTCCCTTTGTGTAAAGAGAGATGCAAAAAACGAGTAAATAGTTCTGCTTTCTCCTTGTTACTTGTCACCTTCTTGCCACTTTCCCCCACTAATGGACCAATCATTTCCTTCACTTTGTTCTGGTTTTTTCATTTTGAAAGAAGCTTTTTTTGTTATTTTTGATTTTGGTTGCAAGCCTTAATTCATTTTGAGCCTTAGCTTTCCTCACTTCATCTTTGCAGGCTTGGGCTATTTGCTGATATTCTGACTTAGTTATGTGCCCCTCTTTCCACTTTCTATACTTGTCCTTTTTATCTTTCAATTTATCAGAGAGTTCTTTATGCAGCCATGCTGGTTTCTTTTGAGAACTGTTGTTTTTCCTCTTTGTTGGTATTGTGCTAGACTGGGCTTTTATTATTTCACTTTTCAAAATTTCCCAAGCTTCTTGAGTTGTTTTCCCCTTGAGGATTCTCATTCATGGAATCCTTCCCAAGCCCTCTCTAAGTTTATTGAAATTAGCTCTCTTAAAGTCCAAGACTCTAGTTTGACTGTGTTCTATTGCTTGTGCTTCCATAATGTTGAATTCCAATATTACATGATCATTTCCTCCCAAGGTTCCTGTGGCTTCAACACTTTCTATCATTTCATCTCTGTTAGTGAGAATTAGATCCAAAATGGCTAATCCCCTAGTTCCCTTCTCTACTTTTTGGGAGACAAAGTTGTCTGCTAGGTTTGCCAGGAATCTATTTGATCTTCCACTTGGTGCAGTTTGTCTCCCAGTTGATGTCAGGGTAGTTAAAGTCCCCCATTACTATTGTAATGTGCTTTCTACATACCTTAGTTAGCTGACTAGCAAAAAGTTCATCTATTTCTTCTGTTTGGTTGGCTGGCCTGTAGTATACACCTATGGCAATGTCATTTTCCCCCCCCTTTTATATTGACCCAAATGCATTCAAGTTATTTAAGACTAAATCACTAATATCACACATTGCACTAAATCAGACTTGTTATACTTTACAAAACTTCAAATAGAAATCTATCAAAAAACCCTTTTATGACTTAAATGTAATCCATAGACTGAGCCAATATAATCCTTATAAAATTAAGCCAGACTGAATCTTAGCTGATTTACAAAAAGTTCATCCAGACTGAGATGCTTTAGCAACAGTTTGAAATGTATCTAATCCATACTATGTCATCCTAATGGAGAAACAGTCAAACATACCTATAGGTTTAGGTGAAAGCTGAGGTAAAACTCTTCCACCTTAGATGACTAGAAAAATGGTAAAACTTTGGGCCCTTAAAAAAAATACCAAAGGAGTAAATTACCTATTCAAAATAGTAATAACAATCCTGGGTTTCTTTGTAAGTGGTCTGCTTGAAGATCGTAGCCACTATATCTTTCTTTAATACTGGTTAAGAAGAGAGAGATGTAGTCCGTTAGAGTGCATGCATTGAAGAGCCAGTGCTTATCATGCAAAGCAGCCAATGAGCTACTGGTGTTAGTTTGCAGGAAATTTAACTGTTCTCATCTAAATGGATAGGAGTACTTGACCCACCATAGGACAGAAAAATACTCTGAGTAAAAGTACTTTTGAAATAAAGCCGAAAAACCTGGTCCACTCTATGCAGAACTACCTTTAAGAGTAAATTACAATCTGTTTCTGCTCTCGGAAACATTTGCCAGGCAATTTTGACTACGGAGTAAGAGATAAGTCTAGATCTGACCTTAGAGCAGGCAATACTTGCTCCATTTAATGATGCCTGTTGTTGGACTGCCTGTTAGGAAAACACAGCTATATAACAGGTGACTCAGTAAAGTATTGAAATCAATATTTTATCCCATATAGGTTTCAAGTGGCCATTGTTATTATAAAAAAAATAGTTCAAGAACATAAATTACATTTTGTTTGTTTAAACTGTAACTGCTGATTAAACTTTGGCTGCAAAGGAAACTGAACTATTTAGCAGCAGCATTAGTTCATTAGAAAAATAAGTTCTGTGAAAATTTTTCATTAAGTTATTAAAATACAACTCTTAGAAAGAGTGTCCCAGTGACTAGCAATATTTTGGATAATGTAATAGGAATGAAGTGTGCCTCCATTTGGTTTTTTTAATGAAAATGCTGACTATAGCATGGAAAATGTCATTTAATCTATCTCACTATATCGCATGCTGGGATGCAAGAACGGTATGTTGGCTTATAAGGCAGTCTTTAGAGATCCCAGACAGCACAAAATAGTATCAGCACGAATGAGCTAAAATTCAGCTTTACTGCACTTGTAGCATTCTGGTCAAAATATGCAAAAATGTTTAAAAACATGTCTAGTAATTGTTGGAAATGTAGGCAAAGGCCAGGCACGTACTATCACCTTTGGTGGACATGCCCTAAAACAAAACAAAAATGGTCAAAAATACACATGTGGTTACAGAAAATATTAAGAAAACTTGTACATTTTAAGCCAGAATTATTTCTTTTAAGTATAATTACAGAGAATATATATATATATATATATATATATATATATAATACATATATATATATAATATAATACATATAATTATATGTATTAACAGCAGCGAGAATTGCATTTGCACAGTATTGGAAAAACGAAGAAACACCATCGGAAGAAGACATAATCAGGAAAATTTTAGATTGTGTGGAAATGGATAGGCTCACACTGAAAATGAAAGGGAAAGAAGATACAGAATATTTCCAAACATGGGATAATTTCTATAAATGGCTGGAAAAATGGAGTAGTAGAGAGTAGAAATGGAAGTTGTATTACTATTAATGTTAAATATGTGAACCCAGACAACACGTTATTTATTAAGCACTAAAATTTGTAACTATAAAAACTTAATAAAATATTTATAAAAAAAAAATAAGCCAAAACTGATGGGTATTTTATCTTTATTTATTAGGGAAGGCTACATGTAGCATATGGGCAATTTACTTAAAGCTCTCTCCGTGCAAAGGACATAGCTTATATTCTCATACTGAATGGATTCTATGGTGACAAGACCATGCTGAAACAGTCTTCAAAAATTGGCAGCAACTTCATTAAGTCACTTAACAAAAAAAATTATGCTCAACAAAGTTGAGGAAAGCAGAAAGGGAATAAAATAAATAAGGTGGATACATGGGATTAAAAAGATGTCTGGAGTGGACTTGGAAAAACTATAAGCTACTGCTTAAGAAAATCAAGATAGCTTGATTTGCAATACTAAGCAGTAGAAGCTAAAACGGCTTCTTTTTCTTTTCTCCAGTTCCTTTTTTATTTTGTTAATCTTTTAACCAGCTGAAACAGATACAGCATATCTTTATGAGAACTTAATAGAAAACAGAAAACTTCTTGCTGGTAACTTTGACTTAATTGACTACATACATGGACATGATACACAGCCAGGGTCATCTAATAAAAAATGATACAAATGGACAATTTTGTATCTTTCTCCATTTATTTCACTGTGTAATTTGGAATAAAGCATCCCAAAGTATCTGGGGAAAAAAATGTTCCAAGACTTTATCAGAAATTTTCAACTACCTCAATTGTGAGGTTTACCACAGAGATTACATCTAATAACATAACCAGTTCCATTAATTTTTATCATGTTAAAATATTCCCACTCAAACCCTAGGTTATGGGGATTTTTTTTAAATTCCAGAGCAAATCATTCAGTAAATGATGCCCATTTTTGCTGTTTCTCTCAGTATCGTTATCAGCCAGTACTTTCCTAACTCCCACTGCCAAGCAAAAATGAAAGCCCTCTTAGTTAAGAAATGATTGAGGTGGCTTGCTCTACTCAAATTGGAGCAAATGTTCCTTTCAAAGGTAACTGCTATTCAGCAGCTGTATGCAAACTACCAGATCAAATGTGGTGTGCGTGTGTGTGTGTGTGTGCTTGTGCTTATTCTTGTGGGGGTAAAGGATTCAGAATCCTTCCCCATGCTCCCCCCCCCAGCCCAATGCCATTAACATTACTGGTTTGGCTTGAAATATGGAAAGAAACAAAAGCAACTGCATTCATAATATGGTTGAGAAGTGTGCTGAGTGGATAAACAATAATCAGACACTGCCAGGATATGACATGATAATTTTGAAAGGGGAAATTCCTAAGAAACCTTAAACAGCAACAGATACTTTGCATTATTACCTGAGTTTCATTTATAGAGTTTCATCTACATAGGTCAGAAGACAGGACTGTCCCAATACTTTGTGGTAAGAAAAAACAAAATCCCCTTTTGCATCTTTTCATTCTGCTACATACAATTTCTCTCTTCCCTCTCTTTCCTTAGCAGTAATTTTGCAACAAGATTTAATTAAAGTTAGATTTCTTTAATTAACACATATCCAAACACAGGACATTTGTTAAACAATATCACCATATGTCCCAACTGCATTTCTTGTTGTGCAAAAATGATTTTTCAGCTCATTTCAATGACTGCCAAGATATGTCAAATTGCATTTTGAAGATGAAAAATAGCCTTTTAAAGACATGTGACTTTGAAATTATGTTTTCATACATGATTTGCTCATCAATCGTGCTCCTTCCCAAATTAGTTGACAGATCCTATGTGAGCTCAATACAGGTAATCCTCAACTCACAACCATAAAATTTATGTTATTGAGAGAGACATTTGTTAAATGAGTTTTGCCCCATTTTATGATCTTTATAGTTGTTAAATTAGTAACACAGTTGTTAAGTGAATCTGGCTTCCCCATTGACTAGCTAAACAAACACTTGTAAGTTGAAGACTACCTATACAATATAGCAATTTTATTAGAATAATGGCAACTACTGGAGAACATAAGGAGAGGAACACAAGTGATCAAGTTAGCTGAGACAATCCTAATGCCTAGGAACTTATATCCCCACAAATATCATTTTTACATATTGGTTATAACCTGAAAACTGTTTAATAATGAATGTGCATGATTAATTTGCTATATTTTGGGAGCCAGACTCTATACTGACTTGTGGATCTTGCATATACTGTTATTTCAAAGATACAAAGATATTCATGTGGCTATCATATGCTCAGATGCTTATAACAAATCCATTGCAGCTTTTTTCCTGGGAGAGTCACTTAGTGAGAGATAGGTGGCCAAACATATTGAATGAAGGAATAAGTTAGAGACAACTTTAGAAGTTGTTTCATTACAAGCCAGTACATTTGATGGTATCTCCCAATGGTTTCTAGCAAATGTTTCCCCCCCCCCCATTATCTGCCACCTGATCATTTTAAACAGAATTGAATTGAATGAATTGATTTGGGAGTTCTGGCATGCTTTATTGCTGATTTGGGCCTTTTCCAATTTAGTCTATTTCTACTACAGAGCAAAGTCTGGTTCCTAGCCTATGGCAATGAGTTAATGCATATCCAAATCTAGAATTCAGTTTACAAATAACTCTATAGATATTTCCAAAAATGATATAGGGTGGCATAATCAAAACAAGATACTTGTATATAATTTGCAGTCAATGCATTGGATTAATGCTTGAAGATATACTGGTTAAAACTCCATTTCAGGTGTGAAGCCTACTTGTTTCAAGGTAAGCAATCATGCAGGGTTACCAAAGGATTGCTTGAGAGAAGAAATCTAAATATACTGCTTTATTTCTCAATACATAACTATAAAGTTAGTTATCTACCAATCCTTTACTCCTGCCAAAGACAGAAGATAATAATGTGAAAGATATCAACACTAAGAAAAATGGACTATGTTTTTAAATAGAGTATAGGTAAGTACATTCACAAATTCACTGGATCCCTTTAGTTTGAACAAATTGTTTACTAGGATCAATTTTGTAATAAATACCACTTATAAACAATGCATTTATATGGTGGTAATTTGTCAAATATACTTCTTTTATGGAAAACATGCCAGCCATTGTGAGCAATGACCACTAACAGAGAAGCATATGAGTTTTAACCGTACAAAGTTTTCTGCTCAAAGGGTATTTTTCTCAATAAGAAAACACAAAGCCACATGGCATGTATTCCAGGGAAATATGACAAAACATTTCCTCATAGCTAAAAGAATAGCACTTGAAAATGATACCTTTGTTTATTTAAATAGAACTTTTTTTTTCAAACATACTAAGGGAAGGGGTGGGGAGAAAGAATGATATATAGGGAGCCTGTTTCTTCTGCCTGCATCCTTTTTGGCCTTACATTTAAGAACTATGTAATCCATATAATTTCCATGTAACATTCAGGACAAAGTTTGATTCTGATTTTAGTACAGGGGAAGTCTTTGAAATGCCTTAAATGTATTACAATACTGCTATAAATAGAATTTCATGACAAATAAGTAGAGTACATATTTCTTAGAATCACCAGTGATAATACAATAAAGTGATAAAATATTTACTTTCAGGTGCACAAACTATAAAACATATGGGCAGGAAGCACAGCAGGATACCCTAATGATATTCCTTCTAGTCTAAGAGTATGTTTCTCAATCTCAAAAGTTTGTCAACTTTTAAATTGTGTGATCTTCAACAAGCCGGTATGTTAAAGTCCACACATCTTAAAGGTTGAGAAACACTGTTCTAAGCATATTTACAAAATATATAGAAAAGAAGTATATGCATTTCTGAAAAGGACTTTTGCATAAAATAAATATTATCAGCTCGACATGACATCTTGCACTGGCTGATTTATGGTTTTGGAGGTGAAACTAATTTTCCAAAGTCAGAATCTTGGAAGTTAACATGGGAGATAGAAAGAGCATGACAAAGAACTTATTCCTCAAATGTGCACTCAGCATCTTTGTGAACTTAGAAATCATTGCTACCATCATACATAGTTAATATTAGAAATACCTTTTTCTACAATAGTAGAAATAACTACATCTACCAGAGTTTTGGGCAGCTGCTTAAGGAGCAGACTTAAAGCTGAAAATGTATTAAATGAAAAGCAAAGTTTGTTTTTGTTTTAACATTTGGTAAACACACACACACAAACGCACCAGTATCATTTGATATGGGATACTTTTGGTTGAAATACTCCACTTCTGATTCATATTCTATAAATGCAGATTCCAATACATTCAAGCTGTTATGTGGTGCTGGATGTAATAAATATAATCAGAATATTTACAGATGCATTACAGCAGGAAATATTCCTAATTTTACACACAGGAATTTCCTGGATTCAATATGTCATTTGTTCCTGGCAAAGTCTATCCTTTGTCTGCATATACTTCATGTTTTCTGCAAGCAGTGAATGTTATCTTACATAACTGGGGGATATATTTGTGCCAATTTTATATATTCTGGACAATAATGACTAATTAAACATTTAATCTTCTAACCTGAACTCTGGGTACGTGGAATTTATCTTACCAAACACAATTGAAATGCCAGTATGCTTATGCACATGGTATGCTTAGATATTTATATATAATAAGCCTTGGCTTTTTTTTAGTAGGGGAAAGGTGAAAGAGAAAAATTTTCAAATGTTTTAAAATTCTAGATTCTCTTACAAATAAGTATTAGCTTCTGAAGCCCCTTAATCTCTGTATACGTGGATTATACAGTAGAATACAAAAGGTAACATTTCAGAATTCTTTCTTTAGTTTCAATTGTAGGTGATATAAAAAAGTTCTGATGGTGTTCCTTGAAACCAATGGTTGCAAGGCGTATCTCATTAAATTATAATGTTAGAAGCTGGCTTAGCATGTTCTCTGAACCAGGCAAACTGTTTTATAATACCATCACCTATACCTTTAGTGTGTTGGATGAACCCAATTAATTATAGTTTAGCATACAAATCATTTAAAGGAAATCATGCTTATCTGCATGTGCAAACCTCAATTCTTAGTTCTTTTATTCAATCTCAGATCTACCTTGAAACTCCCAGGTGCTATTACACAATACTAGTTCTAAGTAAGAAGTTAAAGCATTATCAGCCAATGATGACTTTTAACTATAATTTTACTAAATCTACACAGAATAATTATTGAATCAGCTAGCAATGACCAAAGAAAACAAATATGGGCAGCTATTATTATTTGGCTATTCAGAGCATTAGTGCAGTTTTAGAAGCAAAAGTATTAAAGGATTTCTGAAAGGGTTAATATTATAAGAAAACAAAACTTGCTTTATATAATTATTTTTCACTGAATTTTGAAAGATTGTATTTCAATGAAAAAGGAAGGTAGCTGAATGTCTATTGTTTCTTTAACTGTCCTTTTCTGGATTACCTGAACATTTAATATTGGAGGATAGATCTTCTTGCCTTCTCGAACATAGTGATTTTAAAGTTTAGGATAAAATAAAAACACATTTTAAGGAACATCTCAGGAAACGTTTGCACTAATTCTCTTATAGAAAGCAAGCAAGGACATCTTTCATATTATGAACAATTTATTCTGATATGGAAAATTAAAAAGTGAGAGATCTGGATTCAGTATTGTTGACCAAACCAGGTCTATATGCATATAAGACAAATCAAACAAAGATTACTGTAGATCACTCTATGTGAAACCTAGATGTATTGTTTTAAACTGTAACATTGCATGGAAAACAGCTGCATGCAAAGACTTGATTCCACACCCAATTAATTCCTTTTGAATCAAATCTCTATCCCTTGTGGTGGCAGTTCCTCATTCCAACATGAAATGATCCATAGAGAATAAGGTTGTTAAGTTATGATGCCTATATACAATGTCCAATATTGGAAGGAGGTATTTTACTTAACATCAGATATTGAGCACCTCAAGTAAGTTGTGCTATAATACTCAAGTCTTGGTGGAAAAATATTCTAGACTAAATAGGTTTGATCCTAGAGGATTCTTCTTAAGCTAATTATTGACTAACAAATTGCATTTAAAGTATTGTAAGAGGGTCAACACCTAACAATCAAGTTTTAAATACTACATCTAGTACAATAAATTCTACTATCATTAATTGTGATATCTTCTCTATCATCAACTATTTCTAATATAACAAAATACTATGACATCATCTTTTGCTCTTATATCTTTAACTGAAAAAACCAAAACACTATATTATTCTATTTTATATTTGAGAAAAAGATATTCACCCATTATTGCATACAATAATAAACAAAAAGAACTTTCCCATGAAATCAAACATTATAAATATATTAAAAATAGACTCCAAAATAGATTATACGTTTCTGTTTCTTAAAAATTATCATGACAGAAAATGACTCAAAACTGTAGCACCTGTAGTATAGGCAGCCAGTCCTCAACTTACAACAGCTTGTTTAGTGACAATTCAGTTACAATGGCACTGAAAAAAGTTACTTCTGACCATTTTTCATACTTAAGATAGAAAAGCAAAACATAAGGGTCTTCCTAATCTCATTATGTTGATAGATATAGAAATACTATATTAATGTCTAAACAGGATATCTAAAGTAAGTTGATACAGGATTGCAAAAAAATTATTTTACTAGGTTCCAAATATGAAGATTTATTACTTGTTTATATACTTGCAAAAATTCCCTGGAAAATTTCACTAAAGGTTCTAACCTAGCTTCTTTCAAATTCCATCATAATACCTGTTATGCATAGGCATTTTTTTATAATTAGTCATCATGTACATTTGAACCTCATATTATTACATATCAGACATATTACTCATCTAAAGAAACTGTATGATTAGAACTACTGGGACTCCACCCATGAAAATTGTAAATGAATCTTCCCATACAACTATCATATCAGCAAGAACATAGCATAAATCATAGACATGAACACAAAAGAGTATTCTATTACTGATGAACAGCCTTGTATTATTTCTGGACCATTTATAAAATCTAAAACTTACAAAAGCGAAAACCATCATAGATGGAAATGAAATACTCTTTCCTTTTTTAAAAAATATATTCCAAATCATATTTTCAATCCTATAAAAAATTAGGCCAGGAATTACTGTGACCTGAGATGTAATATATTTAAAGACCACATGCAACCAAGGTTGCAACAATCTTTAGTGGAAATTAAGTTCTGTTGAATTCAATATGGCTTATTTCTGACTAGATAGGCAACGTGTTTTATCCTTGGAGTGAAGAAGCTTCTGCCTTAGTGTATTCTTGTTCTCCAATTTTGTGCCATGCGAATACACTAAGACAGAAGCTTGTCTACCCCAAGCATAAAACACCAAACATAAATTGAGCAATGTGACATATATAATACAGGAAGTCTTTGACTTATGACCACAACTGACCAAAACATTTCTATTGCTGAGATGTTTGTTAAGTGAGTTTTGCCCCATTTTAAAATCTTTCTTGCCACAGTTGTTAAGTGAATCATTGCAGTTGTTAAGTTAGTAACACGGTTGTTAAGTGAATCTGGCTTCCCAACTGACTTTGTTTGTCAGAAAGGTCGCAAAAGGACATGACCCTGGAACACTGCATCTGTCATACGTATGAATCAGCTGCCAACCATCTGAATTTTGATCACATGACCATGGGGATGCTGCAACGGTCAAAAGTGTGAAAAATTGTCCTAAATCACTTTTTTCAATGCTATTGTTACTTTGAACAGTCACTAAATGAACTGTTGTAAGTTCAGGACTACCTGTATAATGCAATGAGATAAGTGCAGATCTGTACATTGGAGAAACAAAACAACCACTTCACAAATGCATGGCCCAACATAGGAGAACAAACCATCAGGACAAGATTCAGCAGTCCATCTGCATTTGAAAGACAAAGGTCACTCTTTTGAAAACAGCAAAATCCACATTCTGGATAGAGAGGACCATTGGTTTGAAAGAGGGGTAACAGAGGCCATCTATGTTAGAATTGAACAGTCCTCCCTTAACAGAGGGGGAGGAATACGACACCACCAATCTCCTGTCTACAACACAGTCCTTTCAGCAGTTCCAAGAAGATTCCACTCCCATTTGCACTCTGATTCAGATCACCCTGAGGGCACAGATAAACTCCCAAGTGGCCTCAACGGCTCTCAAACAGAGTGCTATTGAACAGATGACTGCAAAGAATTATGATCCTTCCATCCCACTCCCCACCATCCTCTCATAACTAATCTTTCCATCCTCCTCCACCATTCAGTCAGAATTGATCTTCTTTGATGAGAAGCAAAACATCTTCTTCCTCAAGAAAAAAACAGTCCAGTTGCCTTTTGAAAAAGCACCTTTGAGACAACCATGACCTGGATGACTGAGAATCTCCACAGACATTTACCCATTTTGAATTTCTATTTTACATGCAATTTTAATATATTCTATATACTCTTGAGTTGTTTAGAAGGGACTACATATTCTAAATTAAGTTCTAATTTCAAAATTAACTTGGATACTATATAGGATGAGTATTGTCTTAATGGCAATATTTAATAGTCCTAAAAAAATTATAGGTTGATTTAGGCACAACTAATTCCCAGTACAAAAGACACTCTTTTTGTTTTTCCTTTTTGTGTTCCAGAAATCAATGCATACATGTGGCACCATGCCCATCCACTCAAATACTTAAGTCACACACCTATGCCTCTGGAGATGGATGTTTGAATGCGTAGGAGGAAAAGCTCAAGCACACAGGGTTAGGCTGGCAATATATTCACTTAAACAAACTATTCCATATATCTGCTCTAATACTCAGATTATCCAAATGCCTTTGCTTAAAATTCTCATTCAATCTACGCAACTAATCTCAAACATAGTTGATTACATTCTCTGCCCCACTTCCTCACCTGACCACGTTAGGATGCTCAAATGTTTCCAGATGCTTCAAGACTGCCACCTCGCGTATAGTGGAAAGCGGCATTCCTTCCTCGCTGGTCTGCACCCGCACCCTCTTCAGTGCTACAAAGCGCCCTCCATTCTTCAAGTCTCGAGCCTTGAATACTTTCCCATAGGCTCCTTCACCAATTTCCGCCACACATTCATACTGCTGGTCAGCTAGGCTCATGTTGTCCTTATCCATGACTTCACGGCTTTCCTTCTTCACAAATTGTTGCCTGATGTTCTAATTGTTGAATCTGTTGACCTGGATTCCAATTGCCAAAATGCCTTTTCTGCTATTTCAACAAGTATTCAGAACAATTACTGATGGGCCAGTCAACAGAATGTAACATTCAAGAACTGTAGTAATACAACTGTGGTTGTTTTATTGCTTAGCTGGTGAATGGTCTTTGGAATAAATCTCTGTGTAAACCCAATTCAATCTATAAAACCAAAGTGTGAGAGAGAGAAAAAGAAGAGAAAGAGAGAGAGAACGAGAAAGAGAGAGAGAGAACATATTATTTCTCCATCACAGAATATCTTTTCATTTATTATTGCAACTGTTCACTTAACACATAATATAATAGCATTAATTTCACTACTTAGTATGCATTACCAGGCTACGTTCCCATTATTAGCATTAATATCCCATTCCCTATATTAGTAATTTTGTCTCCCTTCAAAGAATGCTCATTTTATTTTCTCAACAAAACTGTCAAGTAAGATGGTCTCAGAGACAATAGTTGGAATTACCTATTACACTAAACCAAGGGTAGTTTTAACCAGTTATGTTTATATTATCAAGTTGTAACTGGATACACACAATGTATTAAGCCAAACAAATTACAATATAACATAACTCTTTATATGAACCTCTTCACTGAACAGGTCACAATCTATACATTCTAAACTCCCTAAGTTAAGACTGTCATTACTGAGTTAAGTCTCAAAAATTTACGTAACCAATCTTTTAAAACTGAAGGTTTCTATTTCTATTAGCAAAAATTTCCAAGTCATCTTCAAGGACAGAGTATATAATCCATTGAGATGCTCTTCAGATTTATAGACTTCAACTTCTAAAATTTCTCACCAAATAATTGCTTTTCTGAGAATTTTGCTGTTATTGAGATCTCTGGGAATCAAGTCCACACATCTAGAGGGAGTCCAAACTGGGAGAAAATCAGTAATATAATTGGAGAATTACTACTGACAGCAACAGCCAGATAAGCAAAGCTGCAGCCAGGCAAAATAGAAAAGAAATGGGCTTGGATAAAGGCTGGGGACTTTTCAGCTTCCATTTGCACAGTTAGCAATGTGCAAGACAAAGCCAAGATATAGAAGAAATGCATTTTTCAATATTTCTAAAACTGGTCATATCTGAATTTAAAAATGCCGATTCTTATATATGTCCAAAGAGACATCTGCTACTTTAGAAGAAAAGAAACTCACATATACAGATTCATCCAAAGGGTAATAGAAGATTCCTAAATGTTCATCTTAAAACAAGGTGATAATCTCACTAAGCACAACGAATGCTTTCTATGTGTAAGATGTGTCCCACTGAAATTACCATGCTTAAAAGTGCTTTCTTCACATCTAGTGAGTAATAGTAAAATAGGTAAAGAGTAGAGTTAATTTTTAATCAAACCACAAATGTTATAATTTAATAAATCCAAACCCCATAATATTTATGTCTAATCTTTTTCTAGATAGACATGTAAAAGATCCAGTATGTGAAGAATTCACAAGACAATGTGGGAATGATTCAACAATGAAAAATCAATGCATGGTTGAGAGAAGTAAGCTTTATATCCGCTGATGTCATCTACAATCAGTGATAAATTATGACTGGCTACAGCAAATTCAACCTTCAAGTAATAAGGAGTGACAAGGGCTACAAAACCTGTCTATATACAGATCACCAACTTCTCTGCATTATCACTAATGAGCAACCAAAGTATCACCAAGAATCAAAAACTCTTTTAATTTTGCTGTAAGTAAATGCCAAAAATCAGTGATTATGAAAAAACAGATTCTTTTAACATAACTTCAAGATTATTAAGGTAATTGCTAATATTTTATAGATAAAAAACAAACTAATTCAGTAAACTATAGAAAAGACAATGGGTACATTTAGTAACAGTAAGCCAGAATTTTTAAAGTTTCTTGAAGAAAACACTATGCCTGCCTCAAACAAAACATTAAATCGAATGTATGCTTGAGCATGAACCAGGCCTATGGTTCATATGAGTGTTGTGTAGCTGAGTTTATTAACAACAGAATAATTAATTTTACACTCCAAACTTTAGCTGCTTAGCTATCCCAAAGATATTTTCTATTATTGAATCTCCTTTTCTCATCCTCCTACTTAATTCTCTACTTCTGCCATTGTGGCTATGTAAACCAAAAACTTATTTGCAATGTGGGTTGCTGTGGACTAAGTACATCTTATTAAAACACTCATGTTCTTTACAAAGTTTGTGCAGATGGTTAAAAATCCTCCCATCTGAAAATACATTTCCTGGGATTACTGGTGAAGAAAAGAAACCGAGTATGCATATGTATTCTAGGAGAAGACTGAGTTCAAAGTAGCCACACAAGCCTTTTAAAAGGTATGGATGCTATAATGTCTTAAGAAAGATGCTCTATTTGTGCTAACTTACTACAAATTCTTCATAAAGCTCTATTGTCTGTATTTGTCTTCTATACAGATCATGAATTAATCTAAGAATTTCTAATCAATGAAGACGACTGGCTGGGAAGACATCTCTTTTTCAGTACACTAGAATATGCTAGGTTGGACAAGGCTTGCCTTTTGGTGATTGCTATACTTTTGGTTATTTTTCTTATAAAGTGTTTTCCCACTATACTGTCTTTCTTATTTCCCTAATTACTCCAACCATCCTTATTATTTGTGCTACACCATAGTTTTCCTTTTAAAATCTTATGTCACTTTCCATGCCTTTCACAGCTTTCTATTTCTCCCACTGAATTTCCCCTCCTGCCCATGCTTTTTCCTAAGCTTTCCTTTCCTTTTCAACATTAAACTCTTTTTCTAATAGTTTACTCAAGAATTATGAAAGTTTTTTTCAGGCTTTATGTATGTTTTCCTACACTGCAATATGAGCTTTTATTCTGCATACTTAAGCTCTCTGCTTGTGCTAACTCCACTGGCCATAACTTCTTGAGCAGTTGAAATAGTACGAATAATACTATTCTCTAAATGACTATTCAAATTTACTAAGTTGAAGAATGGAGATTATTTTCTGATATGTATGGAAATGTGGTAGAAGTATCCATGACATCACTACTTATGATTTCCACAATGTATGGGAAAACAATATTGTATGAAAACGAATAAATTTAGTATGACATGTGCCAACCTTAATTAACATATGCTAGCTTTTCCCAACCAATGTCCTATAAGCATTTCTGAAGGCATACATATTTGCATCATTTATTTTGGTATTTTAAAAAAAGATCACTGACAGTTAAGACAAATGTCTTCTTTAAGGAAACTCTATTATCTTTAATTTTTAAATAAATACCTTACAGATAATTCTTGAAAAGGAAAAAGAGCTTACCTTCTTTTTATATCAACCTATATCATTTTTCTCTTCTTCCAGAAGGACTGATTTGTAGAATTATTATAGTCCTTATTAAAGTCTACAAGTACCTCTCTCAGAACTATGATTTAAAGGATGTTTGGAAATATTGTTGTTAACTAAGCTAAAAACTGTACAGATATTGTTTTGAAATTGTGATTTCCAGGTCTGTTGGGCTACAATTCCCTTGATCCATGACAATTTGCCTATACTCTTCCTTTAAACATATTACAAAACATTATGAAAGAAGGTTTTATATTTTCACAAGATTATTTTAATATGGACGTGGTCTCTGGAGAAGAGAAATAATTTGAAAACAACATAAAGCTTGTAAATATATCTTACAAGTGAGCAAACATTTAGTAAATTAAAGGTAGGAAAATTTACCTCAGAAATATACAGCATTCTTATAGCTAGTAGCAACAGATTATAAGTTCACTGAGGAAAGAAGATGCAATCCAAGAACAACAGTAGGCAGGTAATGTCACACAAAATGAGCAGAGCTCCATCTTGCATGTTTCCCACATCTGCAGTATTTTCTAAGTTTTGTGTTTCTTGCTTATAAAATGGTAAGAAATGTTACCACTAACTTACAGCAATACTATCAGAAAAAATGGTTTCCCTTCTGTATTTACTGGCCAGAAAACAATAGTCTTAAGCAGATAAAAGGTTTTCTCTGCCCAGTCGTGTCCAAGTCTAGGGGGCAGTAGTCGTTTCTTATCCGAGGGAGTCAGTGTTGCCCAAAGACATTTCTGTGGTCATATGGCCAGCATGACTATATGCCGAGGTGCACAGAACGCTGTTACCATCCCACCAAAATGGTACCGATTTGTCTACTTGCATTTACATGCTTTTGAACTGCTAGGTGAGCAGGAGCTAGGGCAGGAATGGGAGTTCACCTGGTCAGATGGTGCTCGGGTCTTGAATCGAGGTTGTCAACTTTTCAGCTGAAAAGAACAGCTTCTTTAACCTCTTCTCTTCAGCAGGTAACATAGTGCAACTTATTTTTGAGTATATACCTATAGTAGTCTATGTATCAATGAACCTGAAGGGAGTGATATGTGTAAAACAGTATTCTACATATATAGGATCAATAAAAGCCCTGTATCTTCTCTTAATAAATCTGCAGCAACCTTTTGTTCATTTTTTATGATATGCAGCACTTTTGTGATCCAACAGTTATTGATTCATTATAGCATTGCAAAACGTTTCAAAATAATGGACTGGGAAATACCTTAAGCACTGGAAATATGATACAAATTCACTCAAGAAAATAAGAAATAAATAAATCAGGAGCTATCAGCATAATAGTTGCCCCTTGGCAATTCACACATTTTCAACTTGCAATCACTTTGCAAGTTGAATCACTATTCAACTTGCAATTCACACATTTCAACTTGCAATCACTTTGCAATCACTATTATCTCCAGAAAAAAGCTACATTCTGTCTTTGCACTATTTTATATTGTGATAAGGTCAATGGTCTCAACTCCTTATAGTGATATTATACCCAATGTTACAACAATTCATTGGCAAGGAAGACAATGACTTGAGTAATACATGAAATACCACAGATAAAAGCAACTATCAAGTTTTTTCTGCTCAAGAAAATATGAATAAAAACCTCTAAGCAAGAAACCTGGTTATAACTGAAATATCTGCAAATGATTCAGAAGATATTTACTGTTATGTTGGCCATAGTGTTTTATAAATTAACCCCTTTCATATAGATTGATATAATGTGCTTTATTTGGGGCTGCCCTAACGGTCAGCTGCATAAACCATAACTGGCGTCCATTTGTTTCTGGACATAATTCAAGATGCTGGCCTGTACGTACACATTCCTAAACAAATTGAGGCCATATTTGAAACATCATCTTCTCCCAAAGGAATCTGTTTAAAGATCAGTTTCAAGAGGTTCTTCTATATTTCCTATCACTAGAAAGTTCACATTGATAGAAACACAATATAAGGACTTTCTGCAGGAGCCATTGTAAACTAACACATTTTCTTTCTTAGGTTAGAGTGTTCTTCATTTACTTTTGGGAAGGTTATTCAAAAATATTTTGTTTAACTGAGCATTCAAATGCTTTTAAATGTTTTGGGTTTTCTCCCCTTAAATTTGCTATCTGCTTTAGAATGTGCAAATTGTTGGGCAAGGGAAAAATCCCAAATAAGGAACTCAGATATAATTTTATAAAGACTTTCCTTACTATTGCCAGCAAAGTGATTGAGTGTTAGTGCGTGCAGGTTTTCTGTTTCAATTAAGATGCTTTCTCTCAACAAAGTTGTTCAGGAAAAGTAATACTCTTACTTTCTCAGCTATATAATTGTAGATCAAAGGATGTATGAAATTTGAATCCCACTAACATTAGTGGAATTGGGAAGAAGTCCATAACTGTCCAAACTAGCCATTTTTTTTGCGCCAGATATAAACATTCAGAATTTTCACAAAGTTCCTTGTGAATTTTCACCTTGGCTTGTTAACAAATTGAATATTAGTTTTAAACCAATTCTCAATTTACATACAATAACAAATCTGGAGTTGCACTGCATTCTGGTTTCTATTCTTACACAGAAGAACCTGAAAAAGAGGGCACCCAAAGGTGCTTTTCCAAAAGGTAACTGGGCAAGAAAGTCCAGTTGCCTTTTGGAAAAGCACCTTTGGGACAACTATGACATGGATGATTAAGAATTTTCATAGAGATGAAGGAGAGCAGTATCTGAATTTCTCACTTTACATGAAATCCATCCAACTTGTGCATGATACAAAATCACATCTCAGTTCAGCCACCTCACATTTTCCAAATATACTGGATTACAGGACCCATCATTTCCAGCCAACACATGTAAGGATACAGATAAAAGGGAACTTTAGCATTTATATGAACAGTTTTTCATTTCTCAGAGTCAACTAGACAATAATTATGGGTTGGATTTTTTTTAAAAAAAGTTAACACCAAGAGGGCAAGAAGTATAATTTGTCCTTCCTAGGCTTCAACCCAACAAAAAATAGATCACTCCACAACTGATAATTTTCTTCCAAATCCAGAAATAATAGCTAACTATGTAATAAGTTTAATATTTACTTTGCCTGTTTAATATTATGATTTATTTTCACTATTTACAACATAAATTTGAGTTCCATTTTTAATTTTCACAATTTCTTTTACTCAAAATTAGCAATTCTGTTCTGGTACCAAATAGGAGAAAGCTAATCTACAAAGAGCAGCAGTGATTCTCTGTGGTTTTTGGCAGGAATTGTTGCAGTCCTAATTGGACAAACCAGAAATTAAAGATGGGAACTTTAGCATGCCTAAAGGAATTTGGAGTACAAATTCTGCATGTTGTGCTGCTAAAACAGAGGACCCCAAAGTGGGAAAGGCAACTCTGAAGCTCAAGGATAGCTGTGGATCTTTTGGAATGAGGGGCAGGCATTGTTCATATGCTAAAAAGCTGTCATCCTTTTGTCCATAAAATTATAATTACTTTTATAAAATATATTTTGTTCCCACCTTTTTTTCACCATAAAATTCAAAGTTACTTCTCTAGGTGTTTCAGGAGGTGTCTCCAAACCAATTGACTAGCCCAATATAATTTCTACAAGGCTACTACATTATTAAAATCTGCTTGAAAAGAAACCGGACAATTCTACCACAACCAGGACCCTCATCTGTTAGAAATGAAAGACAACCACCCAAAGTAACTACAAGTTGCAACTGCAGGAAAGAACATTCCAAGCACCCCCCTGAAGTAAACGGTCATTAGCCAATAGAAAATAAGAATGACCAACGAGAGCGCGGAGGCGCCGAGTGCCTCCGGGATGAAAGTCGCCCCCCACTGTCCAGGCGGCCTCAGATGTGCGAGGCTGGAAGATGGGAAACTGGGGCGGCTCCATGTGGGAGGTCGTCAAGGGGCGGGGGCTCAAGCAATACCGTTTTCGATTGTCGGAGGCGGCCACGCATGCAGCCCGGGGATAATTGTATGATGCGGAGTTCCATGCGGAGCGCTCGCGGCGGCTGGCGACAGACAATTATCGTTTTAATAAAAAATACACATCCTACGGAGCGAAAAGGGGGGCGGGGAGAGTTATCAAGGGTTAAGGTTAGAATTCCCACTCCACGAAATTACGTTCAACTGTTTGCCACGCAGAAATTAGGTGAAGAAATCATGCATCAACTTGATGCGCTACATGTGCTACTAGGCTGTCGGCAACAGCACGGCTAGGGCGGCTGAACCCCTTCCCTTTTCTCTTAATATCCTTCTGAAACCTCCTAAAATAGAAAATAAATGAAGTAAGTGTTTGTTTTGCGCAGCAACACTTCCCCACCGTTTCTTACTTTGGCCACGGCTAAGACGGCTCAACCATGTCCATGAAAATCCCACGCGGACACCGAACGCGGTTCTCTGTAGAAGCTGCGGCGATCGCACAAGGACCACCCCAAAGCGCTCCCCTATGAAGCAAGCAAGTAACGTGGAGAGAAGGGGGAAAACGAATAACAATACTTTTCAGTCTCCACCACTCCCCCCCTTTTTTGTGTTACCTCGAAAGCCCCATTCCAGCCACCCACCTCTGGAAATTAATGAAGCATTAAGCTACTGGTCTGTTAAGAGCACATGGGCACTTTTAGAAGTACCTGGAATTGCTCAGGCGCACTTCGGCTCTTCTGAAGAAGTTACCACTTGACTGGTCTCCAGCAAGACAGGGGTTAAAAATAGTTAAAATGAAAAAGATGAAAAGCAAAGACCTGGTGAGGCAGGAAAAACAATGGAGAGAGTCTTTTCTATTTTTTTTTTTAAAAATTCCGCTTCCCGTGAAAATAAGGAGACGCGCAGCAGATCCGGATTCGAAGAGTTCACATGGTGACAGGGGAGGCTGAGCTTCCACGAGCGGAGCTCAGCAGCCGCGACTGGGGCCACACAGGTAGTGGCAGCAGTAACTCCGAAGCTCTATCGCTGCCCCGCGTTCGCATCTTCCTGCCAGCCGGGAGGGCAGGCTACACCTTAAAGCGCTGAGATCCCCTCCCCCTCTTTGGGGAAAGAGTGAAAGAGGCGCTGCTAAATTTTCTGGGGCTGATCAAAGCCTTGCAACGAACAGTCTCCCGAGTGCAAGGCTCCGCGTTAGCTCTGCACGCCGCCGCCGCCGCCGCCTCTCCACGCAGTCCCAGTTTTTCTCTCTCTCTCTCTCTCTCTCTCTCTCTCTCTCGGTTCCTGAGCTCGGTTTGACACCAGCAGCAGGAGCAAAAGAGTTTTCCCCCACCTCGCCTCTACTTTTCCCCCCCCTTGGTTTCCCACGCTGGCTGAATGTGATTTGACCCCGTTTCAAAAAAGTTTGACATAGTGCTTCAACATTTCCGCATTCCAGCCAGACTACAAAGGCAGCGGCCGCCTTCTTCTCTTTTCTGTCTCTGCTCTCTGTCTTCACACTCAATGAAATCCTTCACGAGCTCTCTGCCAAAAGCAGCCGCATACCGCAAGGGTCGCATCGGCGAGCACAGCGCAAGAAGCAGGCGCCCCAAGGCCGGAGGAGCACGCAGGCTGCTCGGTGAGGCGCGGGAAGGACAACCCAACATGGGGAGGAGCGCCGGCCGCATCACAACGCTCTCCTGGAAGGCTTCCGTGCTCGGCGCTGTATAAATCTCAAGGAAAAACTGTAATGATGGGAACGAACATTGTGGTCATGACGCCCATGAATAAGAATAATATGGTCGTGGAAGACCTTTAATCTGACTTTCCTGTGCAAATTTCATCCCGCATTGGGTAGCCTTAGGCAAGAGTATTTTCAGTCCTTTCATCCGCATTAGATTTAGGAATGATATTAAATTGGTTTTAACAAAACACATAATGTACCCCACAAATGAACCTCCATGGCTCTTGCATATTGCAGTTGAGACTGACTAAATAAAATATCCATGTGGCTGATTAAAGAAAAACATCCATAAATAGCCTGTTATCAGCAAAGTTGTTAGGGTGCAGAATGGAGGATAGAAAAGACATAGGGAAACATTATTGGAATATATTTCCTTCTAATTTGAAATTACACCTTTAAAAAAATTAACGTTCTTTATAATATTTGAAATGATACCATATAGTGTTAAGCTATGCAGAGGATAAAATCTCTCCTAGACTATATCCTATCAATCCAATTGAAAATAATTCTACAGTTGAAAATAGTGTAACTCAAACGCCTGAGTTTAAAACCAAGTTAGAATAAACCACATTGGATCCAAGAGCTCTCCCCAGAAGGCATTTTTACAGTATTATTTTTGTTCTCTTTTTGTTCTGCTTTGCAATATTGTGTTTACTGATAGGCTGATTAACTATATGTTTAATCTATTCTAGGAACATTAATGCAAGTAGGGGCACTATTAATACCATATCAGAGTGTAGCATAGAGGATATGCAACATTAACCTTAATTTTCCAATAATCTACTTTTTGTGAAATTATAGTTGATAATATTAGATCTTCAGCCTTTGACATGGTATTTCACTAGGTAGCAAGGCTCTTGCATTGTTTAGCTTTCTCTTTTTTCTGACATCTTACATATCATTAATTTTCCCCACAATGGGCAATTTTCAAACTGAATGCTGTTCTAGCTCAGCTAGAACCTGTTTTTTTTTTAGTTGTGTACTTTTAAAGCAAATGGTGGTGATGCTTGTGCAAATGCACCCTCACCCAACTTAAATCTTATTTAATAATCCTATTTAATAATATTTAATAAAATGCTACTTAATAATAGCAGTCAGACATCTTTGGACCAAGCTACCAGCAAAAAGAAATTCATTGTGCGCATTGGAATGTGTGTTTTCCACACAGAAATCTTTCCAACTTGCATTCCAATGAGTATATTGTCATCTACTATGTGGCAATATACATCTATTTCCCATTAACTTCAGTCAGCTTCCCTATACGGAAGATAAAAAGGTAGTAAGGCCTTAAAGGAAATATTTTCTATTTAGTAAATGTAATGCTGATTGAGTAAAACTGAGTGGATGGAAACAAAAGTTGAACATATAGAAACTGCTGGGAAAAGCATTCCAGATTTAAGTGAAAAATTTATTGGGGAGGAGGAGAGCTTGATTGTTTTCTTGGAGATGTTTCATTCCCAAACTAGGTAACATCATCAGTGCTAGTAGGAGGGGGGTTTGCTCTCAATTTAAATGCAAGTGGCTTGTCCTATCAGTGTTGGGGAAAGTGGTCTTGGTTGTTCTTTGATTAAGTTGCTATTTACTGTTAGCTTGTTTGTCTGAGTTGGTATACCTTGATTGGGGTACTTTTTCTTTTTGATTGTTGATTGTTGTTTGCTTCTTGATTGGTTCCTAATGTTTATTATCTGGGGAACACCAGGAGAGTTTATTCGGTAACTTTGTAACAATATAAAAACTATCATTAATAGATCCCAGTACTTTAAGATGAACATCACCAGAGTTAATCAATCAACCAATCAATCAGAAAAGAGCTGGAAGGGACCTTTGAGGTCTTCTAGTCCAACCCCGTGCTCAAGCAGGAGACCCTATACCATTTCAGACAAGTGACTGTCCAGTCTCTTCTTAAAAACCTCCAGAGATGAAGCACCCACAACTTCTGATGGCAAGCTATTCCACAGGTTAATTGTTCTCACTATCAGGAAGTTTCTCCATAATTCCAGGTTGCTTCTCTCCTTGATTAGTTTCCAACCATTGTTTCTTGTCCTGCCCTCTGGTTCTTTAGAAAATAAGTTGACCCCTCCTTTTTGTTGCAATCTCTCAAATACTGGAATACTGCTATCATGTCCCCCCCCCCAGTCCTTCTTTTCTCTAGAGTAGCCAAACCCAAATCCTGTAATTGTTCTTCACATGTTGTCTCCAGGCCTTTAATCATCTAAGTTGCTCTTCTTTGCACATTTTCCATAGTCTCAACATCTTTTTTGTAATGTGGTGACCAAAACAGGTTGCAGTGTTCCAAATATGGCCTTACTAAAGCTTTATAAAGTAGTACTAATATTTCACATGATTCTGATTCTATGCCTCTGTTTGTACAACCAAGGATTATATTAGTTTTTGGGCTGCTGCCGCACACTGCTGGCTCATATTTAAGTGATCGTCCACTCGGACTCCTCTCTCACAGTTACTGGTCCCGCTCTCACAGTTACTGTTTTTGAGCCAGGTTTCACCTAATTTGTACTTGTACCCTTTGGTTTTTCCTGCCTAAGTGTAAAACTTTGCTTTTCTCCACATTAAATTTAATTTTGTTGAATAGGACCCATTATTCAAGTCTGAAGATCTTTTTGGATCCTGAGCTTGTCTTCTGGGATGTTTGCTATTCCTGCCAGCTTAGTGTCATCTGCAATTTGATGAGTTCCCCTTCTATTTCCTCATCTAAGTCATTTATGAAGATATAGAAGAGTACTTGGCCTAGGACAGACCTTACTTCCCTCCATATAGATGTAGTACCATTAAAGACGATTTGTTGAGTACGGTTTATCAGCCAGTTACAGATCCATTTTCTTGTTATTTATATGTTGAAACAAACTTTTTAATTATCTTTGAGTTTTGTTGCAAGTCTTTGTTCATTCTGAGCCTTTGTTTTCCTGACTTCATCTTTGCAGATTCGGGCTATCTGCTGATACTCTGCCTTAGTTATGTGTCCCTCTTTCCATTTTTTGTACTTTTCCTTTTTATCTTTCAGTTTATCAGAGAGATCTTTGTGTAACCATGCTGTTTCTTTTTGGATTTCTTGTTTTTCTTTTTCAGTAATATTGTGTTGGACTGGGCTTTTATGATCATATTTTTCAGAGTTTCCCACGTTCCTTGTTTTCCCCTTTAGGATTTTCACCCACAGAATTTTTCTTAAGCTCTCTCTGAGTTTGTTATAATCAGCTCTTTTGAAATTTAAGACACTGGTTGGATTATGTTCTATTGCTTGTGTTTGCATTATATTGAATTCCAATATGATGTGGTCACTCTCGCCCAAAGTTCTGGCAACTTCAACTCCCTCTATCCCTTCTCCTCTACTAGTAAGAATTAGGTTCAGTATAGCTTTTTCTCTAGTTCCCTCCTCTACCTTTTGGATGATAAAGTTGTTAGCTAGCTTGATTAGGAATCTGTTTGATTTCCCACTTGCTACACAGTTTGCCTCCCAGTTGATAACAGGGTAGTTAAGGTCTCCCATTACTACTGTAGTATATTTCCTACATACATTTGTTAATTGTTTAGCAAAAAGTTCATCTATTTCTTCTGCTTAGTTGGGTGGCCTGTTGTATACGCCTATAGCAATGTCATTCTTTTTTCTTTCTGACCCATTGATCCATATGGATTCTAGGAGATTTTTATCCTTCAGGATTTCTATAGAGATGTAGTGATCTTTTATATATAATGCAACTCCTCCTCTTTTGTTAGGTCTGTTTCTTTTGAAACAGTCATGAGTTTCATCCCACTATGTTTCAGTAATGGCAACTATATCATATTTACCTTCATGTACTAGTACTTCAAGTTCACCCTGTTAGTTTCCTATACTTTGAGCATTCATGTATAGGCATTTAAGACTTGTATGGGTCTTGGATATGTTTCATATATCTCCTACTTTGTATCTGGGTTTTCTATCCTTTCCATCACTCTCCTCCTCCTCCTCCTCCTCCTCCTCCTCCTTCTTCTTCCTCCTCCCTACCTCTTTATATGATTGCTTATCTAGTGGTTTTTGCTTGGAATTAAATTCTATAGGTCTTGAAGATTGCCTCCCTCAATTTTAATTTAAAGTTGTTTTGATAAGATGAGCCAAGTCATTTTCTGAATATATTCTTTCCAGTTCTTGTGAGGTTTACTCCATCCCTTACCAGTAGCTCTTAAATGTAGGTAATGCAGAACATGATCTAGGAAACTGAAGTTCTCTTGACGACATCAGTTTTTAAGCCAGTGATTCATTTCTAAAAACCTTTGCTCCTCATTAGATGTTGGCCTTTTATTGGAAGTATAGATGAAAACACCACTTGAGCTCCTAATTCTTTAACTTTCTTCCCTATCTGTTCGTAATCTCTTGTTATTGTTTTTAAATTCATTGTTGTGTCATTAGTGTAGAAGAAGAAAGGGATAGCAATTCGTGGGATTGATTATTTTAGTATGGTTCTCAGTTACATCTTTGATTTTTGCTCCAGGAGACAACATACCTTCCTAGATTGACTGTTTGGTCTGCAGACTATAGTTTCTATTCACCAAAGAATTGAATCTCCTATCACCAATATTCGCCTTTTTTTCCCTAGGGAAGTCTATTCTTCCCGTCACAGGAATGTTGGGTTGTGTCTCCTTTTGAGAAACTGTTGATGACTGCTCTTGTATAGGTGTCTGCATATTTTCTTCCAGGGAGAGGCTTTGAAAGTGATTGTTCAGTTCCAGGGGGACTGGAGTGGGCTAGGGTAGATACTAAGGGCTTTGCTCTTGGTTGCTGTTTTCTTCTAAAAGTGACATGTTTCCATCAGTCTTCCTCTTTAGGTTGATACATAGGTTCATTTTTTTCAGAAGCTGCTTGTTCCCTGTTTTGTTCAATTTGGGTGTATCAGTTTTCTTCTTTTTGTTCCTATATGGGGTCATTTTTTTAGAAGCTGTTTGCTCCCTATTGTATTTAATTTTGGGTTGTTTAGGTTGGGGATTCTCACTTTGTTCATTGAGTTTCAGAATGGCTAGAGTTGCTTCTAGACTTTTTATTTTTTCTTCTAGTAATTCATATGATTTACATTTGATAGAAAAATAATTTGGATCTTCTGTGGGCATAAGCTCAAACATATGACATATTTTGCAAATCACTATGTCAGTCTCTATGTCAGTCTCTTTTTTGTTTGTTAAAAAATTAAAAAAAAATTAGAAAATTATTTTCCCTTTTGCAAAGTTTACAATAGTTTACAAAAGTTCTTGACCTTTGTTATCTGTCTTTAAAAATTCACCACTATCTTCCCTGTTTAAAGGGACTGTCTCTTTTTCCATGATTTTTTTATTTTTTTCCTCTTTGATCATTAAGAATTTAAAAATTTCTAAATAATTAAAATAAGTAAACTGGTGTTTTTTTAAATGTTTAGCTGAAAAAAAAAATGAAAAATTGAAAAACGAATTTTATAAAAAAAATTGAAAAAAGAATTTTAAAATTGAAAAAGATTTAAAAATTGAAAATGGAATTTAAAATTAGAAAGAAATTGAAAAGTTGAAAAAAAGATTAAAAGTTGAAAAAAAGAATTTAATTTTTTTTAAAAAGAAATTGAAAATAGAAAAAATAAATTTACGATTTAAAAAAAAATGATTTAAAAAAAACTTCAGAAATTTTAAAAATTTAAGAATTTACAAAAGTTCTTGGCCCTTTATGAAGTGCACTTCTTTAAGTTGGAAATATCAGGCTTTTTTCTAGGAGATGCTTATCTCTTAACCCTGTATTACCTGCCTTGAAAGTTATCCCTTTCCTCTCCGTCCACACGTGTTATGTACTTATCCTTTTCCTCTGTGCCTTTTGGTTTCCTGGTCACTGCTGAGGTATTCAGGTACTGTGCTGATCTGGGTGCTTAACCGCTGCTTAGTTGGTCTGCCACGCTGCTCTCATATTGTAATATCATACTGTAAGCATGAAGACAGTTATTTTGAAGAATATACTGAAGAACCTTTAAAAGATTGGATTATTAAATAATATTGGATTATTAAATAATAAATCAAGAGTTCTTATTTCCATCATATTAATATATTTGAGTACAATGCTCTGAAAAACTGTGTAGAAACTGTAAGAAGCAGACAAATATCTAAAGACGATGCCATTTGCAGCTAAATTCAGAAGGGGTGACTAGTTCTTTAACTCTTAAAGTGAGGGTAGAACTTTCCTTGTCTAGAGGTCTATTTGTTACATATAGACTGCACTCCTGCATAATTATCAACGTAACAATTATTTGTTATACAAGCCATATAGTGTGTTACCAAGGCACCAAGCCATAACAGCTTGATTCATATATCATCCTAAGCCAAACATATTACATATTTTTTGTCTGTGTGTGAACCCCACTCTTTGGACCTCCCAGTAACTAGTTTTCAATCTGACTGCAGATTGAGATGAAACACAAAATTGAGAGGCAAAGTAGGGTGTATTTTCACTAACAAATGGTGTTCCAAGACTTACAGAAAGTATTGGGGCATTTTCAAGGCCAGAACAAATACTGTATTTTAACATTATCTCTAATAGAACATGGGACAGGAAGAAGAAAAAAAAAGTGGTATGTGTTTTTCCCTGTCAGCAGAATGATATTACTCTTCCCCAATTCAGAAGGACTGTTGCTTCTCTGTTCCCAAATATAAGCAAATCATGATGGGATTAGCATCCCTCTGAAAGCAAATCCTTTGATTTGGAGTTGTATTCCACAACTTCCATTAGTTAATAGAAAATGATTTTCCATCATTTACCATGCAGCGTACTAATTGTGGGGAAAGAATTACCATAAAAAAAGCTGTTGTAAACTCCTACCCTCCATTTACAAAAATTATTTTTTGAGACACTAGAATTTCTCTTCCAGGTATATTTTATGTGTCTCCACAACAGAAACTCTACTTCAGTTCATCTTCCAGTCTAACACAAGACAGCCCTTTTGATATCCTTCTCACAGACCACTGTTATAAATGATAATTTATGTAGGTGTTTTGACAAACAAGCACCATAATCATAAAATCAGATATTTGCCTCAGCCTAATTCTAATCTTTTCATTCTAGGACCATATGAATGGCCATGAAAAGTTCAACTGAAATGGGGAAGAAAGTTACAAAATGCTTCAAACAAAAGATCCTGTAGTGCAGATCTTTAGGCAGCTGAATACAATAATTTATTGGATTTAGCTTTTCTGTTACCTCTTATTGCTATGCTCTGTGGCATAATATTGCATTATTACTACTATTACTATAGCCAAGAAAGAAAACTCAGTTTAGTTTCTTTCCACAGGATTTACATATATGTGTGAGGGTAGAATTTGGAACAGACCCCTCTCCCAATAAACATTTTAATCTATGGTAATCCAGTCTTTGAATGCTATTAGCATAAAGTACTACTTTAACACCTGCCCCTTAGAACATGATAGCATTGTAGTTAACTGCTAAGTGGCAGGTGTTCGAATGTCTCTTGAGAAACTGTTGTATTTTCCTTCTTGCAGTTAGAGAAATATGTTTAAAATGTCACTTTGTGAATGCAGATGAGGCTTTATTATCATATTCTCTTTATTATCTCAACTTGTTTTAAAAATTATATTTGATAGAGCCTTAAATTGGGAGGATTTCACAAGGGAAAGTTGTTCAGAGAGAAAACAAAGCAACAGCTGTTCATTTGTTATTATGGTTGTTTCTCACAATACAGATCTACAGAAAAATGTTGGATAAATTTAAAATGTGCCTGTTTCACATTTATTAACTTTATTGCATCACTATTATTTTACTTATTACTACTACTGACAGACATAGACACAAATACAAAATACAGTACCATTATGCCAAAGGACTATATTCTGCAATTCTGCAATATTCTGCAATTATTAGAATATAGCAATAATTACTATTAGTAATAAATACATCTATTTATAATTGCTCATAATCTGAGAATTCTGGCTCTATGATGGAAGAACAGTAATTTCAACTTTTTTTTTCAACAGATGTCTTTAGAGACAATAAAAAAGTAAATTATCCTGGGAATGGGGAAGACATTACCTGATTGTAATCTACCTGGCACAGCGGGGAAACCTTACATTTCCTAGATCTATGGATGAGGAAGAAAGATTGCATAATCAGAATCTGATTGGGAAGCATGATGTCATTTTATGTATTGTATTTAAGTTCCCATCAAAAGAATATTGCTCACCACATAAAAGTACCTATTTAATGAAATACATACATTAATTAAAACATAAATGCAATTGCTTATATCACAGTAAACTTTCTTTTTGTCCCTTTGAGTCAGTCTTCATTTCTCATGACTGCATGGATAAATCTCTGCAGTTTTCTTGACTAGAGTTTGGAAGTGGTTTGTCATTGCCTGCTTGCTAGGGCTGAGAGTGACTGGCCCAAGATCATGAGTTAGCTTCATGCCTAAGATAGGTGTAAAATTCAGGATCTCCTGGTTTCTAGCCTGATGCCTTAACTATTATACTAAACTGATTCTCCAGTAAACATTACACATCCTGATATTTAAAGAAATGGCTGTAATTGGAATGGAATGGAATATCTGGAAGAAAGAATGGCTCGTCTGAAACATTTCACATTATGATGTTTACTTTTGATACTTATTTATTATCCTATACCCTGTAAGTTCTGTTCCAGTGTTCTTCCAATTTAGAAATAGATCAGATATGTGCCAGTGTGCAAAAGCTGTTGAAGTAGATGATGTATTTGATAAAACTTTGTGATTATAGAGTAATTGGAATCAATTGCCCAAAGAAGTGATGGACTCTGTTTCACCTCATGTAAATTATATAGCCATCAATGAAAGATGCTAGATCTGTTTACACTTAGCAGATGGTTGAGATTGATGGTCACATGTCCACTTCCAACTCTATGTGGTTCAGTTAATTCAGATTTTAGATATTCTTCCAATGTAATCACCTGTGTGAACTAGTTTGTTCACAGTCTGGGCTGCCTATCTAGTCCAGTGGTGGCGAACCTATGGCACAGGTGCCAGAGGCGGCACTCAGAGCCCTCTCTGTGGGCACGCACGCCGTTGCCCCAGTCCTAGGCCTTCAGTTGGGTTTTATAAAACTTTTTCGCTTTAGGCCTCCGCCGCTATGTGCAAAAAAAAAAAAAAAAGGTTCAGTCAATCAGTCAATTTCAACTTCTTGCGGGAAAAAAAAGATCTTGCAAAGTTGGAATTGATTGATTGAACTTTTTAGTCCCACCCAGTCTGCCGTTACCACCGCAGCCATGCCCACCCAATGGACCACACCCACCCAATTGGCCACACCCAGCCAATGGCCACACCCACCCGGCACCCGACGATGCATAAATGGGTTTTGGGTTGCAGTTTGGGCACTCGGTCTCTAAAAGGTTCACCATCACTGATCTAGTTTCAATATGTTATTCCAGTATGTCAGAGATAATGCTTTTGGAAGAGGCCTTGATAATAGCTGTGTCATGCAGACAATACTGTAATACTTATAAATATACCCTATAATTAATACTTTCAGAAATGCTAGCTTCATATTAATAGATATCAGTGCTGCTGTAAAGCAGTTGACTCTACAGTAGTTCAAGCCTTTTCTGGAGATCAGTCCTGCCCAGTTAAATTCAAAAGGCAAAGCAATCCTAGGAATGAGTTCGGTTTTGGTCACATGATAATCCAATCTATCTTCCCAACATGCAAGACAACTTTTGTCCACATCTGAATTGTCAAATGACAACAAAGACATCTTTGGAGTTGGCTTCCAGACTGCTTGTTTCCTGCTGTGAGAAACTGAAATACGTGCTGTCAATCTAGTGGGGGGATTCCAAATACAATGATTGCTTGAAGAGACATTGATTTACCAAAATAAGGCAGCTACCTCTTACTTGAGGAAAACCATGAAATAGACACTGAAAGGGAGATTTTTTCTTCTTCTCATCAGTAGCTTCTCTCTCTTGACCCCATCGCCTAAATAAGAACTATAAAGAAAGAGAAGTGCTTATAATTTAAATGGATGACTTGCTTTTCCGTGGCATTTAATGGTTGTCAATACCTACACTTCTGTTTTTTGTAATATATGGGAATATTCCTGTACACTTGAGGAGGAGAAAGTTCAGGAAAAGTAAGATCAAACTATGGCTGATAAAACATGCATGGTAAGTTTCTCCCAGTTCAGGTTGTGCTCTTCAGGGGAGTTAGAATAACATTACCATCTGTCTTAATTAGTCATTGCTTTACTATTTGAATAATTGGGAGCTACAGGAATGACATCCTACAAAGCTAATGATTTATTTTTTGCACCACAATCAATCTTCCAATTGTAGCCAAATAACAGATATTCAACTCTCACCCACAAAAATATATTTGGAATTCTTGTGTGCTGAGTTATGTTTGCCCGCATCAGTTCACCATTGCCAGGCCAGCAACAAAGGATGTGGTGATTCCCATCATGGACCTATAGTTTAATGAGACAGTTTTGCAAAGGTTGATGAGATTTCTCAGTGTTTTGAAAGAACCATTTTAAATTTTATCACAGTGGATATTAAAACTCTCCAGTCAGTTTGACATTTCCCAACTTCTATTATTAAATATTATTTAATGAAATATTATTAAATGCTATTACTGTAGCTATTAGATGACACAACCTTTGCTAATTAGGTTACATTTAGGTGTGGGGGAGGGGGGGACAGGGAATGTTTTTTTCCCATTAATTCTTGAGATGATTTACCTGTAAGAGAAAACAGAAATCAGCACAATATACTCAACTTCAATTTGCTAAAGTAAATATAATAAACATAACTGCCAAAGCCAGCAGGTGCACTATTTCAGAACTTATTTCTACTTACTGTTAGAAAAACATGCTTTCTTCTTTTTTCTTTTAATTAATTACCGTTTGGAACACAACATCTTTTGTTCATTTTCTTGGCTTAGTTTTCCTTAATCATTTGTTCAAAGAACACTTAAATCCATGTATGTGTTACATCTGCCAGTGTTGTATTTGTTGTCCTCTTATCTTTACAGTTTCATTACATTTTCAGCTACTTTTCTGTAACTACATCAGGGCTGGTTAGTAATAGAATCTCTAAAACTTAAGTGTTTTCCCTACAGCAAAGGATTCATTTTCAGCAGCTGCTGGTTTAATAATACGTTATATTATTGTTACGTTGAGAGCATTTTTCCATTCACTACATAAATCACTCTTCTTTTGAGGCTCAGATGACTTTTTAGAAAGGCAATGGGATTTTCTGAACTATTGAAAGTACTCTATGCAAAAATTAAGCCAGGTGTGGCCAATACCCTAATGATGTTCTGAAAATCCTTGAGAACCTGGCCATTCTCTCAGATCTTGGGGTATATGTTTACTGAGCCTAGTAGACTAATTTTTGTTGGGTCTCCATTCTCTTATGGAGGTCTCTGATTTCTCATTTTATTTATTCCTGCTTTTAATATGATAGTTGCCCAGAGTCCCTCAAGTTAGGTAACCCTTAAATTAAATAAACAAAATATTGGTATGGTAAATTTTGCTATCTTGAAAGCATGTAAACATTTAATGTACAGTGTACATTAATGTACATGTGTACAGACACATCCTTAATCTAGTTAGCCTTTAACTCAGTTAACTCTCTATTAGTGATTCTAGCAACATAAAATTCAGCCATGCTAACTGGGTCAAAAGTTAATATTCTGAAAATACAGCATTGTCATACATTTTTTCAGGGGATATCTCTTATCCTATGAGCCCTTGATCTAGGACAGCACTGACTAGATCTACGGCATCCCTTTCTCCATTAGTCAGGCAGCAGGAGGCAGGATTTTGCCATTGTAGTCGATCAGTGTTTTGGAGGTCTTTTCTGTGCTTCCAAAGCTGGGCAGCAAAGTTCTTACATACTTGGGTTATTTGATTTTTATTTCACCTTTATTATTTTTATAAATACATAAAATGGGTTATTATAGGTTGTTCCAGTCATAATATAGAATCCAATATGCCCAATATAGAATCTATTAAATTAATTAATTTATACAATATATTAAAATATTACTCAAGATATCTGAGGCAACAATCTATAGACATTCTCCTTCAACATACCAGGTTTGATGGCAACAAATGGGTGTCTATAGTTTTTTTTTGTGAAAACTCAGATGAACTTGGGCAGGCAATGTAATCGCTAAAAGACTGTTCTTTCTGAGACTATATTGAAAGGCAGCTATTGGGAAGGCCATACTGTGTGGACCTTAAAGATGACACTGTCTAAGAGAAGGGACCAGAAAGAAGACTTTCTGATATTGAGAAATAAACCACTGGGAATAGGTAATCCCAAAGTTACCCAGGTCCTATGCCACAAAGGGGTTTTAAAGATAATAACTAGTATATTTATTTATTTATTTATTTTTACATTCAATAGTATTTATTCAACAAATAGTATATTTAAATGCAACTAGAAGCAAACTGGTAATCAATGAGCTCTTGAAAGTGATGCTACATGGGTGAAATAACCTTTTCTAAATGCCTGAACGTCTGCATACCAGACCAATTGAGGTTTCAGTGTAGTTATCAAGAACAGTTCTGTGTCAAATGCATTGCAACAATCTAAACAAAGGGAACAAGAGGGGCAGGCAGCACAAACCTCCCATTCAAAAAGAATTCATTACTGCTCAAACCTCCAAGGATTAAGAATCCGGGTTTAACAATCAAAGACCCACTTCATGGACAGAGCATTTACATGTGATTCTTTCAAACATTTTATTATTATAAAGGCATCATGAGCAGCTTATTTTGTTTGAGCATACATAGAGAGGACAGCTGATTGATTTTAGGAGTTTCCACAACATTATTACCTGGCTAGAGTTAATTTAATCCTGTACATGGATCTTGGAGTTAAATATAATTCCGTGGGAGTCCTTGGGACTGACTTTCAGTGTTCCTCAACACACTAATCTTTTTAATATCCTAGGGTTAACATATTATGAAAATAATTTAATGTTTGGACCATTCTATTTAAGACACTTAATAGAGGATCACATGATTAATGGAGAGAGAAAAGACGCTTGAACTGGCTAATTTGAAATTTGATGTCCTAGAAGGTTTCGTTTTACCTACAAATTTAATCCAGTTTTGCCAAAAGGAGTTGTTTTCCCAACAGGGGAAAGGCTTGTTTTATCTTTCCACCTAGCTCTTGAGTTTCAGGGCCTGTAAAGGAAGGGATAGCTGGAGAGGTCTGCAGTAGTTTCTTTTGTTCCTGAATACAAAAGAAATGGGGTAAAAAAAAGAAAGTTTTGTCAGTTTCCATCTTCATCACTGGTGGAGCTCTGAAGGGTGATTTTTATTCCTTGTTTTCACCACTTCAAGTTAGCAGAAGCAAAGAGAAGCATGGATCACCTTCAAACTATCTAGAGAATTGGAAATCTGGTCTATTTGTTGTCATATGAAAACCAGTTTGATCGCTAGCAAATGGGAAGGGATCACATTTATCACTGTGCCACGTTGGATTCACCTGCTAATTTCTGCAAATCAGATTTCAACCAAAGATACAAAACAAATCGAGTTTTTCTGAGGATTCTCCAATACAAAGAGCATTTCATGATTTTGATAAGGCTTATTCCTGGAAAATCTTCTATTAATGGTTAAGTGAATTGCTTTCACTTTTTTTTTTTTAGGTATGAGGTTGTACATCACAACTAACATGTAATTAGCAATGTGGTCCAAATTTGTTATGCCAGCATTTGAAATCCAGAACAAATACAATAGTTGATTTATTTTTTAAACAGATTCAAAATTTGCAATAGTGGTGAATATCTGTAGCTTGGGTGTAGGATGAGGATGAGTTCTCTGAGCTTGTGAGTTGGTTTCTGAATGTTTTGTTACCAGGCTAGGTAATATTTTCAGCAGAGTTTAGGGGATGTCAGTGTCAGTGTTCTTCTGTTTATAAGGGCTTCAGGTATGGGTGTGTCAAATGAGGGTCTTGTGATGGGTCAAGTATGAGTCATCACTGAGAGGCTTGTGATGGGTCTTGTGATGGGGAGGTTACATCAGGTCAGAGTCATTGGGAGGGGAACTGCTGGTGGGAGAGGGAGGGGCTCTTGTGTGGGTTGGTTGAGGGTCAGTGCTGTCTCTGGCTGGCTGTGAGGTTGATTTGGATTCTGAGGGGTTTGTAGGCTGGTTGTAGGTCGATTTGTCTGTTGATGGAATTGCTTGTGGAGTGCCAGGCTTCGAGGAACTCATGAGCGTAGCGGGTGGCTGATGATTTTTATTGTAGCTCCAATCAAACTGGTGTTGTTTGGTGTAAGTATGGGTAGAGATTAAGTATTTGGGATCGTGGCGTTTGACTGTTCGTGTTTTTTAATTGATGTGATGTTTGTCCCATGTAGAATTGGTTGCAATCGTTACAGTTTATTTTATAGATTACATTGTTTCTTTCATCCTTCTGTATCTTGTCTTTGGTTCTGGATAATTCATGGTGGAGTGTGGCTGTGGGTTTGTGGACTATTGTTATTCCTAGGGGTTGGAGAATTCTGGCCCATCACAAGCCTCTCACTGATACCTGACTCATACCTGACCCATCACAAGACCCTCATTTGACACACCCACAGCTGAAGCCCTTATAAACAGAACACTGACCCAGACATCCCCTAAACTCTGCTGAAGACGTTAGCTAGCCTGGTAATGAAACGTTCGGAAAGCAACCCACAAGCTCGGAGAATAAACCTTCAACTCCAGATCCAAAATTAATTAATGGTTCTATTGAATTATTAATATACTTTTTATGTTTGAGAAATAGAATAGAAAACACAGTTTCAGGAATAGTATATGTTTCTTAATATTGTGTAAACTTTGTATAGATTGCAATGAAAGTGAGAATTGCAACTATGAGTACAATAAATTTCTTTATTTGTCAAATTTATATTGTATAACTATCCATCTCACAAAATAGGTGACTGAGCAGTGTACAACAAAGCTGCAAAGCAGTTGGTTAATAAATACTCCAAACCATTATTATTATTAAAAACATTAAAAACTATAAAAAAAGGTTTAAAAAGTAGAAGGGACATTAATTAGAAGGGAGCCAAGAACGCCAGACTCCATGGTCTTAAAGATAACTTAATGGAAAAACTGTCTGTAAGATGTTAAAATGGACTTGTGTTTCAAAGGTTGAGTTTAAATATGGAGACAATTATATCTGGCTGCTCAGACTTTGTAAAAATAAAAAGTCTTTTAAACCTTTTAAAATACAGATAGATGTTCTATACATGATGTGGATCTGAAATACTTTAGGACAGAATTTTTTTAATCTTTTCCAGACAGGACTTTAATAAATTTGGAAGCCAGCCTTACAAACTATAGTCCTAAATAAACCTTTTCTTCAAATATTTTATTTTTGTCAGCAACAGTTAAATATATTGTTACTAAAACATAACTAGTGATTAAGAAATTAGGCACTTGCATAATACAATAAATATTATGAATATTTATGAATTTTATTACCTGGATGTAAGCAATAGTCTTATAAAGAACAAATACTTATTCCAATCATTTGCAATTGATTCATTCTTAAAAGGCATAGTGTAGTAAATAAGTTGGCATTGATTTAGCATTAGTTCTGACATAACTGTTCAAAAACTGGTTGATCACCTAATCTATGTCTTTTTCACATAACTATAGATTTTTCTCGCAATAATAGCCAGATTCATTATACAGCAACCTGAATGTGTTTCTCAACCTCAGCAATGTTAAGATGTGTGGACTTCAGTTTCCAGAATTCCTCAGCCAGAGGCTTCTTGAACACACGACACAGAAATTTCTAGGCAAGGCATGTGGGAGTCAATAGGGTCGGGAGGGAGCAGACACTGAGACTTGGAAGTGAGAGAAAGGAGAAAGTTGATTGATTGATTGATTGATTGATTGATTCATTAATTCATTCATGGTTAAACCTGCCTCTTATTGTTCCCTTAACGTGTACTCCCTGCAAGATCGCTTTATCATGTCCACATTTAACAATGTGCGAAAGAAAGTTTCACTATCAATTAGACTATGGGGATCCACTCTGAAAGGAACAAATCCTCCATCTGGATATTTTCTGACATACAAATTAAAATCCACTGAATTGTGATTATAAATATGGCCTGCAAAAAATCTAGAGGGAGGAAGGGTTCAGAGTTTTCTCTCTTTGCTAGTCATTCAGAAGTGCATTCTTCTAAGTATAGCAAAATGTAGTTCAGAAGGCACTTTTTCCCTGAGGAAAGAATTCTCACATTGTGTGGTTCCATGGCTTCCTAAAATAATGAATAAATGTGAATAAATACATAAATGAAACTGTGTTTATATAATACAATTTAGAACGGGGTTTCTCAAATTTGGCAAACTTAAGGCATGTGGACATCAACTCCCAGAATTCCTCAGGCTACGGAATTCTAGGAATTGAAGTCCACATGTCTTAAAGTTGCCAAGTTTGAGAAACACCAATTTATATTAATAAGTAGTACATTGAATAAAGTACTCTTTTCCCAGCTAATAGTGACCGGGGGGGGGGGGAGAAGTGTCACAGAAGTAAATGAGATTCAGAAGGGGACCATGAGTCCTTGATCTGTGCAACAAGCCCTTGATCTATAGCATTCCCCTGAAATGGGCTGGGTTGATGCTAACATTTACAGCTAATATGTTTATACACAGGTAACAACAGCAAGTCTGTTAGACTAGGGCTTTTCAACCAGTGGTACGTGTACCACCAGTGATATATTGGCAGCTGCAGGTGGTATGTGACCCTGCCCAGCCTAGCCAAGTGTAGTGGGGAGAGGGAACGAGCTAAAGCAGTGCAGCACAGGACTTACCATGAGAGAGTCCTCAGGAGCTGCAGTGCTGCTGGGGTGAGACAAAGGCCCCAAGATTGGCACTTCTGGCTTACCTGGAAGAGAAAGGAGGGCTGAGACAGGAGAGGCTATAAAAGAAGGCAGTTTTGGTGGGAGAGGGAGAGAGAGAAAAAAAGATGCAGCCTTGGGAGGAGGAGTCATCTGGAGCCGCACCGAAGAGAAAAGAAGGAGAGGGGGGAGAGAGGAGACGAAATAAAACAGGCCGGCCGAGAGTCAATCTACAAGTTCCTGGCAGCCATCTGTGCCGGGCGTGCACACAGGTGGCAGCGAAAAACAGGCAAGAAACGCAGTGGGGCGGGGGTCACCCTCTGCGAGGAAAAAGGAAAGGGAGGGAGGGAAGGAGGGAGGGAGGGAGGGAAGGAAGGAAGGAAGGAAGGAAGGAGATGGGAATGAGAAAGGGAGGGAGGGAAGGAAGGAGGGAGGGAAACAGGAAGGAAGGAAGGAGATCGGAATGAGAAGCAGGGAGACAGGGAAAGAGGAATGGTAGGGAGGGAGGGAGGGAGGAAGAAAAGAAGGAAGGAAGGAAGGAAAGGAAGGAAGGAAGGAAGGAAGGAAGGAAGGAAGGAAGGAAGGAAGGAAGGAAGGAAGGAAATTGGAGTGAGAGGGTGGGAGGATCTGAGGGAAGTCCTGCCTTAGCACTTGGCCACCAGCAGCCCTACTGCCCTTTCACCATCCCCTTGCCACCTCCTCCTGGCCTATCCTGATGGTCTCCCATCCAATCGCTAAGGATGCTTTGGTTACAAAGCTGGGTCTCCTCACATGGAGAGGGAGTGGGCCTCCCTCTGACCCAAGCACTTTGCCCTCCTGCACCCACCATGAGCTACCTGGCCAAGGAGAGTGGACACATCAGCAGCAGCAGCCTTGATGAGGAGGTAAGCACAGCCAGGTGCCCCCTCGGAGAAATGGGACTGGACTGGGTTGGGCTGAAGGGTCCTGGTGCCCTGGGAGCTCGAGGGCTAGGCTAGGTGCTTGCTTCCACTGCCCAGGGCTCCAGCAGCCCACGCCACTGTCTGGGAGTCCCCCCCCCATGGCCCAAGAGGGACGACGAGGCTTCTCTGGTGGACCATGTCCTGGCGTCCAACCCAGTCCCACCCCCCTCCACCAGAGATCCCCAGATCCCTCCACAGCCCTGCCCACACACCTCACAGGCACCCCTTCACCTGAGCGACATTGAGCTGCCACACCCGCCCCCCGGCCATTGACTTTGCTTGTCAAAAGGTTGCAAAAAGGGATCACAGGACCCTGGGACACTGTGACCATCATAAATATGAATCAGTTGCCAAGAATCTGAATGTAAATCACATGACCCTGAGGATGCTGCAACAGTCATAAGTGTGAAAAATGGTCACGTCACTTTTTTCAATGCCATTGTAACTTCAAAGAGTCACTAAGTGAACTGTGGTAAGTCGAGGACTACCTGTACTTTATCATTTTTATTTTTATTTTGGTCATCAAGTTTTTGACACCTTGCTAGGCGACTGGTGGTACTCGAATATTGCCATATCCTAAAAGTGGTATAATCTGTGAAAAGGTTAAAAAGCCCTGCTTTAGGTAGCAACCCACCAAGACTGAGTAAATGAGGTGAGAGAGCAGTCCAGTTACTTTTTTCTCAGAGAAAGCAGAGATTCCACCTGAGGATGTTTTGGAGTCCTGCCCTGTATGTCTCTTCTCCTCTGGAAAGTCCAGATTGCCATTTCCAGTAAAATGGGGCTTCCTGAAAGTCCAATTTGACCCTGCTTCATTGATATGGATAGCAACTTCCATTCGTTCTCATGAAAAAGTTTTGATGGAAGGAAACCTGGCTGCCAACCAAGATTCTCTTGAGCGGTGTAACAGCAAAGACCTGGATGGAAGCTTTGTTCTCAGTGATGCAGGATGGCCCATGGCAGGATGAGGCCTGAGGAGAAACTCCTCTTGCTTTTTCCTGGAGGATCTCAGACTCTTGTAGAAACCTTGGCTTTGAACACAATGGCTATTGAAAAAAAGCCTCAGTTTCTGGATCTCATGAATGGCCTGATGTAGGGCTCTTACTTTGACAAAGTAAGGCTGCCTTTGTTCAGGCAGAGTGTGAGCAACTGCAACCCCCTCAAATGTCTCTGAGAGGTCTAGGGATTACGACTCAAACTTTGGGAACCCCCTTCTCTACAGCTTGGAAAGTTGGAAGCAAGCCTCATAAGGCTTGCAGTACAGGTAGTCCTCAAATTATGATCACAACTGAGCCCAAAATTTCTATTGCAGAGAAAGACAGTTATTAAATGAGCTTTGCCCCATTTTACAACTTTTCTTGCCCACGGTAGTTAAGTGAATCACTACAGTGGTTAAGTCAGTAACATGGTTATTAAGTGAATCTGACTTCGCATAGACTTTGCTTGTCAGAAGGTCACAAAAGAGGGTCACGTGTCCACGAGATACTGCAACGCTCATAAATATGAGTCAGTTGCCAAGCGTCTGAATTTCGATCATGTGGCCATGGGGATGCTGCAACAGTTGCTAAGTGTTTCCAGAGCCATTGTAACTTTGAACATAAATAAAGGAACTGTTGTAAGTAGAGGACTATCTATATATCTTATATTATCTCTTATCATGAGCAAATTGGGGCTTACTCCCAGATAAGTGAATGCAGAACTGTAACCTGTAATCTGTAAAGAAGTATTGCTATTTCTTTAGATCTATTTAAAGAGATATATATGGTTGCCCATACCAAATTTGCACTTCATTGTAGAATTGTTTTTTTAAATTGCAGAACTGTTCATGTATTGAGCTGTTTGAGTGTTTGTACAACACAAACCAATTCATGATTACTCAGAAACAATTCCACTGTGTGGAAAGAAAACAACATAGCTGAAGCCTTGAGCTGAGTATTAGTGGTAAAGAAAGATTGTAAAAAAGATTATAGTGATGCATAAACCAACTTTATGACATTTATTAGCATAATAAAAAGAATAGTTAAGCATATACAATCAACTGCTAGTTATTTCCAAATACACAAACTACAAAAGAAACAAACTACTTTTCTTATGCTTCCCAAAATGCAGAGAGAAAACAGAGCCCTGGGAATTAGGAAGGGCTTGAACACAAATAATTTGCTTCCTGCCTTGTGAAGTCAGAAGCTGGATAGCTTTTTAAAATTATTATTTATGATTCACTTTCTGCATTCAATTTGGCACATAAAAGGCACTGTAACATAAAGACATTCCATCTTGATTATCATCCCCAGATATAACTTGGTTATTTCAAATAGCATTTGGGAGCTGGAGCATGTTTAGTTGATTAGGCCTGGGATGATGGGAAACCCTCGGTTTTATTGGTTATGCTCTGATTATTGGATTTTAATTGTTTGACAATTGACAATTGTTTTACTATTATACAAGTATTGCATCTGTTTTATGATTACTACATGCTATGTGGCATTATTGTACAGTATCTTGGCTCGGAGCTGCTTAGAATCGGAATGATTGAAGTAGCAGAAAACCACCTGTAATAAATAAATAAAAATCCAGAAAGTTGATAAATTACAACTCCTAAGAATTGGAATTCAAGAAATAACACTGCTATATATTAAGCAAGAGTCTGAGAAGCTGGCCAGATGCCTGCCAGTTACCTTAATTTTATTAGCCACCTTGAAAATAACTATCTCCTGGGATATATGTTTTATGATCTGGTTACCTTCACACTCATCTTTAATTCTGATTCAGTCCACAGTGCAGCCTCCATGGGCCACACAGATGCACTGATACTAAGAGGGTTAAGCCAATAGGCACAGCATCTTGCTTAAACACCTCTAAAGTCTATACTTATGATTATTTTCAGTTTTGGAATAAAACCAGGCATAATTCCAGCTCCCATCAAACCCCAATTGTAGAACGAAGAATTGTAAAACAAAGCAGGGATCCTCTGCACCTTATACTGTGGATCAAGTAATCTAAAGAATAGACCCTCCCCATTGACATCTATCATAAATTCTTACTTAGTTCTGTCCTGTTCCATTCCATTTATACATCAATATTTGGGGGGGATGTGGCTCTAGACACTGAAGTCAAAAGCCAAATGTAATTGAAAGCTATTCAAAAACTCCTTGACTTATGACTGTTCATTTAATTAAGTCTTTAAAAAGTGACTTGCAACCCATTCTTGAAGTTGTGACCATTGCACCACTCCCACGGTTACATGATCACAATTTGGACACTTTGCAGCTGATTCACATTTGTGACGGTTGCAGCATCTTGCAGTCACATGATTGTGGTATGCAACAAAGTAAATTCAGGAAGCTCTAGGATTTGCTGAACAATTGTGGTAAAATGGTTGTGGTCACATGATGATTCATTTTATGACGGTACCATCTTACAATGGAAATTCTGGCCTTGGTTGTGATTGCAGGTCAAGGACTACCTGTGTTCTTCTGCTCTAATAAGGTATTAAAGTTTTGCTGTAGCAAACTGCAGCATATTATTTCAGATGGCAAATAGGGAAGCTTATCTTTAAATGTTTTTCTAAGTCTGTGTTCCTGTTTGTGAATGTATAAATCTGTGTGCACAAGGTAAACCAGTATTTTGCATAGAAACATACCAGACCCTTTTCAAGGATATTCACGGCGGAAATTTTAAAGCCAAGATGGTAATTGTGATCATGTGATCAAAGCGGTGCCCTTTTTTATGTTCCTATAATGTGTGCAGGTTAAAAAAAAAAAAGATGAGGCTTCAAATAGTCATGACTGCCATCTTGACTTTTTTGACTCCCTGCAGTGCCCCTAACCCAAAGACTTATTTGTATAGTGTCAGCCCTTTGAGGTAATCCAGACAGGAAAGCAAAACCATGAGTACTAATGCTATTTTTATTATAAGGTTACAGGAACAGGATATTGCAACTCTGAAAGCCTCCTCTCCTCCCCCACCTTTACTTTCCTGAGAAACAGGGAGTATTTTTTTTTGAGATACCTTCTCCACTCCCATCTCCCCTTTGGAATCAGATGTCTCTTATTAAACTGTTGCCTACAATGTGGCTTTTTCTTCTGTCTCCTATGAAAGTTTTCGTATTACCTTTTACACTGAAATGTAAGCTAGAAAGCTGTCATCCTATTCCACTGAGGGTGTGACGAAGGATTTTCTCTGGCTTGTTTTGCTTCAGGAAACCAAGAGACTGCCAATGGGTTATGGCAGATGAGTTGTCATTTTGGGACCAGAGTTGACCATGTTTAAGTCCTCTTTAATGTATTGCTCAGTGCAACTAATCTAGGTGCACTGTGTTAAATTCCCATGGAGTACATTAATGTAGCTTATAAATAAGAAAACAAGTTGGCAGTTAATGTCTGTAGATCAGGGGTCCCCAACACCCGCTCTGCGGACTGGTACTGGTCTGCAGCTTGTTGGGAATCAGGCCACGCAAGCAGCAGGCGAGCATGTGAAACTTCATTTGTGCATGCGCAGGATCTGGGTTGTGTGTGTGAAGCCATCCCCCGCCACCACTGCTGCTGCCACCACCACCAGTCCATGGACCCAGAAAGGTTGGGGACCACTGTTGTAGAAGACATAGGCAATGACTTTAAAGGACAGGAAGAAGACTTGCTACCAAGGCAACAATGAGACAAACAGGACTTCAACCTGTTTCAAGAAACTAATTGGAATACATGTATCAGAGAATCTAGTTCACACAAAGATAAAAGATAAAAGGAGGAAGTGTATTCAGAATTTCAGCTTTGTTAGCTTTAGAATAAAAATAGTATTCATCTGCATGGCTAATATTCATCTGCATTGGTTTACTGGCTAGATCTACCTTGAAGGTGGACCATGTCTTTGGATCTTCCTGAGGACAGTAGGCTCCATTATTGTTTTTTCTCTACTGAATGCATAACCAAAACACTTTATTTAAGATTTTCTTAACAACTGGAAAAGAGCTGCAGGAGAAATTACTGGGCTACACATTTGTTGAAATCATTTAGATGTTTTCCCAAGAGGGGGTAATAGCCAAAACAATTGTGATGATGCATCTAGTATAATATGTGATTGTTCCCATATGTTTCTGTGAATAATGTGACCTCATAACTGTTTGTTTGGGATATAAATTCCCCAATTCATTATCACAATATAGTTCAGTAATGTTAACAGCAGGTAGCATGACTGTCAAAAAATCACCTTGTACGATAGCTGTCTTCATATATTGTGGTATAGAATTTTTTTTTTTTAAAAGTGGTCTCTTGATAGTTACATTCACACAACATGCTAAGACAAAAATGAATATATTACAGTCGAGCACAGACAATTTGTCCACTTAGCTCAGAATTAATAACACTGAAGTCTTTCCTACACCTACCCATTCTTTGTTATAAAACAATGCTGATATAAAATTGATTTTTCCCATTGTCAATCCCTATCCTACTTCCGTTTGCAGAATCATTGCCAAAGGGCATGCTGATTTATGAATGTATCATTGGAGGCAGGATGATTGGTTCTTTTTAAGCAAGTGGGAAAAACTATCAATCAGACAATGAACATTTAATTTCAGGATGCTGCCTGAACTTCTTTAAGCTAATTTGTCTGTGCTTCTTCCCACACCCCATTTGGCTATCTTCCAAGTCAAAATAATGGGAAATAAAGAAATCCATCGGAAGACACCAAGATAGAAATAGCTCATAGAAGAGAGAAGCAGGGCCTGTCATGATTGTGCAACTAACCATGACTTGTATGATTAGAAAACTGAAACCGACTAGCTCTTGGCAGAAACTCTGTAAATTCAGAAGAAGAAAGGGAAGGATTGCAATGTGCAATTGACAAATATACAGAAAATGGCATATATCCTGAAAAAAACAATGCAATATTCATTATTTTCTGGATATGCAATGCAAAGAAGAAGGGCCGTTACATCGTAGGGGTAAAAATAAAATTCAGTATACTGTTATACATCCTCTGTTGTTCCTTAAATGAAGCCTGTAAAGAATTTGGTATCAAAAATGCAAGTGTAGGATAGGGAACAAGCATGGAAGAAACCTAGGAAAAACTGTCTTCTGGAGAGGCAGAAATGGGAAGAAAAAGTTGGAGAAGAGGCTGACTAGCAATCATAAATGAGGGAGCATGCAATGACTTTCCACACTCCTGAAACACACAACCGATCAATCCCATTCCTAGCCTTTGCCTCTGAGGTATCAGGTGACAAAACTGAACACATTTTATGTATCTTGAAGGTGCCCTTTGATGGTGTGGAGTTTGTGGGAAAATACTCTTCTACTCTACTACTAATGATGAATTAAAGCTATTTCATTTTCGGATCGGGCACAATATAAGGGCAATGTTATAGAACAAAGGGGGAAATTGGACTTGTCAGAGCATGATTGTGTCATGGTTAAATCCAAGTGGGGACAAACGATATGCAATTCCCCTCATCATACTATACTAAACTATATCTATGTTTAGTTTTGTGGCTTAAGACCATGAGTGAATTTAGTCATTGTTATTTGTTTAAATCATGGTTATGGCTTAGTATAAGGCTAATTCAGCACAGAGATTCTAGGGACTGAGCTTAGGATATTCTACATACAGTATATCACTGCACTAGAAACTGTCTCTTCATTTTTCTATGCATTCTAGAGCAACACCGAGGACCGCAACTCAGTTGGTTCAATGATATCTTCTCCAGTCTGAGCCCCTTTTGGATGAATGAAGATCAATGCCCAGAGTTCCTCAGCCATTGCTGAGAATTTTGGCAACTGAGAGCTTGGAGACCATGCAGATTATGAAAGTCCTGTATCAGCCATGAAAACTCCACTATCTGTTATAGATCAGGTCACTCACTCTCTTCATCATAGGGTTGCTGTTGTGAAGAAAAATAGGAGGAAAAAGTAAAATGTATAGAACCTGAGAAAAGATGGGATATAAACATTGTTCTGTTCATCCATTTACTATTATTTCCCTCAGCAGTTAAATGTTAGAAAATAAACACATGTACAGTAAAACTTTGATTTGATGGGTTGTTCAGAGGGAAAAAAACATTTTAAATACACTTAGATGAGTTAGGCAGTGTAGAAATTTAATGAATAAAAATAAATATAATTTGTATCATATTATATAATTGATATACAATGTCATCATTTGCATTAAAATGTCAATGTTATTGACAATGGAAATTAAGTCAAAATGAAAAAGTAACTCTTATATCTCAATTTATTAAAATGATGGTTTATTGTGTGTGTGTGTGTGTATAATTGAAAATATATTTAGCAGACAAATGTATTGAAACAAAGAGATGGGTACAGGAGAGACATTTGGGGAAAATGATCACTGTTGGATTTAAGAACATTTAGCCATTTCTGAAGTAACATGATTTTATGATTTATAAAATACTTTATGGACTATTTTGTGAGTATAGCTAACTATGGATTATTCAATGAACTATTGGTAAATAAAAAAATAGATTGCCATAAGAGACTATCTATACTTGCAGGCAGTGCTTTTTTTGTAAAAAAAAAAGCCATACAACCCACCTTGCCTACCCTACAAGGTTCCATCCAAAAAAGGTGCCGGAACTCCGTTCTGAGCGTTCTATGAGAAAAAAAGCCCTACTTGCAGGTAAGTTCACAATATGATAGGCATGATATAAAGTATATATCATTTTTCCATTAAAATAATCAAGGCTACATCAGATAGAGCTTGTAAGATACAAATTCTTCAAATAAACAAGTGGGGGGGGGGGGAAAGAATGAGAAGGAAAGCATCTATTGGACAGTTTCTCTCTTACCAGCCAATCAACATGGCCAAGCTAATCATCTAATTACAATATTCATTATGGATGAGCAGGATGCAAAAGTTAGAAAAGCATGTCGGTCGTGTTACTAACTCTGTTTGGTTTTCTTAGTTTTATCACCTATCTAAGGACTTTTTAATGTTGGAAGGCTTTCCCCATGATTACTTCCCTCACACTAAGATTGTTCTGGGCTTGGGGGCACCAAATGAAGACTTGAAATAATGAACAAGTCTAGGGCTCTCTAAATATTGTTGAATCATCACTCCTAGCATGTGTCACTACTGAACAAGTTGACTTGAGTGGCTAGGTGTATACATCTGGAAGACTGAAGTTCCTCACCTGAATAAAAACTTGAAAATTACATTAAGTAAAATATAAGATTCATGGATAATTTTTACATGCTGACCTCAGCTAATCAGCCTATCTCCATCATAGATACAAAGAGAGAAACAGCAATAGTATAACTATATAACAGATGGAAAAAGTCAAAATTTTCAATTCATTTCAAGTATTAATTCTATCTCACCAACAGAATTAATTGCCATTTTTCTATTATGCAACTCAACTGTCCCCAAATGAGGCTTTCTCATAATTAATTACAACTTCAAAGGGATTGTTAATTAAAAGAATTGAACAAACACTTCTAAGTTAGCTATGAAATTTTTCTGTGGCTTAAAGTAGTATTGTCTTAATTTACACATCAACAAGTAAAGCAGGTTTTTTTCTGGGATTTACTGCATGCGCTTATTATTCTAAAAGTAACTGATATTCTGTCAGATGACTGTATTGTTACAGCTGTAGGATGTAGTATAAGAGTGGGTGATAACTAATTGCCTTTTTTTAAAATTTCCTCTCTTGTTTTCAGATACTTTTTATGACAGTGTGCTAAAGTGATATTTTAAGACCAGGTCAAACATACAAGCTGTTACTTTGGTTCTAGCAAAATAAAATACAGTAAACAAAAGTATAAATAATACAGCAGTGCTGAAGTAATGGGACTTCCAGATAGGTATCAGTAAGGAAATAATGACTCATACTTAAGTCTCTGGTCTTCCAACTGGCTTGCTTACACGAGATCCATCACTGCACTCTTAGGAATCATGAAAAAGAGCCACAGCCAGTTTAATAAGCATAATCCCTATATATTATCTAGTTACAACAAACCTACTGTTCCCTACCTCCATTCAACAAGGAGTATAGTCACGGCCTGGATAGTTTAATTGGGCCTATTGTCCAGGTTGCCAAAAGGTGAGCCAGAGAGACAGATCAGAAACACACATTAGAAATTAAAAATTTAATTTCCACTGAATCACACCATTGATCCATGTAGCCAGGAGTGTTTACACTTATTGGCAACATCTGTGAAGAATTTCAACCATGGGTCTTTCCATTTCTGTTTGGAATGAACTAGGAACTGAACCTGGCTCCTTCTGCCTGCAGACTGTGTATACTCTAGCACTGTTGCCAGTGTCTGGGAATAGATTTGAGCAAACAAACTAGTCCTTCAGTAAGAGTCCAAGATGTTTACAACTTATTTTAAACAAATTGGAGATACCGTGAATAAGGATAGCAACTGCTCTTGATAGATCTTTTCCAAGTGGTCCTTGTCAGACTTGGATTCTTGCTGAAGGATTAGTTTGGCAATTTTTTCTGGACTTGGCATTGACTAAGGACAAGGGAATACAGTAGCTTTAATTCCTTTTTTTTTTTTTTTTACAATTTATAATGATACACCTATGGTGGTCCTGTCTTTACAAGGTTCCCTTTCTCAGTCTGGAAAACAAGCATTTTAAGCACTGGTTGAAATTTTTCCACTTTCCACTAAACATTACTTTGATTGGAATATTACATCACAATCTAATATTTATAAAATTATGCTAATTTAGAATAATGAAAAGATTGTTAATTTTGTAATCCAGTTTAGAATAGCATGGAAATGCTGTTGGAAAGCATTCAGATGTACTATTTCTCCCATCTGTTATCTGAAGAAAAAAATTGTCCCAGGAGAAAAAGAATCACCCTAGCAACTGAATGTTAACTAGTGATGGAAACAAAAAATATGCTAAATTAAGTTACTAAGTATTTGTGCTATTATGGTTTTAAGTAAAAAAAAAAATCTAGAATATGCAGATCAAAAGTAACTAAGATAACTTAAGCGACGCAAAAAACAAATATGCTGTCTGCAAAAATAAATAAAATCCATTAAATGTAGTTGCTAAGTTATTTTATTAACATAATACTTCCTTTTTCATTATTTTTAAATAAATTTCTTATTCCAATCTGATTTTTAAAACAGATGTGGGTATGTACTTATATTTCTCCAAGTCTTACTCTTAGAATGAGTAATAAGCTCAAAAATGGAATAATGTCTCATAAAAGACAACGCTATAGATTTGTCAGATTATTATTTATGCTGTATTCCTTTTTCAATTTTAGCTTTTGAGGTTGTCTATGGCCAAAATTAATAAACAAAAGCATAGAAACCAGATAAAAATAGAAAGGAAATAGTGAAAACCAATGAGAATACCACAAGCAGAATATGCAGAAAACATATTAAAACATATTTACTTTTAAATTCTATCTCTATTATTTTAAAAACAAAAGATAAATGGACAGTGAAGGAAATACAGAGTAAGGTATCATTACTGAAAAGGCCTTATCTTTTGTTGACAGTTACTAACTTCTAAATATGTCAGCATTCTTAGCAATATTCCAAATATTTTTTTAAAATAAAAATAAAAATTGGAGATAGTTTAGGAACTTTCAGGAACTCAGATCCCAAGCTATTATAGGATTTGTGTAATCTATTTAGGCATATCACTGTCCACCATAACAAAAAAATTAAACTGCAAATGAAAATCCAAGGAGAGAGAATGAATTTAATTAATATTAAGGAAGGTATTTATTATCTCAAGTATAAACGTCTGATTATAAACAGTATTGATTTTGAAATTTCATAATTATCAAAAAAATTTCAGAAGCAAAGTTGTTAATTTAATTTTTCCCCCTGTAATAATATTATTTAACATTCTTTTCTGCCTCAGACAACAAAAACTATTTATAATTCTGTTCATGTAAGGGTGCAAAAAGGCTCATGAGAACCACTGTAAATTTTGCTGCTAGAATGATTGCCAATGTTTTTAAGTCTACAGACCTATTATATTTAAGCCAAAAGATATAAGTTTAGTCATTATCTATTTTAAAAGAACAAACACTACTTTTGTGCTAAATTAGACTTCATTGGTCCCTCCCAGGAAATTAGTTTGCTTTGTTTTGTTTTAAAAAAATAACTATTAACCCTTTTTTGTATTTTTTGAGCAATACTTCCATTTAATTCCACAGTTTAATTCCATTTAGTTCCATTTAATAGTCACATTGTTAACGCTTTATTGAAGCCTACTAGACAAGGGTGTAGATATTAATATTTTGGAAATCTGTCCTCCCAGGTTGTTTTATTTGTGTCAGAAACATCACAATTAAAATAAGGCATACTACACAACATAAAATTTAAAATGCATAATACAAGATTAAAATATGAACAAGTCAAACAGCTCTTACCCAGAAACTAGCAACATTAATTGTGTTCTGTTGCACTGCCACAGGGTCCTCAAGTGAACACTGATCAGGACATAAAAGACAGATGTGTGCATGTCAATTACAAAGGGCAGAAGCCACCGAACAGCCCCATTTGTTCAGAGCGTCTCTGGATCTTGTACCCCTGCACAGTCTATTTAACAATTTCCATACTTCCCAGCTTCCGCAGACCCAGGTGCCAATTCCTCCATTGATTGCATCCAGTCCCAGATTTGGATCCTTTATCTGTCATGATCCCAGACTTCAGAGAATGCTCATGACCTTCAGAGAAATTTTTCTGATAACCAGGGGCCTTATTTCCAAGGTAGTATGCAAAAGTGACTGTAGATAAGATTCAGCTAAAGGAATAAATCAGGGATCTTATGTTGCCTTAGCACCGGGATTTTATTGCTAGGCTGATTTTCAGGTCCCCCTGCTTTTATTGATAGCTGATTTTATAAACATGCACTGAGAGAGAGTTAGGAGATAATGTCCATATGCTAACCATGAACTTATCCCAGATAGTACTGGCCTGTCATATGTTAAATCTTGTCTTCATCTTAGTGTGCATGTGATAGTGGATAAGGGAATTATTGTATAATTATTGTGTAAATTAGTGGATCAGGAAAATACTGTAGATTTAGTTTACATAGATTTCAGAAAGGCATTTGACAAAGTAGGCCACAGCCTACTTCTTGTTAAGATAGTAAAATGTGGGATGGATAGCATCACCACGAGATGGATTTTTAATTGGCTGACAAACCGCACTCAATAGTGCAGTCCGCAATAGAACTATATCTACATGGAGGAAAGCATGCGAAGGGTACCTCAGGATTCTGCCCTAACCCCTGTAATGTTCAACATCTTCATAAATAATTTAAATGAGGTGATAAAAGGGGAACTCATCAAATCTGTAAATGACACCAAGTTGAGGGGGAATAGTCAACATCTTAAAAGAGAGGCTCAAGGTCTTGACAGACCTATGCAACAAAATGCAATTCAGTGGTGAGAAAAATAAGGTCTTATACTTAGGCAAGAAAAAGCAAATGCACAAGTATAGAATAGGTGGTACCTGGCTCAACAGCAGTAACTGTGAGAGGGATCTAGGTGTCTTAGTAGACAGCCACTCAAGTATGAGCCAGCAGTGTGCTGTAACTTCCAAAAAAGCCAATGCAGTTCTAAGCTATATCAACGGAGGGATAGTATCAAGATCATGTGAAGTGTGAATAACATTTTATACTGGTAAGACCACACTTGGAATACTGCATCCAGTTCTGGTCACCACAATACAAAAAAGATATTAGACTCCAGAAAGAGTGCAGAGAAGAACAAGAAAGATGATTGGGGGACTGAAGGCTAACTGTATGATAAATGGTTGCTGGAATTGGGTATGTCTAGTCTAACAAAGAGAAGGACAGGAGTCAGATGAAAGCAGTCTTTCAATATTTGAGGAGCTGTCACAAGAAGAGGGTTTCAACCTATTCTCCAAAGCACCTGAGGGCAGGACAAGAAGTAATGGATGGAAGATTATCAAGGAGAGATCCAAGCTAGAACTAAGGACAAATTTCCTGACAGTGAGAAGAGCTTGTCTCCATAAATTGTGGTGTTCCATCACTGCAGATTTTAAAGAAGAGACTGGACAGCCATTTCTCCGGAAAGGTATAGGTGCACTGCTTGAGCAAGGGGGGGGGATTGGACTTCCAAATCTGTTATTTTGTATTCCAATTGAAAACTAGAAGATCACAGAGTTAGCCCATGATAAGAGTGCTGTTATCTTTGGCTTTTGCAATTAAGCTGGTTCTTTCAAAGCATTTTTGGATCCTGCAGATACTTGCAGTGTTACCATCAATTTGGCAGGTAGTTCCATCAGGTGCCTGGTTGAACTTACAGAAGGCCTGAGCAATCCCTGAGCATTCTCTTCCTGTTTGTCAATCCCAGGCAGTTGCTTGATTTACTGAGGAGTTGTCATGTGGGAATGACTTTGGGAGACAGAACAATAAGACTAGATAAAGGCACAGTCAAATAAAAACAGCTCATGATAGAAATGCGGGCAGGGCAAAAAACTCATCTTAGTTTCTTGGGCTGTAAAAAAGACAGGGGAGATATGTACTTGCAGACTTGCAAGATTATGTTAATGTAATCTTACAATACAGTCAAATTAACTCATTTTGTTATGTTTCCTGTCTGATCTATCTCAAACAGCTGACAGGAACTTTGTGACATGAAGCAGCAGAAGGAAGGTAGAAGAGAGGAGTAAAGGAACTTGGTTCCTTTCTATTTTGGAACATCCTTTCTCTGGACACCTGGATAGAACCCTTGCTAATAGCCTTTAGGAAAAGAAATAAACTGTTAACAGTTTTGAAGAACCTTCTATCTATAATATTGCCAGGAGTTGTCCATGTAAGAGGAATTTATTATAATTTAACATAGTAGTTATTTTATATTTGAAGTCTTAGTACTGTAATTTATAAACTGTGAAGAGTCTATGTAGAGTTATCAATATAGAAACAAACTAAAAGATATACAGATAATTCTAAAAGGAAACTACAGATTCAGAAAGTATAGATGATGTGGTTGTTTTTCCTTTACAATTCATCTGTGTGAATTTGTTTATGTTTAACATAATCTTTTTGTAGAAAGATAGCAAATCAGAGAGAGGGGAATGCTAGCCTACACATACAGTCATACAGTCATTTCTATGATGTGAGGGTTTGATTATTTACAGGATAATTTGTTTTTCTTCTTATAATGATGGAAACTGCAGAGATGGAACAGTAATGTTATGATAGCACATAAATGGACTATGCGAATTGAATATTTTGTGACTTTTTTATTTGTTGTTTTGTTTTGTTTACTGCAGTTAAAACATGAGCACATTATTATTTTTTAATTTTTTTTGCTATGAAATAGTTCAGCTCAGGGTTAGACCTGAGGGCTCAAAAAAAAAAAAAGTAGTGGTAGGGTGTAATGTACTGAGTTGCTAAGGCAGCAGGTGCAGGGCGGGAACCAGGCGAAGCTAGTGGCCACGTGGTTGCTGCGGAGACTGGATGTCTGGAGACCCAGGCATGCTTGCTTTTAGCACGGGGGAAACTCGTGCAATGATTGGTTACAGTTACCCAGGGCTCCTTGTATAAAAGGGCGGAGCCAGTTTCTTTTTCTGTTCTGTTCTGTTTCCTGTATGTGATGAATAAACCTTATTATTGTACTCACAAGTCTCTTCAATGTCTACCATCCTAAGGACAGAACAATTGGCGATGAAGGTGGGATTGTGCTGCCACCATAACGAAGGGCCTGACTCACCCTGAAGGAAGGCCAGACCACACTGAGGGACGGCGTTCCTACTTCGGTTCACTCACCTGCCAGTACGCAAACGCTGGGGGAGAGTGCTGCGAGGAACTGCCCTGGAACCCCCCCAGCAGAGTGGCAGCACGTGGTAGAGAAGAGACTCTATCATGGCAAAACCTGGACGGCTCGCAGAATTCGACGTTGCTCACCTGGAGAGGTGGAGCTCGTACGTCGCCCGGGCTGAGAATTACTTCCAAGTAAACAGGATCGTAGAAGATGAGTTGAAGGCTGCAATGCTGCTCTGTGTATGTGGCCAAGCCATTTTCGATATTGCGGAGAACCTAGTGTCCCCAGTGCCATTGGAGACTGTGACATACGGTAAATTAAAAAAGATGCTCAAGGGGCACTTCGAGCTGAAGCTGTCGGTCATTGCATGGCGACACGCTTTTGAGCAGCAGGACCAGCATCCAGGAAAGTCCGCCACAGAATTCATCGCTGCTCTTCGAAAGGCAGTGAGACCATGTGAATTCAAGGACCTAGAGGAATGGTTACGAGACCGTTTAGTTTGTGGACTGAGGAGCAGAGATCTACAGCAAAAGATCTTCACGAAGGAGACCATCTCATTCCAAGACGCGTTGCAAGAGGTCACAGCAGAAGAAGCAGCCGGCGGAGCTGTAAGGGCCTTGCGGCTCTCAAGGAACCCTCAGCCATCGCAAACCGTCCACCATGAGGACGTTGAACCAGAGGAAGAGGCCGAGTCGGACCAGGAAGTTGACCTGGTGTGACAAACCAGGGCGAAAGGACTTCCTAGACCTCTTGGGAAGGCAGATCCCTTCCCTAGGTGCATGGGGTGTGGGGGACGGCACAAACGAGCCGACTGCCAGTTCCGGACAGCAACTTGCCGAGCATGTGGCAAGCAAGGCCACATCACTGCCATTTGTTTAGGGTGCGGAAAAGAAATTTCCAAGAAAGAGTTGCCTCGGAAAGGTACTGGGGTCCCCAGCCAGAACAGGGTGGGGTTCTGTGCCAGCAGGCGCGGAGTCCATAGAACCGGGGGACATAGGCCCTTAAAGAAAAAATTGCAAATCGAAGTCATGTTGCAAGGGGTTCCATTGAGGATGGAACTGGAAATGGGGTCCGCCCTGTCCATCATTTCCCAGAGCACTCTTAACTGGATTTGTGGCAGAAGCAGCCAACGGGTGAAACTCAGGCCATCAAATTTAATATTGACCGATTTTCAGAATTCCCCGGTCAGAGTTAAGGGGGAGGCCACATTAAGGGTGCAATTCCGGAAATTCATGGGGATGTTGAACATCGTTGTGGTCGATGGGAACAGGACAAGCCTAATCGGACTTGATTGGTTCGAGGCCCTGGGAATTCAGGTAATGGGGCTGAATAGTCTAAAAATGGCTAGCCTGGACCAGGTCTGCAAAGAATTTGCAGACGTGTTCACCACAGAGTTAGGGGAATACAAGGGGCCCCCAATTGCCTTGAAGTTAGATCCTTCTGTCGCACCGATTAGGATCAAGCCTCGTCGGGTGCCGTTTGCTCTGAAGCATAAAATTAATGTGGAATTGGACAAACTTTTGCAGCAAGGCATCTTAGAGCCTGTGGACAGTAGTTCATGGGAAACCCCCATTGTTACGCCACTCAAGGCTAACAGAGAGGTCAGAATCTGCGCTGACTATAAATGCACGCTGAATAAAGCTCTGCAGCAACACTCCTATCCCGTGCCAGTAGTCAGCCATATTCTGGCATCTCTACAAGGGGGTTGCATTTTTGCAAAACTTGATTTGGCCCAGGCCTACCAACAGCTGCCGGTGGACGACGCCACGGCAGAGGCACAAACGATAGTGACCTATCGGGGGCTTTCAAAGTGCGAAGGCTACAGTTTGGGATTAACGTAGTGCCAGGTATTTTTCAGAGTGTCATGGAGCGAACGCTCAGAGACCTTCCAGGCATATGCCCCTACTTTGATGATGTCCTCATCGCAGGGGAATCAGTGGAAAATTTGGCTGAGAGACTCAGGGCCGTTTTGCTGCGGTTTCACAAAGCGGGCCTGAAGCTCAGGAAGGACAAGTGTAAAATTGGGGTCATGTCCACAGAGTTTCTGGGGTTTTGCATAGACGCAGAAGGCATACATCCTGCTCAGTCCAAGCTGGAAGCGATTCAGCAGGCACCCAGTCCCAAAACAAAAGCAGAACTTCAAGTGTTCTTGAGACTACTAAATTTCTATCATGCCTTCCTTCCCCACAAGGCAGCCGTGGCGGAGCCGTTACACTGGCTCCTGAACAAACAAGCTCTATGGTCATGGACACGTTTCCACGAGAAGAGTTTTGCTGCAGTTAAAGCATTACTTTCTTCAAATGCGGTGCTGGCTCATTTTGATGAGCGACTCCCTGTTAGCGTGCGACGCTTCCCCTTATGGGATCGGAGCTGTTTTAAGTCACCTTAAAGCAGATGGGACTCAGGTCCCTATAGCGTATTATTCGAGAACTCTGTCTGCCACGGAGTGTAATTATGCGCAGATAGATCGAGAAGCACTGGCAATCGTAGCGGGCATCAAGAAGTTCCATGATTTCTTGTATGGTCGCCGTTTTACGGTCTTTACATATCACAAGCCACTTCTGGGGTTGTTCACAACAAACAAGCAGACACCCCACATAATCTCTCCTAGAATGTTGAGATGGTCAATATTTCTCTCTGCGTATGATTTTTGCCTGATTCACAAGCCGGGCAAAGAGATGGGCCATGCAGACGGCCTCAGCAGATTGCCCTTAAGGAACATAGAGCCTGACCCTGCATCGGCAAACCACATCCTGTCTATTCAGGATTTGCCTGAGTCCCCTCTCCACGCAGGGGATGTAGCCGATGAGACAGCTGCTGACAACACGCTAACATGCGTGTTGAACTGGGTGTTATCAGGATGGCCGGACACATGTCCGGGCACAGAATTTCAGAGTTTTTGGAAGCGGAAGTTAGAGCTATCCACATTCAAGGGGTGTATACTGTGGGGCAGTCGGGTAGTAATCCTGACCTTGTTGAGGTCTAGAGTCCTCGTTTCCTTGCATGAGGGACATCCAGGGATAGTCCACATGAAGGTGCTTGCGTGCAGCTCCCTGTGGTGGCCTGGGCTCGATAAACAGATCGAGCAGTGGGGGTAGGGTGGGGGGTGTTTGGTTTTTATTCCCCGTCTGCTGGGTGGTTGCAGCAGGTTGCAGCAGGTTTTGGTCACTTCACATGACCCTGGGACACTGTGACCATCATAATATGAATCAGTTGCCAAGCATCTGAATGTAAATCACAAGACCCTGGATATGCTGCAACATTCCAGCTGATCAGCGCTTCTTCCCAGAATGGCCAGGATCAGCGCCGAGCTCCAGCTGGAGCCTGGTGCTGATCCTGGCACTTCCACTGAGCCCTGACAGCCCTGCAGCTCCAGCCATCTCTCGCTCAGGCTTGTGCGGTGCTGCCACCAATTCAGCTCATTCCCCTCCCCCGCTATCACTTTTCTAGGATGGTCGCGTACCACCTGCCAGGTGCCAATGTACCACAGGTGGTACCCGTACCACTGGTTGAAAAGCTCTGCTGTAGGAGACCAGCTGGAGTTGCAGGGCTCGGCAGAAACCCCACAATCTGCGCGCATGGCTGCATGCTGATTGGAGCTTCTGGCACACTCGGAAGAGAAAAGGAGGAAGAGGAGGCGGAAAGAGGAGAAGCTATAAAAGGAGCAGGTTTTAGCGGGAGAGAAAAAAACATGGAGAAAGAGAGAGAAGAGAAGAGGTTTTTGTTAGCGAAGCGGTGAGGAGAGAGCAAGTGAGCGGCCTTTGCGAGTGAAGGGTGAGTGAGAGTGAGCGAGGGGCTTGTGCGAGTAATGTGTGAGTGAATGAGAGTAAGTGAATGGAGTGAGAGAGAAACTTTTGCTAGCAAAAGGTGTGAGAAAATGGGGAAATGAGGGGGAGAAGGGAAAAAGAAAAGAAAAGCCATTGACTTCTGAGTTTCACTGTTGCAGTAGGAAGGAAGCATTAACATTGAACCTCAACTTTTTACTTTTCCATAATATTATAAACTAGCCATTTCTATAACAACAAATGAATCTAATCAGTAAAACCCCAAATCCCCCCCTTTTTTTAGTCATCAAGTTTTTGACACCTTGCTAAGCACTGGTGGTACTCAAATATTGTCATGTCCTAAAAGGTTGAAAAGCCCTAGTTTAGATCACATGTCTGATTTCCATGCACATGATTAATTCTGTGGAGGTTAAAAGTTTATTTTAAAATGTCTACATAGAATCCTATGTAAGAGCCAGCATATGAAAGTTTAAATGAGACAGATTTGAAACCCAATTACAACTTATGTAGGCAGCAAATGAAATCAGTTTTGCTACTGAAATTAAACAAATGAAAAGAAATGGAACAAATGAAATCTGTTTTTATATTGACTTACAGTAACATGGAAATGGAAGATAATTCAGGTTTTTTTTTGTATAGACACCTATGTGTTTTATATCTGTTGTATTGATCAAACCAAAATATCAGTTCAAGAGTTTACTGCTTGCTTTACTGAAATGTCTAGAAGAACTAACTCTGGTGAGTCTGCCAACAACTATAATTTATACAGGCAGCCCAAGATAATTGAGCTACAACACAGGATTACATGCACACTTAATCAGACAGTAAGAACTGAACCTAAAGTTCTTTTTATGTTCAAAAGAACACATTTGTAAATTGAAATCGAAATAGAAATACTGACTAAAAATACAATCTGTTAAATCATTGTCCAAGAAAAAGGGCACATTAGGAAAAATACATGTTTTAGAAAAAAAATAGGAAAATGTGAATGAAGAATTTTTGTGTAGGTTTTTTCCCCCAAACAATTGAAAAAAAATTGAAAGAAACCTATGGTTAAAACAATGGGATTTAAGCAAAATCAAAATTGGTATTTGCCTACAACTTGATGGAAGATCCACCAGGCTTTATATTTTGCATGCAAAACAGTCTACATTTAATGTGATTTAATATTTAATATTCAGTTAATAAACTAGTCTGGTGATGAGGAAAAGTTCTGAGATGTGAAAGACAAGTGATAATCAAATCAGTTGTGATAGTGATAGTCTGTGGCTAGGATTTTATAATATGCTTCTTGTAACCCAATAATGTTTTCTTGGTTTATATGACATACTGAATATAAACTAATTGCACAAGGTGTGTCGACATGGCTCACTAGGATAAAATAGTTTGTGGTTCAGTGTATCTCATTGTTCACAGAAAATAATATTTCAATTTCTGAAAGGAAAGCCTGTCAACACCACATGTAAATCTTTGTGAATAAATGTATGTTTACTGATTTTGAAAAGGTGAGTGATGAAGTGATAGGCTTCACTTATGGCATGCTTTGCACAAATATGGAGTTGAAATTTGATTGTGAATAGGTAAGATTAGTATATGAGGGAAGTAAAGCATGTTTGAAAATAAATGGACTTCTTATTTAATGGTTCAACACTGATCAGGGAGAAGACAAGGTTATATAATGTCACTTTGATTATGGATAAATGTAAGATTTATCATAGCATTAGAGATATATTGGCTGGGGATGTGAATGTATATGTACTTTGTATGCAGATGATAAACTGTATACAAAACAAACTTCAATGGGATTAGAGTAGAGAGGAGGAGGAGGAGGAGGAGGAGGAGGAGGGAGGGGATAGATTCAAGAATGAATGGATTTCTGGATTGAATACAAAAGTGTGTCATCAATATGAAAGAAGTTCATTGAATTAGTCTGTCCATCTAGTGAAAGAATGAGGATCAAAATATATGAAGAACAGTTGCTGGAATTGGGTATGTCTAGTTTAATGAAGAGAAGGACGAGGGGGGGACATGATAGCAGTGTTCCAATATCTCAGGGGCTGCCACAAAGAAGAGGGAGTCAAGCTATTTTTCAAAGCGCCTGAAGGCAGGACAAGAAGCAACGGATGGAAACTAATCAAGGAGAGAAGCAACCTAGAACTAAGGAGAAACTTCCTGATAGTTAGAACAACTAATCAGTGGAATGACTTGCCTCCAGAAATTGTGAGTGCTCCAACACTGGAGATTTTTAAGAAGAGATTGGACAACCATTTGTCTGAAATGGTATAAGATTTCCTGCCTGAGCAGGCAGTTGGACTAGAAGACCTCCAAGGTCCCTTCCAACTCAGTTATTCTGTTAGTTCAGACATGTCAAACTTGCGACATCATGTGACGTCACGTGACGTATCGGAGCTTTTTCCCCATTGCCGGCAATGGGGTGGGCACGGTTTCATCATGATGCTCACGGGCCGGCAGTTTGACACCCCTGTGTTAGTCTGTTAAATTGCAATTTAAAATGTGAAAGAAAATGAATGGGTCAAGGCAGAGGAGGAAAGCTGACATGGAACAGACTTGATGATATCTTCAAAAAGAGGCAAAAATGTTAAAGAATAAAATATAGTATATAATATGATAATTGTGGTGAAACAAGGATAGTTTGCAATGACAGAAAAGTATGGAAAAGTATACTGAATAATGATAGCATAAACTTTTCTAATATCATTCCTTTAATGTATTTAGCTTAATATTTCTTACCCTTTTTGAGCACTCTTGACTTTGTATGTTGAAACTTTCAAACATTAAACTTCTCAGAGATTTCTTTACTTCCTACTGAAACAGCTTTCATATATAAAAGTAGAACTGTGTTGTAATTATGTCATCTATCAATACATTGTTTTAAAAGAAAGAGTAAATCATGTATTTCGATGATGCCACCCAGTTCCTCAAAACCAGAGTTATTTAGTTCGGTTTGGCATTAAAGACAGCAGCCTAGGTTGTTCATGTGAAGAGTTTCCAAACACAGCCTTTGAAACAAATATTCAATGAGCAAAGAGCCAATTTATTTCTAATAATATGTAACAGAAAGGGGAATTTGTTAGCATTAATATATGAAAGCTGGCATAGTAAATCTGTTTCATAAATTATAAGAATTCTCACAAAATATCTTTTAAAAATCCTAAAAAGGAGAGTTTCTTTTTATTGAACTTAGCATCTTGTTCTTCACAAATATTTTTAATTGATTACTTCTACTTACAAAGACTGAAGGGCAATTACAATATTTTAAAATTACTTGTATTATTAAAGGAAATCAAAATATTTGTATTTCTTTAAGACCACAATGAGTTTAAACAAGTAGGAGAAGAATTAATGTATGGCTTTTTCTTCCATGGGTGCTCAATGGGGTGGGAACAAGGGGATCCACAGGGAGAGTAAACAACAAAAAACAAAATAGTATTTACAATCACACAATTGAAACACCAGTGTTTTTTATGTGTGTCACAGACAGCCATGGGTAATTCTTCACATAATTGCAGTTGCTATCTTGATATTTTTGGCTCCACTATGGACAATCTGATTAATTTCATAGTGTTAAATGGCTTCTTATAAAACTTTGCACTGCAGAGTCCCTTCAGATTGTATTGTTAAATTTTGATTGTTGCAAAATTGTATGTAAACTTCAATGTAAGCATAAAAAAGGTATTAAAAGGCTATTCTTGTGAACCTTACAGAAAAAGTTGGACTTGCCAAACTGTATTATGTGTTCATTCATTCTAAAGATTTAGTCATTCACTGTGCCATCAGCCTCTCCAAATCATGAGCATTCTAAAAAATCTGCTAGAACTAGGTCCTTTCAACAAGAACTCAATGAAAGACTGAGTGTGGAAGATGAAAAGCAAGCCAATGAACTTGATTGAAATAGAATTGGACCAAAAAGATCTAATGAGGCTAATTACTATTAGGGTGCGTTGTTGGAAAACAGCTTTAGGCCAGTGGTGGGATTCAAATATGTGAACAACCGGTTCTCTGTGTGGATGCCGCTTCCAGAAGTCCATTCTGAGCCTGGGCAACAAAAAAAATTAGCTACCGGTTCTGCCGAAGTGGTGCGAACTGGCTGAATCCCACCATTGCTTTAGGCCTTTAAATATGTTACATGTTAGTAAAAGTGGGCATCCTGATATTTCACTGAAGTAACCAAGGTGAGAAAATGAACTTAGCGTAATAGAAGTTATGAGTATGGGACATAAACACATACTAAAAGAGTTCCAGTGGTTGTCAATTAATTTTCTTATGTTGTGTTCTCTGTTCGATGCGGCACTGAAGAGGCAGCAGGTGAAAAACTACTTTCTTTATTAAAGGTCAAAACAGAAACTGAACAAGCAGATGCTCCACCCATACTTATACACTCAGCCTAAAGGCGGCAGCCAATAGGAGCACAGTATTCTCCTGCTTAAATGCATAACAAGTAGTCTGCAGACAGGAAGTCTGGCCCGCTGGCCACGTGGTCTGCTAACCGTTATTACACAGTTTTAAGCAACTCAATTCTCAGATTTTAACTCAATACATTAATATAATTTTATTGAGGTTTTAATACACAATGATAACTTAAACTAATATTTAGAAGGAAGGAAGGAAGGAAGGAAGGAAGGAAGGAGGGAGGGAAGTGTAAGAAAAAAAGAAATAAAATATAAAGAAATAGCTTCTGATTTTCTTTATAGTAGTCAGAATTATAAATTTGCCTCTTACTCTACAATTACAGCATCACTTTCGTATTTTCTATAATCTTTTTCTAATCATCAAAACTATGTATCATAAATTCTTTTTTTTTCTGCTTCATGCAAAAAGCCTATAAGATGTTTCCAGTTAGCAATACATTTTGCTAATATCTTTTCTCTAATGGCTATCTGGACAAATTTCATCATCTTCAAAATCCATTTCTCCATTATGAGTAATCTTGAATCTTTTCACCTTTGTGTGTATAATAATTTTTTTGCATCTATCATGTATAAAAGCTGTTACTTAATTTTCAAGACCAATTCCAGGTGATGGTATTCACTTTGAAAATTCTAGAAGACTTGGTCCTGATGTATAAAGAATTCATACTTTTGTATGAGTTTGTCCAGATATTAAGATTGTTTAAGACTGTCTCTGAAGACTAGTGTATTATTAGAAATTAGGTGAATTAGTGCCCCGGGATGGCATTTTTAATTTTGGCACCCAATTTATATAGTTCTCACTAGAAATGTTCGGCTAGAATGTATTTTAGAATACAAAAAAGTTATTTTGGGCCCCATTTTGTTGACTTAGTTATTATATCTATGTTCCCATTCTCATTTAATTTTTTTTTTAAAGTTGTAACCTCCATGGATAATTTCTGATGAAGAATGGCATACACATAGCCCTCAGCTCTTGACTGTTTGTTTAACAATAGTTCAAAGTTACATTGTCAGAAAAAGTAGCATACAACCAGACTTTGAAGTTATGACCAGCACATCACCCCCATGTCACATGATTGCAACTTGGGCACTTGGCAACCAGCTCACATTTGATTGCAGCATGTTGTAGTCACAGGTCATGATTTGTGACTTTCCCAGCCAGCTTCCCATGAGTAAAGTCAATTGGGGATGCCAGATTCATTTAAGGACCACGTGATTTATTTTGCAACCATAGTAAAAGTAGTAGTAAAATTGGGACTGATCATGTGATTGTTCACTTTACTACTACATTGACTTATGACAGACCTTTGCTCCCAATTGTTGTTGTAAGTTGAGGACTACCTGTATACAGGAACAAGCAAACAAAAAAGTATATTCTTGAATTATTACATTTGTGTAATTTGAAATATTTGGCAAACTGGACCATAATCCAGAAGAATATGTGCCACAAAATATTATTTTATGTTGTTTATTCAGTGTGTGTTTCACTTGATCACAGCAGTGATGACAACGTTGAACCAAACAAAGTGTGATTATTTTCATTCAGAGTTTTTGGATACTAACAAAAATCTGTGCATGCATCATAGCACAATAATTACATGAAGACAGCATGAAGTAATTATGTGAAGTTCCAAAATGTTCTCAATACTATTGGTTTCATTTCCAAATGTTTTATATGGCTGACATGTAATGAGAATCAAAACAATATGCCAGTAGAAATGGGAAAGCCTTATATTAAAAAGCCTTATATTTCGTCTCCTAGGTTTTATCCTATGATAAGTAATAAAAGGTTTCCCTTTTGTTTTAATGAAAGCCAAATGCGTAAATACTAATTATACTGTTTGCAGTAAGGTAAAATGTCAGATCTGCACATGGCAGCAATGCCCTTCAGGTTTTGATTAATGGTGGTCAAGCCACACAAGAGGCATTTCAAGCAACCACCCACTGCAGAAATCCAAAAACTGTCTTCCACTGTACTGTTTACATTCCTCTCTGCTAAATTGCACACATGTTTTAAGGAAATAGCCAATTGTGGCTCTTGATGTGCCTTATATAACATGGAATTAAGAAGAAACACAACTGGTTGCAGTTGTTCTGAAATAAGAGTTTTTATGATGAGTTTTTATTTCCAGGTTACATTTTTGAAAAATGCCTCCATATTTCTGGTCCTTTCTTCTCCATTTCGCTGTTCCAAACACAGTTGACCTTAGAATATTGGACTCCAGGAGTTCTGCAAAATCTTGTCTTCAGAATGATTCTACTTGCACTATAACTGCACTGGACATAAATGGCAGAGCTGATCAAAAGAGGGGCTACTATTAGTTCATAGAGTGAGAAGCTGATTCAGGAGCAGCGGAAATGTTGTCTAGACATGTTAGTCCAGTAGTGGGATTCAGCCGGTTCATACCGGTTCGGCAGAACCATTACCTAATTTTTTGTTGAGTTCGGTGAACCAGTTATGATAAATCTGATTCTCCACTCCTGGCCTTCCTGTCTCCAGTTTTTCCAAGTTTTTTTCAATCTGATGCTCAGCTCCTCCCTTCAGCCATTGGGTCTTGCCACTCTCACAGTCCTCAGGGTGACGGAGGAGGTTCTCCAAAGCACCGACTGAAGCTGATACCCTGTTCCATGCCCAAGGGAGACCTCCTCCATCACCCTGCAAGTGGAGGCAGGGAGGGGGGGAAGACAGGTCATCCGGATGTGCTACACAGCAGCAGCAGCAAGTGGAGGCAGGCAGAGGCAGGCACAGGAAAGCAGGCAGGGGAAGACCCTCTGCACAGGCTCCGTACAAACTGAGATCCAGGACTGAAAAAGCAGCAATGGGAGCGAAGGGCTGTTCAAAGGAGGAGGAGGAAGAAGAAAGTGGGAGAAGTCCAAGGGAGACCTCTTGTGTCAACCTGCAAGCACCGACTGAAGCTGATGCCCTGTTCCATGCCCAAGGGAGACCTCCTCCATCACCCTGCAAGCCGAGGTGGGGGAGGGGAGATAGGCAATCTGGATATGCTGCATGGTGGCAGCAAGAGGAGGCAGGCAGGGGAAGGCTTGCCCATTCTGCATCAAGTATAAAGAAAGTTAAACAGTATGGCAGCAAAAATCCAGCACAAGGAAGGAAAAAAAACTGTTTTTTTGAGATTCCAGACTAGCGTGCATTCACATGCCTCCAATGCCCTTGCTTGCTGCAAAGCCAGATTGGAGTCCTCGGGCTGCTCCTTCCAGCCCATTTCAGAGCTGGTCCAAAAGCAAACGGAATGGTTCCCACCCCACCCAATTGCTGCGGGGCTTTGTTTCCAAAGACACTCTGCACAGGCTCCGGACAAAATTTCGGGACTGAAACAGCAGCAATGGGAGCGAAGGGCTGTTCAAAGGAGGAGGAGGAAGGAGAAAGTGGGAGAAGTCACTACCGCACAGGTGAGGCATGACAGGTGTCGGGACGTGGTAGGCCTGGCTGCGGGGGCCCTTCGGCATGGTAAGCGGTTGTGGGATGCATGAGGCAGCTCTCTTGTTTCAGATTTTATGGGAAGAAAGTGACTTCCATATCACTCTTGACATGTTCTATGTCATTCTTGCCATCCACATCACTCACTAGCCTTGGCCATGCCTGACCTCAGTAAACCCCAAATAACAAAGAATAGCTTAAGCCTTAAGTTTGAATCTGATAGGAAACTGGCAAATATCAGTAACTCAATGAAACCATAAGAAATCCCTTCAGGATGTGGAAATTCTTTACACACACAATATTCAGACCCATCACCCAATGTCAATATCTAGATACACAAAGAGGTTGACATTGGCCAAAGGTGGCAAGCCTGTTCAGGTAAAAATTAGTTTCAGGATACCAGAGATTACACCTATTAATAAAAAAAAGATCCCTTCCTCTGTATGACTACCACTTCTAACTGCAATGTTAATTAAGCAAGAAGGCAGTTGATAAATAAGTGAAAAACCCCACGAGCTCAGCATTGCTGAGCATCTCATTTTGGCCTTCCAGCTTATAGCAATTATCCAATAATTTCTAGAGGGCAGCCTCTTCTGGGAACAAAGGGAAAGGAATAAAATAAACAATTGAGACCTGTAATTTTGTAGCTACCTTTGATTATTGTGATTGTCTGCTGACAAAATAAATTTCACCTCTGCTTCAGGCAACTTACCCTATGTGTTCTTTAGATGTCCCACTGTGGATTCAAACCCAGAACTTTCTTCTAACAGTTTATTTGCCATGCAAACTCTTAAATAAGAAATGTGGGTGCTTAAGGTTCAGATGATTCGTAGGACATTTCCAGACAAAAATTCTGCACTGGTTTGAGACCTGTTCTGGTTCCCTAGATTCCAGCATGTTATAGATCTGAAATTATTTATTTCTGGGTCAGCTGTGGCATAGCTGAAGTAACTGGAATCTATGTATATATAAATCTACTGCCGGAAACTCTTTCCTTCCCCTCTCCTCAACGTCTGAGCTTCAATTCAATAAGGGAAATGTTAGCTCAATAGTTTTGCAGTTCCCCATAGCTGCCTAGATAAAACAGAATGAAGTTGAAAAGGAGTGCATCTATTTCCCTTTCTCTTCAACACTGACTGAGCTGAAATGAAAAACACCAGACAGATAGTCCTTTCCTTCTGGGTGGTGTGAGAATGAGGAGATTTATAGTTGCAGAATCTTCTTTGCTGCTCATTCTTAACATTTCAAAAAGGCACAAATGAAAGTAATCATGGATTGCTTTTGATCTGTTTCTGAGAATGGGGGAGTGACATCAACTCTGTGAAAGTCTTTAGCTATAGACAGCAATAGCAATAGCACTTAGATTTATATACCGCTTCATAGTGCTTTACAGCCCCCTCTAAGCGGTTTACAATGCCAGCACATTGCCCCCAACAATCTGGGTCCTCATTTTACCGATCTCAAAAGGATGGAAGGCTGAGTCAGCCTTAAGCCGATCAGAATCGAACTCCTGGCAATCAGCAGTGAAGTAGCCTGCAATGCTGCATTCTAACCACTGCACCACCACGGCTCTTATAGAAGTGGAAAGGGGATGATTCCCTGCAGTTTTCTTTTTCCTAGCACTCTCCAGGTAGACAGTTGGTGTTCTGTTTCTTGCGTTGGTAGGCATTGAAAAGGCAGGACTCACAAACAGGTACTTCTTTATTTGAAGCTAAACAGAACTCAGAACAAAATGGCTCCGCCCCTTTTTATACATTCACCCTGGGGCGTTGTCAGCCAATGAATGCAACGTATTTTCCCGCTCAAATGCATCCTAGTCAGCCCTTGCAGACAGCAAGTCTGGCCCAGCAGGCCACGTGGTCTGCTGACTGTTCAGGGCAGCTCCCTGCGCCTGTTCCCAATTAAGCTCAGTACATAACACCCCTCCCCTCCTGGTTCTTTAGCACATACGTACTATTTTACAATACTACATGCGTTCCCACAATGCACATTATAATAGTCAGTGATACACAACATTATAGGTCTTTCAAAATACAACATAAAAATACTTAGGCTTCCCATTTCAAAAGGAACATACATAAGCATCTCAATTGCAATTAAATACATAAGCATTTACACTTGCAATGACAGAAACCTCATGTAGTCCTTTAAAAACTTCGGTGGGCCTTTGGCCTGCTCTGATCACCTCGGAGCTGCTGCAAGCACCCGATCTGCAAGCTCACTTGCCAGGCTCGGCAGACCGGGACTTTGGGACCCGTTCGATACAGGTGAACCCGGATCATGAAGGCTGCCCTGTTCCCGTAGACCCAAGCCTTTGTCCATTTGACTTTGGCTGGCCTGTTCTGGTAGGCCCAAACCAGAGTTCCGTGGTGGGATGGAATTCCCCTGATCGGCATAAGCAGCCAGTTGGGAGCACTGTCCCATTGGCACAAGGCCTGAGGTAGTAGCGGCATGAAAAGCCGATTGAGTGCAATGTCCCATGGACGCAGTGCCAGAGTCAGGAGCCGCCTCATTGGCAAACCCCCCATTCGGTGAATGCAATGTTCCGCTTTCACTGAGTGGCAGAGCTTCACGATCACGATCGTGGTCCTCCTCCCCCCCGAGAGCAGAGTAAGGAGCAGAAGGGTGGCTAGGTAACCTCCATCACAGCTGGTCAATGTGCCTACGTAGCACATGACCATCCTCCAATGCCACATCATAGGAAAGTGGCCCAGTAGCCTTGCAAACCACAGCTACCACCCACAGTTGTCTTGGTCCATAATTACATGCCCAAACCGGATCACCCACTTTCAATTGCCTCGGTGCCCTCGGCTGTGACACCTGCGATGCAACCCGATCTGGGTGTAATCTATCCAACTTGGTGATAAGACGGCGACCCCAGCGGAGCTCAGCTGGGCTCTTGCCCGTGGACGTGCATGGTGTTGTGCGGTGGCAGAGGAGAAAGTCTGCCAACCTGTGGTGCCAGTTTCCCTTGGTTATTCTTTTCAAGGCTTCTTTTGTGGTGCGAACCATGCGTTCCGCTTGACCATTTGAGGCCGGGTGAAACGGTGCCGAAGTAGCATGCCTAATCATATTTGCCCTTAAAAAGGAGTGGAACTCCGATGAAGTAAACTGAGGTCCATTATTGGAGACAATGACGTCTGGAAGCCCACGAGAGGCGAAAATGCCCCTCAGAACCTGGATGGTCCTGGCGGTCGTTGTAGTGGACACTGGAACAACTTCCAGACATTTAGAGTGACTGTCCACAACAATGAGGAAGAGCTACCCCTGAAAGGGGCCGGTGTAGTCGATATGAACCCTCGACCAAGGAGCATGTGTGGTTTCCCATCTATGGATGGGGGCCTGTGGCATTTCTGGCCGGGACTGCTGGCAAATGTGGCACCCTTGGACCTGGACCTCGATCTCTTTATCGAGCCCAGGCCACCAGAGGTAGCTGCGTGCAAGCGCTTTCATCCGGATTATTTCCAGATGTCCCTCATGCAGAGAAACAATGACTCTAGTCCTCAGTGAGGTCGGGATTACTACCCTGCTGCCCCACAGTATACAACCCTTAAAGGTGGATAACTCATGCTTCCTTTTCCAGAAACTCTGGAAGTTAGTGCCAAGAGATGTGTCAGGCCATCCTATGAGCACCCAATTCAACACGCGTGTTAATGTATTGTCGGTAGCTGTTTCTGCAGCAACATCCCCTGCATGGAGGGGAGACTCCAGCAAATCCTGGATAGACAGGATGTGGTTGGCCAGTGCAGGATCTGGCTCTACTTGTTTTAGAGGCAACCTACTAAGGCCGTCTGCGTGGCCCATTTCCCTACCCGGTTTGTGAACCAGGCAATAGTCGTAAGCAGAAAGGAATATTGACCATCTCAACATTCTAGGAGAGATGATTTGGGGTGTCTGTTTGTTCATCGTGAACAACCCCAGAAGCAGCTTGTGGTCAGTGAAGACCGTGAAATGGCGGCCATACAAAAAGTCGTGAAACTTCTTGATGCCAGCCACAATGGCCAATGCCTCTCTATCTATTTGCGCGTATTTGCGCTCAGCAGCAGAGAGAAGTTGCAGCTGAAGAAGCAGCCGGCGGTGCAGTGAAGGCCTTGCGGTCGACCAAGAACCCTCCAGCAGCAGTTCCCGTCCATCAGGAAGTCGTGCGAGAGGCATCCGAAGAAGAATCCAAGGAAGAAGAGGTGGACAGACTTCAACAGTCGGCAGAGAGAAGACTGCAAGAACGCAGAGGAAAGACGGCTGCATCTCTTCGGTGTTTCGGCTGTGGGGGTCGCCACAGGAGGGCCGACTGCTGTTTTCGTTCTGCTGTTTGCCAGGCATGTGGCAGGCAAGGCCACATCGCATCAGCCTGCTTGGGTCGCCAGAAAAACAGGTCCCCCGAAGAGTTGCCTCTGAAAGGTACCAAGGTCCCCAGCCAACACAGGGTGGGCTTCTATGCGTCCCTTAGGGGGTTATTCAAAACTGGGGTTCACCGGCCCCTTAAGAAAAAATTTCGCATTGATGTAAAGTTGCAGGGAGTTCCCCAGGCCATGGAGCTGGACACAGGGTCCGCTCTTTCTATTATTTCTGCTGACACTTTTAAAAAGGTTTGTTCCAGGAGTGGCTCACGAGTCAAACTCAGGCCCTCCAATCTCATCCTCACTGACTTTCAGAATTCCCGAGTCAGTGTGAAGGGGGAGGCCACGCTTAGAGTACAGCGTAAGGAATTTGATGGGTTGTTAGAAGTGGTGGTAGTTGGGGGTGATCGCACGAGTCTTATCGGACTCGATTGGTTCGAGGCACTTGGGATCCAAGTGACTGGGCTTAACCAGCTACAAACTGCCAGCCTTGCAGGAGTCTGCAAGGAGTTTGCTGATGTGTTCAGCCCAGAGCTTGGCTCATACAAGGGGCCTCCTATTGCTTTAAAGTTAGATCCAGCCATCACACCCATCAGGGTTAAACCAAGGAGGGTGCCTTTTGCCCTCAAAAGTAAAATAGATGCTGAGTTGGACAAACTGCTCCAACAAGGCATTCTAGAACCTGTGGATTCTAGTCCATGGGAAACCCCCATAGTGACACCATTAAAAGCCAATGGTGAAGTCCGAATTTGTGCGGACTATAAATGCACACTAAACAAAGCCTTGCAGCAGCATGCATATCCAGTGCCTGTGGTGAGCCACATTCTGGCCTCACTGAAAGGGGGAAAAGTATTTGCTAAGCTTGATTTAGCTCAGGCCTACCAACAGTTACCTGTTGATGAGGCAACAGCTGAGGCCCAAACTATAGTTACTCATAGAGGGGCTTTTAAGGTAAAAAGGCTGCAGTTTGGGGTCAATGTAGCCCCTGGCATTTTCCAAGGGGTGATGGAGCGAACGCTCCGTGGTATTCCTGGGGTCTGCCCATTTCGATGACATCTTCATTGCAGGAGAGTCACCTAGGAACTTGGCTGAAAGGCTGAGAGCCCGTCTTGCTGCATTTCTGCCGAGCTGGGCTGAAGTTACAGCGAGACAAATGTAACATTGGTGTAACATCCACCGAATTTCTAGGCTTTCTTATTGATGCTGAAGGCATCCACCCTGCAGAGTCTAAATTTCAGGCCATTCAACTGGCCCCAAGCCCCCAGTCAAAAGCTGAACTCCAGGCTTTTGTGGGCCTGCTAAATTTCTATCATTCATTTCTCCCCCACAAGGCTGCAGTGGCTGAGCCGTTACACTGGCTCTTGGACAAGCAGACTCCATGGAAATGGACGAACGTCCATGAAAGGGCTTTTAAAGAAGTCAAGGCCTTTCTATCTTCAAATGCGGTACTGGCGCATTTCAATGAGCAATTGCCTGTGTGCATCGCATGTGATGCATCCCCTTATGGGGTAGGAGCAGTATTGAGTCATCTCAAGGCTGATGGGACTCAGGTCCCTGTGGCCTATTACTCCAGAACTCTCTCATCTGCAGAGCGTAATTATGTGCAGATTGACAGAGAAGCCTTGGCAATAGTCTCAGGCATCAAGAAATTTCATGATTTCTTGTATGGCCGCCATTTCACGGTCTACACTGACCACAAGCCCTTGCTGGGTTTGTTTACAACAAACAAACAAACCCCACATATTATCTCCCCCAGAATGCTGAGATGGTCAATTTTCTTGTCAGCTTATGACTACACCCTGGTTCACAAACGAGGGACAGAGATGGGCCACGCTGATGGCCTTAGTAGGTTACCTCTGAAGCAAATAGAGGCAGACCCTGCTCCTGCTGTACACATTCTCTCCATTCAGGAATTGCCTGAATCTCCCCTCAATACTAGGGATGTGGCTGCTGAAACTGCCACTGATCACACGCTTACACGTGTGCTGACATGGGTATTGTCAGGATGGCCTGACACGTGTCCTGGTACAGAATTCCAAAGTTTTTGGCGTAGGAAACATGAGTTTTCGACTTTCAAAGGATGTATCCTGTGGGGTAGCAGGGTAGTCATCCCGGCCTCCTTGAGGACTAGAGTCTTGCTCTCTCTGCATGAGGGACATCCGGGAATTGTGAGGATGAAGGCGCTTGCACGTAGCCATCTTTGGTGGCCTGGACTCGATAAGGACATCGAGGCCCAGGTTCAGGGGTGCCAAGTGTGCCAACAGTCACGGCCTGAGATGCCCCAGGCCCCTGTACATAGGTGGGAGGAGACACTCACTCCATGGTCACGCGTACACATTGACTGTGCTAGGCCCTTTCAGGGGCAATTCTTCCTTCTCCTTGTGGATAGCCATTCCAAGTGGCTAGAGGTCATTCCTGTATCCTCCACTACTACTGCCAGGACCATCCAGGTGCTCAGAGGAATTTTCGCTTCCCATGGTCTTTCTGATGTCCTTGTCTCAGACAATGGTCCCCAATTTACCTCTTCTGAGTTTCAGGCGTTTCTTCAAGCCAACTTGATCTGGCATGCCACGTCTGCTCCTTTTCACCCTGCCACCAACGGTCAGGCTGAACGCATGGTGCATACCACCAAGGAGGCATTAAAGAGAATCATTCGAGGACCCTGGCATCACAGGTTAGCCGATTTTCTCCTTGCACACCGCACCACACCTTGCACAGCTACAGGAAAGAGCCCAGCTGAACTACGCTGGGGTCGCAGACTCATCACTAAGCTGGACAGGTTGCACCCAGAACAGGTGGCTTCACAGGTGTCACAACCGCGGGCACCTAGGAGACTCCAAGTGGGTGATCCAGTATGGGCCAGAAACTATGGGCATGGACATCTCTGGGTAACTGCTGTGGTATGCAAAGTCTCTGGGCCACTGTCCTACGAAGTGGCCTTGGAGGATGGTCGTGTGCTTAGATGCCACATTGACCAATTGCACTGGAGGCGTCCTGGCCATGTGTCCGCTCCTGGCTCTGCTCTCGGGGGGGAGGGGGACCCCAATTACGATTGTGGACCACAGTCTCTCCACGAGGGCGTTTATCCAAATGTTCCTCCACATGTTCCAGGTGGGGGTCTTGCCATGGAGGCGGCTCCTGACTCTGACAGAGGTCACTGGCTAGGGGCAAATGGCCATAAATCGGCTACTCAGGGTACTCCTGCTGCTGGTCTTGGGCTCGAGGGACAGTGCTCCCAAGAGGAGTCCAATGGAATTTTGGGGAACTCCACCCCACCAAGGGACTCGGGGAACTCAACCCCACGAAGGAACTCTGGTTTGGGTTTGGTGGATCTAGCCAGTCAGCAGTCAGGGGGAACCCCTGAGTCTTCTGGGAGACAAAGTCCCGGTTTGTTTTGCGCAAACTGGGAGCAGGCACTCCAGGCACCTATTCCTAATCCTACACCTACAACTACACCTGCACCTAACCTGGCTCCACAGAGATCAGAGCGGGTTAAGGGTCCTCCTAAGCATTTAAAGGAATATGTAAGGTCCCTGTTTACTGTACAGGAGGTTTACTAGTCCTTGCCATCTGAGGAAAAAGACAATTTTAGTGCTGCGATGTTAATATTGTCAAAAAGTGAAAGTCCATGTGGATAACAGGAAACTGAAGGTAATGGGTTGCAATGGAGTAAAGGTTGAATGTATAACGTGCCAACCGGCCTGCTATGATGTTGTTTGTGTGTAAAGTGTTAAACAATATGCTTAATAATTGTTCAATCCAAGGGGGGAGGGGTGTTATGTCCTGGGCCTTGCTGAGTCATTCAGCAAGGCTCAGGAAGGCTGCAGGAAGGCTGCAGAGACCCGGACAGACCACGTGTCTGCCCGGGACCCAGACAGGCTGTCTCCGGCCTTGCGCGCATGCGCGAGGCGGGAGAACGGCCTGCAATGATTGGATGTGCATCCCCTTGCAAGGGGATATAAAAGGCCAGTGGCCATTGTTTTCTTGCTTCTGTTCTGTGATTGTGTTTCAATAAAGAGATCTTTGTTGTGAACCAGCCTCGTCTTGATGTCTTCTTTGCAAGAACAGAACAATAACGATAAACGGATAATACAGCTTTTAAAACTTCAGAAATAGCTCTAATTTGTCCTCAATTCCACCTCTCCCATTCAATATTTGATAACATTGGAGCTATTTATTCTGTATCACTAACCCATTCATTTGGCAAAAGTTTGCTATCCCTGTCAGAGATTGCACACAATTTCCCCCCCAGCAATGTAAGTTTAGATTATGGGTATGTTATGGATCATATCGATTAGGGATTATTATCTGGTGTGACCACAAAAAAGGGTCTTCTCAGTAGGGGTCTCTTCTTTATGGAACATCATCCCCCCCACTCTGCGCTTTTCAGAAAGACCCTAGAAAATTTTCAGTGGGTAAGTAAGTAAGTAAGTAAGTAAGTAAGTAAGTAAGTAAGTAAGTAAGTAAGTAAGTAAGTAAGTAAGTAAGTAAGTAAGTAAGGCAAGAGGGAATATAGTTTTTGAAATAGTTCCTAATATTTGTTAAGTTGGGAAATAGCTTTTATTTTGCTATTATCTGGCAACTGGCAAAGACTTCTAAAGCCAGATTTTATTACAAACTTCAGCTAACAATACATACATTCACTAATACATCTCTATAACCATCTTTACTTTAAGATGTCAAATTGCTTTCAGTTTCATTACTATATTTCACCACAGCATTGAAGGGACTTAAAATATATTCATTTGCATTCAACTAGAATAATGATGTAATAATTAACAAAGATCTTTAAACAAATAAGAATATTGCAAAAATTAAACTAAAGAAATTAAAAAACATACAAACAAGGAAAGTGCTGAAAGGTAAATCTGTTTATATTCTCAAGTAATTTGACTTTGTATCAGCTTAAGTTATACCTCTGCTCTGATTCAGATCTAAGTCTAAGCTTATAGAGAGTCAGGTTGATCTAGCACAGGGGTCTTCAAGCTTGGCCCTTTTATGACTTGTGGACTTCATCTCCCAGAATTCCTCAGCTAGCATGCCTGGTTGAGGAATTCTGGGAGTTGAAGTCCACAAGTCATAAAAGGGCCAAGTTTGAAAACCCCTGATCTAGCAGCTAAAGCACTAGATTAGAAATCAGCAGACTATGAGTTCTGATCCTGCCTTAGCATGAAAGCCAATTGGATGACCTTGGACCACTCACCTCATGTCACAAAGATTGATGTGGTGGGGAAATTAGGAGGAGGAAGGAGTATTAGATATGTTCACTACTTTGAGTTGTTTATATTAGTAATAAAGGTGGAATATAAATAAATATAAATAAGTGAAACATAGATGAGATGAAGAATCTTACTTTTATGTAGATTTCCCCCCCTAAATTTTGCTTGTCTTAAAGCCAGACATGTTTTTGTTTTATGACAAGTCTTTGCAGCTCTGATGAGATTGGTCCATCCTTACTACTGTATTAACAACAACAACAACAATAATAATAAGTTGGAAGGGACCTTGGAGGTCATCTAGTCCACCCCCTGCTCAGGCAGGAAACCCTATACCATTTCAGACAGTCTCTTCTTAAAAACTTCCAGTGTTGGAGCATTCACAGCTTCTGGAGGCAGGTTGTTCCATTGATTAATTGTTCTGTCAGGAAATTTCTCCTTAGTTCTAGGTTGCTTCTCTCTTTGATTAGTTTCCATCCGTTGCTTCTTGTCTTGCCTTCAGGTGTTTTGGAGAACAGTTTGACTCCCTCTTCTTTGTGGCAGCCCCTGAGATATTGGAACACTGCTATCATGTCCCCCCTCGTCCTTCTCTTCATTAAACTAGACATACCCAATTCCAGCAACCATTCCTTGTATGTTTTAGCCTCCAGTCCCCTAATCATCTTTGTTGTTCTTCTCTGTATTCTTTCTATCTAGAGTCTCAACATCTTTTTTACATCGTGGTGACCAGAACTGGATGCAGTATTCCAAGCGTGGCCTTACCAAGGCATTGTAAAGTGGTATTAACACTTCACGTGATCTTGATTCTATTAATGCAGCCTAGCACTATATTGGCTTTTTTGGCAGCTGCAGCACATTGCTGGCTCATATTTAAGTGATTGTCCACTAGGACTCTGAGATCCCTCTCACAGTTAATATTATTGAGCAAGGTAACACCTATACTATACCTGTACATTTGGTTTTTCTTGCCTAAATATAGAACCTTACTTTTACTTACTTATTATCATTTTTATTCCTGAATGCTTTAGCTCGGTGGGAGAAACCATGGCAAAAACATCAAGGTTAAGCAATCCTAGAAGATCTTGAAATATCAGGAGTTTTGGCAGAAGGCAGAGTGCTATAATCCTTGCTAACTCCCCAATTACTTCATCAAAGCAGACTTCTACACTGTAATCACTTGCTTACCAAGGACCTGACAACTCAAGAGATGAATTGGATTTAATCTTATCTAAGAAAACAAAACTTGGGACCTTTCAAGGACCAGATGCTTGAAATGTTTTTTCCTGTGAATATACAGTTGAACTTCTGTGTTCAAGACAACATATCTTTAAAAACCCAGTGCTAGGAATTATGCTGTATGATAACTTATTGCTCATAACTACTTAGAATGTTTGATTAGCTCCCTTAGAAACAGTAACTGGATACATGCATTGTTGTTTGTTTAACCACAGTTTGTTGAATAAACCATAACTGACTATGCTTAGACATCATGTTAAATGCTATATTGCACTCTAGGCTATGTTGACTAATGGTGCAATATCCCGCTGATGCAAAGTTTTGCATTTTTATAATGATTTGGAAAAAAGAATGGCATTTGTGGTCTTGATGCCATGTCATAATTATAGTTTATAAATTACAATGTCACATCAAACATCATGTTACACCATATCAATCTAACTACAATAGGGTCTTAACACAATATAGGGAAGAATTTTTGGATGTTTCCAGACTTTTTCAGCTGCCTATCTTATTATGGAATCTACAGAGAAACCATATTTGCTCTTTCACTTGTAGCCTTCCAGTGTTTTCCCATATTTATCAGGAAAAAAATCAGTTGAAAAGAAAGAAATCTCAACTTTATGTATATAAAAGTACTATAATCTAAACAAGCAGGGCTCACTGAATCTGTCAGAATTGCACTACAAAACCTGTGATATTTAGGTAGAGAATTCTAAATGCATTCACTTAATCATCCTTATTCCATGGAAAATTATTTCATCTGCATAGGATTGTAGTCAGCTGACATCATCTGGACAAAAAGCAAATATATTGTAAAGCTACCACCTATCATTCTTCAAGGCAGTGTATATTTCTTTTTGTTTAAAATGAATTACGTTGTTCGTTCTTAAATAGAAATATCTATATCCTATGTTCTAAAAAAATACTATGGGCTTGTCAGTTTTATTTAGTATTTAAATTGCAGTGGCAATAAACAATACAATTAATTGCACTAAATTTTTGTGCATATATTTTAAAGGGAATTCAGATATCAGTTGATATTTATGTTATTTTAAAATAAATTAAAGATAAATACAATGAATTAGCATTACTGATGACTTACCATGCATTTAATAATTGCCTCCAATACAATATTAAAAGCAAAACTTTTCTGGCAATTTCTGGAAGGAATATTTTGGCTTTCAAGAATAGCATATAGCTTTGGAACCTCAGGTGATATATGCCTCCACTCTATACTGCTTTTTCACATCTGACTCAGTAAATTAAGATTTTTTTAAAAAAAAAAATTGAAATCAAATATAGCAATCTGGATTTCACAACCTTACCTGGTTGATTGGCTGATTATGTGCCATTAAGTTGGTTTAAACTTTTAAAACAACATAAATAGATTTTCTCCATAATACCTTTTTCTAACTTGGTCCTTCAGAATTTCCAAAGATGTACTTGTTGCCACTGTCCTTGTTGCTAGTTATTCTCTTCTCCGCTCTCCTACCTTTTCTATCATAGAACCTTCTCCAGAAAGTTAGGATTTTGAATAATGTATCTGAAGTAAGATACTTTGAATTTGATCATTGAGTTTCATGTAAAAACTTGGCCACAGTTTTGAATGATCATTGTCAAGGACTACTTGTAGTGACTTCTTTTTGATAGTCTTTGGCTTTCCCAGTTATTCATCCTGCATCAACAATAATGTCTTATATTCCTTGGTCTTTTCTAAAGCTAACTTGAACATCTGGTACCTCTTTTACTTCATTGTCATGGATAATCTTAAACATTATTTTTCTAGCATTATTTTGTTAGCATTGTTTTGCTAGCAAGTGAAACGAAGAATTTGCACAACCTGTTAAGTCTCCTTTATTTGGTATTGGAATTGACCTTTTCCAATCTCTTTGCCTCTGTGTAATTGTCCAGATTTTCTGGCAAAGCTTAGTTAACATCTTTATTGATTCTTTTTCTCTTGATTATTATATTTCTGTGAATATCCCATCAGCTCTATAGCTTCTGACTTGCTAAAAACTGGATGGCTGGTGTAAGTTCATCTTCTAGTAAATAGGTTCTTGTAAATAGGGAATATTTTTTAAGGTATCTTGGGAGTTGACATCTCTACTGTACAATATTTATAAGTAGGCATATCATTATGAATTATATTAGTAATAGCATTGTATAGTATTAAAATGAATGTTATTACATACAAGTGTTATTTATGTTAGAGTTTGATATATATGTATATTGCTAATTCTCTCCAAATCCTTAAATAGGTTTTCTTTTTCTTGATATGTTTGTATGGTAACTTTTTAATCCTGACTGAACATTTGCTAAACAGCTAGTGGCATGCTACTGAAAAGTAAACTTCCGTATATAATCCTTTAGAGGATATCTTATTGTTAATAAGTTAGAACATTATCATCACATAATTATGAAATGATTACTCATATGCATTGTTCATTTTTTCCAGCAATCTAATCTTTGCGTACTTTTGTTTTTATCCTTTTAAAGTATTTGAATGCCAGTTCTCTGATTCACCATGAAATGTGATTATATTGATGAGTATTCTTCTGATGAAGAACATAAAGTTTTATGATATAACTTATCCTGGGGACACCAAATTGGATTGCTGCCACAAATATCATAGAAATACTCTCCTATGGCTAAATGCTGAAAAGATTCAGCAGTCCAGTCTGTTTATGCTGACTTACAAGTGAGCACAATGTTGTTGATCTTAGGCAAAAAAAGAAAAGAAAAAGTAATGTGGCCAATTAGAGTAGGGAGAAATCCACGGCTCAGTACTTATTTAATTATTTCATTAACAGTATTTATAACTGCCCAGTCTCAAAAGTTGCCAAGCAACACAAAGAAAAGAAATAAAAACTATAAAACCAACAAAGTAGTAAGAATTATCGTGACAAAATACTTATGACAGACAACCTCAGTCTAGTCAATTGGGGTTGGAGTCTCATTATAATATAGTTCAATATTTTTCAAGGTGATTAAAAGAATAATGTAAAACATTCCTACTTACACCCAAAGGACAAAAAAACCCACAAAGAAAACATACAAACATAGGAAAGGGGAAAAGAATTATATGAACAGTCTGTGTTTGGGACTAAAACACTGTATTATTATAATTCCATGTACAATAATTTAATGATCCACTAAACATCTATTTGTAAAATTCTGCTCAAGAGTAGGATAAGTACTCATGATCTGGCCCTGCCATTTGTATTTCACACATCCACTCCATGATTGTCTATTTATATTGGTCTCTATCTTCCTTGCAGGATCATTTATACATACTATACCAAGTCCCTCCCCTCTCTCTCTCTCTCCCTCCCTCCCTCCCTCCCTCCCTCCCTCCCTCTCTCTCTCCCTCCCTCCCTCTCTCTCTCTCTCTCTCTCTGGTGTCTAGTCTATCACACATTTACCTCAGCCCCATCTAAGACTCCCATTTTTACAGACTTTTATATCTTCTGTTCATTTTAGTCTGTTTATTGTATGCTCTCTCTCTTTCTCTTTCTGAGAGAGAGAAAGAGAGAGAGAGCATACAATAAACAGACTAAAAAGAACAGAAGAGATAAAAGTCTGTAAAAATGGGAGTCTTAGATGGAGCTGAGGTAAATGTATGATAGACTAGACACCTAGAATACTAGAAATTTTCACAATGGCTAACTGATAAATCTTGTTTTAGGTCCTCTCATTTTTCTTCCTGTTGTTGCTGATAAACTTGAATTTCCACATGGATAACAGAGTACTTATCTAGGTTTATTTCTTTTATATTAACTCATATTCAATATTGGTGACATAAATTGTTTTCAGGCAAATCTTTCTAGAATATAATTCTGAGGATTTTATTGAGAAGTAGATGGTGATACCAAGTTTTTAACTGGTGATCTAAATAATTGTGTCACAAAATAGACTGCTATCACATTTGGATTCCTGCTGCTTTTTAATTTATCTATTTAAAATTCTTTGTAGATATTATGTATGCCAGGCATGTCAAACTCGCGACGTCACGTTATGTCGTGTGACTTTTTCCTCATTGCCGGCAATGGAGTGAGCGCAGTTTTGGCGTGACGCATCCGGCCCGTGGGCTGGCAGTTTGACATGCCTGATGTATGCCATCCTAAATCAACCTGTTTGTAGTAATCTGTTATCTTTCTGGCAGAAATCAATGTTAATGGTGCATTCAGGTTAAACATATTCATTGCAAAGAATAGGGATAAGTACAGGGACATAGAAAAATGTGATGATACGGTTAGTAGGGAAATAAAAGAAAAATATGCAAAAGTTTTAACATGCAGTTGCTCCTTTATTATTTTAGTGATTTCAAATATTTATTGATGTTGGTAACTTTTTGTTCTCAGTACCTAAAAAGCAAATCTATTATTCACATTCTGTTTAGAATTTTAAAAATCTATTTCTTCTTTTTTCATTCATCGAGTCATGCTAAGCAACATTTTTTATTTTTATTTCTCCATATTCTGTTTTGGTCTGAATAACAACTGAGTAGAACTTTAAAAAGGAAAAAGGGAAAGTCCATGACATTTTATTAAGCATGAAATGGCGCTGGAGCAAAACAGAGGATTGCTGAAGCAAATGCTTCAGTAAGGAAGGAAATGCCATTGACTTTATTACAGCCGCCTAATGTTTTCCATGAACTGCAGAAAATAATTCATTGTATCTTAGTGACCTACAATAACAGCTGACGGCTTGCACTTCATGGAAATGTGATTTGTGTGTTCCAAAATTTAACTATTTAAAGTTTCAGGGCTCATGTCTTCAGAATTTCAGAAATATTAATGTCAGTGGGATTCAGATGAAAATTTTGGGGTAAACAAAATTTCCTGCTCTTTGTTGAACAAGCCTTGCATATTTAAACATGGTATCATTCTCCTGTCTGAAAATATCTGGGTATGATTCCAGGTTTTACCACACACAGAGCAATGCAAAAAGAAACTTAAAAAAAAAACATATTGCCATCTTGTATTCCTCATATACTAAATTTAGAATATAAATTTGTCCTAAGTTCTAAAGACATATGGATGATAAAATTCAGGCAGAAAATACTGTTTTATTAACAAAGTTTTTAGCTGTGTTAGTAATCTAATTTGAATTTGAATTAATGTTACAAATTAATGTTATAAAGTCTATAACTTTATAAAATTAGAAACTCAAGTTTAAAATACTGAAATCAATAAATCAGTATACAAATAACTACGCAGAAAATAATTTCAGGAGCTGGAGCAAAAGTAGTGTTTTAAAAGTTTTATGGTTTATCAATACCATTAAATAAACGGAGAAGCATCATTAATGTTTTTTTATACTATTATCAGTTAGGTAGTACCAACTTCAGTAGGAATTCTATTTCTAATATGCTTATTAGCTGGTATTATATCCCATTGTAATTTAGTTTACTGTATCCCATTCTGATAACCTACATTTGTACCTATCACCCTAGTGTAATGAAAAATATAGTAGGCTGAGATTTAGTAAATGGTCAGAATATATGACTGTATGGTAACTGTGTGATTTTAAATATTATTTAGAAATAAACACCAATGATTAATTAAGAATACTAATGAATATGACCTTAATGCCCTCTGAGCTGATATTTGAAGTGTACTAAGTTTTAACATGATATAAAGGAGGGCTCTCTATATGTTCCTGAATTGTTCACTTTTAACCTACTTCAGTGAATTATACAAACATGTAGGAATGCAAGATTTGCTATGCATGTTCAGACCTTCTTGCCTTTAGTCATATATCCAACAGTAGCCAGAATCAGATTCTTTAGAAAACAAGACACCCACCATTGCCAATTATGCAATTGTTTGCCTTGAACACAGAGCCACATGTAATTGCTAGCTTTTCTCCAGAATAATTTGAGTTGAATGTGGGTTCCTTAAAACACTGTATGATAGTTTACTTAAACTGAAAATATTTGCATGAGTCATAAATAGGTAATTCTTTAAAATGAAAAAAAACCCTATCAAGTTGGCCTTGGTGTCTTGTAGTGGCAAGTTCCAAGGCCTTATTATTTTCTTTATGAATTATTTAAAATCAGTTCTATGGTTTATTTGAAAATTGAATGTTACCCAAACTTACCTTCTATACTTACTGAAATCTAAGTCCAGAATTATACCAAAGGCATACTAAGAATACATTTGGTTTCACAACAGTGATGTTAGATATCCTATTTGACCCATCCAATCTTTATGTGTAAAGCAAATAATCTGAAAAGTAATGCATATCTACACAAACAATTGTAACTGCATGACCTTTCCTTTTCAGGACTTTGTTCTGATTACAGTGGAAAGAATGGAACCAGCAGTTGGAAATCTCTACCTATTTCATCTTAAATCTGAGATTTAATTCAAGCAATGCACTATATTATAATGTGATTTGTTTTGGTTAAGTTTGCTGGTAGGACCAGATAGTAAAGCATGATTAAGCAAGTTAGTATTATTTATTGTGATATGTGATTCTAGTCAAAAATGCCATCTGCCATGCAGATAGTATTGGAACACAGGTAGTCCTTGACTTACAATGACATATGGGACCAGAATTTCCATTACTAAACAAGGCAGTTGTTAAGTGAGTCACATCCAATTGTTTTCATTTTTTTTTCTCAGACATTAAGCAAATCATTGCAATTGCTAAGTGAATCATGCGGTTGTTAAGCAAATCTGGCTTCCTCCTTTAACTTTACTGGTTAGAAGCTGACTAGTAAGGTTGCAATGGTGATCACGTGACCCCTTTGAATTCTGATCTTGTTACTCTGGGGATGCTGTGAGGTCATAAGTGCAAGGACCTGTTTTTTCAGTGCCCTTCTAACTTTGAACAATTGCTAAACAAATGGTTTTAAGTTGTTGTTGTTGTTATCATCATCATCATCATCATCATCATCATTATCATCATCATCATATGGCATTGTTACATTAGTCAGGAGATTACAATGCTAATACAGAGTAGTAGTTTGACTGCCTGTTTACCAGCTCTGTTAGGTACCTGCTTCTGTGCTTTCCATGGTGCGCCATAGGAGGGCAATCTAGCTTTGCACCAGAAAGAAAGATGAGCGGCTTTTCCCACAGTGTCATCCAAGGCCTTTCTCCTTCCACTGAACCTGCCTTGCAAATGAGCATCACAACCAGGAAGGTTCAATGTCAGCAGGATTCTAACCACTGAACAAAGCACCATCTGGTCTCCCCACTAAAGTGGTACCTATTTATCTACTTGCATAGAACATACTTTTGAACTGCTAGGTGGCCCGAACCTGACCAAGTGATGGGAGCTCACTCCACCACACAGTGCTAGAACCACTGGAGGAGAGACTATCTCCAACGTCATTAAACCATTGAATCACCACATCGCTATGGTTGTAAGTTGAGAACTACTTATACATGTCAGTTCCCTACATAATTTTCCCTGCTAGAATTGTTCTTCAGGACATTTAGGTTTGCATGAATTAATTTCTTACATATTAAAAAGAATTCTGGGAATACAGCATTCTCAATTCACATGAAATTCACATGACCTTTATTGTAGCATGATCTTCTGCCGAGGGAGGCATACCCCTACTGGGGATCTCCATCTTTGGAGAAGGTTGAGAGTCCATTCCAGAGTCAGTTGTTTTACTTTTCTTCCTATCTGAAGAGAAATGTGAGCTGGAAGGAGAGGAAATGGAGGGCTATCATAGAGGAATGCTTTTTTCTTGGCCATGCTGGAAATGCGCTAGACACAAAAACCTTCATTCTCCAAGGTAATAATGAATGTTTGCATGTTTATGCCTGCCACTGGTATCATGAAACTGCTCTGAATTCTCCAGCTGTTAGCATAGGATTTTCCTCATAGCAGTCCTCATGATCAGTGCCAAATCCAAGCACTCTTTGATATTTCTTCTATGAAGCCTTCCTCATTTCTGTTTCCTGTTTTGACAATATCATTAATGTGAAAGCTGTAATTTCTGTTTTGTCTCTCGTTGTGCAAAATCCCTCCACTTTGAATTCTCTTTCCTCTGTTCATTAATTCTGATTTTGTTGTTGGATTTCTTCCAGTAGTAGAACTTTTTGCTATCAGAATGAATTTCAAACATATATTGCTTTATTCAAAGAGTGAAATAATGTTAGGTCAATTGTTTAATTATTTGTCTGTCAATATAATTTTTAGATATGTTCAGTTGCAAGAAAACAATATAGCAGTCCCTTGTTAATGTTTGAGTTGTACCCATTATGCAGATATTATTGGAATAATGATGGGAAATGATTATTTTGTCTTTATTTCTTATAAAAGATGACTCTGTTGGAATTTGTACAAGGAAATGGGCCCTGAAGGGTGTGTTGGTTCAAGTATAAATTGACCATGAATCAATTCCAGAACATTCAAGGCTTGGAGTCAGACAAGAGTCTAGAGAAGAATCTTTCCTTATGACTAAGCAGGAAGCTCAGCCTCAAGTGGGGGTAGGGAAGATACATGAAATACATTCCAGTGGTTGGCATCTCAGTCCCATGACTGTCAGGCACGCCCATGGTGTGGTTCTTGGTACTGGCTGTAGTTCTAGAACATAGTGAGGATAAGGCCAAATAACCACTAACCAAGAAGACTAAGCCAAGAAACTGAATAAATTGAGTGTCAATTAGCTTGTGCTTTTGAAATGACATTTTTATGTCAGAATAAAATTCCTGATGACAGTTTGCAGAGATATGCTCAGATTTGTCAAGGTGGCAGTGGAGTTGGGGAGTGAAACTACTTGTGCAGACAAGTAAGCACACCCTATGGCAGTTTGAAGATACTAAAGGATTAACTCTCATTTTTATTTAATTGTTTCTTTTTATTTTGAAAAAATAAAAATCATTTAAGAAATTCAAGTTTCATAAGTTGAAATCTATATTGTTTTTGTTAGAATCACTTGATTTTCTCCAATGGTTTCCCAACAAATTCAACTTTTGGGATGTGCTGAAAAATTATCTCCACTCCTTATATTTTCTGGTTCCCATAATAAAACATTCATCCTCCTTTTCTAAGTTTTACTTGTCATGGTTTGGTCAGCATTTTCATTTTGTAAGACAAAAAAATGTATTTTTATTCTACTTTCAAAATGCTTGCTAGTCAATTCTAGTTTTGCATAATATGCTGATTTTATAAATGAAATTATGCATGCTCACTATTTTATAAAATCAGTTAACCCTTCAAGTTAGACAAAATCAAGAAACAGGAGCAGCAAGGGGAAAAATGTTTACTGTTGTTGGTTATTGCAGTATATAAAAACCCTATCAAGTTTCTCGTGACCTCAGCTGTCAAAAAACAAAATCAAAGCTGGGTTATTTTGACGGGTTTTTTTTAATACAGTCTGTTTTCCCTGATCTAAGTAATCATCCCTTAATGATGATTTTATCCTTTCTCATTCCCAGGCCCAGGTATATTCCACCACATTCATGAACACCTGTAGGCACAAACTGTTGCACTGATTTCCTGTAAGACATTGGCTAACATACCAATGAAATTTTATTCAAATGAGATTTTTTTAGTAGAGCCTAAAGGTAATGTTTTCAGTATATACATTTCCTGTTTTTTTCTCAATTCTTTTCTACCATAACGAATTTGTTAAGGTGGGAAAGATGGAATAATTGTGCAGTAACTTTTGCTTGAATAATGGGAAAATAGCATTAAACTTTGGTTATTATCTATAACTGAAAATCAGTGTAATTCCTTTACAGATTGTATCAATGCTCAATGAAAATTGAATATATCCCAGGACAACTAGTCATTAGCAAAGAAAATCCATGGAAAGAAAATCCATTTCTTTATCTTTTATAAACTCTTTGCAAGTTCCTTTGTAATCAGGGTAGGGAAGGGAGAGGAGAGTATGTGTAATCTTTGGAATTTCATATGGTGTTCTATAGTTGACCTTTGCCTGGAGTAGAGGCAGGAAGAAAGAAATAATTCAATGGAGAATATAAATCAAATAATCATCAAAGGATTTGAAAATATCTGAGAAAATTAAAAGGTGGAAAAAATGCATATTTCATGAGCCTTTGGTCTGTGTGAATCAACATTACTTTGTTTTGCAGAAGTGTATTAAGTTGGATTGAACAAACTATTGAGTTCAAGGTGGTGCCTCAACACAGAAGTCAAAGCATTGTGACAAATTGCTGTACTTGGCTGTTTTAAGGTCTCAGGCTGATGAAGCAGGAAACACTGATTATCAGGCCAGACAAAACTTTTTTGTAAACCTGAAAAGAGGGTCTCTGACATTCAAGGCCAAGGAAAGAATAATCCAAATATTGATTTTGAAAGGTACAAGGGAAAAAATGGGTTCATGTACATTATATATATATATATATATATATATATATATATATGTGTGTGTGTGTGTGTGTAGGTCTTTGGTAATTCGGGTTTTCTCCCGCGTAAAATTGAAAGTGTCTTGGCAACGTTTCGACGAAGTCTCATTCGTCATCTTCAGGCTGGTGTCTTCGGCTTCGTGCTTCTAGGAGCAATGTGTGATCGCAGCTGTTTCTTCCTTTTAACTGCCAGTGGAGGTATGAACTGATTGGATGGGAGCTTGGCTGTGTTCTGATTGGGTAGAGGTGTGTTCTGATTGGTTAGGGGCTTGGCTGTGCTCTGATTGGATGGGGAGTTGGCTGTGCTCTGATTGGCGGGGTGTGTGCTCTGCTTGGGTGGGGGCCCTGTTGTGCTCAGATTAGTCTGAGTTGCAGGGGGATTTGAGATGGAGAGCTGCATTGCTGTTGTTTGGCTTCGCGTTCGTGGTCGTGCCACATCTTCAAGGTGGGTGTCAGTTTGCTTCACGTATGAAATGGAGGGGTTTAAAGTGGCCAATGATGCAGCTGTGGTCTGGTTTCTGGTCCGCGGTCGTGCCTCATCATCGGTGCGGGTTTGAGTCTGCTTTTTGCGTGGATGTGTGGTGGTGGCATCATGTGGGTCTTCGTGAGTGTGGGTCCAGTGTTGCTCCTTGTGCTGGGATTCGTCTGTCAATAAGGCTGGGTTTCCAATGGCTGGTAGCGGGAGGTATCATCTCGTTTATTCATGCTGTGTGGGCGTTTTTCTTGGCTGTGCTCTGATTGGATGGGGGGTTGACCGCGGACCAGAAACCAGACCACAGCTGCATCATTGGCCATTTTAAACCCCTCCATTCCATAGGTGAAGCAAACTGACACCCACCTTGAAGATGTGGCACGACCACGAACGCGAAGCCAAACTACAGCAATGCAGCTCTCCATCTCAATTCCCCTGCAACTCAGACTAATCCTAGCACAACAGGGCCCCCACCCAAGCAGAGCACACCCCCATCCAATCAGAGCACAGCCAACCCCCCATCCAATCAGAGCACAGCCAACCCCCATCCAATCAGAGCACAGCCAAGCCCCTAACCAATCAGAACACACTTCCACCCAATCAGAACACAGCCAAGCTCCCATCCAATCAGTTCATACCTCCACTGGCAGTTAAAAGGAAGAAACAGCTGTGATCACACATTGCTCCTAGAAGCACGAAGCCGAAGACACCAGCCTGAAGATGACGAATGGGACTTCGTCGAAACGTTGCCAAGACACTTTCAATTTTACACGGGAGAAAACCCGAATTACCAAAGACCTACATACAAACACCCGTGAAAACCTCAGAAAACAAACAAATATATATATATATATAGGATTTGATTCCTGTAGCTCAGATCCTGCAGATCTTCTGTGAATATATGATTCCTTTCTTGTCTGCAAAAAAGCAATTTATGTAGCTGTCAGGCTTTAGAAGCTTTTGCTGTTACTAGACTGAGTTTCTGGAGATGATGTTTTATTGCCACATCTGGGGTGAATTTTGCTTTGCCAGAAATGTTGGTAGAGGTGTCTTCAACCCATCTGCATATATGCACAAAAGACAAAGTCTCTTGAAGTGGTTACTTTGTGGAATGGTCTTGAATAGGAACTTTCAGGCCTTGTATATAGCCTTAGTGATTACTCACTAGATCTTGCCTAACAGAGGGAAGAAAGAAGCTTTGAGGATGTCCAAACTGTTTAATGAGCGTAATACTAGAGGATTTTTTCCAAGTCTGGGAAGAAATGCAACAGAGAGGTCTTAATCATAGGTTATAGAAAGTTTGAGGGGGTTGACATGCATTCCAGTATTGCTATAACCAACTAGGGTGGAAAGCCTCAAAGCAGATAACCTTGGCCAGAAATTAAGATCAACATCTGCAGTGTGTGACTTAATTCATTTGCTTCAGTCATCAAAAACATATGAAAACATTATTTGTTCCCTCTATTTGCAGTGTTGGGCTTTTGTGGAAATTAGTGGACTGTAGTTTTATGCTGAGGCAAGAGATCATAATGACTGTAGAGATTTCAGCTAGGTCTATGTCATGTGTTCTGATCATATCTGTCTGACAGAATTCACCTTATCCAATCTCTCAGTTCAGTCCATTTGCTTATCAAAATTCTGCTGTTGTAGATAATGTATCACATCAACAAAATTTCATCTGTTTTCTTCCTTCTATTCCATTTCTGGTTCTCTCATGAACCCAACAATTTTTCATGCACCAGCTACAAGGTGGTCCTCTTGCAAAATGGAAAGGTTGGCTAAAATGATCCTTGAGCAAAAGTGAAAACAGTCTTGTTCCTCAAATTTGGGAAAACCTCCTGAAAACCAGAGTTTCTTAATTTAATTCAATTATACCTTTTAAGAAGCAAACTTTTCCTTTCATCTGAGAGGGGGGAGCACTGTGTTCTAATTCAGACCAGCTTGCAAGGATAAACTTTTTAATATATTTTTTTGTATATTCCCTCAGGTGAGGGTAAGTCCTACAGCTGAGCCCAGCTGCATTCCTCTCATGGCTGGGATTCCTAGCAATCCCAGAATAGAAGAAAGAAAGCTGTGGTGATTTCTGGCTGCAAAGAGAGCAGTTAACTCTTGATTAGACTAAACATCTTGATGAGAAGAGGGAGTTCTTCATGATGTAATTTGTTGCTAAAATATTTGGTTTTAGCCAATAAATTTGGGCCACTTGTGGCTGCTTGTGTTTGGGGAGAAGTCTGGGACAGTCCTTTGTATGAAGTTGTTAGAAAAACTTAGTTTAGTTTAGTTTAGTTTAGTTTAGTTTAGTTTAGTTACCATCAATTCATTTTTCCATAAGGTTATCTCCATTCTGTGGAAGAAACTGTAGTGGTGCAAAGCTCTGTCCTAAACTGGAATTCCAATAACAGGAATATACCATCCAATTTTCAGAAATATTCCTTCCTCTTGCAAAAGGTTCCAGGTGCTCCAGGATTTATTTGAAATTGTCCTTTTGAGCTGACTTTTTATTGCAAGGAGATGGAAGATGAATCTGCAATTTCTTTCCTTCTCCTTACACATTTCTCTCTTTCCCTCTCTCTCTCAAAGGGTTCTCTTATTATATCTTCACTTAGAACTGAATTCCAGAGTCAGACTAAATAGGTACATTTAGTCCTTGCTTAACTACTGGTCATTTTATGACCATTCAAAATTATGATATCAATAGCACTTAGACTTATATACCACTTCACAATGCTTTACAGCCCTCCCTAAGCAGTTTATAAGTCAGCATATTGCCACTAACAATCTGGGTCCTACTGACCTTGGAAGGATGGAAGGCTGATACAACCGTCAGCCGATGAGAATCAAACTGCTGGCAGTCGGCAGAATTAGCCTGCAATACTGCATTCTAACTACTGTGCCACCATGGCTCTTTGATCTTGGGCAGTTGTTGTAAATGGTTGCCCAGGTCCCCAGTCATGTGACTATATGTTAGAAAGGTAAGTATTAAGACTGGTCATAGTATCCCACAGTCATGTGACCATGATTCACATTCTTCAAATGCATGTGTCTAGCAACTGCTGCATTTACTGAAAAACTGCTGCTAAAAAAAGCTGCAAAATGACTTCTGATCACCGTGCCTCGACTTATGATCACCATTTACAATGTAAGTATGGGCTCAATTATGATTGTAAGTTGAGGACTACTTGTAGATGGAGAGATTATTTTAGCTTAAGGATAGGGCATGATAACATTTCACAAAAACTATTAGCCACTTTGAATGGAGGAAAAATATAAAAACTCTACCCATTTGTGAGAATTTCATTAATTTTGCTTCTCATTTGAAAACAGAAGGAACCATTTCTTTTCCAGTGAGAATAGCTGAGAGGAAATGAAGAAGTTTTTGGGGTGGAATAATCATTGAAAATTGTACAAGTTTATTTTTGTGCCCCAGCAGTGGTAAAAAATATAGGAACAAAATTATTATACTTAGATATTTTTCCTAGAGTTTTAGCTAGCAAAGTTATAGCTAAAATAACATTCCAGGATGAGCAAAGATGACAAAGAAGCATAAATCCATATGCTCAAGACTACATAATCAAAAGCAGCTAATTTATTAGTTAAAACTAAACTCTTTTGAGAGGCTATTGCAAATTATTTCTTGACCTGTATGATAAGCTTTGAAGACCTGTCTTTGTACTACAATACTAAGTCATTCAGTGAATAAGAGTATAAAGCAAGATTTTCTTGGGCATGGCATTCAAGTTTTTCTTTGGTATGTTTTCCTTGTGAAAAGTCACTCAACACTCTCCCTGTTAAAAAGTGATTTTTAAACATTCTGACTGGCTTTTACTGTCTGGATCTATTTCTTTTATTGTTTTCAGTGGCCAGTTTTAACTATGTGGCCTTTAATACCATGGCTTTAATGGCTTATTCATCCCTGCACCTTTGCATGTTCAACTACTGTTTGGTAAAGTAGTGGAATATTGGGAAAAATATTTAATTTTAAGAATAGCAACAGTAATAGCATTGCTATTGTAATATCTCTAGATGGCAGTAGAAATTTGGGTATAGGTTAAAAAATAAGAATAAAAACATCACTGAAAAAAAAAGAGCATTGAGTAAGTTTTTTTATTGATACAGATGAAATTTAGTGTTTACTCAACATATACATAACCAGGAAATGAATAATTAGTATTTCAGTTTATTTAAAAGTTTATTTGGATATCTAATGAAGGGAACAATAGTACAATAACATCAAGCAGCCTAAATTATTTCATGTTCTTCATCTTTGGATTATATCCAATGAATATTATGTTGGCATAATACATATTTTTATTCCTATATTTAAGGCAATATTTAATATTCAAGAATTATTATTTATGATTGTATCTTATGATTTATGATCCATGAATTATCACTTTGTTGTTTGTATGTACACTGAGGGCTTATGCATCGGAGACAAATTCCTTGTGTGTCCAATCACACATTCTGTTTATGAGGTGAAAAAAAGACACTTGGATTTCCAGAATTAAGTGCTTAAATGGTATCACTGAACTATTGCAAGTTGTATCACAGATGATTAAATTTTGTTCATTAAAAGACGATTATATAAATTAATGATCAGGGTATAATTGTACAGATGTTTAATGTATACTATTTGGAATAAATAACATTATTATCACTTTTTTTTCAACAAATGCCTAGGAATGGTTACAAAAATACATGGACATTGAGGGATACAAGTATATAGTCTGATACTGACACCTGCAGGAGCAAAGTGGGTGTTTATGACATTGGATAGATTAGCATATGTTCAGGAACGATATTGTGGCGCAGTGGCTGAGGTATATCAGAGTTAAGCAGATTCAAGTCGTTTGTCAGTCATGGAAGCTTGGGTTACTTTGGAGTAGTCGCCAATCTTCAACCCAACTACTGGAAAATATGTGTATGAACTAAGTGCATGCTTGAAGAAAAAGTAGAAATACATCAATACAGTATTCAGGCACAAACTGCATAGTGAGCTTGTTTTTGGACAAATAGTTGAAGAGGTCATATTCACTATGGAAATACAACTTTATAGTATTCATATAGGCAACTCTAAGATTTCATCTCAATACAACTAGAAATGATCTGCTAATTTGGGATTAGGTTTATATTCAATACATTTTTTTGTTTGTTGTGAGAGGACCTGCTCACAAACTCCCCTGCCCCTTTCTGAAGTCCATGGGGTATAGACAACATGGCTGGCTTCCTCAGTTTAGGCAACTCTTTTCCCCACAGAGGTAACAACAACAACAACAACAACAACAACAACAACAACAACAACAACAATAATAATAATAATAATAATAATAATAATAATAATAATGTTGGAAGGGACCTTGGAGATCATCTAGTCCAACCTTCTGCTCAGGCAGGAAACCCTATACCATTTCGGACAAATGGCTGTCCAGTCTCTTCTTAAAAACTTCCAGTCTTGGAGCATTCACCGCTTCTGGAGGCAGGTTGTTCCACTGGTTAATTGTTCTCCCTATCAGGAAGTTTCTCCTTAGTTCTAGGTTGCTTCTCTCTTTGGTTAGTTTCCATCCGTTGCTTCTTGTCCTGCCTTCAGGTGCTTTGGAGAATAGCTTGACTCCCTCTTCTTTGTGGCAGCCCCTGAGATATTCGAACACTGCTATCATGTCCCCCCTCGTCCTTCTCTTCATTAAACTAGACATACCCAATTCCAGCAGCCGTTCCTTATATGCTCTCACCTCCTGGCTTTTTATAAAAAGGTTTTATTTCATCCTAACTTTGTTAAGAGAGCCAGTTTGGTGTAGTGGTTAAAGCATTTGTCTAGCAACTGGGAGACTGTTCTAGTCCTGGTTTATGTATGAATCTAGCTGGTGACGTTGGACCAGTCCTTTCTTTCAATGACAAATCACTTCAAAATCTTGTCAAGAAAAACTTCAGGGACTTGTCCACACAGTCATAAAGAGACAAGACTGACTCAAAGGCCCCCACACAATTGGATACAAACTGATGAAGAAAGCCATGCTGCTGTTGTTTCTCAACAGGAAATTAGAAAGGGACAGTTTAAAATGATGCAAGATGAATAAATAAATCATTTATTTGAACAGGGATTTGAAAACTATGGCTAGATGGCTGTATGTAACCAGCACCTTTATTGTAGTTTTCTCCAAACTAACTAGAACCAGGAGGAGAAAAAAATTGGCTTGGGCATGGTACATGAGGGGTATTTTTAAGGGGCAAAAGGATTAATCCTTTAATACCCCAAGTTGCCCCCAAAAACATGGTTCTTAGTTCTGTTCAGCACCCAGAGATTCAATAGACTAGTCTCATCTGTCTCTCGCTCCTATTGCATTTTTTACTCGGGTCATGTTGTTTGTCTGTTTAGATAAAGAAATATCTCTGAAACAATGATCCAACAAGTCTCAGGTTGACTATGGGCACTTCCACATTGCCACTGCAATGCTGAAAATAAGGAGCAAAAATCATTGCCCCATTTTCATATCCCACAGGTCCTGTAGTTCTTTATAAAGTCGCTCATTCCATTTCATGCAAAATGAAATAAAATCAATTGCTTGTGTGTTTCTACCATTCATTGCCTTATTTTATGTTATGTGCATTTGTCTAAAAATTTGTTTGAAGGAATTTGGGGAAGAAGATGTATTTGAGGGGTGTCAAAAGCATCAATTTCTGCAAAGGCAAGTGAAACTTGGGGTAGGAAAGGGGAAATTGGAGTTCCTGCAAATGAGTAGTACCCACAATCTCTCCAGAGTTACTTTTTTTAAATGGTTAGTTTTACTATGATTTTGAGTATGTTGCTGCTGAGCCAAGAATAAATGGTTACCGCTCTTCAATAGGGTCAGTATTGTGGCATCTTAGAGGTCTTCAGCTATTTTTGAGCTGAATATATGTGGAACTGTCCTATTCTCTTGACAGCTAAATCACTGGTGAGTTTTTCTTACCTGAATTTTCTTCACTGATTTGAGAACCATCCCCCCCTGACACATTTCACATTTCCATCATTCTGTTTTTCAACTTTTCCAGCTGCAAAGAAGTATTAAACATTTAACATACTGACCCCTAAAAATCTGGATGGCAAAATATATCTGCATTTTTACTGAAAAATTCTTAAACTTTTTTTCATTTCTTTTTCAGAATCCACTGAAGTACCACCTCAAAATTATTTTACTTATTCCCATCTCTGAATTTTTTCAGTTAAATCAATGTATCTGTATTATCCCCATGTTCCTTTCTGTGTCAGCTGCATGCTTTCCACATCTTGCTGAAATTTATTAGGCCAATGCCATAAAATAAGTCCCTTTTTAGTAATCATCTTATTTTTAATCAGCTTAAATATTTACTTAAATTCTTCAAGGCACAGTTCGGGAATCAGCATGAGACTCATATATACTCTTTGATACTGTCTATGTTCTTGCGCTTCAGTTTTTTGTTATAGTATAATGTTGGAACTATTTCCCATCTTCACATCCAAGCTTTTGATATGCCACATGGACTTTGCAGTTTCATTTTTTCCTTTAATACTTATTTCCCAATCCTCTTTGTATTGTATTACAGAGATAATGAATTCTCTATCATAAGAATCTAACAGTGCTAGAAAGGAAATAACTTTGTGCTTCCTCATTTGCAACACTGAGATCTTTCAGTGTGTTCTGGGCTATATTCTCAATGATTTTTTTCATAATCATAAATGAATAGAAATCTCCAGGAAGTTCCTACATTATATATGAGGTTTTCCTTAAAAGCCCTTTGTTCCTCAGTTAGGTTTTGTTCCAAACCAATACTTTTCAGACTCTGAACTTTCTGCAAGACTATGGGACTGCATGCAATTCAAAATTATGACCAAGAGTTTTGTATATAGCAACATTTTCTGCAGTAGTAGTTTGAAGAGCATGTGGTAGTAAGTTAACATTTTCTTGCTCTTTAAAGTGTTCCACAAGATTCAATATTGACAAATAATCAAATTAAGGTGGTTAATTATACTCTAATTTCAGAAAAAATCAAGCATTTTATTTTTCGAACAGTGCATTCGAATCTCTTGCACTTGCAGTTCACAGAAAGTATACAGGCTTAAGCAGTGTTGCCACAGCCTTTATCAATGACAGCAAACCCTTTGGGCTCGCCAGGAAGAACTTCAGAAAGTGCATAAGTTGGCTCTCCAGGAGCGTCACCCCCTCTGAACAAAAGATAAACAATTCTTTGTCTTTCCCCGCCTTGTATCTTGGCCAGCCTGAACAGTGGCTCTTGGTGGCAGCTCCAAGATTACACCTGAAGTAGAACCTCAGGCCTTGACTTCCACCTTAGTGTCACTGCTGCCACTCAAAGAGGCTGATTCATATCATTCCCCAAGGCCTATGAGCCTGGGGAATGGTGCAATTGCCCAATGGCCCAGCATTACCTAGAATCAGCTGAGTGCTGCTTACCTTCAGGCAGTGTTCTCTTTTTGTTGATAGGCCCCTGCGACCTACCCAAGGCTGCTCTGGGTGGCATGAGGCCTTTGTTCTTGCTGCAGCTTTGGAGGATGTTCTTCCCTGGCCTCTATAACCTCCAAAGACCATATGAAAGCATGCCCCCTTTTCGCAGGCATTTCGGAGGCTCTGGAGGCCACGTGGGAACACAGAGCTCTTGCAGTGTCCTCTTGCACAGCCTCAAAAAAAAAACACACCCATAAGAATGGGGAGGACTTTCAAGAATAGTTGTTGTCAGGTGTTGGTGAATACTGGTGTCACCTAAAATATTGTGAAGTGTCACCTTTGAAACATGTGTCATAGGTTTACCATTGCTGGCCTAGATGATGATAAAGGCTGATTATTTTTGTGGAGGATTGTTCAGAAGCCTGAGATTCTGATTCAGTCAGAGGTTCCGTTTTCACATACATCCATTTAATGCAAGGTGAAGTACAATTTTCAGAAGAGAAAAAAAAATCCACCAATATACTTTCCCATCATGACAAAAATGCTGTTCTTGGGGGTTTTTTTGTTGTTAATTCAGAAAATAAGTTTATTGTTTTTAACTTCTTAATACTCAGTGAAGAATTTCCAGTACAATCATGGAGACTTTTTCTTTTGAGGGAAGAACTGTAGAAGAAAACCTTCTGAGGGTAAAAGTTAGAGATTTTTTAGTTTAATTTTTGAATAGTACCATTCATCATTGGCAGACTCAAACTGGCTATGTACCTGTTCGTTAATCTAGCTACCTCAATAAATCAGATATCTTTCCAGTCTGCTATGTCTATGCCCCAATACAAATACTTAGTATATCATCTAGTCCTTCTCCAAAGCAATATTAGCTTGTGAAATATCAGTTCATATAAATTCTGCCATCGCAGAAAATCCAGCTTGACTGCTGATAGTGATTTAGGTTTTTATTCTTGTTATTAATTTCACAAATTGAATTTCAGTTTTCTGATATGGCTTTGGGAAATGAGCACATGCAAATCTAGTTTCTCTGAATGCTTTGATCACATTACTGCTTGCAGACTCTAGATCAAACTCTATTTTCTACAAGAAAGCTATATTCTATATGAATAGATCTTATTTGTAATTTGTTAATTTCTTGAGATTAGATATAAATATGTACAGGTAGTCCTTGAGTTATGACCACATTTGAGCCCAAAATTTATGTTGCTAAGTGAAACATTTGTTAAGTGAGATTTGCCCCATTTTCTGAATTTTCTTGCCACAGTTGCTAAGTGAATCATTACATTTGTAAAGTTAGTAACATGGTTGTTAAGTGAATCTGGCTTCACTTTTGATTTTGCTTGTCAGGCCTCAAAAGCTGACCTGACATGACCCTAGGATACTGCAACTGTCATAAATATGAACCAGTTACTAAGCATCTGAATTTTGATCCTGTGGACCATGGGGATGCTGCAATGGTCATAAGTGTGAAAAATAGTCATAAGTCACTTTTTTCAGTTCTGTTATAATTTTAAATGGTAACTAAATGAACTGTTGTAAATTGAGAGATACCTGTATATTCTGTTATAGACTTTGGATGTTTCTGGTGAAGCTTCGTCAGTAGCTTTGATAGGTATTGCTCCTATGCTATAGTTTGATAAATATGTGTGTTTCTAAGGAAATACTTAGATTGACAAGTAGCATATTTTGGAACTGTCAACTTCAATAATAAATATTTCTGAGACAAGACTTTGACAAGTAACATATTTTGGAACTGCCAACTTCAATAATAAATATTTCTGAGATAAGACTTTTTGCTGAAATATTTCCACAAATGTAGGTGTCTTAATGCAATTTTTTGCAATACTGAAAAAATTTCCAAAATGTTGCTTTATATCAAAATAGTTAACATAGTTTTATTTTTTCCATGAAGATTATCCCATATAACTACCTGAACTACCATTAGTATGAGAGGTCATACATACTGCAGCAAATGTGAAAATCTCATTACAAAATTTAACTTTGAATTCTTTTTTGTAAAATTTGCTACAGTATATTTGTTAAGAATTTAAATTCATGGATTTGTTCAATGAGATTCAGTGGTCCTGTTTCAATAATATGGCGAGTAATATATGGAATGCTGTTGAATATAATAGCTGTGGCAAACAGGTCAAAAGGATGCAATTAAATATTTTGTTTTCTGATGAAGACTTTGGGAGTCTTAAAGAACAAGCTATGATAGCTCCATGCATTCAGATCTTACAAACACTTCTCATATGTACATTTCAGCTAATTCTCTTTGGCAATTTCTTTAATCCCTCTTCCTATTTTTGCTACAAGATTTAACTTTAGGAAGCCCTGTGCCGGAAGCTTGCCCATAAATCTTGCCATAAATCTGTGCTGGAATCTTGCCCATAAATTCATACCTTCATCTGGATTTATGTATTATCTGAATTGCTGGATCATGAGTCATCCACTGCTATAAAATCTTATTTTGAAAACATCTTCAAAAATAGAGCCTGTTACATCTTGACAGAAAATAATGTCACCACATTTTTCTTTTTGTTTAAGTACATTGGGCAACGATAGTTTAACATGCTTTTTTGAAGGAGATGATCCTTTATCTCACTCCTTTAAAAAAGAGAAGATAAAAATTAAAATTACCAAATAAAAGTATAGAAAATTATATAGTGGTCAACATACAGTGCTTGTTGATATTCAGTACCAATATATACTGCATATTAATAATATTTCATCTTCTGTTTAGTTGTGTGCCAATTCTTGGACACTGTCTGGAGTAACTCCTACAGTTTTCTTGGCAAGGTTTTTCAGAAGTTGTTTGCTATTGCATCTTTCCTAGGGCTGAGAGAAAAGGACTGGCCCAAGTCACCTATCTGGCTCTATGCCAAATGCAGAACTAAATTTCCCAAGTTCTATTCTGATGCCTTAACCACTACCCCAAACTGGCTTTTGTATGTTAATAAATAATATCAAAAAATCAACCTAAATAGTATCTTGAGAAATTGATGAATAGAGTCCAATATATTATTGTAAAAATATATTTCAATCTTTTAAAGAGAAAAATATCTATGTTCAAGTTATCCCTTCAAATGTTTGAGTTAACTGCAGTATTACGTCTAGTTACCATATAACATATGATTTATTAAATCATAAATTCATTCTTATCTTTCCAAGAAGCAGTTACAGGTAATGACCACTAAGTGATCCAATTGTTCAGTGAGATATCATAAGACTGCCCTATTTAGAAAAAGCAATTCTGGCAATCTCTGTTGCCACTATTAATCAAATTTCATGTGTCATTATTGTCAAATCTCATTTCTATTATCTTGGTTAATTTAATTTTGAAGAATGGTAGCCAATTTTAAAACTAAATGAAAGAAAACACTGGCATTATGGGCTGATATGAAATATTAATCATGTCCCTTGTTGAAACATACATAGACACGTGTATTCCTGATCTGAATAGGAGTCCAGCTATTTAAGAAATACCATACAAGCCATGGTATTCCATACCTTATGGAAGAGAAAGTTGGACTATAAAGAAGCAGGATAGGAAAAGTATTGATGCCTTTGAACAGTGATGGCGAACCTTTTAGAAACTGAGTGCCCAAACTGCAACCCCAAACCCACTTATGCATCGTCGAGTGCTGGCTGGGTGTGGCCCATTGGCTGGGCGTGGATGCGGTGGTAACGGCAGACTGGGTGGGACTAAAAAGTTCAATCAATTCCAACTTTGCAAGATCTTTTTTTTCCCGCGAGTTGAAGTTGACTGATTGAACCTTTTTTTTTTTTGCACACGGTGGCGGAGGCCTAAAGAGAAAAGGTTTTATAAAACCCAGCTGAAGGCCTAGGACTGGGGCGACGGCGCGCGTGCCCACAGAGAGGCTCTGAGTGCCGCCTCTGGCACCCGTGCCATAGGCTCGCCACCACTGCCTTTGAACATTGGTGTTGGAGAATAATCCCAAGAATACTGTGGACAGCCAAGAAAACAAACTGATGGATCAAATAAATCAGCTTAAAGTTCTCATTTGAGACACAAATAATTAGGCTGAAATAATCCTATTCTGGACACATTATGGGAAGACTCAGTTCTCTGGAAAAGGTTCTAACGCCGGGAAAGTTGGAAGAAAAGAGAAGAAGAGAACAACCAGCAGCTATGTGGCTGTATACTGTTACAATAATTACCCTTCTGAGAGCCCGGTTAGATCTATCTAAGTCAGGGGTAGGCAACCTTGGCTCTTTTATGACTCGTGGACTTCAACTCCCAGAATTCCTGAGCCAGCCATGCTGCTGGCTTCATGCAATTAGGCTTCATGCAATTCCTGCTGGCTCAGGAATTCTGGGAGTTGAAGTCCACGAGTCATAAAAGAGCCAAGGTTGCCTACCCCGATCTAAGTAGTCACAAGGAGTCAAAAATGACTTGATGGCACATCACTTTATTCCACAAATCCTTTAATATTGGAATGAATTTCCAGAGTGACTTGTAATATTTAATTTTTAAAAACCACATAAGCTCTAAAACCCTTTTCTGAATATATTGGATATAAAAGTGATATAAAATTCATTGTGAATGTGCTTGTTGATCTGTATCTGTCTTTGTGCCTGGCAAGAATACCACATTAATTCTTTAATAACTAATGAATAACTATATTAATCTATTGAAGTAAAAAACTGAAGAATTTCATGGCACCTGAAAATCTAATCAATTTATTTTGAAATAAGAGTTTGTGAAAAATTATTTTTCTAGATTAAAATGTTTAATTACAAAAGTGAATAAAACAACCCTTTTTCCCAGAATAAAAATAATCAATATACACTGTTGCATATTTATAGAATTTTATTTTTTATATTCAAAATCTTTTCAAATGAATAACATAAATTTATAACTCAGCAAATAAACAAAATATATATACATACTGAATCCATCATCCTGACAATGATATAAATAAAAACTATAATACTTTGGTTTTGATTAAATCATATTATATATTACAGTACAGAGAAACCTAATTGCATGAAGACATATTTCCACATTTTTTCACTCTTTAATAATCAGAGTGTTTATTTGTTACACAATATGTAATATATGTATGTATATAGTCTATAGGTATTATTTGGGACAAATTCTTTGACTCTGATACAGAATTTTATTTTTGATAACACGTAAAATAAAATGGATCTAATCATAATCATAATAATCTGTACTGAAATTATCTTTTAATTATGCTCAAGATGGCACTAAGTTAAGAAATAGGCAGCATGAGACTATATAATCATTTCCCTTTTTCCCAGCAGGGTTCCTGAGCTACCTGGCTTTTTAAGGGATATTTTATTCTTTATTATTATTGGAAACTAGCATGCTTCCAAGTAATATATCCAGTCCTACTTTTATTTACAAAAAATACTCTGGGCATAATATAGATATTTTAGAAATGGTGGCTGGCTGTAACTCACCACTTTGGTTTGGAAATGTACCTATCTGCCTGGGGGGAGGGGGATATTAAAGTTGAACTGGGGTGATAACATTCAGAGGACTAGCAACTGGGAGGAGCTATTTTGTTCAGGTTGCTTTTTGGTAGATGTGGCCACCATAACAAGCCATTGTGGAAATGGTTAAGTTCTCCATTAAGGCTGGCGTTTGTGAAAGTTCCCAGAATATGCTTTCATGATTGCAGATGCCACCCTGGTGTTCAGAAACTGACATCTAAAACACTAGGACCCAGAGTGTTGGAGCAGGATGTGCACAAAAATATATACCCAAAGGTTTTTGAAAGTTAGCCTTGTTTAAACCTAACTTCACAAAACACAACAGTGACTTGTCTTCATTTATTGGGCAGTCCTGAAATGAAGATAGATGTTGGAAACACACACACACACACAAAATACAGTCATTTTAAGACAGCTGTATAGAAAAACATGATTTTTAAAGTATATTGAGTGTTTCAAAGTAAACAAATGAATGCAAACCAATCAGACATTTGAAATGTGGATCCACTGTGTTCATTTAGAGCCCAAACAGACTTGGGACTCCCAAGACAATTAACAACAGTGATTTTAATTAAAAAGCTCCTCCCTCCACTCTTATTCCCCCTTCTGCTGACTAGAATTTTAGATAGCTGGGATTGGGGGAAAATTGAGAATGACGATCATAATAACTTTCCCCGTTACACTTTACGTTGACTCTAGTCACTGCTGCCAGTATTATATTTTATACTCCGTGCATTAAATGCCGACAAATAGAAAAGTATACTATTTAGAGTATAAACTATATCAGTTGAAGTTCTGGATATTATTTTAATTGCAGATAAATCTTTAGTTGGTGCTGGTGTTAAAAAAAAGGTCTTTATTTAAAAAAATACTGTACTACTGTACTTGCTAACATTCTGCTGTTTTTCCTTTTTAGATAGTATAGGCTTATGCAAAATAATAAGGCACATTTGTTGCATTAAACAAATAATGAAACGGCCAACCTCTTTAGGCAAAATGGGCAATCCCCCATTCTAGAATAAAATAATTGAACACCATATCATATTTTAACATTTTGCTCTAGCTTTGGAGCGGTAACTTTTATAGTCTAACTAATAATCATAAGCCATTTAGAAATGCAGTTCACGAGAAAGCATTTTGCTTTTTAACATTGCTTTTTAACATTGTATTATATGTCAGAATTTTTTTCCTGCAGGCAATTGTTGGTTCTCTATGGAAACAGATGTAAAATTTGGCTTCCATTTTTCTTTTCATGTCTCACTAAAAGGAAAAAGAGTATTATTTAATCACAGCCTTAAGAGCATAAGAAAGATTATTACCTTCCCTTTCCAACTCAGGAGTGAATATGAATATACTGTATATGTGTGCACACATACGTGTGTGTGTATGTGTGTGTGTGTGTGTGGTGTAAAACAAACAATAATATGTGAACCTGAAGTTGTTCCAAGGACAGTGTAATTCTACACAAATACATATAATGCAGAGTTTCTGAAGATTTTCGAAGGCTGAAATCCCATAACACTATCAAACCTCACAAGATTTGGGACAATTTTATTCTGAAATCTTCTGTAAACTTGTATGAAAATGCATGATTATTTTATATTAAATTTGAGGGATCCATGGACTTCATCTGCTGTTCTGTAACCTCATACCAATTCAACAAAAACCTTCCTGAATAGCAGTATTGCCAAATGTTTTTGTGATAATCAAACTTCCAGCATATACGTCCTACTTTGGTTTTGATTAGAGTCAAGAAGAAAAATTAACTAGAGTCTGATACAAAATATGTATATTTATATTGTTATAATCTAAATTATAGACTGAATGAGATGGCCTCACACATAATATTAAGCCATAAACTATGTTTAACAAATACATAGCTTGAATGGTCATCATTAGAATAAAACAACATTTTAAGGTAATGTATAAATGTAGCCTGACTTTCTGAGGTCAGAATTATTTTATTCCAGGGCTATGTATAGGAATATGCTGTGACTATCAGAACTGTTTGACAACAACAAAATTATTTCCAAGGTTTATTCCCTTCCCCAATATAATTGAGCTTGGCAGCAAATTCCAATGAATTCAGTGCAATTAGGAAACATGCATAGAGATTATATTGTAAATCTCAAAGAACTTTGAGGGAGAAAGGGAGTATTTGGGGCAGAAGGGGAACTTGAAGGCTATTTAATTCATTCCCTGTTTGACACAGGAAATGTAGAATTAAAACATTTTCAAGATGAGAAAGTCAATTCCTAATTCTAGGTAATTAGCAATACTCTCAGACAATATTGTCATTATCAAATTATTCAGCTGAACACTATCCTCTTGTTACTTAAACCTACTGAATTTAATCATTCTCCCTATGGTAACAGAGAATAAGCATTCAACTTTCTCTTCTAAGTGGCAGTCCTTACGAAATTTAAAGAATATTATCATGTTTTACGTATAGGAAAAGGTAAAGCAAGACACGAGGACTATCAGCAACAAGGTTGATGGACTTGATAAAAAAGACATATCACGTTGGACGTTTTGTAGGGCTAAAACAAATGCCTTTCTTAATATATCAGCATTATGAACTTACTCTTGTTGTTCTTCATTTTGTTCAGGAACAGGATGAACAACTTCATAAACTGTAACATTAATATCCTGACTTTGCCCAACATCAGATTCAGTAACATCAGAGTCAATAACACGCCGTCTTGGTACCTGAAAGAAGGTTAAAATTTTATTTAAATAAATAAGCAAGACCACAATAAAAGCCCATTCATTCATTTATTCATTCATTCATTCATTCAGTTTCTATAGTCAACCAATTCAACCAAGTGATTCTGGGTAGCTTACAATTCTAAAATTATGAAACAATTAAAAAAACATTAAAGCTGTAAAAACATCCACAAAATAAATAAATAAAGTATAGCCAATATGGAAAATGGTAAAACTGATGGATTAGGACAGAGAAGACTACTTCTTGCACCCCATGAATCTCAATGAGATGTTTTAGGTCTGTCATTTTTCCAGCCTAAAATACATAACAAGTTTGTTGATATGAAGATAAATTGGGAGAGGCACAGACATTGGGACTAGAATTTCAATTGCTAAGAAGTGCAATTATAAAGTATAATGTCATACGACCACCCCACTAGTGATAACAGTTCCAGCAGTCCCCAGATAACAAAGTTAAGCAAGGGCTTCACATGACCACAGCTTCCAACTTCCTGCTGGTTCCACATTGACTTTGCTTGTGGGAAGCTGACAGGGAAGGTTGTAAATCACAATCATATGACCAGCTGGAACTATGACAGTCAGAAATCTGGGCTGATTGCTGAGCATTTGGATTACAATCATGTAACACGGGAATGCTGCAACTGTTGAAACTTTAAGGACCAGTCATAAGTAGTACTCTTTCAGCACCATCACAAGTTTAAGAGGACTTTAACTCCTGTGATCTTGCAGGGGGAAGAACTGAATGTACAAGTGGAAAATAAAGTAAGTTTTCAAAACATGAATTTATAGGAATTCTAGTTTGGGGAATCTTTAAATTATTTTATAATCCCGTTTTACAGACAGTACTGATTCTTCAAATATGTCTATTTCATTATACACTCACTTACCCGGGGAATTTCTGCAGTATCTGGAAGTGTAATAAATTCGTATACTCCAAAATCACTCGTTGCATTTTCATGTCCTAAAAATATAAATGTTTAAATAAAAACATGAATTATGATTAGTTGTACTATATTACTCTTCAAATTGAATTCCAATGAAATATTAAGAAAAAGTTGAATGCTGGAACATTTGAGTAAGAGAATGGAGGTAATAGAATGGCAGTTATGTACATGATGTTCCACGTTCACATTTTCCCCACAAAGTAAATATATAAAAATGAAAAAATAATCATTATTTGTCCTCAAACACTAATTTTGTTCCAAAGTAGATGAAGTACATAGAAACTTTATAGTTTTAGATTTCAAAATAAAATGTCCAACCATCACAAATTTTGTCCTCATATCTGTAATTGTGTATGTGTGTTTATGTGTATGTATCCATGTCCCTGCACTTACTTTCCTTGGTATCCCCCAAGTTGCCTGACTCATCTGTTTGACTTTTTACATATTAATTTAAAAAATGGGAATCAGGCATACTGCAAAATAAAACACTAGTCTCCAGCATAATTCCAAGCAAATTTCTGGTCCAAAAAGGGTTTTTTTAAATTAAAAAAAATATGAAAAGCTATAACACAGACCTTTGTTCCAAAGTAAATGCATCTGCCCTTCTCCATAAAAGACAAAGATAAGAAAATTTGTCACTTGACATCCCTAGCACTTATATTGTAGAGTGGTCAACAGCCCATTCTATCCAACTGTCTATCATCTATCTGTCTGTCTGCCTGTTTATATATCTCTCTTTCTAGTTTATGATGGATATGTTTCTATTTTATGCTTATATTACCTGAAACAGTTTGTCCTTTTCGGTAACGTGCTTTAGTCCTGGGGCCTTTTCTAAAAAATGGAAATATTTTAAATTTCATGTAGTATTAGTATATAGCAGATTTTTTTTCAAAAAAATGAAAGTTTATGTAGACTTCATATAAAAAGAATAATTTAGTTTTCTACCTGTTCAATTTCTGCTGTATTACTGCAAAAAAGAAAGAAAATAAAAATTGTTTTTAAAAAGTATAATTTATAGAAACTTTGAAGGTAATATATTTTCATTTAACATACCTTTATGTGGCTGAAATCGTTTCCATATTGCAAAAATACATATTGATACTATCAAAAATAATGAAATTCCAGTTATTATTGCTAGAGGTGACAAATATTTCCCTTTCTGATCCAGTCCTATAACAGAGAAGGACAGAAATTAATCTTTGATAGTTAATTGTGAAATAATTCTGAATAGGCATATAGTATAACATTCATAAAATTTCTTTAAATTTTTTTAAAAAAATATCAGAACATCCCATACAAAACTGCTTACGTTTGATTTAGGTGACCCCAGAACATCTAAAATTAGTATCTCTTGTTGATCAGACAAACCAGAATATTAACAAATCCCTGCATTTAGATTAGGTATACATTAAAGGTGCTTCTATGCATCTTCTCCCAATGTTGACATTCAGATATAGCTGGATTACCTGTTCTATCATCCTTAGTAAAAGTAACCAATACCAACCATTGATGGAGCTGTTCTCCAAAAATACGAACCCAAATGCTGGGAAAGCTGGGTGCCTATTATACTACAATGGTGAAAACAAATTCACATATTTTGTGAATATGTACATGAAGGGACAATATTTTGGGGACAACTGATACCTAATACAGTTGTTATTTTGGTTTTAGTAACTGTTATAAAATGTTAAGTCAAATTTCTTTATTCCATTCTTTGGTTAATCACAGCACAATTTCTGAACATTTATGTTACCAACATTTAATTCTCTCTCTCTCTCTCTCTCTCTCTCTCTCTCTCTCTCTCTCTCTCTCTCATTTTTCTTTCATTCTCATAAAAACAAGCATAATGGGATATTTAATTAATTGATTCCGGGGGGAAACAAATAACTAAGAGTTCATTTACATCTGGCATTTGTACCAATATAGCATTAGGACTCCATTACTTTGTTCCCACATCATCATCCATCTTGGGCAACAGAAGTGAATTTCTTCTGCTTGGTTGCATAGTTCAAATTATAAACCTTCCATTTTGTAATTTGCCTGATTTGAATTTCATGGAATTTAAGTCAGGCAATTTTTCCATATATTTGTTCTCATGTCACCTAAATAAACTCAGAACTCCCTAATCGATTTCAGAAACAATATTATCTGAGAATCGAATTTTAATTCTCATGGTCCATTTCAAATCAGTTTTAGAATTAAAAAATGCTGTTATATAAGTAAGGTGCCCTGAACTTTTGCTCCATCTTTACGTTTGGATCCTAAGCTCTCTTATTCTCTTCCTAATCAGATATACATAAAGAGGCTCTATAGTCCTTGCTGAATGAATTCAACTGGGACCAACAATTCAGTTGTTAAACAAAATGGCTGCTACAGTAAGTGAAACTGAGATTGTGTTTATAATCTTAGTTCAGCTTTCTTTTGCATTGCAGACCTGCAAAGATCATAATGAGAGAATTGGTCGTATATGAGACAGTTGTTAAACAATGACTATCTGTTCAGTATACTTATAGCTATGGTTGCAACTCTTGGGGAAAATGCTTGATTGCAAACAATTATATCATGTCATCATCAGAGCTTTTAGGAAAAAAGCAATGTGCAAAAAGAACAATATTTGGCCAGTAGCTTGCTCTCCTATTATCAGCTTATATTTATTTTTATCCCTATTTTATGATGTTCTGCTACCCTAGATTCTACTAAGATATTGTGGTTTTGACTAAATGGCAATTGATTGGCTGGGAACACCAAATAGTTATCAGGGTCCTCCGCTTGTTCTTGACATTCTGATATAAGTTTGCACAGCTAGTTTCAAGCAGTTTCAGAATATTCTCTGTGAGATTGGGAAGGAGAAATAGTAAGGAGTACTGTCCCACCAAGGGCTCAAGATTCATAGACACTAGTTAATAGAACTACCCACTGGGTTTCTAACAAAATATCACCTAAATTCCTTCAAAGCACAAATGCATGTTATCGTTTGAACTGCTTTTAGTCAAGACTGTTCAACTAATTGAACACATTTTATGGAGCACATTGGTTGCAATGTAAAGCTGGGTTCATTCACCTAAACAAGTACTGATTTATATATTAGTATTTATGTTTCTGTATTCTATTTTATCTTACACTATTTATTTTATTTTGTTATATTTTAACTCTTCTTTCTTCATTTTATCTTATTTTATTCTACTTTGTTGCAACTCATGCCCATTGTTTTTTGATAATGGTCAACTGACTAATCAATAAAGTAACAATGAAGGAGAATAATCAATAAAGGTAAACTTGATATTTTGAGTACTGTACAGGAATAGCAAGAGATGAGAGAAATGTACTGTAGGTAGTTTCTTTCTACAGCCATCTCTCATCTAGGGGAATCTAAGAATTGCCTTACACTAAATATTGCCTTAAATGACTACTTACCTCTGGATTTAAAAAAAAAAAAGATGTATTCTGTTCCACCCTTTCACTGAGATGACAAAGAATATACATGCAAAAAAATATTTAGTTGCTCCTTCTTCTTGAACAGGAAAACCACTTTATCTACCCAGTTTAGATATTTGAAATTGTTATTTTCAAAAAGACATTTGTCCTCATTTTTGCAGATGAAATTGTTAACGGGGATTTATTGTGTCACTCATTAACAGCATTTGCTGTGCTTGCAGGTGGCCATTAGGGGATGCTCACACTTCATCCCTATTTCTAACAACTTGGAGAACATAAAAAAAATTCTTTTAAAATCTTTAGCAATGGGGAAACAAGTACTGGAACATTATTAAAAAATTAGATGAAGCCTAAGTAGGCAGCCATAGTTTGACCATGAAGAAAATAATGCAAGATATCCGGAAAAAGGATTACTCATGAAGAATATGGTAAAAGACCTCCATAGGACTTAATAAATAAGTCTGATCACATATGTGGTTTGCTTTTTTCTCTGATAGGGGTATGTGTCTTCCTAATATGGAATTTTTGATCTCAAGTCACTACAAAAATTCCTGGTTGGCTGGAGATTGATGGGAATCGAAGTCCACATATCTTAAAACTGCTAAGGTTAAGAAACATTGATGTAGACTACTATTTAGGAAAACATCAGCTACAGATGATTTTAGGTTAAAAGTATTAATGTACGAATATGTTGGGTTGCTTATTCAACATGTTGTGACATTGTTTATAAAATCTACTTTTGTTCCTGACAACACAACTAGGTTTGTTCTGAAAGCCATCCTGGCCAACTCCATACAGCATCATAAACCAAACCCAAAATGTAGATTCCATCCAGAATGCATACTGCCTTGTCACAGTTTACAGCTGCCGTCTCCTCTTGCAAGATGTCTCTTTTTAGACTTGAGAGGCAAACAGAAAACTAGGAACAAAAATAGAACAGCAGGAAAAGGAGCTAGAGAAAAAAAATGGTTCCTGCATCAAAAAAGGAAATTGAAATCCTTGTTGCTCTTTCTCTGAATTAAGCTCAAATGTTAGCAATGTCTATAAGTCTACAAACATGAATAAATGAGACAAGTAAACAAAATCCTGAAGCCTTTAAGACTAAAGAATGTGCAAAGACCATCTTGCTATAGAAGAAAGACAATAGAAGCTCCTTTTTTATTTGCTGCAACTACCATTCCTGCATTCTCCCCAAATATTACAGCTTTCTTTAGTAGCAGAGAAGTCAGAGATTTCTACCAACAGTTGTCTAGATTTTTGCAGATATCATTCCCTTAGCAATGTTAAAGCATTGAGACATGAAACAAGGCATGAAACATGAAATTATGTATTTCTACTGCTGCACATTTGAAGGGACAAAATAAAAACAAAAACCAACAGTAGTTAATACCCTCCTTGAGACTGTTCCAGTAATTATAAACTAATTGCAAATACTTCATTGATCACTAGAGATAAATGGCAGGAAATAGGAAGGACAGTTCTAACCAATTTTAAACTTTAGAATATCCCCATAGTAATTTTAAATTAAATTTTAAATCAAGTGTGGAAGAGCAAAATAGAATTCACCAGAGGTTTTAACATGTACCTGAGTTCCAGCATCAGCTCAGTGTCAATGCTGCTAACATCGGATGTTCTTGCTTTGACAACAGATGGAAATGCAGCCATTTTTCCTCTATTGCTTTTAGAGTTAGTTGATGCTGGGAGGGGGAATGTGGATGAGAGTCTAGCTAGTCATAACAATAATAACTTAGCCATGGGAACCCAAGGTCATTGGGCCCTGAGTTGTTAGAATTTTGGCGGGCTGGAGAGCTGGGGAGAAAGCCCGCGCTTCAAAGCTAATTGGGGAATGTGATTTATGACTGTTAATTAGAGGAGGGAATTGTGTTTTGTCACATTGTACTAAGGGGAGGGGAATTTAGTTTTTGGTTTCAACTATGTAGTGCCGATATTATGTTTCTCGAATAAAAGATTCTTTAAGGTAAATAATGCCTCGAAGTTCTTTTGAAGAGTTTCATCTGTCGGAACCATGACACTCAGTTTGCTGGACCCAAAAGCATTTTTTTAAATTTCTCAATTGTTGTAAATGTGTCTGCAACAGAATGGAATGGAAACCAGTCTCCATTCTAAGCAAAATTCAGAGACCAAATTTATTAGTAGAAAGCAGAATGTAAATCATTCGATACAATCATTATATCCATACAGAACTGGATACAGTTCAACACATCACTAGGGAAGAGTCAATGAAGTTGCATTATACTTGATTTGGTTCTGATGCTGATTCACACTGCATATTAAACTATAATTAACTATAATTTACTAATTACATAAAATTGGCTTTATTTATTAACTGTAGCTTATATTCTTCAAGGAAATCAAGGAAATATTTATAGTTCTTTAACCTCGTTTACTTTATCCATGCTAGAGAACTACAGCTGGGTTTTGGCTACATTTTATGCAAACTGCCTATTGTGGTTCATTGTTTAGTGGAATATATCAATGCATCCAGCTTGTTAATAAATTATATTTAAGTAAAGCATGGTTTTAGCATGATATATAAAGCAGGTATGTTCATTAAATTGTCTTAAAATTATCCAGTGGACTTCATGGCTGAAAGGAATTTCCAACTCAGGTTTTCTAATCCAGTATCTTATTCCTACATTACACACACTTGGGTGATTACTATTGTGATTTATGAATCATAGCCTAACATAATGTTGTGAGCTTTGCCACTTATGGTTTATTAAATAAACCATGGCTTTGTGCATGAACCTAGCAGATTTAGTTTAGGGTTGATATATCAATAAAAAAAAATACTATAAAATTGCTTAAAGAGGAAAAGAAAACAATGCTGCTGTAGCTGCTGAATAATCATATTCTACTGTCTCGCTGATGGATTTAGTTTTTCCTGGAGAAGAATAGATATATCTGGTAACAACATTGTGAAAGTGCGTTCATAATAGAGCGACTGATTTTTGTGTGTGTGTGTTTATATCTAAAAATTAATTTCTGGTGCCTCTTATGTATATATTTTCTTCATGGTAAACATTTTGCCTGGTGCCAGGATAAATTATATTTGTCTCCTAAAATGCCTATCTTTAGTTAAATATATTTAATCCCCTAATTTAGTAAATGTAAATATGAAAAAGATAAGATGTAACCATGGTTTCACAAATTTGCTTATTTCACTGATAAGGCATCTGTATGCTAGAGATAAAGTCCAATGCTTCCAGTTTTGGTTCTGCTAATCATGTTCAGAAACTTTTCACAATTCTACAGAAGCTTCCAAAATGAATAGGCAATTTGTTCAGAGATATTATTTTCACACTAATTGAATAGGATTGAGAGGAAAAAACATTTAGTATAGATGCCAGATTAGCAAACACAGCTAATCTATTTGAATGAGAAAGAAAAATAATAATTTATCACTTCAGGTGTCACCAGACAAGTGTTTAATTCATGTCTCTTGACACATTTTTATATAATACTTCCCATCTTGCTTTATGGCATGAAGGAAAAAATTACTGATCCCTTACCCTTTATAAATAGGTGTCGGTCTGAAGGGGGAAAGGCTTCAGAAAGAGAAGTGATGCTGATTTCACTTTTTTCTCTGTATTGAGAAGGAGCAAGTAGACGAGATAGTTGTTTTTAAAGGGACAAGATACGGAGTGTATTGAACCTCAAACTGGGAATAACTTCTCAGCAGTTCCATGTAGATGTTGAAAAGGAGGGGGGGGAGTGCTCTATGGAGTGTAGCAGTCTTTAAGACCGTCAACTTCTCTTATAAGACCTTGCTTGCGAATAAAGGAGAATATTTATAGCTCTGGGTTGAAATGAGGGGTCCTTGATGCTCTCTGAACTTGGTTGTTTTCTTGAAAGAAAGAAGGAAAGCACCAAGGACCACCCTTGCCAGTTAAATCCAGGATCCATTTTTTCCTGAGTCCTTCATACCACAGAAAATACTGGTTCCTGTATCTTAGGGGTCTTCAAACTTTGCCCTTTTATGACTTGTGGACTTCAACTCCCAGAATTCCTCAGCCAGCCAAGTTTGAAGACCCCTGCTCTATCTCTTAATCACATAGCAAAGTAACATTTCATATGTAATAACTAATAATATGCTTCCTTTTCTGATAAGTCAGTCTGCTTAATGGTAAAGACTTTTGTTTAAAAATGCTAAATGTTCTAGCAATGCCAAACTATTTTTAGTCTCTTCGTTTTTACTCTGAAACACCAATTTGTCTGTCTGTCTGTCTGTCTGGTTCAACCTAATATTGGTTTCATTATACAGTTCTAATCTGTTGTTCTTTTAACATGTTTGAAAGAATTTTTTTATGTACTATTACACTAAATCCCTCTGTACAATAGGCAGCTACTATTCACAAATGGCACAGAGTTTTGTGGTTCAGGAGACAAATAAGCTTGGGAAATGTACTGTAAGGCTTCATGCTAATTAACAAAATCGCTTCAGAACTGGAAGTTTACTATCAAAAGAACTTAAGACAGACTAAAGGTTGCTTCTGCAATAGTATGAGATCAGACGAACATAATGAGGACACCCTGCTTAAAAAGTAGTTAACAAGGTATGTTTATGCCACAGTATGTGGGATAAGATGATGAACCTATCACAATTCTACCAACGTTTACTGAAGAGACTGAGAGAAGGAGAAGGAAGAAAGACTGTTCTGTCTATTGAAACCTGGGGGAAGGAGCGAGGGGGGGGGAGGAGAATGCCCTAGGCTTAACTTCAAATCCCCAAAGCCTTGGATGGGGCCATTAGAGATTTTTAAAAATTGTCACAAAATTGCAATCATTTAAATAATAGTTAGAAGCAATCATATCGTTTATATTTCATAAATATAACTTAAAATGAAATCAAATGCTTTTTTGGGAGGGACCTAGTCTATTTCTTTCTTTTAGATGCAGTTGTCTTCTTCCATTAGATGAGCCTAAACAAAGGGTAGGCAATCTCTGACCTATTTAGAAATTACCATTTTTAATTATTGGCAATAACAGCAGTCTGGATCAAACAATGGAGGTTTGTAGGTTTTGAACTACTCAATATAATAATGTATCATAAAGCAATATATAGTTGATTTACCATTGTTGATCCATTTTGAACTTCTGAAATACAAATAGATAAATCTTAAATCTTGATATGCTGGCACAAACATCATCAAATAACTACATTATATAGTGTGATGTTAAAGAATAATATGCAACCATACTACAACGTATAAAATAATAATGAGATGTGGGACATGCAAGAAATGTTTGTTAAGCTCTGTTTAGCTTCCATTCCTAGGAGAATGTCTTAACACATCCAAGGATAAAAAATGTCTTAAAAGACAATAACTTTTACATATGCACTGAAGAGAATTTGAACATTCCGCATATAACAATATGTATCCTGTGGGATCATTTAGGATCAGAATGTTTCTTTGCAGATGCAATACATCTCATAGATCAGCCTTTCCCAAATTGATATTCTCTACACTGTAAACCTATATCTATTGTATACCTGTCATTCATTCATTCTTACCTTTTGGTATTACTATCACCAGGATGTGGGTTTCAACGTGGGTTTCAGTCATGTTGTTATAAGCAGTGCATATGTATTCTGTTCTCTGTGTCACCTCCTCAGATGCAATTTCTAGAAATTCTCCATATTGTACTGGATGTATGGAGTTGTTTGCCTTCAGGATCCATGAATAAATATTTGGTGGATTGGAATCTGCTGAGCAGTACAGCTGAACAGCATCACCTTTATCAAGCGTAAAGACTTTCCCTACTTTCTGGCCTTTGGCATTATTTATGGTAAGTCCATAAGGTCCATCTTCATAAACATCACAGTGACACAGAGAGAAAGAAAACAGATTCAACAGATGGGACTTACATATATTCTGCTTAATCCATTGCAAACATACTCCCACTAACTGCTTACTAAGGATAAATTTAACCCATCCCCAGCCTTCTGCAAATAATGCCTGTCTTTTCTTGTCCATTACAACACTGTTGGATGAAGGAATGCAGACACTCAGATTCAGAACACTATTGAAATACAGAAAGAGAAAGGCATATGCAGTGTTTTCTCTTGCAATTAGCATAAATATTTTTGATACATCAAGCTTATCAGAGATGTTAGCATTTATTTATTAAATTTATAAGCCACCCATTTCACTTCTAAGGAACTCTGGGCAGCTTACAGCATCATAAAAACAAAATATAAAAACATTAAACATTACAATTAACAAAAATTGGGTAAGCTAGGAACCATTATATCAATGAGGTGGAGGTGGGATCTTTTTAATCCACTAACCACCTGGCAGGTACTTCTAGCATCACGGCCTCTTTGCTAGTCAAGAAATACCCTTCTTTTGCTTGATTAATGTCAGTTTCAGCCACTAAACCTAGAAACCTATGGTTGTTTTTGATATAAGTCTTCGTGTTCTTGATAATACTGTGTCCACCTCTGCATAAGCATTCTTCACCTGATCACTTAGAACCTTGAGAGAAGGCTATGCTTGGACCCATGGGATAGGAAAAGCCATGATTTGCTAAACATGGTTTCTTCAGTTGTCTGGATTTCATGTAAGATTTTGACATAAGCTTTCCTCAATGTGATATTCTCCCTCTATGTTGAGATCACAATTTCTAGAATTCTCAGGAAGTCTGACAAAGTATTTCAGGAGTAGTACTTCTGGCATGTAGGGAAGATGCCAGATGGATAAGATGTTCAGATGTTAGAAACCACAGTTTGAATTCACAAAACTATAAGCAAGTATAATTTAATGTTTGCCTAATAAAAAAAGCAAGCATATGTATGAGTTTATGTATGCTCAGGAAACCAGAGAATGAATGATTAATGTTGTATTATTTCCATTTGTGGTAAACCAGAGTTTATTTTAACTAAGGTTTGCTTAGGAAGCTATAGATTGGGTCCACATGATACACTACACTTTGTAAAAATCAAATGTATTAAAAAATACAATTGTTTAGATTGTACAGTAGTGTAGTGTACAATATACTAAGCCCCAAATTCCAATTTACAAATTACAAAATTTAGTTTTATACACTGTGCTACCATAAAACTAAATAAACCATGTCATTGCTTAGCACAGAATTAAGGACATGCAGAACCAGCAAAATCAGGAAGCTACGAGGCTTATAAATACTGGTACAAATATGGGGGAAGTGCTATAAATACATATTGAAAATCATTAGTTTGAGAACAGCATGCAGTAAATGATATTGCCACAAGAACAGCTTGAAGGAAGAAGTGGAGTAGGATTTGCTCTACTATGCCATTAAAAAAAACTTGCTTCCCCTTTTCTCATTTTGGTCTTTTCCCAATTTCTGTTCTTTATAATGACTCTCTGGAACTGCTAAAGAGCACCAAGTATAGTGTAGTTTGCTCACGGCTAAATTTGAAGCACTTTTGGTGTGATTTAACTTTGATTGCAACAGAAATATACTAACAAAACATAATTATACTCTCTTCTGATTGCCATTGAGGACCTTTCCGCTTCCTTTTCTCAGGATTATCTTTTGGCCTCTTTATATCTAACATCTGTCATGACAAAAGGATATTTATTTTCTTGTGAAGTATTGTAACTTTATGGTTTCCATCACTGTAGTTTCACATTGTGATAAGGGGTGCAATTCTACATCAATAAAACAAAACATGATAAGACAGTATCTGTGGCTCACATACTGATGCCCAGGTTCACAGGCTTTCACAAATGTATTTGGACCATGTTTACGTATCTAAATATGAGGCTTGGAATAATATGTGTTCCATTAAAGCATTCTATGTAGTCTTTTGATATTGGTTGCACTATACCTCCTATAATTTTGGGAAATCTATTCTGGAATATGGGATCACTGCACTGTGTGGGAATTTAATGCAGTTGAGACTTTATCATATTTCTTCCTAAAGGGATCCAAAGCTCTGTAAAACCTCTAGTTCTATGGTTGGCTACTCTGGCACAAACTGGGATTTTGTTGTGCTGATAGTGATCCAATTATGCAGGCTGGGTGAGTTTAATCAAATGTAAATTCCCATAATGCTCCCTGACAGTGCATGGTCAGAGACACCATTTTACAATAAAATTGTTATTAAATCCATTTACTTGCCAATACATGTATTGCCAGTCAAAATAATTAGGTTGGAGTAGAGACACAAAATATTAGACCCCTCCATCAGTTGTGGGTTCTGTTTAGGAACTGGAGCCTTGATGTCTCCCTAAGGATGTCATTTTCTGGATCTGATCCTGGGGCAATATAGAATTACTATCTATTCTGCTTGTAAAATTAGCTAGTAACTTGCTCAAACGTGTACTTAATTTCCCCCCCTTTCCTGATTGCCTTGAAGAGCTTGTGGTGGTGCAGATTAAATACAATTGTACCCAAAAGGGATTTTGGAAGAAAAGATACAATTGAAAAGATTACAACCATTGCTCATTTTGTTCTGCACTATTTCAGTATAAATTAGATGTCTATTAAACTTGTTTTGCAATTTTTATAGAAATAAAAAATGGAGTGCGGCAGGATTTCCACTAGTGACTTTTGTCTTATGGAATCATCCAACTATTTTTATGCTGATGCAGCAGAAATGCTACATGATGACAAGCTTTGTATCTCTGTGAAGTCTCCAAGAAGATGGAAGCCACTAGAGGGTTAATGGTATGTGAATAGTCCTCGTGGGAAACTCTTTCCAAAATAATCTTTTACATGTTTAAATAAAATACATTTGAGGTTTTAAAACTATTTTTAAATAAAGGTTTCTAGTAGGCCACTACTTCTTTTTTGATATCATTCTGAGCCAAGACCTTTTGCCTCAGTAAAACCTATTTACTACATGACTTGTAAAACAATAAATCATCACTTCTTAGCAACAATTTACTTCTCAGGGGGAACATAAGCAATTGTATCTGTCACCAGGAAACTGTAATCCATCTTGTTTTTGAACAGATGGTATTTACCATGAGTGACCTTTATTATTACTCTAATTCCCCAGGCAGCAATGGCATATGGTCTTTGTAGCTTGTAGAGCCATTACTTGGTTGTTACTGAGAAAATTGGCAGCCAATAGATAGAATTTTAAAATACCACTTACAAGTGTACTTTAAATTATGTAACTTGAAAGCAATATTTAATGGAGGAAGTCATGGTGGATATTGAGCTTCTCTGTCATTTGGGGGGAAGACTTGATGGTTTATAAGTTTTTGAAATTTCATGCAAATCCTCTTGTGTAAAAAGAAACAATATTTTGTTTAATATTTGTTTAAATATTAACAGGAATCAATCCACAGAGTCCCCCATGCCATAAATTCATTTGCTTGGGTTTGTCTTAGGGAATCCAGCCATTATATTATACCATACTATATCATTATCATTGTTAATTATTGTTTTATCCTTTTAATGTTTACTGTTTGTAATGTTTGTAAGCTACCCAGAATCATCTCTTGATGAGATGGGGGCACACAAATTAAACAAACTTACCACTGCAATATTATATATACAAATTAGTTTATTATGGCTTAATTAATCTTGTTTGAAAGAAAGCTTACACAATGAGTTTTCTCTTGTTGGTCTTAGGGACAGATGATAAGCTTAAGTACCATTATATAAGCCCAGCCTGCCCATAAGTCTATTCAATGAATCATGGTTTAAGTAAGCAAAGGGTAAACATGATACATAAAATCAGCTATCATGAATTAAATTCTGTATTAATGTTACCTAGATTTATAATATTACTTCTCAACTGTACTGAAAAATGCTCTCTATTTGTGTTATGTTTGTAGCAGTAGTGTAGTGCTCTAGCCATGTCACTAGATGGGGCAACTCAAGCAGCTTTTTAGGGAATAATCTTTTTCTCTTTCTTTCCTTCTTTCCTTTCCTTCCCTTTCCCTGCCTTTATTATTTTTACAAATAATTCAAGGTGGTAACCATGTCAAACGCAGCTTCCTCCTATTTTCCCTATACCAATCACCACCTTTGACTGACTGGCCGGAGGTCACCCAGCTGGCTTTTATGGCTAAAATGGGATTCGAACTCATGATCTCTCACTTTCTAGCCTGATGTCTTAACCACTAGAACAAACTGGCTCTCTTAATTTGTGATTGTTCAAAACTGTGCAGGAAATGAGCTGACTGAGCCTTCCCAGTCTAATAAGAACACTAGGAATTCTGCAAGCAATTATATTAATGTATCTGAAAAAACAAGGCATCCTGAATAAAAGACTGTACAATGTAAAAAAGAAAACATCTATGTATGTGGTTCTGTGTTACCAGGTGCTGGAGGTATACCATGGTCTGACATTCACATTTATATCTGCGGTAATATATTTAACATTACCAGTGCTAAATATTAATTCATACTCTACTATACACTCTCCCTCCATCTCAACTACTTGCCACAGATAAAAAGACAAGTGTAGGTAAGACAGTTATGCTGCCTAATTCCCATAATATTAAAATATATTTGTTTATGGATTTGTTATACAGGTATTCCTCAATTTACAACAGTTCATTTAGTGACCATTCGAAGTTAAATGGCACTGAAAAAAAGTGACTTATGACAGTTTTTCACACAACCATTGCAGCACCTTCATAGTCATGTGATCAAAATTCAGATGCTTGGCAACTGACTCATATTTATTATGGTTGCAATGTCCTGGGGTCATGTGATTACTTTTTATGAACCTCCGACAAGCAAAGTCAAAGGGGAAGCCAGATTACTGTACTTAACAACCTTGTTACTAACTTAAGAACTGCAATGATTCATTTAACAACTGTGGCAAGAAAAGTCATAAAATGGAGCAAAACTCACTTAGCAACAGAAATTTTGGGCTCAATTGTGATTGTAAGTTGAGGATTACCTGTACTTTTATTCATTATTTCCTTCCTGAATTCATAGTAGATTACCTTAGAATAAGATAGAACTCAATGGAAAATATCTATAGCTCAGGATTGAACAGTGGAGTTCACGGAGCTGACGGTCTCTGAGCTAGTTGGCTGCTTGCAGACATTTCATTACCCAGCTAGGTAATATCATCAGTGCAAGTGAATATGGGGTTTGCTAACTGTTCATATGTAGTAGCTTGCCTGCCAATTTTGGTGGAGGCCATTTCCTCCTTGGTGGTTGTGAATTACTCAAGACTGAATTGCTCAAGAATAGTCAGTTTTGAACCTTAAGTGAGAAATTCTCTATAATGCTTCTAATGTTAGTCACTCTGAAACTCCATGGGACATTGAAATGGCAACTTTCAGCTAGCTGCCACTGTTGTTGCTGGAGTCTGCAGTTCAATCAGAGCTCACCAGCAGAAAAAGGGGTTGGTCACATTTTTATCAATTGTAGAGGCATTATATATGCTTTATTTTCTTTATAGGCTGCTATAGCTTTCCTCAAGCAGATTCTCACATATTCCCTAATATGACCAACAGATGGAAATCCCTAGAGATTAATCCCAACACATTCGGAAAGCACCAGTTTGTAGAGATGGCTATAAGGCAGAAAATGGTCATTGCTGAATGACAGTTTGAAATGTATAATTTATTGCGATGACCCTGGCACGATTCCACTAGACATAAATACTAATAACTAGAAAAGTGGCTAAAGGAAGGAAAGCAAGAAAAAAGTAAGGGTCACTAAAAAGTTATTACAAGTCACAGGCAACCTCACGGTGAATCAGTGATACGGATTTTAATCAATGAACAATATGTAGCTGTCTGGAAATTACTGAGCAGTAGGTCCCATTAGGTTTAGCTAGCATAGGCAACCAAAGGAGGAGCAAATGACACCACATGACCATAATATCATTGTGTAGATTATATAAATCACATTACATGTGATTTACTGGAAACTAATCAAGGAGAGAAGCAACCTAGAACTAAGGAGAAACTTCCTGACAGTTAGAACAATTAACCAGTGGAACAACCTGCCTCCAGAAGCGGTGAATGCTCCAACACTGGAAGTTTTTAAGAAGAGACTGGACAGCCATTTGTCTGAAATGGTATAGGGTTTCCTACCTGAGCAGGGGGTTGGACTAGATGACCTCCAAGGTCCCTTCCAACTTTATTATTATTATTCTATAATCATGATATGGCATTGTAAGCCAACCAGAGTCACTTGATGTGGGAAACATATCAATTTAATAAAATATACATGCTTCATTGTGGCTTCTATTGAAAGCTATGCTAGTTAGCATCCCAATAGCAAAGAAGAATTTAAGTCCAGCAATACATATGGTTCACAGAGGAAAGGAGCACGAGAAACAGGAAGAAAAAAAAACTGGCATACTCCATGAAATTGATTGGGTTTATCTGTTTTCAAATGAAACTTTCTTATTTGAACTCATATCTACTCTATACATTATAGTTCTTTAACATTCATTTTTTTAAAAAAACTTTCATAATTTCCTCTCCATCTTCTCTGTTTGACTAAATTCAATTCACTTTTTGTTGTGTTGCTTTAATATGCTTCCAACATCTTTAGAGTCAACAAAGATGTTGGAAGCATTTGTTTGATCCTTCTTTCAAGAGAGGATCAAGTGAACCAGTTGGCTTACAGCTTGGTAAAGGCATTTTTGTAAGCCTTTTTCCCCCCCACCAGTCAAATCCTGTCTGCCTCCAACATACTGGATGTAGCTAATGCATGTAACTAACCTGGGTTATTTTTATTATACACTTCTTAATGCTTGCTATCTTAAATATTTTGTGCTACAGTTTTATGTTGCATTTTATATTGTATTCTATACAAATATTTTTTCTAACACAAACCATCTTGAAATGATCTGAATAAGATGACATAACATTTCAAAATAATAGTAGGATAACAAGAGCAGTTGCCATAATCATGTCATTTTCAATTGTACAGTATATTGTTTCACAGGTGTCAGCTTAAGCAAACATATTTAGTGTCCTATATTGATTTTGCACAGAAATTAAAAATGATAATGATATGGACTTTAGGATTTAATGTTCTTGCTTGTCTAAAATATAATCTAGAGCCCATTAGGGATTTGGATTTTTTTCTCTAATATACCACCATGAAGCAAAACAGAAACTGCTTCTGAAAAATTATACAAAACAGCAGTGAGTCCCTCCCAAGAGTGGGCCTTAATACAGGAGTCAATACAGTGTTAGAAATTTCTGTTTCCCCTCTTTCATCCACCAGCCTTTATGGATGGCTTTTTCCTATCATCAGGAACAGCCAAACAAGTGTGATAATTGGATAAGAGACATTTTATGACTTTCCAGCTCTTCATCAGATCCTTAATATGAAAAAGATTTTTCTGTTCTTGTGGTACTCTTCACTATAATTTATAACATGTATTATAAATTGTTGCTGGAAAGGCTTTAAGAGTCTGATAGCTTTGTACAGCAAGTTTTCCAAGAACAGCTTTTAGATTTTCTTGTCCATTTTCGGACTGCTCTACCATGGATACTGAGGATGGAGACTATGGTTTAAGTAAAAGTTAACACTCTATTTTAATTCCATATACAATCATGGAATTCAAAGTGGGATATACAGTATTCAAAGTTGTCCATCTTTCAGGCATTGGCCAATTCTAAACTTTGGGTATGTAGAAGTTTAACTAGGCTAACTTTGGGATCCTGGCCTCTCAATTCACAGCACCCACATAAATAAAAATCAAAAGAAAATTCTGTAAACTCCCCCTCCCCAGAAAAAAAAAATCTTGTATAACTCTTAAACATAATACAGTACTTTAAAAGACCTACATTGAAGTTCAGGAAAATTTTGAATAATTTTTTCTTTACTGTTCCTTACCATGACTATATACACTATCACAAAAGATATTGTAATGAGTTCTTCTCTCAAATCAGCTAATACCTACTATTAGAAGGGAATACCTGCAGACATTTCATTTAATTTCATTTCCAAACTAAATAACATCGTTATTTTGCAAATTCACCCAAATCAAAGAGATTAGACACATTTCATCTACTTACAATATATTGTTGGCGTGATCATATCACTCATCATGGCACTGATAGGGTTGGTTACTAAACAGCTGTAATTCCCAATAGCTTCTTTAAGAACAGGGGCAATGGAAAGTGTATCTTCGTTTATCGTCATGGAGCCATTGCTGCTGTCTTCAATTGGATTTTCATTTTTCATCCACTGGTAAACTACCCTTGTGCCTTCTTCCACCATACATTTCAAAGTGATGTTTCCTTTTTTTTCTACAACTCCAAATGAGGGTTCCATGTATATGACAGGCTTAGTGACAGGCACTGCAATGGAAACAATATTGGGAGTTATGATCAAGTCATTTCTGTTACTTACATACAGCAGTCTAGATAATTTTGGAGTCTACATTTCCGCTAGTAGAAGATGGTAAGAACTGTCACTGCTTGTATTTGGAACAATCCAAAAACTTTCTTAAAAAAACAAATTGTCTTTTTAATCCCAAATGTTCTCTATAAAGAGAATCAACATCGTAAGTCCGTTTGTAAGTCAGTCAGTTTGTGATGAGTTATAGGACTCAATTTATATATATCTTATCTAGAGCTTTCATTATATTATGTTGAGAATGCTGGAAAGTTTAGTTTTAACATACCAAGTGGTGTCAGTTTGGAGAAAATTGCTCTAGATTCTTCACCAGTATATCTTTTAGAATATAGTTATAAATAATTGCCATTGGATTTTAATTTGCACATGCATTAATTTGCACATGCATTAGAACAATGTAAGTAAACATTCCGAAATATCCTGATGTGTAATAGACAACAATATGTCATATAACTGTGAATGTCATCTTATGTAGTATATTTTAATTTTTAAGAATTTGCAGAATATATGCTAAAGCTTGTGCCTTTCCTGCAATAAAGCTGGATTTTGATTATCACCCCATTAGATTTTTCTCTATTGCCAGGAAGTTCTCTAAATAGCATTACTTCACTGCACTGAATGATCAGCAGGACAAATTGCGGCTTTCGGGAAAGGTAAGCCCAGAAAATATCGCAGATAAACAAGAAATGGTGAACTTATGACCTTTAGATATGCCGCTGAACTCTAATTCCCTAGTCACAGCCCATATGGTAAATATTGGTGAATAGAAATATATTCCAGCATTTCAAGTTACTTACCATCAACAGTAACCTGAATCTTCTCAATTGCTGATTTTGTCCCATTGCCACGGATATTGATTTTTACAATATAATTTCCTTCATCACTTCTGTGTAAAGAGTTTATCAGCAAAGATGCATTTGGAGGTGAAAGTGTAAATTTGTGCCTATATTCTAAGTCTGGAACAACCGATCGATTGACAGAAATAAGCAGATATTTAGGGTTTGTTGGTGGTTTTTCAAAGAGCCATATTATCTGGATGTCAGAAAAGGCAAAGTTAGAATTATAAGCAACCTCAAGTCTGAGTGGCTGTCCTTCAATGCCATTGACTGTGTATGAGGGAATTGTCATGTTTAATGCAGAAGAAATACCTGCAGCAGAAAGATTACATATATTACAGATGGAAATACACATAAGACTTGCTTCATTCTATTGTAATATATCTTAAATGGTTTCAGAACTAACCATCACATGTGTAAAATCATGTTATGACCATTTTGCATTTTTGTTCCTTATCTATGCCATATATTTCTTTATGCGATATATATTTTTTTCATATTGAGTTGGATATAAACATTACACACATCTCTCTGAAAAGAACAGACGAAGTAATAATAATAATTAACTTTTCAGATTAACCATCAACAGTGAAGGAACAAACAGCCAAGAAATACTGCAGATGGGTATTTGGTAGAGCAGCCAGGAAGACCTTGGAAAAAGCACTTAAATGCCAGGATGTGACTCTACCTAGAAAAACCAGAGTCATGCAAGCCATGGTATTCTTTGTGACATGCTGTAGAAGTGAAATAAGAAGGATAGGAATCTTAACATATTTGAACTTTGTGTTGGCAAGACTCTTGAAAATACTGTGGATAGCCAAGGAACTAAACTGATGGATCACTAAACAAATCAACCGAAAGTTCTCATTTGATGCACAAAAGACCAGGCTAAAATTATTCTTCTTTGGACACATTATGCAAAAACCTAAGTTTTTAAAATCTGTGCTGGTTACAACTATAGAATACATTCATTTTTCCTCTAATATTTTCTTGCAATTATTGGTTGACTAATCCAGAGTAAACAAATTTGCTTCTGGGTTGATTTGAATGGCTAGGGATTGCCCATGGGGGTATAGCATGGATTCAGAAGATGCTCAGGGGTGTGCAAGAGGTAACATGATGGTTGGGGAGAATGCACAGAAGTACACAAGAGGTGGGGTGCTGGTTTTGACCCAACCTAAGTAAAAGTGAGGAAAAACTTCTTTTGTACTGTATAATATCCTTGAATGCATACTATAAGCATTTAAACTTCACTAAAACCAAGTATTGTCTTGCACTCCGAATATTAGTCAGTAAAGGAGTGAATTAGATGTCCACTCATTTCTAAGGAAAGAAATAGGTCTTGCGGAGTTTGTCAGAACATAGAGCTTTCAGACAATGTAATTATTTATATCAGATTTAGCAAAATCGCCTTTAAGAATGTTATATTTTGTAAGAAAGCCAGAGAAATAAAGTTTCAGCACGGAGGGAAGTTTGGCTTCAGAATGAGAATTGACAGTACTCTTAAATACAATGTAACCAAGTAGCAATCCCACAAGACTGTTGTGTGAATGCAACCATTATACATGTAGTCCTCAACTTACAACCACAATTGAGCCCAACATTTCTATCGTTAAGTGAAATATTTGTTAAGTGAGTTTTACCCCATTTTATGACATTTCTTGCCACAGTTGTTAAGTGAATCATTGAAATTGTTAAGTTAGTAACACAACTGTTAAATGAATCTGGCTTCCCCATTGATTTTGCATGTTAGAAGATCACAAAAGGTGATCACATGACCCTGGGACACTGCAACCGTCAGAAATATGAGTCAGTTGCCAAGCAGCTGAATTTTGATCACATGACTGTGGCGATGCTGCAAAGATTGTAACTATGAAAAATAAGTCAGTTTATTCAGTGCCACTGTACCTTTGAACGGTCACTAAATGAACTGTTGCAAGTCAAGGACTATCTGTAGTTAGTTCAACAAACTGCTAAAGTACAGTAGTGTACGCTACATGGGTCTACCTCTGAAAACCAAACGGACATTAGGGCACCATTAGACCAGAATGGTGGCTCAGTTGTTGGCAGATGGTCGCCATCAAAAGTTCATATCTATGCTTCAGGCTTTGAATAGGCCTTGTTTCCTATCAACTTCTATGTGCAATTCAAATGCAATTTTTAACTTTAGCCCCTACATGACCTGGTTCCAAGATATCTCTGGAGCCTTCTCTGTTCAATTTCAATTTGTCCAATGCAGAGCTCATGGAAGAATCTAGTAGCAGTTCCCAACTTCCATGAAAAAAGGTGAAAGGAGGCCTACATAGGTTGATGTTCCATTACAGGACAAATATTATGATATATGATATTTGATCAACACTTGCCTTACTAGGCTTCAGAAAAATTACTTATGACAAGAAGGCATTTGATTCTTAACATGTTGCCATCTTGTTACTTGATTTGGTGATTGTTTTAAGATTCCTATTTAATACTTTTAACTTTTGTGATTTTTATGATTTATTATTTTTTACTGGGATAATTCAAACGCACCAGTTATCTTTTGATTATGGCAAGTAAACATGAAATAAACCAAAATTAAATAAACCATGGCCTAGTATGACTTATGAACCCAGCCACTAGAGTTGGCCCTTTGTTTAGTGGCTGCTCAAAGCTACAGTGGCACTGAAAAAAGTGACTTACATTCAGTCCTCACACTTACGACCACCACAGCATCCCTACTGTCACTTTGGAATGGAATTTGAATACGTGTATCCACAGGGTCCCAGGATCATAGGATCACTTACTGCAACTTCCTCAGCCCACTTCTGATAAGCAAAGTCAATGGGGGAAGCTGGATTCGCTTAACAACTGTGTGATTCACTTAACAACTGCAGTGATTTGCTTAACTGTGGCAAAAAAGGTCATTAAATTGGGCACAACTCACTTAACAGCCACCTTGCTTAGAAATTCTGATCCCAATTGTAGTCATAAGTTGAAGACTGCTTGGTTTTTTTTCAGCCTTAGGAGCTCAATTTCACATGCAGGTTTTAACTGAATTAAATAGAGCCACCAAAGATATTGTATTAAGATTTTGTCTTAAATGAGGTGATGCTTTTTACCTGTTTTTACAAGTACAGGTAGTTTCAATGCACGACCAGAATTGAGCCCCAAATTTTTGTTGCTAAGTGAGGCAGTTGTTAAATGAGTTGCACGCACTTCATTTTACTACTTTTTTTTATTACAGCTGTACAGCAAATCAGTGCAGTTGCTAAGCGAATCCTACGGTCATTAAGCAAATCTGGTTTCCCCCATTGATTTCGCTTTGCCAAAGCTAGCTTGAAAGGCTACAAGTGGTAATCACATGACTCCAGGACAGTACAACTGTCATAAATACATGTCAGCTGTCAAGGGCCTGAATTTTGATCACCTGACCTTGGAGGTGCTGCAACAGTTCCAAGTGTGAAAACTAGTCATAACTCAATTTCAATGCTGCTTAATTTTGAATGGTCACTAAATAAATTGTTATATGCCGAGTACCACCTGTACTGTAATCAACTGAATTGGAAATTTTATTTCATGTTGCAATGGAATACAATATTGGGAATATCTAATTTGCTAATTACCTAATACAGTATTGCCTTTCACCATATTTGCAGCAAGAGAATAGTTTGAGATTCAAGCCTTGTGTTTTCTAGCAGAACCATTGCTTTTCAATATATGGTAGTGCCAGGACTGAAATTAAATTATCACAGGTATATTATATAAATGCATGGAAAGTTTTATTCTAAAACCTAGCAAAATTATTTTTCTGTGTTCCATTTTTGCTTTGGTATTCAAATTTTTCTTTTATTAAAAACAAGTTTAGGAATGGTTGATCCATAGACAACAAATTTCAAATATAATTTACCAACTTATAAGAATCTGAAACATAAAAGAAGCTTCTGAAGCAAATAATACACTTTCTTAGCTTCTGGTGTCTGATTGTGCTTGCTTTCCTTGTATTCAGTATAAACAAATTAGATATTCCCAAAGTGACCTCCAACTTTTGCCTAGGCTGCATTTGGCTTTTACATCAGTTTTAAAGTATTAGTAAGCACAACACCACCCTTGTTGACTAGAAACGTCCTTCAACTATTTTACTGAAATAAAAAAGATGACATAATATTTTGAGTTTCATACATAAACCAATATTCCATGGGAAGGATTCTGATTTTATTTAAAGCACTTTTCAGTATCAGTGACAGTATAATTTTGAAATTAACCTAGTTTAATTTGTTGTTGCTTTACCTTATACTAGTGGCAAAATGCAAATATTGTACTATAGTAGAACATAATTGGTCTGTTTGGTTTTTAACACTGGGATTTATGACTTAGCCATTTGTCCAAATCCATTTAATTGTGAAATTATTAGGCAAGGTACACCCAGGTTTAACATAATGTCTAAAACCCTGTGAATATTTCCACAATGAATAGAATAATGATATTGGAACCAAATGCTAATTTTAAACTCAGTTTGCACAGGAATGAAAAAAATATCCTCTAGGTATTACAAACCTGTTATTCTAAGTAATGTGGAATTTTTATATCTCCTGTATGTGTAATCAACTTGGGAACAATAATGCAGAAATAGGGAACCAGCAGCCCTCCAGACATTGCTGAACTACACTTCCTAATATCCCTCACCTTTGATCACATGGGCTATTGCTGCTGAGAGTAGCATTTTAGCAGTTTTGGGAGGGCCATAATCCCCCTTCTCCTAAAATAATATCAGAAAAATCTACTTTTTAATTTCTAATGCTAAATACTATTTATGGAAAAATATCAGAATGAATTTAAGGAACATATTGAATTACCACATATGGCATTATAAAGTTTTAAAAATGCATTGGTTACATTCAATGATACATGAGAACAGTTGCTGTTCCCAATGTGCACAGTATGTGTTGATTCAACCTTCCTAAAAGATAGCATATTACATAATGTGTGAACTATAGAACAATCTTGTCTGTTCTGAAGAAAGTCTTAACAGTTTATTCACAAGAACCCAGACATGCAGTTATAGAATTGTAGTTTCCATTTACACAAACCCCATGGTGGTATTTTATTCTATGATGCAAATAGCATTAACACTACCAATTTTATATCCATAAAGCTATTAAGATATTTATGTATTCTGTAAAGCCTTGTACCTGGATAAAATTTCATAAAAGGACAGAAAATCATGCAGAATCTTACCTAAAAATAGGCAGAGCACATAGATTTGCAAGCCACAAAACATGGTGTTAAAAAGTAGCTTGTTTTGTGTGAAGGCCATCTTCTTTCAGTGCAGAGACTGAGCCTTGATCCAGCAGCTGTGGAGTTTATTTGTTAGGGAAATCAGGTGTGAGTTACGAGTCACTGCCTTGTCTTGCTTCAGGTGATTTGACTATGTGTATAAATGACACAGGGAGTGGAACACCTGTTAGATTAGTGTTCAACATCTTCATTGCCTATAGCCCTATCATAATTCTCTACTCTGGTATGTTCACAGCAAATATAGATCACGATAAATTAGGCATACAGTATGAATCACTCAACACTGATAAAAAATAAATGAGCTTAAAGACTATATGCAGGTTATATTCATCTGATGAGTGCAGACAGTTAAACAGTTGCAGGAAAAAAGAACATAAAATTGTACAAACCCTGAGGATTATTGCAAATGATTTTTGTTAGTTTATATTGTGTCTTTTAGGTTAGATGAAATTAGTCCTAAAGCTTTTAAATAAATAAGTACAAAATTGCTTTAAAAATAGCAAAATTGAAAAAATTGTAAAACTGCTTTAATTGCAAGATTTAGCAGCATGCAAGTATGATAAAAATGCAGATTTTTAAAAACCCTTCAAGTATGTATTTATGACTAAGCAGAGCACTATCAAAGAATTTTGGATAATGGGCAGACCTCAGAAGGGCCTCAGTAATTCAGACAACATGAAGATGGTGGCAATGTAGAGATAACATAGCCTTGTAAACTGTGGTTTCCATTCATAGTGATTAGCTGGGCAATCTACCTGACCAGAATTATAAAGGGCACTTCCATTGTTAACCTCACAGTTTCCCAAACCCAAGTAAATCAACAGAACTGAAAAAGAGATCAAGATGAAATAAACAGCAATATTATTCAGCCTATGTGTTGCACTATATGCTAACCAAGATATTAGACTCTATACTATTTTCTGAACTTCCAAGACTTTCTGAACTATAAACTTGGCTGGATAAGCATAGCCTAAACTGAAATGCAGTTTCTGGTTGAGAATGTAATGCAAACATTAAAAGTTCATTTTCACTTGTGAAATTCAGATTAAAACTTGTTTTGCATAATTTAAACCATGTTTTGCTTCAGCATGTTTTGTTGAATTAGCCATAATACCTGAGTTCATTCAACACATTAAGTCACAATTAAACTTCTATTGTGGCTTAGCAAAGTAGGAAACCAACCCCTTGGCTTTGTCAATACTTCACGATTACCAATGTTTACCATAACTGGATTTTGTTTAACTCATTTTGGTTTATATAATTACTGAAGTATAAAAATAACTGCATGAGCTAGCTACATATAACATATTAAGCTAAAATGAATTCGCAGAATTGTGGTTTCAAGTGGATTATGGAAAACATAGTCCCTAACTAGTCCCTCCCTGGTATTAATTATACCAACTTCTTAGTAACCAGTCAAGGGAGTTTAGAAAGAAGTAAAACCCTTTACATTTTCTAATACTTGCTTACAAATATTGTTAATTGGACCCAGTTAAAAGAAATAAGTAGTCTGGTTTTTTTTATACTTGCTCTGCTGTGTATAGGCTCTCCTTTCAATTGTTCCAGGCCAGGGGTTTTCAAACTTGGCCCTTTTATACTTGTGGATTTCAACTCCCAGAATTCCTCCGCCAGTGTGCCTGGCTGAGGAATTCTGGGAACTGAAGTCCACAAGACATAAAAGGGCCAAGTTTGAAGACCCCTGCTCCAGGCAATGGCTTTTCACACTAGAGTAAACCATGCAAATCGATAACCAAAATAGCAAAAGCAAAAGTTAGGCAATGCCTTTACTAGGATGAGGGTCTATATGAGATCATGCAGTTTTCAGTTTATTCCTGAGGCCATAACGTTTCGATGAGGAGAAACAGAGTGACAGAGTAGCTGCAAGTTTATAAACTAATTCTAGAGAAATAGCAACTTTAGCTCTAGATATGATTTTGTTCCCATGGAAAGAGCTAGAATACACTCCAGGGATGGTCCTTCGTTCTCAGCTCCTAACGGAAGAGCAAGGGAGTCCTGTTTCCAGCCAATCAGTGATTAACTTTAGCCACTGCACTACAGTCAGTCATGTCCTAGTTATCTCACAATCTTCTTGCTAGCGTTATTCCCGCGCTATGGCAGGATCCCTAGTGTTCTCACAATGAACTACTGTCATTTGCCATATATGGGATTGCCTTTGTAAACCACACTGAAACTGAAACTAGGATAAAATGCAGCAGCCTGCACATTAACTTGATTAATGTGGGATTGTCATATAACACCAACATTGGTTACCACTTTGATTTTGAGTGCAATTAGAATCATTTTCTTTAGCTCAAAAGGACTTAGTCGTGATGCATCGTAAAGCATTCTCTCGGCATTTAACACAGCGATGTTTCGGTGTTTACAAACTCAACTAGTCATATCCGATACTAATATCCTGGATCACGAAATTATTTCATTATAAGCAAAATACATTTCTGGAAATAACCAAGTTCCGCGTCCAAGATTCAGATGGTTCTTTTAAATTCATTTATCGCTAAAAGGCTTATTTCATCCTGAGAACTCGCTAGTTGGAAAGACAGGAAATACGATCCGCTGAGCTTTGTGGGAGTTGTATTTCTCTCAGAGGCATATTGGCGTCCAAAATCCGGAAACAAAGCTCCCATTGTAAACTCTAAATCCCATGATTCCGAAGGAAAACAGGCGGGTCATGTGATGCTCAAAATGGCTTCGCTGTGTTAGAGGCAGCTGCGTTCGATGGGCGAAGGGAGTTTGCGAGACAAACTGGCCGGCCGGCAGAAATTGTGTGATCATGCAGAAAATCAAGTCTCTGATGACCCGACAGGTAGCGGGGTGGGAAGACGGAAGACCTATGTTTGATAAAGCGAGGTTAAGAAAGATGTAACTGAAACGATTTCTGCAGAAGACTGCATAGGCAATATGAGGGTCTGGGTGTGTGTTTCGCAAGGCCGGAATTCCTATAATTAAAAAATGGAATTTTGAATGAGAAGAAAAACCACGATAATCTGTTATATTTACTGGGAAAAGACCCAAATGCGTTCTGTCATAGAAAAGATACGATTTGGCGTGCGTTTCTTTGAAAAGGAATTCAATTAAGTAGGACTTGAATATTTATAAATGCGCACAGGATTTAAACTTATTTATTACTATTATTTGGGTAGGGAGGTCTGATGCTTGAATAAAGGAGGTATATAAAGAAGGTTTCCTGGGTTGTTCGTAATTTATTTCATTGATTATTCATTTAGGGACGTAAGGACTCCAGATGCATTGTAGGATTGAATTGTGGCTGTTCAGGTTAAGCTTGTTTCCCTAGTTTAAATTCTCTGAGGAAATGATTTCAGAATGTAATGACGAGCTAAACTTGGAATCTTTTCTCATACTATTTGATGGCAAAAAAATTATAAAATATATGTAAATAAAGATGATAGGAGCAATTGGTAAATGCAAAGGTTGTAGATTTGAGGGGAACATCACAGGGGTGGCAACTGTGATTACTGATTTGATACATGTCATTAGGGCTCTTAGTCAAAAGTGGGCCAGATAATATTTGTTTGAGAGACTATTACAAGGTGTGCTTTTTGATGAGGACAATTGAAAAAATTATTTGAAATTGAATATTCCAGAATTGTGCCTTTTGATCATAAATCTCATATTCAGTGTTTTTTTAAGAAATAATATTGGACATTTGGTTTCAAAGCTCTCTAATTTATTTTTCTGTGCGATTCAACAAGCATTTTTGCAATTTTCCTCTGATACACATCTTAAGATTGAGCAAATAGTGTTTTCTGGAACGTTTGGGTTACAAAATCCCTTGGTTCCAAACCATAGATTGTAGCGAAGGATTATCCTGAGAAAAAGTCCCATCATTTTATTATACAGGTTCTTTTGTTACAGGTCCTTCAGCTATTTTGTAGCTAGAAAGCCTTGTTCACGAGAATAGCTTGAGTTTTCTGAGATTTGGTTTTCAAATATATGTGCCTTCTAAAGCAGTAGTTGAAGCAGTCATATATTCATCAATAAGTGTTGTTTAATTATTCTGGCTACAGAAAGTGACATATTTGATTTTTTTCCCCTTAAGGGTCTTAAAAGTCCTCAGGAGAGTATTCATGATTTGAGCCCCCTTGAGAACTTCAGAATTCCAAGCAAGGTAGGACATATAATGTTAATATTTCTTTCAGTTTCTGTTTTATACTTGTAGCATCTATTTGTATTCCATACAGCTACCATAGCAGGGCAAAGTAGTCAGCATCCTTATCAAATTGTGCTAATGACATTAACATGCAGCACAAGTGATGAGATGTTTAGCAATATGTCAGCCTTGTCCTTTCTATTCTGCAATAGCACTGGGTGGCGTTTGTAGTAGCCACTCTCCTAATAACTGGATGTATCTCTGCTTGTTACTATTGTTTAAAATTTACTGTCAGGATCCTATGGCAGCTTTAATTCATAAAAGTACTTCAGGCAATTCCCATGTGAGTTATGAATCTTACTGCTATTTGGCATCACATAATTTAATTACATTTTACAAAACATACATAAAGACAATATAGACTAATATAGAAAATCAAGAGAAAAGATAAAGAGTAAAAAGAAAATAAGGATAGAAGTGCAAAGAGATGAAAGAGAAGGAAAAAAATATACAAAGGATGACTTCCAACTTTTTCTACCAAAGATATAAGAAACATTTATATTTGACTCTTAGTTTAATACTGTGATAAAATGTCCATTTTCCCCAAAAGAAGAAAAGGGATAAGAAAAGATCATGTGATCTTTTTAAATTTTAACATTCATCAAATCTGTATGTCAAAATTTGATTTTTCTCTATCTCCTGAATCCACAAAGGATTTTCAATTGTAGATGAATTTCTTCAGTGATTTTTCTCTCAAGAGACATTAAATTAGTCGGTTCTGTCATCTTTATTAACCATTCTTCTATTGTAGGTATCATAGAATCTTTCCAATGCTGAGAATATAAATGTCATGCTGCTGTTACCATATATAACCATAAAAAACACCATGTGATTTCCCCCAAGATTTATCCATAAAACTTAACAAAAAAATTTCCGGTCTGATTATACATTTTCAATATTTTTTGAGTTGCATTACTATTTTCCATCAAATATTGCTTAGCTCATTTGCAAGAACACCAAATGCGATAAAAAGTTCATGTTTGAGTTTTATATTTCTAGCAACTATCTGAGGATCATTTAAACATTTTATGACTCTTACTGCTACTGATGTTAGCGTTCCCACTATATTAGAATCTGGCAGTTGATGCATTAGTTGCAGCTGATTTCATAGTAACTGATTCTGCATATGTTTAATTGGAATGAAGGATGAGTTTAAGTGGGGGAAGGGAATGATGTAGAGTTGGTGAGCAACTATGAAATCTGTTGCAACTTCTGTGTTCACAAGAATTTTTAGAAGATATTTGTGTAATCCTCCATTTTCTTTTCATAGACTTGCATATTCTCTGTTGTCTATTATTTTTTGGCAGCTATACAAAAAAACCTCTCATATTTTGATCTTTCTTGAGGTATCATGTGCGTCATTGAAGAAGGTTCTAATAGCTTAAAATATTTAACTCCCAAGCAACTCGTCTAAATTCATCCATTTTTGTGGATTATTGCAAAAATGTATTTATGTCATGAAGTGCAGAATCATGATGTCATGAAAAGATATGAATGAAATCATCTTTAAACTGGGTATAAGTAATGATTGTGTAGGGATGGTGATTGTCAATATAAAACCTTATAGAAGTAGGCCAAGAAAAAGCAAAAAAATATATATGATTATTTGACTTCTCAATTGGAAAGCAGATCCCTTTTTTCTTTTTGCTAATTCTGGAAAGATGACATTATTGCAACAGTTATGTTGATCAAATAAAGGCAAATGTTGCCCAATGATTCAAATAAGTTGTTCACTGTACTTAACTTATTTATAATTTTTCTATATTGCTCATCTTATCTAAGTGACATGAATTGGCATTGAAAAATTGAAAATATTTTACCTATTTATGTTGCTGGTATAGTTAAGAGTAGTTCTGGATATGAAAGTTATGGTTTTGTGGGTTCTAGAAAGAACATGATGGGGTTCACTCAAATGCAGCCAATTTTCTAACATTACGGCTCCATGATTTTTTTAAAAAAAAAACTTAAGATGTTACTAAAAAAAATGTAATGGGCTGTGAGAATTACCTAGGGAGACAGAAGGAAGAGCTGCAGCTAGCTAATAAAGGTAACGTTAGTACTCATGGTTTGGTTTCTTATCTGGACTGCCTTGAAGGATTGACAAAAAGTTTGAAAACCCTCAATTTACACAATGCTTATAAATTAAGAAACAATATTGCTCCAGAAAAAACACATTAACATTTATCATTAGATTAAGGAATTAATGTAATTATCTCTTGAATTTCTTTGGGAAACCAAAAAGAGTTTAAATAATGCACCCTGAAAGAATTAACCTATTGTAAAGACCTGCCTCAACTAGGTCTCCCAAGAAAGCAGAACTCTTGAAACAGGCATTGTCTCAAAAGGAACTTTTATTAGGGACTAGTGACAGCAGGGAAAACAAGGTGAGGTCTGAGAAAAAACCCAAGCAAGCAGTATATTAAAAGCAATATTCATTACTACTCCTCCCAGGGTCCATTTGAATCCCAGCCAATCCACAGGTGGCATATTGTTTTGGTAACTGGCTCCTTTGGTGTGCTCTTCAAGGTCTCTCTCACTTTCCTTTCTTTGTGGCTCCAAATGCAAACCGTCTCCTAGATAAGGGTGATGTTATTTGGCTGCATTCCTTCTCCTGGGGGAAGGGCAAAGTGGCAAGACAGTGCAAAGCATCCTTCCTCCCAACAGAATGGCAGAATAGACCTAATCATCAATAGAAAGCTCCCATTACCGTTGATCCTTACAGGCTAGCATAATTTGGTCTAAAGAGGTTTTAACATAAAAGTTTTTCAGCAGACTTGATCAGTTGTAACAAATCTGAGCTTGTTTGTTTGTTTGTTATTCAATTTGTACAATCAACCAAGTGACTCTGGGTGGTGATATAGTAGAAATACAGCCAACACCATTGTTATTCTAGTATACTCACACTGCTGTATACAAGCTAGGATAAATTAATTTTCTAAAAATAATGTTTCCAACCATTCCAATCATGGATACATATGTATTATGAATATGTCAATTAAAACAAGTATGGTTATATATGATATGTCAACTAATTTAAACTTTCTAAAAACATTCAACTGTAATTGCAATTCTTACTATTTGGGTTTTAAAATCATAGCTATTTGCTATGAAAACTGTAATTTCAAAGATATTCCTCAAGATGGCAGATTAATAAAACTTAAGAGTATGTGAGAGCATGCAAAGAGCATTTGATAGAGAACTGTGTAATTCTAAAAGTACAGTTCTGCTAAAAAAAAAGAATTGGTCAGTGCATGAACTGACAATGGCACTTTTTCCAGTGAATATGTTTTCTTTTCATCCTATATGATGTAGTTAGATCAGAAGCTATTCCATGTGATTCCATTAAGCTCCTCTTTTAAAATTTTGGGGGATTCTTTTTGCAAAATATCTTTTGAGTTGTTAAGAGAACATGTATTTATTCTTAAGGACAAGATTCCAATGTTTTCAAGGTGGAATGCCCATTTCTCAGTTATTTCCCACATAAGACACACTGTCTTATTTCTATATGTTAGAATACAGCAGGGAAAGCCAAAGCTTATGCTAAATTGAATGCTAGCTTCCCTTCCAGCTTCCCAGTGATAACTCTGTCATATTTTGTTTTTGTTCCCTACACTGAGGTTTCATTATATGATTGCTGTTTCTCTTTGGGTATGTTACATATTAGTTATGGAAGTAGGAAGCAATTCAAAGAATGAATGCAATACCTTTTAGAACAATCTAGGTCAGGGGTGTCAAACTGCCGGCCTGCAGGCCGGATGCGTCACCAGGAAACCGGGCCCACCCCATTGCCGGCAATGGAGAAAAAGCTCTGATCCGTCGTGCGATGTCACATGACGTCGTGAGTTTGACATGTCTGATCTAGGTAGAGCAGTGATGGCGAACCTTTTAGAGACTGAGTGCCCAAACTACAACCCAAAACCCACTTATTTATCGCCGGGTGCCAGGTGGGCATGGCTGTGGTGGGCATGGCAGAATGGGTGGGTGTGGCCAAGGTGGGCGTGGTCACCTCAATGTAGACTGAATTAATGTCTATTAGAACAATTATAACGATCAACATATTATTAATATAATTATCCTTCAGGAATTATATATAGCATTTTATAGTTTAAAAAATAAATGTTTACAGTTATGTGAAAAAACTGAAAAGTAATTGTTTCCATATATCAATTAAGAAATTCTCCTGAAGCGGTTTCTTGTTTTAAAACAAAGTTATACTCTTCATATTGGACCTTTTATTCTGGTTATATTTCATCAATTCTGTTAGAAAAATGAACTCAGACAGAAATCAAATTTGCTAAAAGAAAGGAGGTTGATTTAATAGCCACTGCAATTTTTGTTTGCAAAATTTTTATCATGGTACATTTCTTTTAATAATCAATAAAGAAAGGTATATATTTTTATAGCTGAAGGAATTAAAGCGTCTTCTACTAAATATGAATAAAATAGTATGCAGTATTCTGTCATATTCCCCTGAAATTCTACACCTATGTGTTCCTGTTCATTTTCACCGCAGATTACAGTTTTTATAATTTTATCTTGTCTTCTTGATCTGAACATAGAATTTTTGCTTATATTTCTAATGAATGCTAGCTGGAGAAGGCTTCTAAAACATGCAAATTAACTTTAGTCCTACTCCGTAACTACTGAATGCCGCACATCTTGGCAAAGAAAGTTTTCAATGCAATATCTTTATAGAGATAAAGGCAAGTCAAGCCTAAGCCTGAAAAGATTCTTAAATATTACCTAGGTTGTCATAAATCCATTTTATGTCTCTATAAAAAGTCTACAAAGGTTAAAACATCTGGGCTCTGAAACTACCCTTAACTTGACTTCCTGTAAAAGCAAACAAAATATTATTTTTCCTCCAAATAATTTCCAGTTTTAGTTTTTGGATATGTTGTAACATAACCAAATTTTATTCCTTGGAAATGTTGTAACCAAAAGATCACGAATGGGGTTAGAATAAACTTCCTAAGATTAGAGGTATGAACTTTGATCATCTATATCAGTGATGGCGAAACCGCCCCACCCCCTAACCCTAACCCACCCGGCTCTGCCCCTGCTCCACCCCACTCCGCCCCCTGCTCTGCCCACCCGCAGGGCCACACACCGCCTCCATAGCCCGCCGCAGCAGATTGCCCAGGCGGCTGTGCAGCACCATGGTGGCCATGCCCTCTGCCCACGCCCCGCAGCATCATCTGCACGTGACAGGGCGCGAGAGTGGAGTCTTGTTCCTGCTGCCATGTCCTTGGCTACGCTGCTCTGCGCGGGCCGCGTCTGGGGGCAACTTTCCTCCAGAGGCACTGCTGGTGAGGAGGGAGAGGCGGGGCTAGGGCGATGGCACGCGTGCCCACAGAGAGAGCTCTGAGTGCCGCCTCTGGCACGCGTGCCATAGGTTCGCCACCACTGAGGTAGAGTTTAATGCAAATGTGTTGTGATAAATAAACCATACTTTTATTACAAACCATATTTAATATTCAAGTACGGTTAATTAAATACAAGAAGTAGAACGGTTACTCTATTTTCCAGTATGTTACATAGTTTTGTAAAATTTAAGGGTGAAAAATGAAACATCTGTCCTGTAAACATATTAGCTCAATAAATGTATTCTTGCAGATGTACTGTATGTTGAAAATTGTGGATATATGTGTAATTTGCATATAGTTGTAATCCACATAATGATTTTGGGGACTGTTTAATGAAGTGTGTAGTTTATCCTACTAGAGCTATCTTGCAATTAAAATTATAAAATGTAAAATTTTATTGGGGCCCAGTTATTTCCATTTTTTATTGCAAAATTGAGAGGAACAACTAGAATGGTTTGCCACTTTGATACAATATAATTGAATAATGGATATATTTTATATTGCTGTATTGCTATTAACTATATTTTATAGATTGTATTCTACTTGGAATCCAACTGGATTGAACTGGTATATAAATTTCTTAAATAATAGTTTCAATGTTCAAGTCTACACAATTACATTTTAATTATGATTTATTGAGTAAACTAATTTATTAAGAGACATATACATACACATACACATCTACATACATACACATACATACACATAAATACACATACACATACATATACACACGCGCACACACATATATGTCGTTGAATTAGTGGATCAGGAGTGAGTCATCCGTGGAAGGCTGGTAATAGGTCTTGTGATGGGGAGATTATATCAGGTCAGAGTTATTGGGGGGGGGGGCTTGAGGGTTGGTGCTATTTCTGGATGGCTGATTTTTATATATACATATATATATATGAAACTCTTTCTATGGCTTGCCTTTCATATGCTTTTTAAAAATAAATTGGTGATACATCATTTTCTGTCATATATTGAAGGAAGAACTTAGAGAACTCCGGGAGCAACCAACTGATCCTCAAGCCCAGCAGGAAATAATTAACAGCATTGAAGAAATCTATTTTTCCAATGATTCCTTTGATATTGTTAAGTATGAGTTAGAGGTAAGAACACTGAATTGGAATAACAATATATTTTTTCTTGATAATATATTTTGATCTTCATTGCTCTGTCTTTTTCACTGCCATTAAAAGAGAACAAGCTTTTATTCATTCAATCAATTTCTATAGCTGCGCAACTTAATTAAATGATTTACAATTCCAAAATTATAAAACAGTTTTAAAAAATCCACAAACCCGAGTCAAAGTCATATTTTTCAAGAAATTTGCCCCTTTGGTGGATTTTATGTCTATTTTTAAAATGGATTTTGATTCTGCTTATCTGTAGAAGCTGCCAACTGTTCTTAGTCTTCAGGAACTGGAAGAGTATAGAGACAAATTAAAGCAGCAGCAAGCAGCTGTAAGTAGAAAGTTCTTTCTTCTTCCCTGCTCATTTTATTGATTTCCATAAATCTCATTACTTCTCAGAACTGTTATATGACCTTGAAAACAGTTGAGGGACTTCAGTGAAGACTCAGAAATTATAATTAAGGTGATCATATTTCACTTTCTGCTGGTTGTTATTTATTGCTTAATTGTCATGAACTATAACATTCCCAGCCTTTTGCTATTGGTCACGGTAAGTTGGACTGATGGGTATTAGAGTTCAAAATACTTGGATGACAGCAAGTTTCTTAAACTTCTTATAACTCCATGGGACATTATAGGCCTTGCCTTTAAAGGTTACATTCCAATCCCTGGCATATCCAGTTGAAAGCATTTGAGAGATATCTTTTATTCAAGACCAAGTTATTGGAGTATTGTTGCCTATGCTAAATAGACCAACAGGCTCACTAATTGTAGGGAAACCTCCAAACGTTTTCCATGCCTGGCTTGGCTTGCTTGCTTAGTAGTATGGTAGATATTGATTAACCAGGAATTTAATTATGCTGGTATCTAAACTCTATTTTGAGTTTTGAAAATGAGCTTACAATCATTTCTAGTGAACAATTATTTTTGCTGGTATACAAAACTAAACCTGTTAACCACAGTTTGAACACACACAGCTGCCTGAGTTAACATACCACCACATCATAAATCCAAACAAAAGAAATAGTATAATTTAACATAGTGTATAAATCCAATCTATGTTTCCATGATGGTTGTGAAGAAGTTCATATAAATAGCATAGATTCAAAGATAATTTAGCTTCGTAGGAGACTTTCAAATTTCCTGCATGTCAAAGGGAAAGATGGGGAGTGATCCTTTAATTTGTCCTTTTTCATCTTTCAGGATTATTTGTGGCTGCTATCCTCTGTATGTAGGAATTAGATGTTGGGAGTCTTGCTTTTTTTAGGAAGAAAGAATCTGAATGATACGGACAAATAAACAGAAACTAATGTTTTGAAGGAAGCCGTGTAATATTACTTCCTTGTCCTACCCAGTAAACCAACTATAATTGATGCTTGTATAAAAGATGCTTGTTTTGTTCATTCGTTGCAAAGCACAATTTTCATATATTGGAATTCAGAATGGGAAAAATAATTTATTAAACAGGAAAACAATTTATTTTTTAAACTTAACTGGGGTAATGCTGCATTTTATAATCTTGCTCTTTAGAGAATATATTCAAAACATTAGTTTCTGTTTATTTGTCCGTATCATTCAGATTCTTTCTTCCTAAAAAAAGCAGGACTCGCAACATCTAATTCCTACATACAGAGGATAGCAGCCACAAATAATATATTTTACAAAAATGCAGATTTCTTTCACTCTTCTTTATAGATGAATCATATGATAATTATGACATACTGCATGAGCTACATTTGGCTTTTTGTACTATGTAGCACCTTAATTTTTATTCAAATGTCTTCAGTTTGCAGTGGGGCGGAAGATTAATTTCATTTCTACTTCAGATTTTTGATGAAGACCTGTAATTTTTATTTATTTATTTTGCAAAGCATGGCAATCTTAAGGAGTATTTATTACTTTTATCTCCATTTATTTGAATGTGGAATAAAATAAAGTGAAATAAAATATTTACGATATATCATTCCAAATTTCTGAAGGTCTTCAATGTGCACGATACAGATTTGGTATAATAAAAGTATATATTGTAGCATTAACCTTAAATGTTTCCTCTACAGGTATCCAAAAAAGTTGCAGACTTGATCCTTGAGAAACAGCCTGCATATGTCAAGGTAAGGTAACATAAACAAACTAATAAATTTACAAATCTTATAATTTATAAAACTAAATATTTTACTCTGAGCCTCGTGTTTACTGCAGAAAGAAAACTGAAGAGAATCAGTGAGAAACCTCTAATAAACATGACAGATTTGTCTATGTAAGCTTTACAGTTGATGGGGTTGATATATCAGAACTATGGTATAGAACAGTGGTCGCGAACCTATGGCACGGGTGCCAGAGGCGGCACTCAGAGCCCTCTCTGTGGGCATGCGTGCCGTCGCCCCAGTCCTAGGCCTTCAGCTGGGTTTTATAAAACCTTTTTGCTTTAAGCCTCCGCCACCGTGTGCAAAAAAAAAAAAGGTTCAGTCAATTTCAACTTCTCGCGGAAAAAAAAAAGATCTTGCAAAGTTGGAATTGATTGATTGAACTTTTTCGTCCCACCCTGTCTGCTGTTACCACTGCAGCCACGCCCACCCAATTGGCCACGCCCATCCAATTGGCCACACCCAGCCAATGAGCCACACCCACCTGGCACTCGACGATGCATAAGTGGTTTTTGGGTTGCAGTTTGGGCACTCAGTCTCTAAAAGGTTCGCCATCACTGGTATAGAATATAGTAATACATGTAGAGTTCCCTGGGGCTGAAATGCAAAATAGCGGAGTTGTTCTCCATATTACATGTAGACCTCTGGAATGTTCTTTACCACTCCAGCATATCTTTCTTGTCTTTATGGGGAGTCTGATGCAGCTACACTTCATGTTTATTTTCTAAGAAAGTATAGGTCATTCTGAAGGTTGGTACTTGGCTTTGTAGCATAGCATTTTCCAACTTCTCGTTTAATTTTTCTAAAAATAAGTTTTTCTAAAAATTCTAAAAATAAGATGGAACTGGGCATCTGATTAGAACCAAGGAGGTATGTGAAGGCACTTATGATTATAGGTACCACATTATTCCCCCCCCCTTTTTTTTTTTGGTCTATAAGCCCTTTTTGGCTATGATTGCTATTTAAGCAATTCAGTAGCTTTCATTTGAAAGAAGTCTAGATAAAGGATTGAGAGAGTTGGTTGAGTGGACATTACATCTTGTGAGCATTCAGAAGCATCTTTATTTTCCAATGAGTCATTATTCCCATCATTATTTTCAATCATATCCAAAGTTCTTTTGAAAGGCAAAAAAGCAGATTGATTGCAGCTTGAAAAACAGTATCAGTATCAAAGAATTGAATATTTCATGTTCAGCACCAGGGGTGTATTTAATTGAATTCTTGAGCCAGACCAGAAGCAGTTAGTGACCATAAACCTTAGTGACAAATGCTGATTGCTTGGGGACACGTGCTTTATATAATTTATTCCATGTTCCTTTCTGTCCAGCTCCACATATTATTCTTGCTTGAATATTTGCTACATCCTTTAGATTCTTGCCATTGGGAGAGAATGGATTCTGATTTACATGTATTTTCCTTAATGACAAATCTGTGCATTGAAGAATTTTGTTCAAAGAAGCAGCTATAATTCTTGTCAAAATTACAATTTGGTATCAGGATCTAATACATTTTTAGTGTGAGTTATCTTTATGCAACTGATGAATTCCTATATTGTTGTCTTCATTAAATCATTATCATGGTTTATTTGAATGTTTAAGGGTGTTCTTTACTTTGTATATAAAGTATTTGTATGAGAGCACTGCATTTTGATCAATGGTTCTATTTTCTTGGAAAGCTTAATGGACTTTATTTCATTTCTGTAGGAACTTGAACGAGTTACATCATTACAAACAAGTCTTCAGTTAGCGGCTGTTATCTGCACAAATGGAAGACGGTATGATATATTTTTGAATTAAGGTTAATTGCTTTAGAAAATAACAGTAACTGTTTAAAAAGCTTCATAATTGCTTTATTGTTTTGTTTTGTCTCATTTATATCAGTACAAAACATGTAAAGATATCCTGGGCTATAAGACGTTATTTGGTAGTCCAATACTGAGTATGAATCTGATGGTTGAATGAAAAGCAATGAAGCCATTACGACATCTTTAATTTTTATGGGGATAGTTTAATGAACGAAGCAGGAAAATAATCCTTGAAATGATCTCTTTTGTCACTGGTGTTCATTTCTATATATAACCATCGTTTACAATGCATTTCTGCCATAATAGATAGGATTCTTTTTTTTCATAGAAAATTTTAGTTTATTCAAAAAAGATTAAATTACAAAACACCAAAATATTTTTTTTTAAAAAAACAACAAATACAACAAAAAGACATTTTAAAAAGTGTCTTAAAATAACACATATACAACTAACGTCCTCTCTAATTGAATGCTGATTAGTATAATATAGCAATGTTGGTTCCCCACCCCCTTGCATAACAGGCCAAAATAATTTCCAACTTGTTAAACTACTAAATCTTCGTACAAATTGTTAATAGACAAGATTGTTAAAGACATCGTGAGAAACATGATATATTGTCTCGTCATCCAAGTCCTGACTGTCAAATTTGAATCAAATGTGAAAGTAGTCCTTCGATTTTGGGAAAAGGCAAAAGTTGTACCACCAAATTGACATTTTCCCCATGGCATATGGGGGTAAGAAAGGGAAATCCAATTTCACAACTGCATTTTTAGTGGCTTAAGAGGTCTGATGCTTAGCATTACCATTTAGCAGCATTTTCTTCTGCTTAATCGTTGTTTCAAAATTTTGAGTGTTGCATCATAGCTCCCTGTTAATAGTGCCAGGTTCAAGAAAATGGGTCATGCATTTCATTCTTTTTCACATATATCAGTTTTTTTTGTTTTACTATGTTTGTATTTTTTGGACCAATGATGCAGCCTACTCATGTCAACATAATTATCACCATTAAAAACTTGTAATTGGTGGTGGATTTTATTTGGAGGAACCCCTTTGGCACTCAAAAAAGTCAACCATTGTGGGAAATACTCACTTTAAACTTCCATTTCTCACAGCAACTTTCTACCAACTTAATGTTAAAGAATGGGTGTTAAATAGGCCAGAGCTTCAGCTGCATTTCTACTGCATTAGTACTGTGATTTGTTAGTCGCTTACAACATTGGAGACACTGTTTTCATTTGCCCCTGATAGTTAAACAATCACTTCTATGACCTTCCATATATAATTTTGTTCGTTGCTAGATGTTATTTGCACATCATGTGAAGCCATCATTTTGATGGGCCTAGCATGACGTCTGAGTGCAGCTTGTAGGTAATTAAGAAATTATTACTTGTCAAATGTATGGAAATGTATTATTGTATTGAATCTTTTTTTTCCAAACTTTTGAGTGGTATTTGACTGAACTCTGTATTACCCTCTGAATATTTGAAGATTAGTGCAGTATGTCGTAAAGTTTTTGATAAAAGCTTTGATTTCATTAAAACAAAAATGTTTCCTGCAGGCATTTGAATACAGCCAAGGAGGGCTTTACTCAAGCCAGCTTGGGTCTTCTTGCAAATCAACGGAAACGCCAGTTACTGGTTGGGCTGCTAAAATCTCTAAGAACAATAAAAACCCTGGTATGAACAGAACATATATATTGTCAAATTAATATCTTAATTTTAGTGCCACATACAATAACACCTTTCTTCTTTCATTTTTAGCAACAGACTGATGTGCGTTTGAGTGAAATGTTGGAGGTAAGAAATGGATGTAATTGAGGTTGAAAAATGTTATTCATCCTCCTATATATTCCAAAGATATTAGAATAGCCTTCTTGACCTTGTCCAAATTTATTGAGACTGCGGCACCCAGAATTCACAGCCAGTATAAGGCCATTGCTATACAAGCTACTAAAAAGTTGTGTAGCTTCTTTTAGAAGGGAAATAAAGTCTGAGTTATTCTATGTCTTGACACTACTATATTCAGCTGGGGGAAGATGTTTGCTCTTATTGCCAAGCTTCAGTGAGCAGTGTTGGAGGGCATATTCTTACCAAAACCAGGAGAGGCTTTTGCCCACAGATAGCAACTTATAATAGGCTTTTCTGGTTGTTGCAGTTAGCAGGAATGGGTTTGGACTAAGTTCTTTGTCAAAGCAAATTCTGATGTAGAGTTGTAGGGTCCTTGGTGGTCCCTGAGCTAGGTAACATCATTGCTAGTAAAGGAGGAGGATTTGCTCTCATTTTATATTAGTGGTTTGCCCTGCCAAAGTTGGTGGCAGTGGACTTGATGGTTCCTTGATTGGACTGTTGTTTAGTGTTAGCTTGTTTGTCTGAATTGGTAGTTTCTTGATTGGGTTATTATTTGCTTCCTGATTGTTGATCTAGTGCAGACATGTCAAACTCGCGACGTCACATGACGTCGCACAACGTATTGGAACTTTTTTCCCATTGCCGGCAATGGGGTGGGCGCAGTTTCCTCGTGATGTGTCTGGCCCGCGGGCTGGCAGTTTGACACCCCTGGTCTCGTGTTAATCTTGGTGTTAATCTCTGCTGGTCTGGGTGTTGATTCCTTGTTTCCTTTTTGGCTTTTTGATTGTTTCTTTTGAATGGTATGTAGATACTGTTTATGTCTATGTGTCTGTTGATGACTGATTTGTCTGAGTGCCAGACTTTCAGGAATTCTCTAGCAATGTTGGTCTTGGCTTGGTCTAGGATGCTTATAGTTTCCTAGTTGAAGCTATGGTTAAGTCTGTCCATGTGTTGTGAAATTAAGAAGTTTTTAATCATGTCTTCTGATTGCTAGTTGGTGTTCATGGAAGTGCTCAGCTTATGTCTGTCTGTCCTACATAATGGGTGTTGTAGTCTTTTTTTTATTATTATTTTTTTAATAAAATAATTTTTATTGAATAAAAAAGAAAAAAAAGATTAAAAAACATGGAACATAGTGTATCATCTTTGACATACATCTTTGTCTAGACATTCCGTATTATACATATACTTTATACATTTCAGATATTCTTCCTCTATTTACATCCCTTCTAATGACCTTCCTTCTTTTTTTCCTTCCATTTGTAAAATTTATTCCAGCTTAAATAGCTGTTTCCTCCTGATTTTTTAATTCTTTAGTCATCTTATCCAATTCTGCGCAATACAAAATTTTCCTTATTAACCCATCTCCACTAGGCACTTCAGTTGCTTTCCAATTTTGGGCAAACAAAATTCTTACCGCCGTTATCACATGAATAATTAGGTATATATCATCTTTGTTTATATTTTTTTCTAATATGCCAAGTAGTAGCATCTCTGGTTTATATTGAGTTTTTTGACCCGTCATTTCTGTTATCCAATTCCAAACCCTCTGCCAATAAACCTGTACCTCTTTGAAAGCCCACCAAACATGAAAAAAAGTACCCTTTTCCCTTTTACACTTCCAACAAAGTGGTGAGTAGCCACTATACATTTTTGCGAGCCTAGCTGGTGGCAGGTGCCATCTAAAGAGCATCTTATAAAGATTTTCCTTATAAGTTGTCGCCAATGTAATTTTGCTGCCATTGGTTTATAGCGTGCCCCAAATCTATTGCCCAGGTAACCATCGTTTCTTTAACTTGTTCTTCAAATAATTTATATTCTAACATATATTTATATATTTTTTTTATTTGTTTTTTCTCCGAGCCTAATAATATTTTATCAAGCCCCGTATCTTGTCTATTAATTCCCCATTCTTTCTTGTCTTTCACATATCTTGCTTGTATCTGAAGGTAAGACCACCATTCCAAAGCAATCCCCTGTTGTCTCAACTCTTGCCTTTGCTTTAGATATCCTTCTTCTGACAGGATATCTTTGTATATGATAACCCTATCTTGCCTATAAAGGTTGGGGTATGTAACTGCTTCTAATGGTGAGAACCAGCCTGGGAGTTTTGTGTAGTATTGGCATTTAACTATATTCCAGCTTTTTATTAGTTCTTGCCGGACTTTATGCCTCAGAAAGTATTGATGGTTCCTGCTTTTATCTGTCCATAGGTGGGCATGCCAGCCCTGCTGGAGATCATGCCCCTCTAATAGTAAACATCTTTTATTTTCCAATATTATCCAATCCCTGATCCACATCAGGGCCGCAGCTTGATAGTACAACTCTCAATCCGGAAGCCTAATCCCCCTCTCTAGCATCCTGTAGAGACTTTTGTTTTATCCTCGCCTTCCTTCCTTGCCACACAAAATCTAAAGTTAACTTATTCAATTCTTTAAAGAATTTTTTATCTAATTGGATTGGAATATTTTGGAATAGAAAGATAATTTTGGGTAAAATATTCATTTTCACCGCTGAGATTCTTCCTAGAAACGAAAGATGTAGGTTTCTCCAGCGGTCTAGGTCAACTTTTATACGTTTAACTAATTTTCCATAGTTATCCTCTCTAATTGATGAACAACGTGCTGACATAACAATACCCAAATATTTTATTTTAGTAACTACTTGTATTCCTAATTTTTCCCCAAGATTTTCTTTTTGCGTATTAGTCATATTTTTTGCTATGATCTTTGTTTTATTTCTATTTATTTTCAAGCCTGCCACCTCTCCATATTCCTCCAATAATTCAAAAAGCTTCTGACCTGATTGTACAGGATCTTCCAATGTAAATACTAAATCATCGGCATATGCTTGGAGTTTATATTTTTCCTTCTTAATCTCAAGCCCTTTAATTTGCTCTTCTTGCCTTACAGTCCTAGCTAAAATCTCCAATGTATATATAAACAATAACGGCGAGAGAGGACATCCTTGTCTTGTACCTTTCTGAATGTTGAATTTGTTGGTGGCCTCATCGTTTATTATAATCTGGGCATTCTGTTCGGAATATATTGCAGCTATAACATTTAAAAAATTTTCTCCAACATCCATTAGTTTCAATTGTTGAATCAAAAATAGCCAATTAACATTATCAAATGCCTTCTGTGCGTCCAAGAATAAGAGTGCCATTTGGCAATCGCTATGTAATTCGTTGTATTCCAATATGTCTAAAATTGTCCTTATATTCCGCTTAGTCTGCCTATTCCGCTTAGTCTGCCCATTTTGGTCACAATGTATGAAGTCAATTAAATAATTTTTAAATCTCTCTGCCATTATTGATGCAAAGATCTTATAATCGACGTTTAGTAGGGAGATAGGCTTATAATTTTGTATCTGTGTTCTTTCTGCATCTTCTTTTGTTATTAATACTATATTTGCCTCTAACCAGGATTTAGGTATTTTCGCTTCAGTTAAAACTTCGTTGAAAACTTCTAATAGGTGTTGATTAAGTACGTTTTGGTGTTCTTTATATAATTCCGCTGGTATTCCATCTGGGCCGGCCGCTTTATTGGTTTTTTGTTTACTTATAGCTGTAGTTATTTCAATCATACTTATTTCCTCATTTAACATGATTTTTATTTCCTCTGGTATCTTCGGTGTATCTGTCTTTTCCAAATACTTTGTCCCTCACTCCTCTTATATAAGTTTTCATAATATCTTTGAGCAATTCCCCTTTTAATTATCTCATCATGTTGAATCTCTCCTTCCTCATCTTGCAAATTAACAATCTGTTGCTTCTCTTTCTGCCTTCTCAGTTTATACGCCAACCATCTTCCAGGTTTATTCGCGTATTCAAAATTATTTTGCTTGGCAGCCTTAAGTTGTTGTGCTAACTTTTCCGAGTCTTCTATACAAAGTTTGTGTTTAATTAATTCCATTTTACTTTTCAAACTTTTATTATTTAGGTCACCCTGATATTGTGTTTCAGCCTGTTTATATTCTTCTTCCAGTCTTACCCTATGTTGTTTTTTTTCCTTATTTCTCTTGGCCATATATGAGATTGCAACTCCCCTCATGTATGCTTTAGCTGTATCCCAAGTATTCTGCAAAGATGTATCCCCATTTTTATTCATTTGAAAGAAAAAGTGCATTTCTTTCTCCATCTTTTCCTTAAACTCTTTTTCTCTAAGAATCACTCTTTGAAGAGTCCATCTTGGCCGGCTCCTTTGCCCTTTCCAGCAAAAACTTATAGGATTATGGTCCGCCCAAAGACTAGGTTCTATATTAATTCCTTGAATTTCCGAATCTAATTTTTTTGAAAGCCATAACATATCAATCCTGGTCCACGAGCTATGTCTATTAGAGTAATATGTATATTCCCTTTTGTCTATATTTCTTTCCCTCCAAGCATCTTGCAAGTTAAGGTCTGTGCACATCTCAAAAAAAGTTCTGGGAAGTATTTTTTTGTTTCCTTTCCTTGCCTCGTTACTTTTATGGTCTTTTGTTCTATCTACTATCGCATTGAAATCTCCAATCATACAAAACCCATCTCCCTTCTAAGTCGCTAAGCTTGCTGTGTAGATCCTTAAAAAAAGATACTTGGGCTCCATTTGGTGCGTAAACTACGACAATTATTATATTTTTTTTGTTCAGATTAGCCTCCACTATCAAGATCCTTCCCTCTTTGCCCTTATAGATTTGTTTGGAAGCTATCTCCTGTCTAACATATAATGCAATTCCTCTTTTTTCCCCCCTCTCATCTATTGAGGTGTATAGTCTTCCTAATTTAGGTTGCTCTAATAGATAATTTTGATCATTTTTTATATGAACCTCTTGTAATGTAATGACATCCGCATTTAATTTAATAAGTTTACTAAAAACTTTCCGCTGTTTTACTGGTGAATTCAAACCCCTAATATTCGTTGACCATATCCTATACTCCTCTCCCATTATCTTGTTTCTGTCGTGCCTTAGTGCTTCGAGTAATCCTTATTTCCTTCAACTCCTCAAGGCTTCTCCCCTGTTGTCCTAATCCATCTTGTCCTCCTTCCCCTTTTACTTCCTCTATACCCTGCTCTGTCCCTCTTTTATCCATCATTCGTTCACCTTCTCCTTTTTCAACCATCGCATTTCCTTCTCCATGATCTCCCAGCTCTTCCTCTGAGATACAGTATTGTCTATGAAAGTCTTCAGCTTTCTCCAACGTATCCAACCTGAATCTCTTCTCCTGCCAAGTCACGATAATCCCCTCTGGTGTTAGCCATCTGAAGTTCACATTACTTTGGTGCAACCTAGACGTCAAAAATTGATAGTTCTTCCATAGGTCTCTCATTCTTTTAGGTATTTGTTTTAGCACTATAATTTGTTTCTCTCTGTACTCCAGCTGTTCATCACATGTCTTATATAATATTTCATCTCTAATTGTCTTTTTTATAAATTTCACGTGAACTTCTCTAGGCAAATTATATCTTCTCCCATAATTTGTCTGCACCCTATATGTCTCGTCCATTGCAGCAATCGTCTTCTCTTTGTCTATCCCAAGAGCTCCAATCAGTAGGTCTGCCATCTTATCTTGAAGGTCTTCCCCTCTCTCCTCAATGACGTTTTGGAATCTAAGATATTGAGCTGCCTTTTCCGCTTCCAGTAGCGTCACCGCTGTCACTAATTCTTCATTAGCCAAAATTAAATTTTTATTCATCTCTTCAACCTTCTTCTCCTCATTATCCATTCTTCGTTCTACTTCCAATAGTTTCTGTTCATTTTTTACAATTTGCTGTTGGAAGGCCTCAAATCTTCCATCCATTGCCTGAATCTTCTCTTTCATTTCTCCTGTATCATTCCTTACCCCTTCTAACTCCTTCTTGATTTCCTCATGATTCTTAAACGTAGCTTCCTGCATTGCCTGCATCATTACCTGAAGGTCTTTAAATGAGTTAGAACGCTCCTTTTGAAGCATATCATCTAACGATTTCTGACTCATGGGGCTAGAACTTTGTATTGTATTTTTTTTTCCCCCGCCAATCTTAGTCAGATTTGGATTACTTGCCATTTTTTGTAAACTTTTCCACAACTTACTGTTCCTCCAAAATAACCACTTTTCACTTCCCTCTTTTTTTCCTTCCACTGTTTATCACTATTGTGGTCTGTAAATATAACTCTGTCAGTATATTTCACGTTCTAGTACCACAGTACCAAATGTTAGTTTTAAGCTTCCCCAATTTTTGTTCTAACTTGTAAGGTTATAATTTAATAGTCCAATATTCCCTTCAGTCTCTCTTGAATTTCCCTTCTCTTGGCAATCTCCTTTCAGAAACTGCCAATCATTGTCCCAATCCAGTTCCTTCTGTCAATCAATCACTGTTCCTTCCCAGAGAAGCCACCTTTCATCAGCCGATCCGCTCCAAGGTCAAAATCAAAACCAAAAAGTCAGAAATCTCAAACAGGTCTTCGGCAACAATTAAGATTAAAAAAAAAAAGTCACTGTCCCTTTAAGAAAAACTCTGAGTCTCAAATCCTTGCTTCCTGGCTTCCTCCTAATCGGGCCTTTTCCGGCCTCTCTTCTTATCACTTTCACTCGCCGCCAGCTCACCGCTACTCCAACATTCTTTTTGCCAGGCTTTCGTTTCTTAGCAACCCCTTTAATTGCGTCTTCCAAGTCTACTCACAAAGGTTTCAGGAAAAACAATCAAGTCAAATCTGATACACCGTCGTTCCGCTGTTTCTTCGCTAGCTCCGTCCAGCTGTCATATCATTCAGCGGCCATTACTGGCCACCTTCTTCCCGGTCCGCTCGGTTCTGGGTTTCACCCACTTCCCGACGTCAGTCGCCACCAACGACAGAGCAGCAGGTCGCCCACACCTTCCACCGCCCCTACGAGGCTTCTCTTGGCTCGAAAGAACCCCACGAGCCTGGGATAAGCGATTAGAGATGCTGGAGAGATCATTCGCACCTCCGCTCACTCTGACAGCTGACTCCGCCCCCCCATGGGTGTTGTAGTCTTTATACTGTATGTTGTAGGTAATTCCTTTTTTTTTTCTGGTCTGCTGGGTCTTTTGGTTTACTTAGGATGTTCTGGTGGGCTTTAGTGCATTGTGGCTTTGATGGAAAAATCACAATGCCCCCATGGAGCCCTTCTTTTCATCTAAGTGAATTTATATCAATGTTTCTGAACCTCAGCAACTCTAAAGATGAGTGGACCTCAACTCCCGGTATTGGTGGCTGAGGAATCCTGGGAGTTGCAGTCACACATCTTAAAGTTGCTGAGGTTGAGAAACATTGATCTATATTATCTTACCTTGGCTTGAAGAGTGCAGTTCCACGCATAAGAGAAAGTGATGTTTCATGGTTTGTACTGCTAAAAGTCTGAAAGCATAACAATGTTCTCTTTCATAGCCTCCACACAACTGCTTTTTTAAAATATATATTTGATTTCTTACAGGAGGAAGATTATCCAGGGGCTATACAATTGTGCCTGGAATGCCAGAAGGCAGCTAGCACTTTCAAACACTACAGTTGCATAAGGTAACAACAGAGACATTTTGTAAAGCTGATTCTCTCTTGGAATCAAATAGGGTGAACGAAGAGGCAAAGCAGCAAAGCAGAGTTGTTAGTTACTTTGAATTTAGTTGGCTTTGACTCCAAAGATTAATTTTCTAATTAGAATAAAAAGAATGGTATAGGTATATGTTTAATGCTTTTAAATTGTACTTTAATAACGTTTCCGAGATGCAAGTAGTTGCTGCTATGACAGTGCACTTGAGTCTTAAGGGGCTTAGTTGTTATGCAACATAGTATTTCTGTTCCAACATTAACTGATTGTCTTGTAATGCAGTCCCTGCTGCATTAACAACTATATTTGCAATGCTAAGCGTACATCTGGAGACTGGGGCATATTTTAAGATTAATATGCATAGAGTTGGACTGTGTGGTAGAAATGCTTAGACTTGCTTTGTACATGATGCTAGATCAAATTGTGATTTGTTTGCTTTTGGCATGACATATTATGTAAATCCAGTCTCCGACTTGTTTGCTTGCTTATTTATAAAGTTTATAAAGTTTGTTTTTATAAACTTTTAAATGTTTTTAATTATAATTTTAATAAAATTACTATAAAAGTCAGTAAATAACTATTGCTAGGCAATCACATTTCCTATTCAACCTCAGTAGGAACTTGTCCTGTCACCAGTCCCAAGGAAAACATGATTTTTTTTTACTGTGTTTCAAAAGTCCAACAGGCTTAAGGCTTGTCATCTTTCAAGGAAGAGATGGTTCCAAGCAGCAGGTTCTGCTTCAGAAGGGACATGCTTCCTATGTCCCATTAGATGGTATTATTTCAAGGAAGAGTGAGGTATATTGTAATCTGGATGCTTTGAGAGATTTTGAATTGTAATATTTCAGATAGACAAAATATGCAAAAATGCATGTACTAACACTGGTCTAAGATTTTTATGATTGTACATGTAAAGAATTAGGTACAATTCTTCTATAGACCTTATTTCACCTGACTGTATTTTATATTTTTTATTTTCTAAGGAGAATTTGGTACATCTGTATTGCTAAGCCAATCTTATTTTTACTTTTTCTACTAAATCTTTCCATATGTGATTGCTTCAGTATTGTGATAAAGTTTGCTATTTCTAAATATTTGTAAACTGTGTGTAAAAAAAAGTTTGTAGAATCCAAGAAATATATATTTTGGAAGGAATATTATATTTTCCATAAAAATATTAAAAATAAATATTCTGAATTTTTAAGAATGTACTGATGCAGAATTGGATTTATGAATGTAAAACTGACATTGATCTGTTCATCCATGTGTTTAATCACCTTTTTCTTTATCTTGAAAAAAAGAAATTCAATTTATATGAATATATAGGCATTTTAATTAATCATATCCAAACATTTTAATATATTATATTCCCAAATAAATATTTATATACAGGTATTCCTCGAGTTACGAATGATCACTGAGCAAATGTTCAAAGTTACAACATCCCCTTCATCCCCTTATGACCAGGCCCCAAAGTTACGTATGTTGCAGCACCACAGGGGTCATTCTCCCTTATGAGCGACCGTAGAGGTGCTGCAATATGCTCCTTTGGTGCCACACCTGAGAGCCCCACACTGCCCACGCTTGCCTCCTGCACGGTCTTGGGTTCCAGAGCCTTTGTCTAGCCAAGCAGCGAAGCACTGGGCCAACCTCTCCCCTTTCATGCTGAATCCCAGCCTCTCTCACAAGCCCTGCACCGCCACTTGCTGGAGCACTGAACTTGCCTGGATTTCACAAATTGCGCTACCAAGAAACTGGTGAGCTTGGTGCGCTGCCAACCTGCTCCCCTCACGCAGAGCTGGAGAGCTTGGCGCTCCACCACCCTGCTCCCCTCATTTGCCAGAAGCACTCTCCTCGCTTGCTAAAATCACTCCTTTTCCAAATTGCAAGAGGCAACGTCGTGGGGCTAAAAAAAAAAAAAAAGTAAGATCAGCCTTTCCAACTTCTTGCGAAAGAAAAGTAAGATGCCACAAAGTTGGAAAAGCTGATTTTACTTTTTTTTTTAGCCTCACGAACTTGCCTCATGGAGTTGTTTGGTCTTTCCTGCTCTGCATTGGGGAAAGCGATAACTTCGGAGGATTCTTCTTTGTTTTTTTGTTTTGTTTTTAGAAATGTTTTATTGATTTTTTACAATAACAATCCTTAGTGCCTAGTATACAACATGTTGTCTTGGTTCATATATTTTTTAAAAAAACAATCAATAGTAGTTAATTAACAGTCAATAAGAATTAATTTTTATAATTCCATAATTAGTATATTAATAGTATATTTCTTTGATCTTCTCTTCTCCCAATAGTATTCTCCTTCTTCAACCTTAAACAAATATAATTCTTAATATTGTCAATATATAAATGGTAAATATAAACATTTTTTCCACGTTTGTATAAATAACATCCATAAATGACATTTTTTCTTATCACCTTGTGTTGTTTTTATAAAAATCATCTTATTAGTTCACCATTTATCCTATTTTCATAATTCTTATTTAAGCTTAATTTCCCCTTAATATTCAAACCATTCTTATCAGTTATAATTTTCTCAATACTAATCATCTAAATATCCAGATTTTCCATTTAGATACACCATCCCAATGTTTTCATATTTCATGCATTATAAAAATACTATACTGCTTCTATCTTATGACATCTACCTATAACATCTTTTCTGATCAGTTTATATTTCACTTATATTTGTAAAAGTTAATTTGTTAAAACACTATATATCCTATTTTTGAAATTCTTATTTAAGCTTAATTCCCCCTCAGTATTTCAGTCATTCCTTAATCGTATTCTCTTCAACTTAATTTATCTTTAAATTTCAAACTTTTCATTCACATACATCATCCCAATATTTTTATATTTCATATATTATGAAAAATACTATATTACTTATATCTCTTATCCCTCTTATTGTAGGGCCCCTTTATATCCAAAGTTATCTGTTCTTTTAACCGTATTCAAACAAGCGTTTGCTTATGTAGTACTCCATCTAGTAGGGTGAGTCAAATCTCTTGAATCTGTCTCTGGCCTTCTTCTTTTGCCAAGTAGCTTTCCAAGTTGATATATTCCGCTTGCCAGGAAGTTTTTGTATTTTTGTAGGTATTGTTCGAAGTGGAGAAGACAGGATGCATAGAATATATGCTTTTTGTCTCCCAAACTAATGGTTCTCCTGGCAGTTCTATAGTCCATTTTGTTAAATCTTCTTTCTTATCCTCAGGTTTATTTTGACCTTCTGATGAATAAAGTATATTTTCCATTTTTATTGTTATTTCAAAGTCTTGTAGGTATTTTCGTATTTGTGTTAAATTATAATTCTCTTCATTTGTAGCTTTGCTGATTAAGTCATTTTCTTCTAGTTTATGTTCTGTTATCTGATTTATTTGTTCATTCTTTACCATCGTTTTCTATGTGTTTTTTGATTGTGGGTTTAGATTAGAGATGTGCTCATTTATGTTGTCAAAGTTATTTTTGATCTCCTCGTGGTTTGAAGCTATTGTCGTTTGTATCTGTCCTAACATTACATATATTTCCTCCTGGAAAGTATTTGTCTTGTCTTGAAATGTTGTTTCTGGAGGTCTTTGATATTCCAGGCTAGGTCCTTCAGGAGTAAGTATTAAATGTTGCTTTCTGTCATTTTTTGATAAATATGCAATATCCATATTGTCTCCCTCTTTCAAACAGTCCTTCATCAATGCCATAGTCTCTATAATTAGCCTTATCAAACCAGCCAAACTCAGAATCCAAACAGCCCAATTTTGTATAGTTCTTATCTTTATATATAGTTTTTATAATCCACTGTATTTCCAATTGTCAAGGCAGCAGTAAAATCAGTATTTTGTAACAGTTCTTTTATTCAGACGTCAGTTGTCAAATCAGTCAAATTGCAATTCAATATATTTAGCCACCTTGAGTTCTTCTTGTAAATTCTCCCCTAAAAGATTAGCCCAGAGTCAAAGTTTTTCTTTTTCTGTAAACAATTCTTGAGTTTAGACAACAGTCAGAGTATTTCTTTTCTTTTAGACACTTTTTAATCTTATGGCTGGCCCAGTATGTATTCTTTCTTTGTTCCCACCAGGCTGTCTTCTGAGAGTTATTAAAGTTCAAGAAAACAGATTATTCTTTGTTTTTGGGCATCTTCCAATTTCTGAGTCAATGTTGTTAATGTTCTATGTTCTAATTCTCCACTAGGTGTCAGTAGATATTTGTTTTCCAGCTTTTTCAGACAAAAATTATTTATTATTATTTTTATAGTTTCATCAAAACCCTTTAAAGTATAATCTTAGCAGTATTTTTTTAATTTCTAGATTTATCCAGACTGTAGTATTTTAACTTTGATTTCAAAATATTTCTTTTCCCCTTAAAGGTTAATTCGCCGCTTCCATTTATGAGGGAGTGGGGGTGTAGTCCCCTTCACTTTTGGGGTTTTTCTTATTTTGGGGATTTTCCCCAAGGACTTAGTTACAGAGTAGAGGAGAAAAGATCGATATTCTCACTAGTTCCAAGCACGCTGTTCACTGTTGTTCTGGTTCGTACTCTTGGACTTCAGCTGCAAGTAGCTTAGGCTAGACGCTGGTGTGCAGCTAGCCTTTCACCTGTTGGGTTAGAGGGCTTCCCCTGGATCAAACGGAACGATCGCCGTCATTCCATGATCATTGGGGCACCCCTCTTTCTTCGTCGCCTCTCCGGGGCGACTTCAGACCCATTTAGGGTCCCCTGGCAGGGTGGAATCAGCCGTGGGGTGTGGAGCTCTACAATCCTGCGGCCGTGCGCTCCGGCGCAAAAAATGGAAGTCTTGGAAGATTCTTCTTTGGTTTCCCTGCACATTTTTTCCTTTTGCAATGCAGCTTTTCCATTTCTCCAGCAAAAGAAGAGCATCTTGAGCTGCGGGGAGAAATGCAATGGAGCTGGAAAGGAGCTGGCTCCTCTTGTTTAGGAGCTAGCTCCTCTTGTAATTTGGAAAATGAGTGCTTTTGGCAAGCAAGGAGAGCAGTTCTCCACCTCTGCGGTGGTGCAGTTGTGAAATCTTGGCAGGTTTGGCTCTCCAGCAAGTGGCACAGCAGGGCCGCGCCCGTGTGTGTGAGAGGCTGGGGCTTGGTAGGAAAGGGGAGAGGCTGGCCCGGTGTTTCTCGCCTGGCTGGACAAGGGCTCCAGCACCCAACACTGTGCAGGAGGTGAGCGTGGGTAGCGTAGGGCTCTCAAACATGGTGCCAAAGGTAAGTTTGCAGTGGGAGTGTGGAGGAAAGGCCCAAGCAGTTTGGGATCCCAAGGGGTGGGAAGAGCAGCATGGGATCTCTCAGTGGATGGGGGAAGGCCTTTGGTGGCTGGACTCAGTGGTCTTGTCTCTGCACTAGGCCTTCCATGGTCTTCTCCACTCCTGAAGTACCCCATGCACTCTTAACAAATGCACATTCGATTAGCAAATGCAATGGGGAAAGGAGGGATGGGGCTTATTCATTCAAGGTGTTCCAGTTAAGGAATCCTCAGGTTACAAATGTAATTGGAAAGCTCCATTACATTTGTAACTTGAGGATTATCTATACAGCTGTGTTTTCTTTAGCATATGAAATTTCTATCTCAACTTTCTTTTCCTCAGTGGAATGGTGCTGTTTTCTTTTGATTATTTTCTAGCAAATAGAGACTAAAATAAACTGGAGTCTTAACATGCCTTAATTGTTTCAATAAATGAATACCACAAGTGAATAGATTTGGCATAATTAATTACATCGTTGAAAAGCCAAATAATTATTCTGAGAACAATGGTATCTTATTTGTTTCATGTTAGGGATTTGAGGCATGAACCATAGATTTCCATCAGTTAACATTGATATGAATAAAGTGGATTTGTGCCAGAGTTTATATAGATGTTTCTTTTTTAAAGTAGCCCAAACACAGTCAGCTCTAGATAGAATATAACAGTGATGGCGAACCTTTTAGAGACCGAGTGCCCAAACTGCAACCCAAAACTCACTTATTTATCGCCGGGTGCCAGGGGGAACGTGGCCCACTGGGTGGGCGTGGCTGTGGTGGTCATGGCAGACTGGGTGGGTGTGGCCAAAGTGGGCATGGTCACCTCGATGTTGCTTGTGGGGAGGGACGCCTGTGGGCAGGGTTGGGGGAGATCCAGGGGGTCTCTGGCAGGTGGGGCGGTGGGCAGCAGGCTCATCCTGCGGGGTGAGTCGAGGCGAGGCAGGGCGGGGATACCATTGCTGCAGGGCAAGGTGAGGCAGGGGCCAGGGCAGCTGCTGCCTGACACCATCAGCCCCCACACACAGAGGCCAGCGAGCACATGGGGACCGCCGGTGTCCGTCAGCAGCCACAGCCTGCTGGCTCCTCGACCGGCATACTCTGGGGCTCCACAACCCACCGCCAGCAGTTCAGAGAAGCCACCTCTGAGCTGGACAGCTGGCTGACAACTGAGGAGGCAATGCAGTGGGTTGTGCCCGGGAAAAGGAGAGCATGTGAGGCCAGGGGGGAGGGAAACCAGCCGTGCCGGGATGCATCTGGCCACGTGGGACCTCGGGCAGCTGGTTGAAGAGGGACAGTTGCCATCTCTGGGGCATGGCATGCGTGCCCACAAAGAGGGCTCTGAGTGCCACCTCTGGCACCCGTGCCATAGGTTCGCCACCACTGGAATATAAGCTCAATTTGTAAAAAATAGATGGCTTGTCGTCTGCTTTTTTTCTTTGGTTGCTCCTATTTGTCTCCCCTCCCCCCCATGAGGAATGGAGTTGAGAAAGTGACTTTTCTGAGTGAATGGATACTTATTTTGATTCTGTTCAGTTGCAGAGGCTGAACAGTGTCTCAGTAAGGTCTGAGTGACGGTGTATAAGGTCAGGAAGACGATGATTTCCACAAAATGTTAGCATAACAACAACATTTTTTAAAATTTTCTTATAAGGGTTTTTTGAAAGAGTTAATTTTTATTAATATGTTTTCATTTTCAATTGTTTTCAATTGCTTTGTGTTTTAATATTTCATTGCTTTATGAACAAGTACATTTTATGTACAGCAATTTTATAGGGATTCTAGTTTTAGCCTATTTTACCTCTAGTTAGGTTTGATTTGTCTATTATATATAGTCCTCAACTTATGACCACAATTCAGCCCAAAATTTCCATTGCTAAGCAAGACAGTTGTCAAGTGAGTTTTGCCCCATTTTAGGACCTTTTTTTGCCACAGTTGTTAAATGAATCATAGCAGTTGTTAAGTTAGTAACATGGTTGTTAAGTGAATCTGGCTTCTCTATTGACTGCATGTCAGAAGGTCACAAAAGGTGATCTCATGGTCTTGGGAAACTACAACTGTCATCAATACATGCCAGTTGTCAAGGGTCCAAATTTTGACCATGTGACCATGAGGATGCTGCAACAGTCATAAGTGTCAAATACAGTCATAAAACACCTTTTTCAATGCCATTGTAATTTTGAACGGTCATTAAACAAATGTTGTAAGTCGAAGACTACCTGTGTAGACATATGTAGCTTTGATTCTACTTATTATTCTTGCGTTTAATATATATTATGAAGCTTTAACTATACCATGATTGATTTTGTGTGTTTTTTCCTTCTCATATTATTTATTTTTCATGTTGTATTGTTTCACGCTGGTCTCTGACTGTAATAAAATTTAAATTCAATAGAATATCTCAACATGCACAGAATTAAGCTGAGACAATTTTAAGTTTCTTAAGTTTCCCTGTTTTCATGGACTGAGTTTGTTTTGTTAAGAGTCTCTACATGTTTTCTCCAAAGTCATTTCTATACTCCTCTATATCAAAAAGGTATTTAGCTTTTGATGGATCCCAGTTTAGAAAGAGAAAGAATCCATTGAATTAAGTTTAACTCCTATGACTTGCTAGACACATCCATGTAGTTTTCTTACCAGCAGTATGGAATTGGTGGGTCATTGTCTTTTCTGATTTGTTTTTTCAACTTTCCAGTCAGGTCTGCAACCCTGGTTTCTGATGGTCTCTCATCTAAATAGGTGTGACTTTCCTTAGCCTTTTTGGAATGAGCCAGTTTAGACTAGATGCTGTCACCTTTATGAAGGTCTATGAGATTCCTGAATTTCAAAGATTATTTAGTTGACTGCCCATTTATTGCTTGGTTTATGCAAATTGCACTGTTTCTACTTCAAAAGATAAAATGATTATCTGGCTATCATTGGATATTTGTGGATAAAATGTATTCTGCGTAATATTTTAGAAGAATGACCTTAAAAGGTGTATGAAACTATACTAATGTATCAAAATATTCATGTTAATTTGAAAAAAAATATAACTTGAAATTTGAAAATGTTATAACTTCTAATGTTTGTCTTTTGTTTTTCAGTGAATTGAATTCAAAATTACAGGACACCTTAGAGCAAATTGAGGTGAGTTTAGTTGAGTGTAAGTAGTGTCACCCATTAAATGATAAAAGTATTTTAATCATGCTAGATTAGACTGAAATCCTATCTATTCCAACATTCTGTTCCCACAGAAGTTAATCAGATGCAGGATGCAAGGTCAACTGCTCTTTTCCTACTATTGTTCCTTATGCTGACTTTGAACTAAAGATAACCTGCAGTATAGGCATTTGGATTAATAGCTTTAAGATCCAGAAATTTGTTAAATTGCAATTAAAAGCCTTCTAGCTTGGTGGTTGTCATCACATCTTAGCAAAGACGTTCATCATTTCATTATTGGTATATACTGTCTGCCCAGGATTTTACACACAATTTAGATAAATTGTGTATAGTAATCCTATTTCTGTTATAATTAGAATTTTGAGAAAAGGGAAGAAATCTCCATATCCAATTTCTCCACAACCTATATAATTCACATGCCTTTATCATAACCCTTACTTGCATTTTAATTAAACACTAAGGCTGTAAGCTCATGAGGAATGAATAATTTTCATATACCATTTGGTCGATTTCTGCCTACTCAGTATTCCAAAAGTAAGTTCCTCATATATTTGTTTAAAGACATTTTGTTTTATTGTGAACAAATGTGTCAGTTGGAATTGTAGTTTTTTTTAATACTATCTTTTACTAAGTGCTCAGATTTTTACTTTACAGGAGCAGTTAGATGTTGCACTTTCTAAAATATGCAAGAACTTCGATATAAACCATTATACTAAGGTGCAACAGGCATACAGGCTACTTGGAAAAACACAGGTTAGTATTCTCTTGTTCAGATTGCATCCTGATATGCAGTGGATTAGCTTGTCTATAGGTTATCCTCAACTTTAGTGACTGTGGAAGTTACAACAGCACTGGAAAAAGTGACTTACGACGTTTTCACACTTATGACCATTGCAGCATACCCATGGTCATGTGATCAAAATGCAGGCATTTGGCAACTGACATGTATTTATGTTAATTACAATGTCCTGGTGTCCAGTGATCACCATTTGTAACATTTGCACCTGGCTTCTGACAAGCAAAGTCAATGGAGAAGTCAAATTTGCTTAACAACTGCAGAATTCACTTAATTGCAGTGATTCGCTTAACAACTGTGGCAAAAAGTGATAAAATGCAGCACAGCTCACTTAATAACTGTCTTATTTAGCAACAGAAATTTTGGACTCAACTATAGCCAGAAGTCAAGGACTATGTGTGTGTGTGTGTGTGTGTGTGTGTGCGTGCACGTGCACACACACACGCTTAGCGAAAGAGTGAGACAGACAGATGGGGTGAGAGAGAGAGAGAGATGGGGAGAGAGAGACGGGGAGGGGGAGAAAGAGACGGGGGGAGGAGAGAGAGACAGACTGGGGAAGAGAGACAGAGAGAGATGGGGAGAAAGAGAGAGACAAACGGGGGGGGGGGGAGAGAGAGAGAGCACTCACACCTAAGAGAAAAAAATAGCACAGCTGAAGGAAAACAACTCTTATTCGAATGTTCATTCATGGCACCCATAATCATAAATGATTAAAGCATAACCTCAGAATGTCAGTGTAAGAAGAGCAAAATATATATTCTCTCCTTATTTAAATAGTGTGTTCTTTCATGATTCATCTCTGTTTCATCTTACAATTATAAATTTCTCTGGAAGAAAAAAATACACTTTTGACTGGGAAACAGTTGTTTATTTCTGATATTATTCATGAATGAAAAAATGGGAGTGTTTTGAGGTCTAATTATATTGAGGTGGGAGCAAAATATGACTCTTATTCTGATTTTGGGAATGTCATTATTTACTTCTGGGAAAGAAAACCTAGAAAAAGAAATAGGGAAACTCTTGATCCTCAATTTTCATTTGAATATAAAGAGATACAGATTATCAAATTTGCTGTAATGGATGGGAAAGTGCACTTTGAAGTCCATGGTGCTGTCTGAGCTTGGTTCTTTGTTTGCAGCTGTTTCATTGTGCAATTAGGTAATATCAGTGTGAATGAATTCGAGATTTGCTTACCCTCCCAGCTTTGGTGGCAGTGTGGTTTTCTGCTTGGTGATTCCTTGTTTAATGTATTGTTTTCTACCTGATTGTTTGACTGCTTACGCTATTGTTACCTAGGTGGGTAAATGCAACATCTGCAAACAAATCAAATTCAGAAAGAACCAAGGACTTCATAGTTTAACCCTGAGCTATAGATATATAGATAAGTTCACTTTATTGGAAGTGCAGAATGTCCAAATAGAATTAGGGAACTAAATAATTATGTCTTTAAATTCTCCTTCATCTCTATTCAGACAGCAATGGACCAACTGCATATGCACTTTACTCAAGCCATTCACAATACAGTATTCCAGGTTGTCCTTGGATATGTTGAATTGTGTGCAGGAAACACCGACACCAAATTTCAGAAGCTTCAGTATAAGGATCTTTGCACAGTATGTGGTTCTACAGTGGCTTTGAACATTTAATGTTTCTATATGCTGATGTGCCTACCTATTCTTTTCAAAAACAACTTTTTTAAAATTAAGTCCATATTTAATTTGGGATAAATACATGTCATAAAGGGTAAAGTATGATCAGATAGATAGGTATATTGGAAAGCTGTACAAGCATATTTATTTATAAATTTATAAAGTCATCCCTCTCAACTAATGACTGGGCAGAAAACATAAAATAGAGCAAAAACATAAAATAGAGCAAAACAGGATAAAAGCAATGCAGTGCAATGCAATGTAAAGTAAAGTGATAAGGCCTATAAGCAAAATGTCTCCCATAATAAATCATAAAGCAGTATGTCTTAACTAATATCCTGGCTTCACTGCCTGAGAGAAAAATCAGAATGCTAGCAGAGTCAAGGCCATCAGAATTTCTAGGAGGAGGAAGTTTTACAGGCTAGAACTACTTAATGAAATACTTGGATGGAGTTTACCAAGAAATCTCTAGACTATAGACTAGACTGGAAAACTAAAAAAATAAATTCCAAAAAAGCAGCAATGGGACATTTAATATAAGGAAGTTTTAAATTTTAAAAGTGTTTGATTATGGATCCTGGGACTCTTCACATAATTAACCACAATCATCAGTGACTATTTTAGGAATTGAATTAATTCTTAATACCATTTATTTTGAAAATCTGGGGAAAATTGTATATATTGTACCTAGCTTGTTTGGAGCATTTAAAATAGATATTTTTCTTTAAAAGAACACATAAATGTCCCATGTTCTTAATTTAAGCAGGCTAATTGACAAGGTAGGAAGAATCCTTCAGATTTTAAGTGCTAGCGCATGTTAATTTTTCAGGCTAATGGTGTATTTTAAGCTTGCTAATTACTGCAATAGCAACAATCCATGAATGTTTTTGGAAATTTATGACACTTAATAATACAAGAGTTACAAACATCTTATATTAAATGGAAAGTGGTCTGTTTTATTATTGGAAAAAATGGTTTTTTTGAAATTTGCAATCCATTTTAGAATTTGAAGCCTGAAAAGATAAATGTTCATGGTTTGAGAAAAACAAAAAAACAAAAATTGAGGCTGGGTGTCCTCTTAAGAATAAATTCTTAAGAATCCCATCTATCAGACAAATGTATTATTAAATTACAGAAGTATATTTGCAACTTGTCATTTTTAATGTTTGTTTATTCATGTCAGAAGCATCACAATTAAAATAAGGCATATTGAGTGATATAAAATTTAAAATATAAAATGCAAGATTAAAATATGTACAAGTTAAACCATCATTTTTAATTGTTGTTTTATGCTAATAGCTGTACCTTTATGTATACTTGGCCTTATTTTTGAATTAAGAAAGCAAGGTACGTTCACAGATCTGTTTTGTGTATTGCACAGCACATTACATCAGACAGTTACATTCCATGCCTTGCTGATCTGTGCAAAGCTCTATGGGAGGTCATGCTGAGTTATTATCGGACAATGGACTGGCATGAAAAATATGACCATGGGGAATCTCCTTCATCTTCTGGTAGGAAATGCCTCTTGCTATTTTCAGAGTTCCAATCATAAAAATGGGAGTGGAGCCCATCTGATCTGTTTGAACAACATGGTTAATGTGTGTCTATTGTTTCAGTGGGAAGCTGCATGTCTTAGTTTAAGGAACATGTACCAAATGCTTGTTGTATTTTATATTCATCTTTTTTTGTGATTAGTTAGCATTTTCTTTGGAACATCTAAACATTTGTTACTCCGCTTGCTAGAGGCCATTGACTTTTATTGGGTCATACATTTAGGGGCTTAATTATATTTAACATGCTTGCCTAATGCAAAAAACGCACAACTTGTGATCCCAGAATCTCCTTCTACTCTGAAAGTAATGGATTCACAAACTCAAAAATGTAGTATAAATATTAGGACCTTCAGATCTACCTGATGCTGTAAAATTCACTGGAAGACTTTGAGCCAGTTTACTTTCTCTCAGAGTGATTTACTTAAGTTTTTGCAGTGGTGAAATTAAAGGAGGAGGTGCTATGTACATCACATACAAGTTTCTGGAGGAGAGGTGAGATTAGCTATACTTAATTTAATTAATTGTAAATGTCCTGGTCCTACTCACTTCTTTTTTGCTACTACCATGCTATTAGGCTAAATGAAATCCTTAGCTTGAAAACGTGTTGTACCTCAAGTCTAATATACACTGTAAGGCTGCAGTCTAGAACACATTAGTTTTCTTTGTTGAACATAGTAAAGTATTCTATTCCATTTCTATGAGTGAGAGGAGGACAAATGATGAAATGAGCATCATGCTTTTGTTATGCAAGCTCTGATGCTTTGGTACATTTTATCTGTATGACAGAATCATGGGATTTGGGGGCATCTCTAATACATACCCTATCAAATTAGATCTGTGTGACTGACTTGTTATTTTTTAAGTGATGCAGTGAGGCATCAGTGAGGCAGTGAACATTGGGCCACATTCAGTAGCATATTGAAACAGATTTGTAAGCTCCTTAAAACAGAGATAGTTTATTGTTACTTGTAGTTGGTCTCCTTATCATCAGGACTCATCAATCCCAGCCAGCAGATTACTCAAGAACAATGTGAGTTGTATTCTAGCTGCATCTACTCATAGATTCTCTGCTGTAAGTTGTAAAACACAAGATTTTGCTTATAGCATTTAATTCCTGTTTGGAGATGTTGAAGATTTAAAATAAAATAAATCTACAATACATAAAATCTTTGGGGTTTTTTTGTAAAAATATTTTTTTTCCCTTTTCTGATGCCTCAAATTACAGTTACATTATATTTCAGATGGAAATAATATCCTGGATACTGAGGAGACCAATTTTGATCGTAGCTATGTGAAAAAAAAATTGGAGCATGGGCTTTCACGTATATGGCAGGTTTGTTTGGAATTTGATCCATCAAAATAAGATCAATTTCTGTGCATGATTTTAAATGATGTGCTTAAAGAACTGAAAAAGTATTTAGCTTAAAAGGACAGATGTTGTCTGAGGAATGAGTATCAGTTGAAATGCTTTGTATTCTATATATTTATTTTATGCTGTTTTGATATCTTATTCAAGCTTTTCAACTGAGTGAAAGGTGATTAATCTTACTGAATTTTTATCTTGTTTTTATACTGAATTATTTGTGAAGGAAGAAAGAGTGAGGCCTAGCATTGACATGTTGCAACAACATTTTTGTCTTATGCATCCAAACTCTGCTTAATGTTGTTTTGAAATTTTGATTGTTGCAGTGCAGTGCTCTTGAGTTGTGTGCCAGATTTAAGGAAATTGATGTGAATAACATCACCAAAGACTATAATCATGAGCTCCCCTTCCAAATCTTGGGATTTGAATTTTTGGTTTTTGCAGTCTTGAAATACCAAGACTGAGGTCTTGTTTCTAGATTAGGCTGATGAGCCTAGATTTTGTTGGCCATCATGTTGCTGTGAAAAATTCCTCAACTTCATTTTTGTAGTCTGATAACAATTGCTAGCAAACTCCAGCTCTTGAAACTTGCATCAGCAATTTAAGGAACCTATCTTGCAGCATCTTCAATTGTTGAAGGACATAAACCCATTCCTGTGAAATGCCAAGCTTGACAGCAATTTCCCTTCAGTTATTCACTTATTGACTTTAAGCAGTTCATCAACCTTTCTCATATGAAACTAGTTGTTTATTGTCATAAGTCATCCGCTTCATTTTTGATCCATAAATAGCTCTTCCCAATTTACCAACTTTCTATTTTTTGATCCAGCAATGCACACTATTCGTATGAACCCAGCCATCACCATGAATGATCAGTATCTAGTGGTGAATTCCATTTGGAGGAACCCCTTTGGTAGTGAAAAATATAATCACTGTATTGCTTAGAGTACACTCACAAGTATTCACTGCAGAAATCCATTTCATGAACAATAGCATGGTCTTTTCTCATTGCAACTTTCCCAACTAAAGTAGAAGAACAGATGCTAAAAAATACAGAAGATCTTCTACTGCATCTGTTCTATGATTTGTTGATGATTTATAACATTAAAGACATTACTTTTTATTCAACCATCTGTTTTTTATCTATCGTGCTTGTACTAGCAATTGGTTGTAAATATTTATTTAGTATCTGCGGAATAGCCCTAAATTGCTGTAATCAAGTTGAATTTCCACAATGTTATTGATCCAACTTTTAAATTCTAAAAAAATCTGTATTGCTTGAATTTCCAAATAAAATATAATAGTAATGTGAGGTGTGACCAATTAGATCCATGCAGAGTAGAGTTGCCTTATCAGGGAGATGGGTGACATATAAATTTAATAAATAAACCAAAAAAATATGTTCTGCCTATAATACAGAAACCTCCCCAGTCTGGCAGATTACTCCTGGGGACAATTAGATAAGACTCCAAGGAACTTTGAAGGGATTAGCCCTACTCATTTTGAGATTGCATAGTAATTCCAGACTAACCCCGTGCGTGATCCCTCCCTGCAAGGTTGGGTGCTTCTCAACAAGTAACCAGCAAAGGACAGACAATGAAATATGTTAATATTAATTTTAAATTTAAAGCTGAGTTTAAATAACTATCCTGCAAGTATGGGGATCTTTGATGAATTTCAAGAGCAAACAATGGTGTCTGTCTCTTCTTTATGCTTTGTGACTGTTTAATTATAAATAGTTAATACAGTAAATTATTGTTTCTCTAGTATTCCAGCTTTTTTGTTTTTACATAGGATGTCCAATTGAAAGTGAAGACCTATTTGCTAGGCACCGATATGTCTAACTTCAAATATGATGACTTCATATTTGTACTGGATATTATCAGCAGGTAATTTGGATAGCATCTATTTTAAGGAAATGTTATCAAAACAATTATGCAGAATAGGTTGACCAAGATTCTGTATATAATAGTGTATAGAAGATAAAATTACTGTTCATTACTTGGCCCATTTGGCTATAAATAGGACTATCTCCGAAAGCTCTTAGTTATATGTAGTTTAACTTTCTCCACATTGGTGCTCTGCTACAGTCCCTTAGCCTGCATGGGCAGAGAGGGTCAATTTATTCATGTAAATTTGATATGCCACCTTAGATAACTTTCCAATATTTTCATGCAATAAAAATGTAGAAAATGAGACCAATGTTTTTTAAATTATAAACATTTCTGAAATGAATAGGAACAATCTCCAGTTCCAGTTGCTCCATAGAAAAGTCTGTACTGCTTGGGAAACAACTGGTGATAGGTTCACCTGTTTCCACTTTGAAGTGATGTAGTATCTCCCCAAAACACAATTTACCACTTCTGCAGCTATATATTGAATTAGCTACAATTTTGTACTGCAGTAATCAAGCATTGGAACTATTAGCAATTATGTCATTACTGCCCACCATTGATGTAATGTAAGAATGATCCGAGAAGATCCTTGTGAGTCCAAATTTTCAGGATTTATAAATGCGGTTCTTATATATTTAGAGATAAATGTCTTATTCAAATCAGATTCAGGTTCTCACTAAATTTAGTTTTATCTGTGCTGCTGTTGTAGGCAAGTTAATATTGCAATATTTTGCAATACGCTTTAATTAAAAAGCCTTTTGGAAAGTTTTAAAATAGCCCTTTTCAGAAATTGTTCTAGATTTGCAGAGATTAGAGACCCATAAAAGATAAAAGAGTTAAAAAAAGTCATATTTACAGTTACATGCTGTAATGAATGTTTAATTGGAGTATTATTTGTACTAGGCTGGTGCAGGTTGGCGAAGAATTTTGTGGCAGCAAGTCAGAAGTCTTGCAAGATTCCATTAGAAAACAAAGTGTTAATTATTTCAAGAATTATCACAGGTAAGTTTTACAGTGTTTTCAGTTGTTGAGATTTAATAATATAGTGGAAACAAATTATAAAGCATATGCTCCTGCATCCCACATCATGTGGTGTCCATATAATAAGAAAAAGCAAAATGAATGCTTCGTATAAAATATGTAAATTAACATAAACTTTTCTCTAAAAAGGAAGTCACTTTTTTCCATAATGAACAAATATGAGAACTGACGTCTAAATGTTCTTTGTTTTTCTAGTTCAGTATTACCAAATCTGGGTAGTAGTAGCTCTCAGAAATTCTTGACCAGCTTTTTCCCATCATTATAAATGGCAGAAACTAAATCTCAGACTTTGAGTAACAACTTTTAACTGTCTGGCTGTTAATTTAGGGATATATTCTTACATAATTTCAATAATGTATAGAACATAGTCTAATTCCTAATTCCATTTGCACATTAGACTAAGTCAAAAATAAAATAACCACAATATAGACTGCTCTTGATATTAAAAAGTTTTTTTTCTTTTTCTAACAAGGAAGTTTTAAACTACAGGATAATTAATCTCACGTTTTACTCTAAACTTTGTGCACCAGTCTTCAGGTCAGCCTTAACAATGACTCTGTGGACAAATCTGCAGTTTTCTTGGCAAGGTTTTTGGAAGTGGTTTGTCATTGCCTTGTCCTAGAGCTGAGAGTGAGTGATTGATCCAAAGTTACAAAGTTGACTTTGTGCCTAAGACAGGTAGAAATTATGATTTCCTTGTTTCTAATCTGGCACTTTTAACCAGAACACCAAACTGACTCTCACTTTAAACTTAAACATTCATTTACATTACTATTTCTGGTTGTTAGGCTGCTTATTGATCTGAGTCTCTTACAGATATTTGTTGTTCAGTTTTTATTCAGCAAAACTGTTCAATTTTCATAATTTCTAAAGGGAAATGATAAAAGAAAAATGCATTATTTGCTGGACATGTTGAAAATTGTTTCAACTTTGTTTTAGCTTAGTGAGCAATCTCAAGAAGAAATAACTCAGTAAATGTTTTTGTAAGCCACCCAGAGTCACTGAGAGTGAGTTGGGTGACCATATAAATTTTTCATAAATTAATAAATAAATAAAATGTCATTTGAGTTAATTACCAATAATATAATTATTCTTCATTATAGTTTTTTCCCCAATGTTTTTTTATTGTTGCTAATTTATTGTTGAATATGCTAAGAGTGATACATATATTAATTATGTTTCAGTAATTGTGCTTTAACTATCTTATAGTTAGAAGAAAATTGTCGTGTTTCTTTTATGGAGTAAAGATTGTAGTTTTTAGAAAATCTTATGTGTACTTGTTGGGAGAATTCCATAAGGAAAACCAACTGGGACAGATGAAAAGATTAATCAAGTGTTTGCTCCCATTTGGTTTCCTGGTGACTGTTATTCAGATACTCAGTGCTTCTGGTTGGGAAGTTAGAATGTATGCACTATGTGATGCCTGTTTAGACATTCCATAGGTTATGTGCATTATAAAGCAATATTTCTTTATCTAAATTACTCATAGCTTAGTTTCATTGAATGATCCCAGCGAAAACAGAAACAACCAACCTCCATCCATCTTTCCCATGTTATGTATAACCATATGGCCTTGATGAAGACTTTGCCTCTGCTATTTTTTCTAAAATAAGCTACACTGTGTGCTTTTGCTGACACTAATTATTCCTTTCAGAACTCGTCTTGAAGAACTGCGAATGTTCTTAGAGAATGAGACTTGGGAACTTTGTCCTGTTAAATCAAGTTTCAGCATATTGCAACTTCATGTAAGTCCAAACCATTTCAAACAGGAAAGGTGAGGGCTGCTTTGATCAAGGCTGCTACACAGTGTTACTGAAATCTTGTATCATATACATCTTCACTCATTAACTTTTCAGACATTACTGTAATGGTTTCCATGGATCTCTAAACTCTCACCAAAGTAGCTAAGAGGGAGTTTGTGGAACTGACCAAGCCCAAAATATGTTCAGCATTAACAAACTAGTTGCATTTTCTACTGAAGGGAACTATGGAATTGCCAGCTGTTCCTAGCTGGTGATAGCTCTAACTTTTAACAGCTATCATTCTGAAAAAATACTGACAGACTCCATGAGTGAAAGAGAATCTATGAGGCATCTATTCTGGAAATAAAAGCTACAAATCTTCTCCACTGTCAGCTTAGAGCTACAGGCTGCAAATTGATACAACCGAAAGCAGTTGTGGCAGCTTTTCTGAGCTCAGTTTTGACAATCTTTTATAATCAATTATTTTTATTATTATATTTTTAAACAGCCATTGAAGCCAAATGCATTTGAATTCTCATAGTTGTACACATGTTAAGCTTCTATTTGCATAATTCATCCCAATGCATTAATTAATATGGTTAGAAAGCTTTTTGGTTCCAAAATGTATTATATATCATGTGAAAGAATTTGACAAATCTGTTAAAATTATACAGGCATTCAAATAACCATTAAATAGGGAGTCTTTAAAAATGCAAGAATGAAAACATTACTGGCTAAAAAGTTAATATTGCAGGATTTGTACAGAATGTGCTGTACCAACATATAATAATGTTGGTAAATATTTAGACTTCGCAACCAGTGTATAAATAATCTTCTGTTGCTGGTAATAGGAATTTAAGTTTATGGCACAATCACGTTCCCCTACTGTGTCACCGAGCAAGCAGCCTACGTTAGAAACAGAAGGAGATCTAACTCTTTTTGAGCAGTATCGTAATGGAGGAAATCCCTTTGAAATCCAAGCCAACAACAAGGAGGAAGAGACAGAAGATGTGTTGGCTTCTAATGGGGTAAGTAAAAAAAAAATCCTAGAACTTGTAGTGCATAGAATATCAACTGCTGATATTCAAAAGAAATGCGACAAAATAATTAGTAGTCAAAACTTCTTTGGACATTTACATTGCATTGTATAGCTTATATGTTATATTAAAAATGGAAAGAATTCTGACATGATTTATCTTGATCTGATTTTTTTTACATCTCAGAAACTTGGCATTTTAACAGGGGTGTGTAGAATTTCTATATCTACTGTAATTGGTCATGCATATGGGCAATTGATGCTGTTATAAGACCGAATAGCGACATCCTTACCATCAAGATTCGATTCATTTGCCAGACAGAATGTTAACTTATACTTAGACATCTGCTGACAAATTATTCTCCCATATATATATAATCCAGAGAGGTTATTCACTTCATACAGAATGAATGGGAAATAATTGGACATTTACAAATGGTAACAGTAATTGGAGAACATTTACAATTTCTAAGATTTTAAAAGTTATCATATTGTGACCAAAAGCTATTAAAAAAAGACACAAAGTTACCCATTTGGAATTAGTCAGCAACCTTTTTGTCTTGGGCATAACAAATTAAAAGAATCAATGGTTTGCTCTGAGAAGTAAATTACTCTTGTTTTAGGAATATTTTGATACTTTTTATATTATCTATCCATTTGGTGACTGCTGATTAGGAGTGGGCTGTAGCTTCAGTGATTAGAAGTATTTATTTATGTAACTAAATGTTTAAACTACTCTTTGCCCTCACTTGATATAAATCTTTCATTACTGGATATGAATTTGCTTTCTTTTTTGTTTTTACATTGTATCATACATACACTCATTACTACAGTTGACTTGTGGTTAACTTACGCCAGTTTTCTCTGTGTGCTCCAGATATTTTTGGCCTATATGTTCCAAAATTCCCAGCCATCATAATTGTGGGAAGTTGTAGTCCTAACTCTTGAAGTTTGAAGCTAGTTTATGTCACAGCAAATTCTTCACTTTTAAGATGGTTAAAAAGAAATTAGGTTTGTTGAAGTCACATCACACTCATGTCAGAAGCACCAAGGCTTTTCCAGGTTGAAAGAATTAGCCGATGATATCACCGTTGCCTGGGGACACCCAGTAGGGGGGGTCCCGGCAGGAGCTGGAACAAAGAATGGGAGCTCATCCCTCCCCATGGCAGCACTCAGGTCTTGAACATTGCTTGCTAACCTCCAACTTAGCATTCTAACCATTTGAGCCATTGTGCTCCCTTTGTTTGTTTATTTGTTTGTTGAAGTAAACCAGCAGAACCACCACAGTGGAATCATGCCTAGTTTATATATAGTGCTCCCAAAGCTGTTGAGAACTTGAACAAATTAATCATGATGTAAGTCTCCCTTCTGTTTTTTGCTCCTACAATTTTTGGATATTAAAATTTCAAATTCAGATTTGTAATTAATCTTTCTTTTGTTTAAATATGAGATCAAAACAACCAACCACTAGGAGATACATTAATTGCATCCATTTCATACAGTAATGTGTTTTTCTTTAACCAGGCTTTGGATTGCTTATAATTGAATGGAGATGTGTGCCATTTTACATATGTTTTCCATTTATTATAGCTTATAGAGCTACTTTTCAATTTAAAATAATTAGGATGAGTTAATCCTCAGAGTGATACAAGGAGTCTGCAATGGGCAATCTTTCGACTTCCTCTAGCTTTTGCAATAAACAATGTTCTGCAAAGAATTATAAAAATGGAAAAATGACTGCATATTTTTCTTAAATTTGATTGGATGATTATTAGATTTACAATATAAATAAGTTTTGTCAATTTTACATTTGGAATTCATTTATTTGGAAACATGTATCTTATTGTTTTAAATTATGATTTTTTAGAAATTGTTACCATATCTTATTTAGATCCAAGTTTTAAATGCAATGAACACATCACATATTGGGTGAGACAACTTTCCTTCGCTCTTTTTCCTTTTTGCTCATCATGCCTTCTTTCTCTCATTTTCCTGAAACCTCACATTCAGCATTCAAAAGAGGTTAAAGTAAAATGCTGATTACAATGTTTGCAAGTCAAATTCTGTTCTTTCTTGCAATTTGGATGGCAATAGAGAGTTTTAATGGAAGCTACATTTGTGGGAGGAAAAATAAGAAAATGATTTTTAATCAAACCTTTATTTCTTTCTGAAATTTCTAAAACATTTTGACAGGATATTCTGGCTGAATTATAATAATTTTCTAAAAAATGAAAATAAACACAATAGTAGAAATAGTAGAAAACAGTGAAATAGTAGAAAACATTAAATAAGATGCCATAATATATATTACTTGAGGCAATATTGCTCTGTGTATACATTTATATTCTAAGGGCCACTGAAAGATTATTGTGGATTCTGGATTGGCACACAGAAACTAAAAACTCTTCCAATCTGTTGTTGATAGTATGAATCGGATGAACAAGAAAAGAGCGCCTATCAAGAGTATGATAGTGATAGTGATGTTCCTGAAGAACTGAAAAGGGACTATGTTGATGAACAGACTGGAGATGCCCCAGTAAAAAGGTACTTTTATGAGCATACATATTTTACAGTTTGTTCCATTTTTGAGAATTTGTTAATCACTTCAGCATTACTGACATTCCAAAAGGAAGAACTTTTTTTAAAAAAAAAACAACACCTTACTTTCAGATAGCCAGATGGCCTCTTAGAGAGAATAAAACAACTTGCCTCAAGAACCTCATTTTGAGTATCTTGAAGGAACAGTTAACTAGCTTATAATATTAGTTAATTATTAATGTGTCAATAGTATTTTTACTATCATGGAAAAAAGAAAAGGAGTCCCTACAGATTTTACTCCACTAGTCGTTGTTAACTATAGGGAGCAGCCCTCATCTTTGATTCAAGGCCATGGACCAGTGTTGTCCAAGGACATTTCTGCGGACCAGCATGACATTGTGGAGCACCCATCAAAGTGGTACCTATTTATCATTTGCATGTTTTCAAACTGTGAGGTGGGCAGGAGCCAGGTGAAGATGGGTGCTCACCCCATTGCGTGATGCTTGAGTCTCAAACCTGGGCTGTCGGCTTTCCAGCTGACAAGCCCAGCATGCTGAGCCATCATGAAAGACCAGGAGCATATTTAAGATATTTTGGGTCATTTGCCATGGTAACTGAAGATCCTTGCTTAATCGTCAAAGATTTCACTTGTCTTAGAATTTTATGGCACATAATGGTCAAGTAAGTATTTCCTATAGTTCACAAGCAAGGACAAGAGTATGATACCCTTGTACCATTATTCCTCAAATAGTATTTGAGGTGGTCTTTGCTTACTGACTGCCTTGTTTAGAGACCATTCTAAATTACAAAGTGTTAAAAAAAGGTTTGTGACCAAACCTCAGATATCTGACCGTTTCAGGGTCCTTGAATTACATGATCACCATTTGTGTGCTTCACAATTGGCTTGTGACAAGCAGTTAATAGAGAAGGCAGAAGTAAACTTCTAAGTTGTGGTCATCTGATGTTTCACTTAACAATTGCAGTGCTTTGCTTAACAACCAAAAGAGAAGGGAGGTTGTAAGCTCATTGTGGTCACATGATTTTCCATTTAGTGACCATTGTGCTTAGTTGTCAGTTTCAATTGTGATCACTCAGTAAAGACTTTTAAGTATTTAAGATATGCTGCCTTTGATTCAGGAGATAATATATCAAAATCATGAATTATGATCACTATTCTCCATGACTTGACTAAATTAAAGCCTCTTTTTGAATTGTGGTCAGCTCCCCTGCTGAGATTATGGACATACCCATGTAGTTTTCTTGGCAACAATAAGCTATTGCCATTTTCTGGGATGTATTTTGAGTTGCAAGCCTGTGATTTTCTGTGATCTCCCAACCAAATCCAAGTCAGTCTGATTAACTTTTTGAAAACAGCGTTGGTTAGGTAGACAGAAGTTAGGTAGACTTCTGGTTTAGGGTTGTGAAAAATTAATGACCATCACAATATTATTATAAATTGTCTTGGGTCCTGAAGTCCTTGACTTCTAGTGAGGATGAGCACATGCTGTGTTGTCTTAGGCAGCCAAAATGTCTTGACTTTAGCATTAGGTATATCTTCTGTGGAGAGAGGAAAAAAGTCCTCTATAATTGGAAAGAAGCTACATAACTATTTAAGCATTTGTAACACTAAATCTCCCCTAGGTAAAGAGTTATTTTCTTGCAATACTCATTGCTTCCAAAATTAGTCTAACTTTAATTCTAAGGCATTATTACTTGTACTCAAGGTCAACACATAACCTTTATCCTGAAAACCAATAAATCTGTTCTTTCTAGTCCATATAATACTTTTACAGAATAATAAAACATTATAAATTGCCTATAAAATTAAATTGTTCATCTGTTGTATTTTTTAATCCAAAGAATAAAGTGAAAGAGGATGACAATGAATAGATCCTAAAAGCAGTTTTAGGGAACTGCTGTGTTATTCCACCAATTGTTTTCATTTGAATATGATAATAAAATTAGGATAAGCAAGGTATTACAATTTTCTCATGATTGAAATTAAATTTGTAAAATGTCAGAAGAAAAGCAATTAAAATATATTAAAATATGAACACACTATCTTCAACTTTGTTTTATAAGAATTGTATTAAATTTTTAACCTAGTACAATTAATTATACAAGTAGTTCAAGTAATAATATAAATGATAATACTCAAAAACAGAACAAATATGTTTCATTTAACTACTGTTAAGAAAATTTCATATCTAAAAGAATAAAAACTAAACTAAAACTAATAAAAACTAAAACTTCAAACTTGAACAAGCTTTAATTTCTACTGTTTAATTAAACTGCAGTAGAAATAGATTAAAAAGGAAAGGAAAAAGAAAAAACGAAGGAAGAAAAAAAATGAATTTCTGAAATGTGAGAGGAAAAAAAAAAATATATTTTTGGCTTTTCCTATTCTCTCTCTCTCTCTCCCCCCCTCTCTCTCACACACTTTTTTTTTCAACACAGTATTTATTAGGCATCTCTGATTTAAGGGTTTTTAATACCCAACTTGCATCACTGACTGAGGATGATAGTTGTTCTCAATGTAGTCACTGGTTGCTAGTTTGATATAGAATATACATACATATATATAATACTGTTTGCTGACATAAAATGAAATAATATTTGTTTTTCTGACACTTCTGAGCATTTTATTGGATATCCGTGTACTTAACAATATCTTTAACCTAGTGTTTCTCGAGAAACTCTGAGGACCAGGAAGAGATCAGATTATTGCCTCAACAAGGTGAACGCCCCGATTTTAACCAACACTACACTTAATGTAATTAGGCTTGTTGGTAAGTGAATTTTTGGGATTTTTAAATGTGCGCTGTGTGTGATTTATCTTATATATTTTTATAAGACTGGAACTTAAGCCTTACTAGAAAAACGTTTTTATTAGGGCTCTCCACACTCTCATGAAAACATATCCTCTATTTCTTGGGCACCAGAACAAACCAGGATGGGTCATTTCGATTGTATAACAACCATCACAAAAAAATATGTATGCACATACAACATTTCAGTGTGTGGAGGAGTATTTTCTTAATCTTTATTATAGTGTTATAGCCTAAAAACGCATCAGATATATATGGAATATTAAGATATATAGAGAAACATATACAGCTAAAATCTACAAACGTAAATAAAAAGTTAGCAATGCAATAGAGGCACAGAATCAAGCAACCTGGAAGGATTCATCCATAGTCTTATGGTGGCATTATAAAAATATCCCTTGATACATATCCCATGTGGGGATGCTCTGTGGAGTCTTCTGTCTGTGGAATTCTGGGAGCTGAAGTCCACATATCTTGAACTTGTCAAGGTTGAAATACAGTGATCTATTCCATTCTCAAGAAATTCCTTGGCAGGCAGTGCCAAGCTTATTTGTTGCTTCTTCCATCTGATCAGGATACTAATGTATCATCCCAGTCTGCTTTAGTCTGCCTCTATTTTTTTCGATTTGTCTCATTTATGACTGATTAATCTTGGTAATTAGTATTATTATTTTGTATTTTATGCTTATTTTTATTTAGGTTTTAGATGTATGTGCTTATATCTGGCATGCATAAAAAAGATTGTTTATGTTTGTGTGCATGTTTTAAAAAATCATGGTTCTTCAAGCTCAGGTTTGAAGTACTCCCATTTTTTGCTGTCTTGGAGCCACAGTGTGCCCAGCCTCTTGGTGATTGTTGGCTCTACTGGGTGTCTACCATCTGCAGCTTTGAGCTGGGAATTAGGAAACCAAAAATCCATTCTGTCTTCTGATATTCACCCTCAACCCCAGGTTAGGTAAAGGAGAGTGCTGACTGGGGAGGAAAAAAAATCACCTGCTTCTCTGGGAGAAACTGCTTCCCCTGGGCATTGGATCTTGCCTCAGTCTCACCCTCCAGGTGATGGCACTATTGCTTTGGAAGAACAGGCATATTTCTAAATCAAGTCTCCTTGTAGTTACTTACAAATTCCAGGAGCAATAACAACATTCTATCAAGTCAGGTGTCTGTTGCAGGACTCCTGCTTCTGCTGTCTCTTTGTGCTTTTTATATATCTGGCTGAGTTTTTGATGTTGTATTCAGTACTCCCTCCCCCAGTACTATGCAGTTTATACCAAGGGCAGTAGGAACATAATATTGAATGCAAAGGAAAATGTTATTCTTTTCACCTTTATTTGGCTTTGTGTGAATTTTAAATGTTGTATTAGAGAATGCATAGTCAAAATAGCTGTTTTCATCCCCCCATCACTATTGTTAACTTTTAAATTATGATTTGGACTAAAAAAAAGTTTTATCCTATGCTCAGTTATGGATTTTGGATATTTCTTTTTTCTGCACTATTTGCCTCATATATTAAGCAAAAAGCCGTTATTTTGAATCTAACAAAGAATAGGTAAATACAAATTAATGTCACTGAGTTCAGAAGAGGAAGATTCTTGTGGATCAAATAGTTCAATTTACAGGTAAAAATAAATTATTATGAAATAAAGAAGGCCCTTATTTCTGTATTCATGTATATAGCAAACATACTTGATCTTCCAAAGATAACAAAGGCTAAGGAGCCATAATTTTATTTTATTTTATTTTTATTTTACAAACAAATATTTATTTGTATCAGAGCTGAACTGGAAGTAAGCTCACAACAGATAGTTTCTGTCTGGAAGTAATATTCTTATCTGTAGGGAAAATATCTATAAACGTTTTTGAACTACATTATATGCTACATGGACTTCCGATCAGGGGAGGATAATAGGACAATATTTTATTGCACTATTTTAACAGAATCAATGATGTGTTAAACAGGTATGTGTTACAAGGAAGCTTTAAATAGTTTGGCTACTCTGCTTGCTATTTAATCTTTGTTAAGATATAAGAGATGGTCCTTGGAGAATTTGCTACTTCTGGATGTGCATCAATATATGTGTTTTTATAATCCCTGATGTAACAAAATTTGCTTCACTATTTAGGGAGCTTTTTCATAACAATTCCCAATCAAGTGATCCTACTGACTCATTAGCTTAATCTATAAAATAATAATAATAACAACAACAACAACAACAATAAAGTTGGAAGGGACCTTGGAGGTCATCTAGTCCAACCCCCTGCTCAAGCAAGAAACCCTAACCATTTCAGACAAATGGCTGTCCAGTCTCTTCTTAAAAACTTCCAGTGTTGGAGCATTCACAGCTTCTGGAGGCAGGTTATTCCACTGATTAATTGTTCTAACTGTCAGAAAATTTCTCCTTAGTTTTAGGTTGCTTCTCTGGTTAGTTTCCATCCGTTGCTTCTTGTCTTGCCTTCAGGTGCTTTGGAGAATAGTTTGACTCCCTCTTCTTTGTGGCAGCTCCTGAGATATTGGAACACTGCTATCATGTCACCCCTCGTCCTTCTCTTCATTAAACTAGACATACCCAATTCCAGCAACCGTTCCTTATATGTTTTAGTCTCCAGTCCCCTAATCATCTTTGTTGCTCTTCTCTGTACTCTTTCTTTAATTTAAATGAATGGATTTTTATTATATGGACATAAGGGAATGTAATAATTAAATTGGTTTCCACAGACCCTTATTTGTATGCATTTTTGTCTGTAGTGCTGTTTTCCCTGAGTTCTTTCTTAATATTTCATTATGCTTAGAGAAAATCTACATTGATTAATTTCATCTAAAAGCATGAGTTGTAATGCTTCAGAATCTTCTGGGATCCTGCCATAATAGGTTAATAAATTTTGCCAATCTTCATGGCCAAACTCTTGGTATCTGTCTTTAGATTAATCTGTTGTTATATTTGCTAGTTTAATTGAATTATCTTTGTAAAACTTGATAGAGACACTGGTCATCTTTAGTGGATCTTGGCATATATAAAATAATTGAAATAAGAAAAATAAGAAAAAATCCTAAATGCAGCTCACAAATTGATCATTTTTAACTATTTCCATTATAACGTCTATAAAAAGTATCCTTAGATAGCCTGGCAGTTAGGTTGCAGAAGTTTTCAGCCTTGCTTTTAAATATTAGTTTGAGTGTAAGAATCTGGGCATAGCACAGAATAGAGATGCACATCATTTTTGGAAAAACTATATATGAGTGTTGATGCCTTCTCCAGAATAAAATGGGATATATAGAAATCATAAAAACAAGTACCCCTGATTTATATGAATAGAAATATAAGATTTGGATTCATCTCCTACTTTTATATGATCATCTTGGGCCTAAATGTACATATCCCTATATTGGGAATTCTATATTGTGCCTACTTTATATGATATTAATATTCAAAAAGCTCTATGAAAAGCTCTGTTTTAATAGCTTTGCAGCAGGATGCCAAACTGGTGCTGACCTAATTTTGAGGTGGGACGCAGAGGGAGAGATTATTCTGTTAAGTGGAACTACAATTTAAAATCAGTGCCTCTGGATCCCCGGTGATTTGTCCTCATAGCAGTAGGAAAAAATTGATATCCTCAATTGGGACCAATGTACTGGATGGAACCGTTCTCCTGAATAAGGTACTTAAGAGCCAAGCCATCTTGGACTTTCAAGTTTAAAAGCACATTATGAATTACACCCAGAAACCTCAAGGAAACAATATAATGGATGGCTGTTAAGAGTTTTCACTTGCCAACTGCAGTTGCAGTTTCCAGGTAATTTTCAGAAGTTAACACCATGGAGAGGGCATTGCTATATACCTTAATGGTGATCAGGGCAAGAATCACTGCGGAGTCCTTGATGCTCTCTGAGTTTGGTTGTTTTCATGCAGACATTTCATTACCCAAACTAGGTAACATTATCAGTCATGGTAGAGAGTAGGGTTTCCTCTCATTTTGTATTCTGGTGGCTTACCCTGTCAGTGTTGGTGTGGGTGGTCTTTGTGGTTGTTTTGTTTTTTTAAAATATATTTTATTGATTTTTTTAACATAAACACTTTAATATTTGGTAAACAGTGTGTTGTCTGGGTTTATATTTACAAAGTAATCACTAACAATCAGTTTTTATATTCCAAAGTCCACATAATAGCTTTGCTTGATGTCCTCTTCTTCCAGTAATATTCTCTTTGCCAACCTTGAATTAATACAATTCTTATTAATTCAATAGGTAACAATTTAAATATACATTTGTTCTGAAATTTCTACCAATAATAATCACATCAACATCATGCTTTCTTTCTGTCTAGTCATCTTGGTTGCCTCATCATGAATCCTGTTTACAATTCTTATTTAATTTTTCCCCTCCTACAATGTTCAAAACATTCTTACTGGCTAAAAATTTCTCAAGGTTAATTACATTTAAGTATTTAAGTCCATGGTGGCGAACCTATGGCATGCGTGCCAGACTGGGCACGCAGACCCCTTTCTATTGGCACGCATGCCAGAGGGACGCTCCCCTCCCCCTCTCCACGTGCGCCTGACTAGTGGGAACTGGAGAGGGCAGGGAAACCGAATCCAGCAGCACTCTCGCAGGAACAGCTGCGAGAGCTGGGCGGGGAGAGGGGAACCTATAAAAGCAGGTTTTAGCAGGAGTGCAGCAAGAGAGCGAGTGAGCGAGCAGACGGCCTTTGGAAGCAATGGTGGGCGTGAGTTTGGAGAAGACAAGTATAGGAATATTTGAAGAAGTTGATAAACAACCTGAAAAAGATAGAGAAAAAAAATTGGCAATACACATAGAGGTAGTTCTCCACTTATGACCATAATTGAGCCTGCAGTTATGGTTGTGAGTCATGATAGTAATTGAGTGTGTCATCAAATGACCGTACCCAATTTTATGACCTTTGGTTGTTTTATGCAGTGGTTGTTAAGTGAATGCTGCAGTCATTAAGCAAATCCATTGTTTGCTATGAAGTGTTATTGCCGAAAAGCAGAAGTAAATGCCAGTTTCTGACAAAAATTGTGGTCACATGACCACAGGATGTTGCAAACAGTTGTAAATGTGAGCTGGTTGTCTAGCACTTAAAATGTGTTCACATGACTATTGGAAAGGGGTCAGGAATCAGAACTTTGAATCTGGGTTATAAGTAGCTTTTTCAGGATCTGTCATAACTTTGAATGGTTGCTAAGCAGTTATAAGTGAGAAACACCTATATATTTTTGCTTGTGCACACTCTTGTATACTGTATGTGTTTTGCAAGTTTGTGTAAATATATATAAAATGACAAACACTTTACACTGTGAGCACAATTATTTGGCAAGTTGAATTTTGGAGGATTAATTTTCGTATTTAACAACTACAGTGCTCTCGGTCAATCCAAAATATTAATATACCTCAAACCTGAATATTTAAGAAAGTAAAAGTGAAGTTTTTGGCTTTCTTAGGAGAATATCTATGTGTGCACAATTATTGGGCAACTATTAATGTGCAGAATTATTCAACTAAATGAAAAACAAAAATTTGCCCATCTCACTCGTTTATTTGCATCTGTTAAAATGAGAATAATAAACAAAACAACTCAAAATATACAAATAAACATTTCTGACATTTCACACAAAAAAATCAGTGACCCATATAGGTACTCTTCTTTTCAATAACAGTCATAAGCTTTTCATTCATGGAGTCTGTCAGTTTCTTGATCTGTTGACGATCAATGTTTTGTGCAGCAGCAATCACAGCTCCCAGACACTGTTCAGAGGGGTGTACTGTTTTCCTTCACAGTAAATCTCCCATTTAAGAAGGGCCCACAAGTTTAGGTCAGCTGGGGAAGGGGACTATGTCATTATTCTTTCATCTTTAAGATCTTCATTGGCTAGCCACTCAGTGGAGTACTTCGATGCATGTGATGGAGCATTGTCCTGCATAAAATTCATGGTCCTCTTGAAAGATGCAGACTTTTTCCTGTACCACTGTTTGAAGAAAGTGTGTTCTAAAAACTGGCATTAGATTTGGGAGTTGATTTTGAATCCATCTTCAACCCAAAAAGGTCCAACTAGCTCATCTTTATAATAGCAGCCCATACCAGTACCCCACCTCCACCTTGCTGGCATCTGAGTTGAAGTGGAGCTCTGTGCCCATTACTGTTCCAGCCACGGGCCTATCCGTCTGGTCCGTCAAGAGTCACTCTCATCAGTCCATAAAAAGACAGATTTGAAAAATCTGTCTTCAGATATTTCTTGGCCAAGTCTTGCCATTTCAACTTATGTGTCTTGTTCAGTGGTGGTCGGGTTTCAGCCTTCCTTACCTTGGCCATGTCTCTGAGCACTGAATACCTTTTATTTCTGGGCATTCCAGGTAGGTTGCAGTTCTGGAATATGACAGCCCCGGAGGATAAATGGGTTCCTGGTAGCTTCACATTTGATTCTTCTGAAATCTTTGGCAGTTAATGTGCATCTTTTTTTCTCAACACGTTTCTTGTGACCCTGTTGACTATATGCAACAAAACGTTTGATGATTCTGTGATCATAATATCTGAGCAATTTCAAGAGTGCTGCATCCCTCTGAAAGACTTTTTACAATGTTTGACTTTTCAGAGTCAGTTAATTTTTTGGGGGGCCCATTTTGCCTGAGGAAAAGAAGTTGCCTAATAATTATGCACACCTTGATATAGGGCGTTGATCTCCTTGGGTCACACCTGATATGCTTATATCCACTAACCCAGTGGTGGCAAACCTATGGCACATGTGCCACAGGCGGCACTCAGAGCTCTCTCTGTGGGCACACGTGCCATCGCCCTAGCCCCGCCTCTCCCTCCTCACCAGCAGTGCCTCTGGAGGAAAGTTGCCCCCAGGCGCAGAGCAGCGCAGCCAAGGACATGGCAGCAGGAACAAGACTCCACTCTCGCGCCCCATCGCGTGCAGATGATGCTGCGGGGTATGGGCAGAGGGCCGCCATAGCACTGCCAGCCGCCTGGGCAATCTGCGGCGGGCCATGGAGGCGGTGGGTGGCCCTGCGGGTGGGCGGAGCAGGGGGCGGAGTGGGGTGGAGCAGGGGCAGAGCCGGGTGGGGGGGGGAAGCAGGTGGGTTAGTGGGCGGGCCGGTTTTTGGGCACTCGGTCTCTAAAAGGTTCGCCATCACTGATATAGATGATCAAAGTTCATACCTCTAATCTTAGGAAGTTTATTCTAACCCCATTTGTGATCTTTTGGTTACAACTTTTCCAAGGAATAAAATTTGGTTATGTTACAACATATCCAAAAACTAAAACTGGAAATTATTTGGAGGAAAAAATATTTTGTTTGCTTTTACAGGAAGTCAAGTTAAGGGTAGTTTCAGAGCCCAGATGTTTTAACCTTTGTAGACCTTTTATAGAGACATAAAATGGATTTATGACAACCTAGGTAATATTTAAAAATCTTTTCAGACTTAGGCTTGACTTGCCTTTATCTCTATAAAGATATTGCATTGAAAACTTTCTTTGCCAAGATGTGCGGCATTCAGCAGTTACGGAGTAGGACTAAAGTTAATTTGCATGTTTTGGAAGCCTTCTCCAGCTAGCATTATTAGAAATATAAGCAAAAATTCTATGTTCAGATCAAGAAGACAAGATAAAATTATAAAAACTGTAATCTGCGGTGAAAATGAACAGGAACACATAGGTGTAGAATTTCAGGGGAATATGACAGAATACTGCATACTATTTTATTCATATTTAGTAGAAGACGCTTTAATTCCTTCAGCTATAAAAATATATACCTTTCTTTATTGATTATTAAAAGAAATGTACCATGATAAAAATTTTGCAAACAAAAATTGCAGTGGCTATTAAATCAACCTCCTTTCTTTTAGCAAATTTGACTTCTGTCTGAGTTCATTTTTCTAACAGAATTGATGAAATATAACCAGAATAAAAGGTCCAATATGAAGAGTATAACTTTGTTTTAAAACAAGAAACAGCTTCAGAATTTCTTAATTGATATATGGAAACAATTACTTTTCAGTTTTTTTACATAACTGTAAACATTTATTTTTTAAACTATAAAATGCTATATATAATTCCTGAAGGATAATTATATTAATAATATGTTGATCGTTATAATTGTTCTAATAGACATTAATTCAGTCTTGAAGATATAATTGTCAAAAACGTGATGATAAATAAGAACAGAAAGCAATCAAAGCTATTAAGATTCTGAGAAGTAATAAAGCACTAGGGTTTTGTTTTATGTCAGGATGTTAAAATATATTAAAAGATTTCCGAAAATTAGGCAGAAAATTAGCAGTTAGCTGATTTTGCTCAAAATGAATTATGATATTGAGCACATGGTAAAATATGATGTTTGTAGATTTAGGGCAAATGTTTGATTCATAAATATCATAATTTTTTAATGGCATTGTGGCTCAGTTTAGTTTGCATATAAGAATACACACTGATCTTAATCAGGCTTCTTAATGTGCAAGAAACCAGGCTACATATAACATTAAGTATGAGCCAGCAGTGTGTTGCAGGGGCCAAAAAAGCCAATACAGTGCTAGGCTGCATCAATAGAGGGATAGTAGTAAGATCACATGAAGTGTTAGTACCGCTTTAACAGAATAATAAAATAAGAGGTGGAAGGGACCTTGGAAGTCTTCTATACCATTGGTGGTGAACCTATGGCATGGGTGCCAGAGGCGGCACTCAGAGTCCTCTCTGTGGGCACGCGCGCCATGCCCCGGAGATGGCAACCATCCCTCTTCAAGCAGCCGCCCGCTAACTCGCCGAGGTCCCATATGGCCGGATGCATCCCAGCACGGCTGGTTTCCCTCCCCCCCATCCCTCCTGACCTCGCATGCTCTCCTTTTCCCGGGCACGACCCACTGCATCACCTCCTCAGCTGTCAGCCGGCCGTCAAGCCCAGAGGCGGCTTCTCTGAACTGCTGGCAGCGGTCTGCAGAGCCCCAGAGTGCACCGGTCGAGGGGCCGGCAGGCTGTGGCTGCTGATGGACACCGTCGGCCCCCATGCACTCGCTGGCCTCTGTGTGCAGGGGCCGATGGTGTTAGGCAGCAGCCGCTCCGGCCCCTACATCGCCTTGCCCTGCGACAATGGCACCCCCGCCCTGCCTCGCCTCCCCTTACCGTGCAGGACGAGCCTCCTGCCCACTGTCCCACCCACCAGAGACCCCCTGGATCTCCCCCAACCCTGTTCGGCCCCCACAGGAGTCCCTCCCCACGAGCAACATCGAGGTGACCACGCCCACCTTGGCCACACCCACCCATTCTGCCATGACCACCACAGCCACACCCAGCTGGCACCCGGCGATAAATAAGTGGGTTTTGGGTTGCAGTTTGGACACTCAATCTCTAAAAGGTTACCATCACTGCACTAACCATTTCAAGTTTATACAGCTTGGAGGTGGAAAATATGCAGGCAAATGATGATACAGTCAATATACTCACTTGCCTAATAATTGTGCATACATCCATTTTCAGTTTATCTATCCAGATTGACATTGATACAGATGAAGGTAGTCTGTTAAGAAAAAATACCTCATGGAAAAGATGTCTTAGATCAGGGGTGTCAAACTCGCAACGTCATGTGACGTGTCACGACGTATTGTGACTTTTTTCCCATTGCCGGCAATGGGGTGGGCACGGTTTCGGCATGATGCATCCGGCCTGTGGGCCGACCGTTTGATACCCCTGTCTTAGATTGTATCAATACAAAATGGAATTGCAATATATATATATAACTTAATAAGAACAATCACCATCATATAAACCCATTTTAGTATTAAAAATAGTTTGATTTTTTTCTTAAACATATGACTGAGCAATTTGCAATCTAGATAAGTTTATGAAAATGAAATAAAATATAGAGTTTAAATAAAAATGTGGCCATGCATTTTTCTTTAAAGTCATTGCAGACCGTAGCTTAGAGACATTTAGCAATAGTTTGCAGATACGAAGGTGATGAAAAAGTGATTTTGCGACCAGTCCTCAGATTTATGACCTTTGCAGGTCTAAAGCAAAGTCAAGGTGAAGCAAGATTGTAAGCAGAGTTCATTTAGTGACCACTTTGCTTAATGATTCAGCTGCTGGTCCCAGTAGTGATAATTATGTGAGGACTGGCTGTATTTGTCAAGAAACATGATTTGCTTTCTTCACGTTTGCTTTCATTGCCTTTGATTTTTGTAGAGTACAATAAAAAAGAACTTCCTGATGATGACCAATTTACTGACTGGTTGCTAGTTTTGTAGAAGTAGGTTGAAAATTTGGTTTCATTTTATAGCTGGAATGAAGAAATGTTCTTGGAAGATAAATGGTATTGAGCTGCACAATGATGCAGTAATAAAGAAACATTCTTGGCACCTAGCGGGGAAAAATAACTAGAGGGACAAGATTTAGGTGAGGAGTACTTTGTTTTTCCCATGGATTCTTAAATATTGTCCTTCAAACTCTTTGCTAACTAAGCATGCCATATTAAAAGAAAAATGGAACATTGATGCCTGCATGACAAGAGTAAATTATTTTATATTGCATATAGGTGTTCTTAAGTACTTGAATTATTGTGTTATAGTCCTAAAGAGTAATGAGTGTCAGCTAGAAGTAGAGGTTCAGAAAATTAAACAGTTCAGAACTATTTAATTTTGTTAATGCCATTAAAAGAAGAAATGTCATTTAAAAGTATATGTGGGCACTCTGTACATTTTGTTTTGGAGTGCAACTTGTCTTACTACTTATATTTTTAGGATAAGATACTAAGTGAATACCACAGGAAATACGCAAGAGTCAGCTGTTTAACATTACCATATATATTGGAAAAGAAAAAACTATAGCTCCTCTGTCTTGATTCAGCACCTCCATCCAAAGCAGGGCACAGAAAAAATTAAATCATAAATTAAATTCATTCCCCAGGTCTATGTCAGTGTTTTTTAAATTCTTTGCAAAATTTAAATAATTTAAAGAAAATGTGTTGGTATTTTTAAGAAAATTGATATAATTAAAGCTGTATTACAGCCATTAAAAACTAAGATTAAGAAAAAAGTTGATTTTTTTTTCCTGTTATTGATATTTTTTCTTTGGACTAATAGAAACATTTAGAAACAAAATTAAGATAATTTTTTTAAAAATCCATAAATAATTGCCTCTTTAAAAACAATTTTCTTGCATAATGCCACTCTGGTGGGAAACAATAACAAAGAAAGCAACAAAGTAACAGAAATAAAAACATGTTGGAGGCTAATTTCATACAAACTAAAAAGTAATGAAGAATGGTTCACCTTGTATCCTGGTCAAATGCCTATAAGTATACCTCACATTTTCAATGAGAAAGCTAGAAGGATTATTGGGGGGGGGGGGATTATTCTACGCAGTAGGCAGAATGACTTAGAAGGCATGACTCCTTAGATAACATTGCTTAATAGAAGAACACATCATATGCCATTCTTGTCAGATTTTGTGGAAAAGGCAGAAAGAATTGAAGATAAACAGTCCAGCAAATAGCTTGGCTCTATGCCATGAAGAATTTTGTAAGTAATAACCAACTCCTTGTATTGTACCCAGAAGCATTAGAGACTCAGTGTTCATTCATATGACTGAAGAGTTCTATTCTTGGTTTCATTTGAATAAAAAAATATATTGTGTATCTCTTGTACTGAGGCCTACAATATTTTATGATTATGGTATGTTTCTTTAAGGTGATATGATTTTCATTGGAAAATTCAGGATAAATAAATTATAATTTCCTGATTATTTCCATGATTTATGATGTCCAGATTGTATAATTGCTTTTAACCAAGATGGCATTTTTTGCGTGAAATATTAGCTGACATTTGGGGTACAAGATATGGCACTGAATAAAGAATAGAATAAGTATTTGGGAATCTTAGAACAGAAGGTGTCTTCGTTGTAGCATTTTTAACAGATCCCATTGGAGATACCTGTGCCAAATTCTAGCATTACATCCCACATAATTTGGTCCACAAATGGGAACTTAATAGTATTGATGATGGGAATAAGCTTGAACATTAGTAGCTCAGTCCATAAGGATAAGATTTATTTCATTCTGTGTGGCAAACTAAAAAATATTTTTCTGTTTTCTGGTGTATATTTATTTTATTGTAATTGCCCCAAAGAACCTACCTACCCCAATACTCTTAACTGAGAGGGTTATTGTACATTGAATAGAGAGAGACATCAAAATGGAGGAGTTGCATAAAAAGTAGAGTCACCGAGCTAAAAATAATGCTGACAAATGTATGTAATGAAGGCAAGAAAAGGAAGACTCCATTCATCATAGCTTCTGTCTCACAGTTAGGAAAAATATGGATAGTCAGTCTATACTACACATGGATCTCCTTATGTCTTTCCAGAGTTCCCTTTCTCAGTAAAGCAGAAGTAAAAACTAACATATTTGAAAGACTACTGACAATAACCTGAGCATTGCAATTATTGCAGCAAGAACAAAATCCTACATTCAGTATTACTAGCACAGGAAGTAGATAGAATGTGTTGGATTTTAGTTGTGGTACTCAAAATCAGATCTATTCTGTGACAAAAAGGAGTATTTTTATCCCATTCCTGGGACTCATTTACAGTCTCTGAATCTTCAAAAAAAAACCCTACTCTGGAAGTTCGAGAAACTTTTGGAGATGCATGCTGAAATGAGGACTTCAGTGGGAAAGCACAATTGAGTTATACTGCTATCTCACTTATTTTAGCAGCTGAATTAAATCTTAGTTCACCCAGTCTATATTCATTGAATACAGTTAACCCCCAGGTACGAACATTTATTTAGCGAGTTTTCACAAAAACAAATTAATTCAGAAAGGGTACTTACATTAGAAATTGAAAAGTGTGACTAAAAAGAGGCTTCTGTAGCCATATGACTTGAATTAAGGCTCTGCTGCAGTGGCCTCCATTTTTAAATCTGTGACTTGTTTGGGCCTACAAGAAGCCAGGTGGTTGTGGGGGTTTTTTTAGTCCCTGGACACATGGCCAACAAGAGCAGATCTGGGGCTGGTTTGTTTTTGCTTTTGCTGCAATCTGCTACTGCCTGGGCTGGAGTGCTATGGTAGAATTACTTCTATAAGTATTTTAAAATATATTTTTTTTGGTTACTCTATAGTTCCCACTTTGGGAACTGCTCTGCTTATTAAGTACTGTACTTTGCAAACTACTGTGTTTGCAAACTATTGAGCTTTTATTTTGGAGATTAGTATATATTACTGTAGTTTATAGTTTTTAAATTTAAATTGCCTCCAGAAGTTGTGGGTACCCCATCACTGGAAGCTTTTAAGAAGAGACTGGATAGGCATTTATCAGAAATATTGTACTCTCTTGTGAGAGCAGTGAGTTAGACTAGCACTAGATGACTTCAAGGTCCCTTCCATCTCAGTTACTATTGCAAGCAGAGTTCTGCAAATCCCTCCCTCTGGGTGCCTGGCTGGTGATTCTTAAGCTGGCAAGTGTTGTTGCTGTTTTTAAAGCAATGGCCCCACCCCCCACCCCCCACCCCCCTCTGAGTAGCTGAAGACACTTGAGCTGGCTAGCAGCAGTTGTTTTTTAAAAAAATAAGTTTAATAACTGAAAGCCCTGCTTGGAGGCAATTTAGTTCCTGAACCCGGCACCAGAAACAGCTGATAGGTGTCTGGTGGGAAACCCTCCCAGTTCAGTTAACATGGCAGCTATGGGAGGAAATAGTAAGTCATATCTTCATTCATTTAATTTGATTTAATTAATGAATTTGATTTTAAAAATTTGTAAAATTGAGTCTGTCATTTGATGAGTTTTTTTTACTTATGAGTCTAATGGCCAGGCTCCATTAGGTTCGTACCTTGAGGACTACCTGTATATGATGGTGCCCAGCAATCATGTAAATTATGGATGTTTCATTGATGTCTAGTATTCAAGATTTTTGATAATTATTTAGCTTGATTTGTTAGATTTATAATGCTGCCTTTCCTTCAGAAATAAATTGTGGTATATATATATAGCAGTCTTCTGCTGATACATTCCAGCTCTATGGAAGATATTGGGCTGAATGATAGTATTTAGCCACAGTCATCAAGTGATCCTTGGATTTCCCTGAATTTAATCCAATATCTTAACCATGGTGCCAACTGGCTACCTTAGATCTGTTGGATGCATTTGTCATTCTCATTTGGGGAAAGCTATAATAAGGTTTGCGATCTGGTTTTAATTTTGTAGACAGGCACTATATATGGATATTCTTGAGTCAGAAAGTTGAATTGTTTTTTTTTCTTCTTCAAGGTAAATACATGCAAATGATGAACATTTTGAAGCCCATTGCATTTGATGTGATTCACTTTATGTCGCAGCTTTTTGATTACTACATGTATGCAATATATACATTTTTTGGCCGAAATAACACAGTAAGTAAATATAAGTAAACAGTTAGTAATTTTGAGTACAGTATAAATGGAAAATAATGGAATTAATTATAGCTAGCATGGTGTTGCCTGTGAAATATTACCAACGCTGTGGAAGTGTTTTTCTTACTTTGCTTTTTAAGAGTATTTTTTCCCAATGTTTCTATGCAATCTGTATAGTCAAAGAATAAGACTTTTATAATTTGACCATTGATGAAGAAGGGACATTATAAGGCATTCTGAAATAGATTTTTGAGTTAATTATTTTTCAAATCTTATGGGCCTTAAACCTGATGCCTTTTACAATATATTATAGTGAATTTGCCTATATAAAGATGATGGAAGGTACTGGCAATGATAAATACAATCATTCTGAAAGGGAATGCTTTCAAACCAATGGAAAGATTTTATTTGGGATTGATATTGTATTATTATGTTTTGGAAAAAAAATTCCTGGAAGAATAAAAATTAAGAGGTGAATGGTGTCATGTGTTCATTGACAAATATAATGAAAAATTGAGTCAAAAGATGGAAACAAACTTCAGGCTAAATGTTCTTCCTTCCAATATCTCAGTGACTTCGTTGCAAAGATCCTGCCTTGTATTATGCCAATGTTGATCATTATATCTGCATAAAAGTCTGACTTAATGATTAGCAAATTGGAAATAATTAGTTAACTATTAAAGTAGTTATTTATGTAGTTATCTCAGCATGAAACCATGAAGATCATGGTACTAGTTATATAACCTCAATGATATGGTTCTACTTTATAAAGAGAAGAATATTTTTTTTTGTTTCATGGTCTTCAAAGAGCATAGAGGTGCTGTGGTCATTAGGTCTCTTGGCCCAAATTGGGAGAAAGTTCTAGGGAAGGGGCTATACTTCCCATAGCGAATTTTTGTGCTCTACATTTGGATAAAATACCGCCAAAGATTGATAAGCTGGCTGTGGCCGTGTCATATATTTCACATCTATCATATGTCATTTATTTAGAAGTTATAAGTCTGAAAGATATGGCCAAATAGTACAAACAAATAGAAAATATTTTCCATTTTTGAGCAATTGCATAATTAATATAAGTGGTCTCACTTCACCACCACAATTGGACTTGAAATTGCATCACTAAACATTCAGTTCTGCTGTTGTTGTTAAACGAATCATCCAGTCATTAAGTGCAACAACACATGACCATGTTTTGTGACTTACTGCCAACTTCCCAATTGATTTTGCTTCTCAGAAGCTGACTAAGGATATGTGACCAGTGGATACTGCGACAACTCTAAGTTTGAGTCTTTATGACTGGTCATAAAGCTACATTTTTAGCACCATTGTAAATTTGAGTAGTCACTAAACAAGACAGTAGCTAACTAAGGACTATCCATACCAATGAAACAAAATCAGCTTAACTTTTCCATGATCCTATTGATAAAAATAACTATGTTCATTGTTAATTGACACTTTTCTTGGAAACTTGAAAATCTGCATTATAAAGTTGGTGATCAGAGAGTATGACAAGAGATGTTACTGAGCAGTAATTCTTCGTTCTGATTTGAATTCACTTGGGGTTTCACATGGTTTTTCTATGTCTCAAAGTATAATCATGTTGAAGCAATATAAACAATCCCGATTACTATCTTCCAAAACAATAGATAATTCTCATGCCAATATTAATTGAGGGAGTTATTTTACAGTACAGACATTAATTCATCTTTTTTTATTTATGGATAGGATTGGTGAATTAATTAATTTCATGTTTCAGCAATTTTATTGGGGGTTGGTTATGAAGAGCATGTCTGAGGCAGAAGGTATGACAAATTGGAAAGTCTTGCATTTATTTATCTTTCACCCAAGACTTCTTACTTAAAATTCTCCCTTATTTCTAGTTTGAATCAACAGGACTTGGACTTAGCAGCAGTAGGCTTCGTACCACCTTGAATAGAATCCAGGAAAGCTTGATCGATCTGGTAAGTCACAGGACTTTGCTAGAATTTTGCAAGAGGATTAAAATGGAAAGATTAATGCAGGGGTGTCAAACTCAATTTCATTGAGGGCTGCATCAGCATTGTGGTTGCCCTCAGGGGGCCGGGTGGGTGTGGCCAGGGTGGGTGCGGCCTACTGGGTGGGCATGGATGGAGTGGGTGTGGCCTACTGGGTGGACATGGCCAGCTCTACATCGTTCGCGTCAAGGGTGCCTGTGGGGGCTTGGGCAGGAGTGGAACAGATATGAGGATTTCTGGCAGAAGGGGGTGGCACCAGGGCAAGTGCCAAAGCATGGTCCACTGGAGGAGCCTCACTGTTCCTCTCAGGCAATACGGGGGGGAGAGGTTGGATGGTGGTGCGGGCTGCCCGGAGCCCTGGGCAGCAGAAGTCAAACGCCCAGCCTGGCCCTCGAGCACCTGTGGCACCAAGCCCAGCCCCATTTCCCCAAGGGGGTGCCCAGCTGCACTTACCTCCTCCTCAAGGCTGCTGCTGCTGTGCTTGCTCTCCTTAGCCAGGTTGCTCATGATGGGTACGAGGGCAAAGTCAGAGGGAGGCCCATTCCCTCTCCATGGGAGGAGACCCAGCTTTGTATCCGAAGCTTCCTTAGCAATAGGATGGGAGACCCCCAGGATAGGCCAGGAGGAGGGGGCAAGGGGATGGTGAAAGGGCAGCAGGGCAGGACTAAGGCAGGACTTCCCTCAGACCCTCCCTGTCTTTCTTTTCTTCTTTCCTTCCTTCCTTCCTAAGTACAGAGTGGTGGGAAAATATTTGAGATGAGGGAGGGAGAAAAACAGGCAAGAAATGCAGCTGGGGAGGTGTCACCCTTCGTGAGGAATGAAGAAATGCACCATCACCTGGAAGTGGCCAGCTCATGGCCCTCACCTACTTCACATATCTGGACTGGTGGCTTCACATTTGCTGGCCACTTCCAAGTGATGGTGCATTTTTTCATTCCTCACAAAGGGTGACACTTCCCCAGCATGCACCCAGGGGGCGGGGCCAATGTGGCAGGGGCTTGTTCCTCGCTGTTTCCAGACAGCCTTGTGGAGCTAAGACTGAATGTGTTTCAGTGTAGATGGCCACCACAAAATTGTACATTGGCTCCTGGCTGGCCTGGGCCAGGGCCAAGGCAGCGGGGGCCGTTCCCTCACTGTTTCCAGGATGGCTTCGTGGGCCACATGAAACCACTTCGCGGGCCGCATCTGGCCCCCGGGCCTTGTGTTTGACATGTCTGGATTAATGTATCCTCAAATTTATCTTGAGAAAATATAGGGATTTAAGATGTATTTTGTATCTATCAGAAATTTTAAGGATTGCTGAAAATGTATTTTACCTTCCCCTTCCTTCTACTTAAGCAAGTAGAATTAATTTAATCCTTTCTCTGTATTTTGCTGTCATGAACAAAATAAACCTGTAATGAAGATGCTGTGTATGTTCTTAGGTGGAAAAACACCACAATGTAGATTAAGCTTCTTGCACAAATTTGAACTAAATGTACCATGCTGCAATTCTTTTGCAATAAATGTTGTGTTGTATGAGTTTAAATTTTCTACCAATGTTGTTTATAACATTGGCTTTAAAACAATTTGGGAATTCCTTAATATTATTTTAAAAATAGCAGATGGAAGGAGATAGATTTATGTGACAGATTGGTCACAAAATGTCTATGGATAATATGAAAGAGCAATGGCAATAGAAAAGACCTGTTCTTGAATTCTCGCAAAATTGCACCATCGATTTATACTTTTGTGGATTGATTTAGTCATTCAATGAGGCTTAGTTAGTTTCTTCGATGGGAAGCTCTTCTGTTACATGGTAGTGACTAGTGTAACAGTGTCCATCACAGTTTAACTTTAATTGCATTTTAGTGACAGAACAATATTTTTCCCTTTATTCTGTGAATTTGTCACGATAGCCTTCCCTTACCACAAGCTGTTAGTGATAATGACTAAAGCCATTTTACTACCATGAACAGTTGGAAAAAAGGTTTTTAAAGTTCTGTTTTGTATGTAGTTCCACAGAATTGAAACTGGGGACTAATACATATATTTTCTAGCAAACTATGTTATATAATTTGTCAAAATACAATATTATGAAATACTATAAACACTTAAAGTATTTAAAAGTTTTTACTAGAATTCTGTAGCCGATTATATATACTGTATTTGATATGCAGGAATTACATCTCTTTGTAGGGTAATATTTACAGATGATGAAAATTGTTTGGGCAAATTTATTTACCATAATTTTCAAGATAGTATACAATGGTAACAGCAAGATTATAACGAGAATGTTTATTTTTATATTTATATTTCAATTCATATGGACATCTGTCTTAAACCATGACTCCAGTTAACAATAGCATAAAACGTAAAAAACACACACATATAGACCACAGCCAGGGTAACAGCAAACTGATCAATATCAAATCAACATAACAATTGTATGGCTTCAGCTATATCTCCTGACTCTCCACGCTCAGTGACAGAACCATGTGTTTAAGGCCGGGGTCTTCAAATTTGGCCCTTTTATGACTTGTGGACTTCAACTCTCAGAATTCCTCAGCCAGCGTGCCTGGCTAAGGAATTCTGGGAGTTGAAGTCCACAAGTCATAAAAGGGCCAAGTTTGAAGACTCCTGGTTTAAGGCCTTGCAAAAGGCTTAAAGGTGAGAGCCATCTAATTTCTGGAATAATGATACTCTGAACAGCAGTCACTGAGATGTTGTTATTGTTATATTATTGTTCTTGGTTTTTTTTTTCATTTTCTGTTACTTTTCTAGTTTTTTTCTATGTTTTGTATAAATAAAACTATTTTTTTAAAAAAAATACAACATAAAGAAGTAAAATAAAGTGGAAATAGAATATGACATATTGAACTGTAATGTTGCATTTTAAATACCTGGCAAAATAAACTCCACTTTTTTCTAATTCTCAAAAAATGGTAAAATTAGTGATAGGCAACCCTTTCTAGGAAAGGATTTCGCAAGTGAAACGGAATCTGTGAGGAAAGGACCACACTTTTCTGGACTTAAATGGTATGGGACATGAAATAGACCCTGTACAGTTGATCTTTGCCCAAAAGATGGACCAAGATGTTTAGCAGGGCTGCGGCAGAAATAGTTATTACAATAGAAGGAACAATGAGATTTGAGAGTTTGTTCTCCTCTTATCTCAAGACTTCCAAAAATATCCCAAAGTAGATTGTTTTAAGTAAGCAGTTTGCTGCTATCGACTGCTGCACGAACTTGACAGCTACAGTGCATGGTTCCCTTGATGATATCCCCTCTCTTTTTAATGGAATTAATTAGGTCAGTATTATGAATCCTTTTAAAGAGAAAAATCATAAATGTAACAATAAAATCAGGAACATCCTACTTGGGCTATTAATAACAGTTCCATCACTAGTATTGAGAAGATGACTGAAAAATACCTAATAAATTCAATTCATATTCTAGATGGAAAGAGTATAGAATTGTTGAAAGTACCTATTTGGCCCTGCATTTAATTTTTCTTTTCTTATGAAGGAGATTGTTGTTTGAGCAGGGCTTTATTAAAAAGTATATGTTCTAATGATCTCTGATAATTCCCAGAATTTTTCTAATAGTACATAACAAATAGTTTGTAAATTGCTAGGATGGAGTATCTTTATATAACACTGCATTACAGGAGTACAAATTTTGGATGGACTGCCTAATACTCATTTTGTTCAGAGCTCTGGGCCTACAGTGAGGAAAAAAATTATTTGATCCCCTGCTGATTTTGTACATTTGCCCACTGACAAAGAAATGATCAGTCTATAATTTTAATGGTAGGTTTATTTTAACAGTGAGAGACAGAATAACAACAAAAAAATCCAGAAAAACGCATTTCAAAAAAGTTATAAAATGATTTGCATTTCAATGAATAAAATAAGTATTTGACCCCTTTGCAAAAAATGACTTAGTACTTGGTGGCAAAACCCTTGTTGGCAATCACAGAGGTCAGATGTTTCTTGTAGTTGGCCACCAGGTTTGCACACATCTCAGGAGGAATTTTGTCCCACTCCTCTTTGCAGATCCTCTTTAAGTCATTAAGGTTTCGAGGCTGACTTTTGGCAGCTCGAACCTTCAGCTTCCTCCACAGATTTTCCATGGGATTAAGGTCTGGAGACTAGCTATGTGCTTCTTCTTGAGCCACTCTTTTGTTGCCTTGGCCATGTGTTTTGAGTCATTGTCATGCTGGAATACCCATCCATGACCCATTTTCAGTGCCCTGGCTGAGGAAAGGAGGTTCTCACCCAAGATTTGACAGTACATGGCCCCATCCATTGTCCCTTTGATGCGGTGAAGTCCCCTTAGCAGAAAAACACCCCCAAAGCATAATGTTTCCATCTCCACGTTTGACAGTGGGAATGGTGTTCTTGGGGTCATAGGCAGCATTACTCCTCCTCCAAACACAGCGAGTTGAATTGATGCCAAAGAACTCGATTTTGGTCTCATCTGATCACAACACTTTCACCCAGTTCTCCTCTGAATCATTCAGATATTCATTTGGCAAACTTCAGATGGGCCCGTGCATGTGCTTTCTTGAGCAGGGGGACCTTGCGGGCACTGCAGGATTTCAGTCCTTCATGGTGTAGTGTGTTACCAATTGTTTTCTTGATGACTATGGTCCCAGCTGCCTTGAGATCATTGACAAGATCCTCCCGTGTAGTTCTGGGCTGATTCCTCACCGTTCTCATGATCATTGAAACTTCACAAGGTGAGGTCTTGCATGGAACCCCAGACCGAGGGAGATTGACAGTTATTTTGTGTTTCTTCCATTTGCAAATAATTGCTCCAACTTTTGTCACCTTCTCACCAAGCTGCTTGGCGATAATCTTGTAGCTCATTCCAGCCTTGTGTAGGTCTACAATCTTGTCCCTGATATCCTTGGACAGCTCTTTGGTCTTGGCCATGTTGGAGAGTTTGGGATTTAATTGATTGATTGCTTCTGTGGACAGGTGTCTTTTATACAGGTAACAAGCTGAGATTAGGAGCACTCCCTTTAAGAGAGTGCTCCTAATCTCAGCTCGTTACCTGTATAAAAGACACCTGGGAGCCAGAAATCTTGCTGATTGATAGTGGATCAAATACCTATTTCACTCATTAAAATGCAAATCAATTTATAACTTTTGAAAGCGTTTTTCTGGATTTTTTTGTTGTTATTCTGTCTCGCACTGTTAAAAAAACCTACCATTAAAATTACAGACTGATCATTTCTTTGTCAGTGGGCAAACGTACAAAATCAGCAGGGGACAAATATTTTTTCCCTCACTGTATATAGTCTTGTGATGGCAGGTATATCCACAGGGGAGGTCAAAAAAGTCAAATGGTGTACACAACTGTGCTTTCAAAGTCCAACCACGATAGTGTAACTGCTGTTTTGAGATTGTAGCCACCATATAGGGTTTTTTAACAACACTCTCCCTTTTCCCCTTTGGTCATCTCTGCATTGGGAGGTGCGGATTAATACAGTTCTTCCTTCCACACAGGAGAGGTTTTGGAATCATATATATGTAGATAAACAGCAATCAAAGATAAATCAGGCTGGAAATCCAGAGGAAATTTTTGGAGAAGATAAATATGCTAGACTTTGACAGCACTTGCTAATAGAACAAACAATATATTGTTATAAAATCCCTGTATTTCAAATTGCAGTATAAAATATGGTAAGAGTCCATGTCTTTTCTCTTCATTAAGCTATTCTACGTTAAGGAATAGAAGAGCTGTAGCAGGATAGACCAGTATTCCTCGCAAACCCCCCCACACCCCTTCTCTCTCTCATAAAGAGTTGGCTAAGGGAATGACCATTTTCTCCCTGAGATCCCAGAACAATAATGGTGAATCTCTTGAGCTCGGCATGTCAAAATTAAGAAAACACCTACCATCTCTCTCTCTCTCTCTCTTTCTTTCTCTCTCTCTCTCTTTCTCTCTCTCTCCTCCCCCTCTCCCTCACACATACACGAAAAACAATTCACAAGACGTAGTAATAAATTAAATTAAATCATTTAAATTTATTAATACATACATACATACATATATATTGTAAATATTTTTCAGAATGCATGTCTAAGCAGTTCTAGCCTGGAAACTTTGGAGAATGTTCTTGTGTGGCCTTGCAGCTTCCAAAAGAGTGGGAAAGCATGCCCCATTCTCACATGCTTTTTGGAGGCTCCAGAGGTCTCTTATGCATGACTTCCGGAGGACCCAAAGGCCTGGTGTGTCACCAAAAATGTCATAGCATGTCACTTTTGTAACATATATGTTCACCATCACAATCTTTTCTTCAGGTTAGCTGCACAAATATTTTCAGGGAAGATGATGTAGAATTCTTTTTAAATCTATATTTGCTTTCCTTAGGAAAGGTTTTCTAAAAGAAAGTTTAAGGTTTTAAACTGGTAAGTGTTTCAGGAGCTGCTTAAGTTTGTATACTTTATATCCTCTTCTTTTTTTAAAACCATCTAAGATAATCTCCATAAGATATTTCCAGAGTCTGTTTGTGCTAAATATACATATAGTCATTCTGCTCATGCACAGTTTATTTCTAAGCCCATACAAAAATGAAAAAAGTTAATTGGACTAGCTAAGAGAGAAAAGTAGACTTCCCAAGAGAGAAAAAGATTAGCTCTGGCTTTGATACATCTGATATATAATCTTGTTGTTGTCATTTAATTTATGTTTACTAATATGGACTTAGATCATTTATATTTACAGGAAAAAATTGTTCATATTAGGTAGAGATTGGAATACTTTACAAAAATCTAGAGGAAATATTTTATACTAACCTTTATATGCTAATCTTATATTGTTTTGAGTCCTTCCACATGTATTGAGTATGGATTCATGTCCTAGAACAGGGCTTTTCAACCTTTTCACCGATTGTACCATTTTTAGGATATGGCAATATTTGAGTACCACCTAGCAAGGTGTCAAAAACTTGATGACCAAAAAAAAAAACCCTGTTCAAAGTTGCAATTGCACTGAAATGACTTATGACCATTTTCACACTTATGACCATTGCAGCATGCCCAGGGTCATGTGATTTATATTTGGATACTTGGCAACTGATTCATATTTATGATGGTCACAGTGTCCCAGGGTCATGTGATCCCCTTTTGCAACCTTTTGACAGGTAAAGTCAATGGCAGGGCTGCTGGTGGCCAAGTGCTAAGGCAGGACTTCCCTCCCTCCCTCCTTCCTTCCCTGCCTCCCTTTTTCTCATGCCCACCTCCTTCTGAAGGAAGAATTTGAACCCCCCCACACATATTTTTTCTCTTCCATATATTCATCAAACAAGGAAAAGCCTCCAGAAACAGAAAAGACAAGCTGCTGAGTGAACTAGCTTAAAAAGGCACATTCCCCTTTAAGAATTAGCTACTGCTAGAAGGAAAGTAAGGAGCCGGCATCCGGCACTTAAGGAAGAAAAAAATGTAGTAAGTATTGGCTGCCGGCTAAGGCAGCCTCCCCAAATGGCTCCATTCATAAGTAAAGGAATCTACAGGAAAAATCCATTCAGAAAATACTTGCAAAATCCCTTGCAGCAAACTTACAGCTAACATAGCAGAGCATAGAAGCTAACACGAGACTCAGCCATCAGCCAAATAGAAATTGCCAAACACTCCTTAGAACACAAAGCCCACATTGCACAAATCCCAGAACTTCAAAGTCACAAAAGCGCATAAGAATCCTTCTACTCTCCATCTCCCTCCCTCCTCACCTCCAGCCATTGCTGCCTTTTTTCATTCCTCTTGGAGGGCAACCCCTCCCCCACCCTCCTCCTTCAACTTCTTTCCCTTCGGTGCAGCTAGAGCTGACTCCGCCTCCTCCCAAGGCTGCTGCTTTTTTCTCTCTCCCTCTCCCGCCCAAACTGCTTCCTTTTATAGCCTCTCCTATCTCTGCCCCCTCCTCCTCCTTTCTCATGGGGGAGGGTGAGCCAGAACTGAGCCTGGGCCCTTTGTCTATCCCCAGCCACTGCAGCTCCAGAGGACTCTCTCACTGTAAGTCCTTGCCTGCGCTGGCTCTTTCCCTCCCCCACTACACTTGGCTAGGCAGGGCTGCGTACCACCTGCCACTTGTTAATGTACCACAAGAGGTACGCGTACCACAGGTTGAAAAGCCCTGACCTAGAAAACTTCCAGAATTCACAGCCAAACGTAGTTTTGCCAGTGTGGCTAGGATTGTGGAATTTATAATTCAAAACCTCTGAAGGGTGGTAAATAGAGAAAGTCTGCTTTAAATAAACACATTCGTGAAAAATTATATCATAAGTCACCTTTAATTTGCAGCTATATATCTGCACAGTTATACTTTTACAAGGAAGGAAAGCCTATGCTATTATAGCCATAGGTATAACTTCCCTTAAGAGTCTGCTGAATTAGTGGACATTGAGTGAAAGCTGGTGATCTCATTCCTGCTCCTTTTTCAGGGTGGGAAATGTATATACAAAGAAGTAAAATGAATGGTTGAGCATAAAGACTCTTTGAGTCATAGTTTACAAGGGACAGAAGTAGTGTCATGGTTGGTAGGTTGTTTCCTTCATCCTTGCAGAACAAGTTACCTACCCCTATAGATGAATGGGTGAACACAAATCATTGTTGCCCAAGGACCGATTAAGTTCTCATCTACTTAAACCAGATCAAGTATTTGTTGTGAATGTAACATGATCAAGCTTAAAATCTATAACTTTAATAAAAGTTTTGAAAAAGATTGTGTTCTGCAAGATTGCTTAGAGGTAATCTTTGTATTCAGCCATACTTTCACCTGAGCAACCATATACAAAGAAGTGCGTCTCTTTTATGTAACTACAGTCAATCTAAAAAAAACAACAATCAAAGCACAATCTAAAAATGTCACCCAGATTTGCTAAAAGGTTTAATGAATGGTCAGGTAGGGTTTGCATGAGTTCTCAGTTTCTAATCTGTGTACTGTACCAGTTTTAATAAGCAGAAAATAGCCCCAACTACTTTTCAAACTTTTAAAGATAATTTGTTTATATGAAAGGTCTAAGACTTCAAGCAATCTTCTTCATCCATTCTATTCCTTAATTTCCGAGAAATCTTTCTTTGGCAATGACGTCTAGCTGTTACCTTTTTGACCAACTGCATTTAGATGACTTCCTGCATCGTGCTGACTTTGAATGGTTCTATTAAGTTTAATGTGGGTAATTTTGCTTTAAATAAGGGAAGTTCTTAAGTCATTATGTAAGAAGCAAACAGAAAATTTCCCCCTTTTCAGTTATGATTTAACATTGCTTTATATTATTGCTTTAGAATTATTGCTTTAGAATTTAATTAAAACAAACAAGATCATATGTGTGCAGGGGAAAGGTTCAGCATTTATTTCTCAACAATAAATAAGGATAAGCACATAAATGTACTAGTGAACATTTTAAAGGTAGCTAAGGAAATTAAATCAGCTCTTAGGTGTTAGCTTTTTAGCTGTTCTGGATCTGAAAAGCTATCTTGGTGGTCCAGTGTATTTGATTAGCCCTATCATGTCTTGTATGTGTGGAGAAGAGAAAGTATTTTCTAGAAAATGTTGGAATTGGGAGTATATCTTGACTGAATATAATTAAGATTTTGCAAGGTAGTGGGTTGCCTTCTTTTCATATTTGACAAAGATTTAGAGAAGGGAAAGATACCTTTTTACCTCTTCCTGTCAAAACCAAGGCCCTTTATATAATTCAAATTGTTACAGAAATAGAGGACCAAATTATATATTAATTTCATTGTGTTACTTGCCTTTTCTTTCCAAGAATGAGAATATTGTGACATGGCTTAATTTTTCCATATGGAAAACTAGGATAGTAATCTTTAATACATTGCTGGGACAGGTTTTGCTAGATTAAGCAGTAGGAGTAGGAGTAGAATGGGGTGAATAATTTATTTACTTATTTATTTTATTAAATTTTTATCCTGCTTTACTGTTTTTTTTTATAAATAACCAAACATATATAATACTTCTTCCTTCTCCTATTTTCTTCACAACAACAGTTTTGGGCTAAGAGAAATGACCCAAGGAATTTAACCAGCTTTCATGCATAAGAAGAGACTAGAATTCACAGTCTCCTGGTTTCTGAGTCAGCATCTTAACCACTATACCAAAGTGGCTCTTTGTTTGCCTCTCATCTTTTGTTGCTGAAGAAAATATGGTATTGTATTTCCAGTGTAGGCTGTGTGTGTATGTGTGTGTGTGCCTATTAAGATGATGAGATATTTTAAGATGGTTAGATAGGAAAAGAAACTGTTCAACAAGTCTATTTGTGTGTCCAGTAGAAAAGATTGCATGTTTTAATATAATGGTCCATGATACCTTCCTCCTATATAGGAATCTAAATATAAGAAACACGATTGTGCAAAATCTGTTGAGAACTGATATATGTCTTTATGAATGTGCACTGGCAGTTGCTCAAAAATCTTTTTTTCCCCTAAGCAGTAAGAAGAAAATGCAAGAAAGAAATTTCACTTCTAAGTACGGGAATTAATGAGACCAGGAAACAATCTGTTCCTTTTTTGCTTTTTAAGACTTCAAGCTTTTTTTTCTGTGTCTACCTGCTTTTTGATGTCTTAAAGAAGACTTTTTCATTGGTAGATTGAAATTACAGACCTGTACAATGATTCTTTAAAGAAGCAAAATGTCTTCAAGGGTCAAAAATGTTTGTTGGATATGATCAGTATGCTAAATCAAAGGATTCCCATGTTTTGATGGGAACACAAGAACATTTTATTCACTTCTTTCTTCATTTATATCCTACCCATATGCTGACTTGCAACACCATAGCTAGGATTACAGGACATATCCTTCTGCTCAGATATTTGGAGCAAAAGTAGGACTTTCTGAGGGCTAGCATGTTGAATCAAAAAACCCTAAATTGTTTGAAATGTGACCATTTTTCTTTTATTCACAGATTTTTCCTTCTCTTTTCTTGTGCCCTGATAACAAATTTCTTCTTAATTTTCTTCTTCCAAATTTTGTGGCTTTACCCACTTCGATTGGTCACATGAGGATTCTTGACTGATTATGAATCACATAGTATGGAATGATTTTGTTATAGTACTTACTAGGGACAATTATGTCTGTGATGATTTCCATGAAGACAATTGGTGCCAGTTCAGAAATCATTGTCATCTCTGCAAATAAGTGAACAGTTTTGCCTCTTTCAGTGAGATTGTAAAACAAACAGCAACAAAACAAGCACAAAGAAGAGCATTTCAGTACTGATGAAAGGATGAAAATACTTCAGAACTACCATGTAACCTCTAAGTTACAACATTTTATACTGCTTGTGCTTTGAATTAAAGTTTATAGTGGTTTATTTACTGCATGTTTATGGTTTCAAATAATTCCAAATGCTAAATCCCATTAGTGAGGAATTACCCAAAAGATAATTTGGCATCCTACAATTTGGCTTTGTTCAAAACAGCCCTTTTCCTGTGAAGTGAGATGAGAGAGTCTGGGGGGAAAATCCTTAAAATTGCAAAATTGTAAAGTTGGAAGGGCCATTTAGACCATCAAATCCAACCCTTTTATTCACTGCAGGCATCCAAACTCCAATAGATGACTATCTAGACTCCACTTAAACATGTTCAGTGAAAGGGAGTTTACTATAACTCAAGTTTCCTGTTGCAGCCTAACTCATACTTCTGAATATGAACTGTGTTTCCATTTAATTGTCAGTATAGATGATGAAGACTGACTTCTCAGAATCTTCCTACATTGCATATAGTATAGGTCAGGGGTAGGCAACCTTGGCTCTTTTATGACTCATGGACTTCAACTCCCAGAATTCCTGAGCCAGCATGGCTCAGCTTGGAAACCTCTCCCTTTCCCCTCAGCATGGCTGGCTCAGGAATTCTGGGAGTTGAAGTCCACGAGTCATAAAAGAGCCAAGGTTGCCTACCCCTGTAGGTTATATTTTCAATTAGCTAGAATATTGCAAATATTTTATGAGAGAGCATTATTTTTTCCTAAAGCTTTTCTTTCTGCAACCCTGGCTGATACATCTAATTTGAGCATAGGAATTGATTCATCCCTAAAAGTGCATTTATTTTTTTAGATCAGTAAAGGAGTTCCTGAGGACAATGATGTATAAATTGTAATTATGTTCTTGTGACCCTCACTGAAATATTATAGAAGGATGGCCTCAGAGAAAAAAGGCACATCCTACTCAACAAAACCAGATTGTTACGGCTAGAAACAAAATTTCTATATACTATGCTCATAAAATGCATCAGAATCATAGGTTAGAAGATGTTATCATTGTTATTCATAAATGAACTTTCAGAGCTGAAGATACTGTATGTAATGTGAAGTTTAGAATAGAATAGAATATCTTTATTATCATTAAATTAAATTAAGAAATTGAGTTTCTATCAGAAGAAGTAAATATGCTAACTTATGCCCTGGAAACTATAACTATATTATTAATTATGCTACTGTAGCTCAGGACTATTGAAGAGTATAGATGATTGTCTTCATATTATCTGAATATTGCCTTAATTAAGTTCATTTGATTGTATTTTCAGTCAATGTAATTTCTTTCTCATCCTCTCCTACCCTTACTTCTTTTGCAGGATGTCTCTTCTGATGCTGCTGGAACACTAACTGCTGTTGAAGAAAGAAAGGAAAAGGTTCCAATGCCACATCTAAGTCATCTTGTAATCTTGACATCCAGCAACAGTCTCTATGGCTTGGCAGAGAGAGTGGTAGCCACAGAATCCTTGTATGTTAAGAATCCTCAACAGTGTTTCTTTCTGCTTCTTAAAATCAATTGCAAAAGATATTACAAATTAACTTAGGCATCTGTTAATAAGTAAAACTGCAGCAGGACAAAGTAAAGTCTGCCAACATCTTTCTGACCCACCTCACAAAAAGTTCCTATACCTGAAAGATATCAGAGATGGAGAATGTTAGCATACAGCCACTTGTTTTTTAATTTGATTAATTCCCCCTTGTAGCCAACAAAGGCATGGTACCGCCCTTCAAGACCATTTAAAAGTTTACAGCTGGTCCAGAGCACAGTGGTGCACACCGTATTGGGTATCCATAGATTTGCCCATGTTAAACCTTTGTTGTGCAAGCTTCACTGGCTCCTAGTTTTCTACTGGGTGCAATTCAAGGTGCTGGTTATTGCCTTTGAAGGCCTATTTGGTATGGAACCCAGTTATTTGCAGGACTGCCTTTCTCTAAGAATATCCCCTTGTTCTACTAGATCAGATAGGATGGGCATGTTTCTGATCCCCTCCCTGAAATCTTGCCATCTAGTGGGACCTAAGATGGCTGCCTTCTCCATGGCAGCCCCTACCTTGTGAAACACCCTACTGCCAGTGATTTGACAAGCCCCCTTCCTTTTAGCCTTTCAAAGGGCGTTAAGATGTAGCTTTTTCAGTGAGGTGCTGGGATTGTAAAGGTAAAAGGCTGGAAGGAAAGTAATATGGTCTGCTGGGGGCATCTCAAGAGAAATGACTACAGCACATGGTTTTTGTTTTTTTGTTTTTTTGCTTTATTGCTTTATGATTGTTTTATTTATTGGTGTTATGGTTTGTGTAAGCCCAGAGTTGGTTAAGATGGGCGGCCATATAAATGTTTTGAATAAGTAAGTAAGTAACTGCAGATACAGTATTGATAGGCACCTGTTCTGTAGGCCCATTATCTGTCAGGTGCAAAACAGTGAGACTTTGATCTTAGTAACTTTTCTGTATTAATTAATTAATTAAACAAATTTACATAGCTACCCAACTCATACTTGGTGATTCAAGGCAACTTACAAAATTTTAAAAATCCATCATATAATAAAACCCAATTTAAAAAAATCCACCCCATCTCTCTTTTGTTTTTTAGAGTATTTTTGGCTGAACAATTTGAGTTCCTCCAGTCCCATCTTGATGCTGTAATGCCTCCAGCCAAGAAGCCTTTTTTACAACAGTTCTATTCACAGGTCAGGATTCTGAATACAGTTTATTTTTTTGGGTAATTTTGAATGTGTTATTTATTGCTTTTGTAAACAAACACCTTCAGATGCCTAACAATAATTAGTGCCACTTACTTAATGCATTCTGGTTCTTAATTAATTACTGCAATAGCATTTGAAAAAAATGTTGTTTTAACTTTGTGTTTCAGACAGTTTCAACAGCCAGTGAACTACGTAAACCTATATACTGGATTGTCGCTGCTAAAGCAATTGATTATGAACAGATGTTACTTCTGATGGCAAATGTGAAGTGGGATGTGAAAGAAATCATGTCACAACACAATATTTATGTCGATTCACTCTTAAAAGTAAGTATATTTTAATTGCTTCACACTTAAATGTTCCTAACTAAGAGATAAATTATTAATATAACAGCTTTGTTCCATGTTGAGAGCAATAAGTCCTTCCTTCAATAATTTGATTCCTTCAGTTTGTTTCAGTTCTTATCATAGCAAAAAAATATCACATTTTTGTCTATCCATGTTTAAATAATATGCCAACATAAGGAAAGATTCTCACCAATGTTCAGTCTATGAATCTATACATCCTTAAGACAAGTATTGTTAATTTTTTAAAATTATAAATACCAAGACATGGTTCCACATAATAGTATAGAGAAAAAGACATACCATACCAATTACTACTGAAGTCAGTCTACTGCAGTTTCCTTTTTGACTGTCCATTTCAGCATGGGTTTCTATGAGTCTGTTAAAGAATTATTTGCATGCTTACTTAAAAGTCCTAATTGTGATTTCGATTACTGAAAAATAAATATGCATATGTCTATAGTGTTTCTGTACCTTTCTGTTTGCATTGCTTGGCTAAAAGGCATGGACTTTAATTTGCCAAATAACCAGTGAAAGCTGGCTTTCTGTCTGCCATATGTTCCTCCATTCATAATTTATAGTACCAAATAAGCTTTTATTCCCAGTGAATGTTTCCCATTTTAATGGTTACTATAACACCCTTTGCTGTTGTTTGCATGAATGTTCTGAGAGTTTCACACTAGGGTGGAGAATGCTGTGTATATTCAACCCACTTCTGTATTCAGCTGGAGCTTTGAAAGGAAGTTGTAGATCTGTTAACATAAATATAAGTACAGTTTTCTACATAATCTGAGACATAAATAAAGGAGGATTTTAGGATATGTACTTGTCTGAATGATAGGTTCAGCTGCCTTTTAGATCTTTCAGTTGAAAGGTTGGAGAGAATAGAGAAGAAGATTATATGTTTGTCTGGTTTTCCATCATGTTTGAAGTCCTCTAAACATTTAGACAAATCCTTAAGGAGAATCTCACACCAAGACTAAAATAATAATAATAATAAATCATTAGGTGAGAGTAACCACAATATTATTTGGATTCCTATTACAAACACATGGCACCATAGCACACAAACTATCTAAAGCCCTTCAAAACATCTTAAATAAACCAAATGACCTATCAGTCCCAGAGGGAAAAAAAACAGGAATTATCTAACAACATAACAGTATAAATTTGTAACAGCTACTGTATAGGGCAGACATATCAAACTCACGACGTCCCGGAGCTTTTTCCCCATTGCCATCAATGGGGTGGGCGCAGTTTCCTTGTGATGCGTCCGGCCTGCGGGCCGGCAGTTTGACACCCCTGGTCTAGGGCAAACAGGCAGAAGACTAGCAGAGTGTATCCATTAACACCAACTAGCAGAAGACCTGATGATAACTCCTTAATTTTACAACACATGAACAGACTCAACCATAGTTTCAACTGGAAATTGTGAGCAACTTAGACCAAGCCAAGTCCAAAAACACTAGAGTATTCCTGGAAACCTGGCACTCTGACAAATAGGCCATCAATGGGCACATAGAACTAAACAACATCTATATATCATTCAAAAGAGACAATCAAAGAGCCAGAAAAAATATAAAAAACCCCAACAGCTTATCAGCAATCGCATCCAGATGAGCAGAGATGAGCACCAAGATTAACATTAAACCAATAATCAAGAAACAAAAATACCTCAATCAAGGAACTGACAACAGTAAACAACAACCTAATCAAAGAATCACCAAGATCACTCCCGCCAACACTGACAGGGCAAACCATTAAAATATAAAATGAGAACAAACCCACTGCCTCCTAACCACTGATGAAATTATCTAGTTTGGTAATGAAACATCTGCAAGAAAACAACCAAATTAAGAGTTCACCAAGGACCCCACAGTTCAACCCTGAACTGCAAATAATCTATTCTATTGGATTCCTATTTATAATGTAAAAATGATTAGCAAATATAAATACACATTTTGCAAAATTTAATATGGAACAGTAGCCTTGAGATCAGATTGGATCTTATCCTATTGGTCTCTTCAAAAGCCATTAAATCCTGACATTTTCAGGATCTGCCAGTGATAATCAAGGCCTTCTGCAATGGGCTTGGATGTTCTAGCTATTTTTTAGGTTGCAATTGTTTTATTATTGTTCATATTTTAATATTGTATTTTCAGCAAGAAGCTTTAAGCCTTGTTGGATTAAGCAGCCATACACTGTGTCAGTGCATGCACAGTCTTATTGTGCTGAGATAACCCAGAAGTAAACACAGTAAACAGTGGTCTATATTATATGGTGGTTTATCTTACACTATCTACAATATCTTACACCAGGAACAATATACATATATGTGTTAATACAGCAGTCTCCAACATACAGCAGTTACAGCAGGAAAATAGAAGAGAGAGAACATAGCATCAGAGCCTTCCCTTTTATACAAGGCTCTTAAAGAGACATAGAGCCTGCTGAATCATTCCCATCATTACATCTTACATCTCACATTATACAAGCTGGTTAGCTGTTAAATTATTACCTTGACACACTGTAGTAAATAAATAGGTAAATAAACTATGTGCAACTCTAGGTCCGTAGAATTTGCATTTAACATCTTGATGCAGTTGGTGTAGTATACTTAGATGTAAATACATAGATGAAGAGCAGTTAATACATAATAAAACAGTTTTTCTTCATGACCATTACTAACCTTATCCAGAAATAGATTCATTCAATGAGAACTGAGATACACAAAGAGATGATAGAATTTGGAGTCAGCCTTTTCAAACTTAGTCTTGAGGTGTATTGTAACTTCAACTCTTGAGTCTAAAATATGGCTGTCAGGAATACAGGAAATTTTAGTTCTTATAAATAAGGTAGCTGGGCCCTGATTGGATCTCCATTGTATTTAAACTGCTGTATTTAAACTGCCCAGAGCTGCTGGGAGGTTTTACAAACTCTAAGACTGCAACAGAAAGTTAGCTGGGCCCTGATTGGATCTCCATTGTATTTAAACTGCCCAGAGCTGCTGGGAGGTTTTACAAACTCTAAGACTGCAACAGAAAGGTAGCTGGGTCCTGATTGGATCTCCATTGTATTTAAACTGCTGTATTTAAACTGCCCAGAGCTGCTGGGAGGTTTTACAAACTCTTAAGACTGCAACAGAAAGGTAGCTGGGCCCTGATTGGATCTCCATTGTATTTAAACTGCCCATAGCTGCTGGTTATAATTATATAACTAAAAATCAAAAGCAGTGGTACATTTAGGGCAAGTGTGTCTGAGATTTCCTGTATCTAAGAATGTCTGGCTTATTTCAGTGCAACACTTGCTTTGCAGCTGTCTTTCGCAGTACCCTTTTCAAACTTGGAAACTGTCCTATCTGTAAACAACTCACTAGTCTACAAGGACAGATTATTTATCTAGGGTCTGTAATCTGTGCTCTTCAGGCAGAAATTAGGTGTCCAGTTCAGTCCCACTACTCTACTGAGCTTCCACGCTATCAGCCCCCTCTACCAGAAAGATCCTGCAGGAGAAGGGCAGTGTGGACAACCGTGGGATCTGGCAGGGTGAGAGCTGTGAACCATAAACGCAAAGCTTTCGCTGTATCCCTGCACAACAGATACAATGCCCTTGCTGACGTTAATAGGGACATTAAGGAGACAGGTAAAGATATTTGTGATGATAACTCAAATAAGCAGGGGATCATGGTCCGAGATGAAGAACTTGTTTTTGACAGGGAGAAGTGTGAATCAGGTATTACACATCAGTCACGCAAGAACAGAAAGGCATCCAAAAAGAGAAGCCACCTTCTGGTAGGTGATTCAATTACAAGGGATGTAAATTTAGGAAAGGACACAGAGGTTTCAAAAGAGGTCAGGTGTCTTCCAGGTGCTACTGCCAGTAGGGACAAGAAGCGTATTTCTAAAATAATCAAGAATGCCAGCAAGGACTGTGATGTGGAGGCTATTGTACATCTTGGCACTAACGATCTGTCCCAAAAAGATGTACTCTCTGTGCAGAACGATTTCCAGAGCTTGGGGCAGGAACTTAGCAGAATAGGCTGTAGGCTTACTTTTTCAGAAGTTTTACCAGTATATAAGGAGCAAAATGGAAAAGGCCAGCGAATAGCACAATTCAATATGTGGCTAAAGGAGTGGTGTAAAGGGGAAGGCTTTGGATATATTAGTCACGATGTCAGTAGCTGGTCCAATGAAAAAATATACAAAAGAGATGGTTTGCATCCATCAAAGAAAGGGACTGAGTTACTCAGCTATAAATTCACAGATTTTCTGGAGGAATATTTAAACTAAACAGCGGGGACAGTGAGTTAATTGATACAGAACATCCCTGTCCCCGGCAATCTAAAAATTATAGGGCTATCAGTGCATGTAACATAGATGTGTGTGTGGACAAGAATATCAACCTTGCTGTCAAGCAAAATCAAGCTTCTAACAGCGAGTGCCACACAAAGTGCACTAACCAAATAGGTGGCAAGACAATAGGGGAACTCAGGCACCACACAGGTTATGTAGAAAGTAAACACAGGGTCAGTCATAAAGGACTAAAATGTCTATACACCGACACAGAGTATGAACAGCAAACAGGGTGAACTAGAAATTCAGGTTAATGAGGGCAGATATGATATTGTTGCCATTACGGAAACATGGTGGGATGAAACCCACAAATGGAACACACAGCAAGAGGGATTTAAATTATTTAAAAGAAACAGACCAAATAAAAGAGGAGGAAGAGTTGCTCTATATGTAAGAAATAACTACATCTCTACAGAAATAGAGCACAACAATGAAACTGTCTTGAATGCATTTGGGTCAATATAAAAGGGGAAAAAATGACATTGCCATAGGTGTATACTACAGGCCAGCCAACCAAACAGAGGAAATAGATGAACTTTTTGCTAGTCAACTAACTAAGGTATGTAGGAAGCACATCACAATAGTAATGGGGGACTTTAACTACCCTGACATCAACTGGGAGACAAACTCTGCACCAAGTGGAAGATCAAACAGATTCCTTGCAAACCTAGCAGACAACTTTGTCTCCCAAAAAGTAGAGAAGGGAACTAAGGGATTAGCCATTTTGGATCTAATTCTCACTAACA